>LR999894.1:12540656-13175821 GCA_905220335.1 Noctua pronuba
GTCAACGTCTACCTCGACGGCAATTTCCTCCGCCAGGCGTTTAGTGAGTGACGATCGGAAATTAATTTAAATAATGAATTAGGTTTCAGTATTTTTATCGCATAAAGCTGCTTTCAGACTACGCTGTACTATAGTGCCATATAGTATAGCAAAGAAGGATCTAATGCTGTAATAAGTATAGTAAGTAATAATATATAGTACAGCTAATAGTACAGTGTGAATGTGTCCATAACAATGTATGGTGCGCGATATTGTTGTGCTATGAGCTATATACTATACGCTATTATATTATAGCGTAGTCTGAAAGCAGCGTAACTGTATATTGTTTCAAAATCATTGACAACATTTTGTGATAACGTCTCGCAATTATGTCTGCAATTAAAACAGTTTTTTGTAAGTCTGAGTCTGAGACCAATGTAATGAACTTGAACTTTAGTCAAGCTGACAATAGAATCACTTTATATTAAAGTTTTTTTTTTGTCTATAGTTAACATTCAAAATACGCAATTAACCTTCATATGTATGTGTTAAGTTAATATTCGTATGCAATTACTTAACTACTACCGTATTTAGCTTGAGTAAAATAAAAACCGCGAGAGCCGATACGAGCTCTTAAGTGCAAAAATACGCTAATCTGCAACCCCTCTGACGAATTTAACAGGTAGTTGTTCCTCGTGGTTCTACTGCTGAACTTGAGGTTCTGAATTCGATTCTCAGGTCAAAAAGAAATTAGAAATTTCTCAGCAGTATCCTGGATTTGTGTCCGGTTTAAGGCAACAGGCTTACCCCCTATCTCAAATATACTTACCTAGAAAAATGTTGGTGTGCTGTGGTAAACAAAT
Source organism: Noctua pronuba (assembly GCA_905220335.1). Lineage (NCBI taxonomy): Eukaryota > Metazoa > Arthropoda > Insecta > Lepidoptera > Noctuidae > Noctua > Noctua pronuba. Next base: position 12,541,499 of record LR999894.1, read on the forward strand.
CTGCGAGGACATACAGGTGTGATACTAACCTGTAATATAACCCACTCTCATTCTCGCAGTTGTCATCGACGGCGCAGTAGATGCTGGTCTGTGCACCACACCGGGGCGTCTTCCAACACCAGTTGAGCAGATAGTTATTAAAGCCGTGCGTGACGATGCGCCACGCAGTCTGCGAGAAGTGGCGCCCGATGCTCGTCTTCACGATACCCGGGTGTAAGCTGTACGTCGATACGCCTGTTATAGCGTGCTCCTGAAGTTCAAATAAGTCTTATAAAGTCACCCCTTTAGTAGCGGTACTTTCACACAAGCCTAAAAGATTGGCTTGCCCTTATAACCTGCTACTCTTCATGCTGTTAGGATTTCTGAACAGTCTGCTTGCCTTATTGGCCTGCTGTATTGTTGGCCCTTAGGCACGCCACTTTCCCCTCGCCTTCTGTGTAATTTAGGGCTGTGCCTATGTTTTTTGTAATGGAGATTCAGAATAAAACTATTCATGGAATGAAAACAAAATAAGCTACAAATGAAGAGTCATTCTCATTTTGAGTTCATATCAACAAGTTCTACACAAGAATATTTATTTAATACAGCATAAGTCATGTCTTCCCTCAGAACCACAAACACAAGTCCCATTTCCATCCAGGGTTGGTCTCCACGAGCGCGTTGGGCATAGTCAGCATACGCGGTATAGGGGAGGTGGATCGAGCTACAGTGCGACAAAATGGGATATTAGGTTATATAGAGCTAATCCCCGCTGTAACTACCGTAAAACAAATCATCGCCCACCTAGGTATAGTTAATGTTATTGTCAATCATAAGAAGTATTTTATGTTCGCCGTATTCTGACTGGTAAGCGACGAAATCTAGGCAGGTACACGGACTAACTCAGTACCTACTGTTGCCATATGCATTGAACTCCGTTCGGCAATAATTTTCACTTCGAACTAATTAGTCACTGCTAGAACCTAGCTTGGATAAAAACAAACGACAGTGTTTTTTTTGGCGCTCCATAACGGGGAGCTTTGTCATAGCCTGTAAGTAATGTAACAGATTCTGAATCTTCGATTACAGGCGAAGGTTCTCAAAGACGCCTTTACTGACAAGATCTTTAATAAAATAATTATGTCTTCCAAGGTCATTTTCCTAGTTATTTTAATAAATTATTCTGTTGGAAACGTATCAAGTGTGCAGTTTGCAATTCGCATATTCTATTGTAATTCAAATGATTGTCGTAGGACATAGTGCATAGTGCATGGCTCATCCATCTACTTACGCAATTTGGTCACGTCTATTCGCATCACCTGGTCTACACTCTTTGCCTTGACATAAACGCATAGTCATTATTATTCCCAGCCTACCTTAATTTATATAATTTACTAGCTGTTGCCCGCGGACCGTGTGAAATATACTTTACGACCTATTCTCATACCTACCTTTCAAATATACCTTTTTTTTTTAATCGGTCGAGCCCTTTCAGAGGAGTGCGACCACAAACATCGTGGCACGACAAAAATTGTGTTTTTGTTAAAAGTGCCGTATTTTCAATGCAATTTTTACTTTCATATAATATGCATTCAGTAAAAAGCTGTAAAAATTTTGATATTACAAACAGACACTTCAATTTTATTTATGAGACATACCTACTTAAAAAAACTAATCTTCTTAAATCATAAAAGCCGATGATGTCAGTCTATTCGCCTTTTCGGTACTTTTTTACTCATTTATATAAACGATAAACGACTACAGAACCAAATCGACAGTGTCGATGTAAAGGGGGCGGCGGAGGAGGTCCGCCCCGGGTGTCAAGCTCCAAGGGGTGCCAGCCTGTGCCTGCGGAGAGCCACTGTCACGCACTTTGCTCAAAGAAATTAGGAAATCGTCCGCTGTGCAGCACACATTGCTCAGCCAAAAGTACGCTCGTCAAATAGGCTTTCCAGGTGGCCCGAAAATTCGGGAAGTTTCCGAAATTTTGCGCCTACTCCCGTGTCTATTAATTAGAATGTACTGTCCCGGATGCGGAACACCTACTAGATTTTTTAGATAAGTCAAAGATAAAAGAAAATTTGACCGATCCGAGGTGCTAAAATTTTCTCTCGCTTCGCTCGCTCTTGTAGTTGAGTTTAACATCTCTTAATTATTCCAAAACTTTTATGCATAAGTCCACAATGTATGTTAAAAAACTTATAATTAGCATGAATAATAGAAGAAAATCAGACGTATGTGTCCTAGGCAGGAGACTAAAATATTTCGAACTCCCTTCGCTACCTCTTGCATCCTAAATCCTCTATAATAAGAATCTTCTATGCTTAAGTGGACAAGAAAACTTATCAATACTGATGTATCTGTCGTCTTATGTTGGAGGTTCACAATGGAAAATCGCCCCAGCTGGCAGCCCATGCCACGCCGCTACTGCAAATAGGTAGAGATACTGGTTTTTGGAGCTGGGCTCTTGAATAAGGTTAGGAAGGCCTAAAATTGCCCTATTCAAGAAAAGTGAAAAAAGAAGCTTACATACTACATATTAATATGTATTATCTATATTATTATGTACGTACCTTTAGTTTCATATCCAGAGCCTTGGCAAAAAGAACGTTGGCTATTTTGCTGTTTGAATAAGCTCGCAGTGGGCTGTACGGAGTATGATTAAAGTTGATGTCATCTAGATCCAGTTTGTAAACTGAAATACATTAGGTATAACTAGAATTTGCAAAATTGACAAAAATGCCTTCAAAAAAATATTGCAAAAACGGATAGGTGAACATAAAAGACACCTGCAGAAACTATCTGCGACTTGTACACAATGTGCGCTGAGTTTTAGCGCTGGGCACAGTGTAACGAGTAGTCGTACCACACTCAAACATATTCTTAACTTACATTCGTGAAGCCGAGACGAGACGAACACAATCCTCGAAGGGGCATTTTCTATGAGAAGCGGCAGCAGCAGCAGTGTGAGCAGCGCGTGACCGAGGTGGTTGGAGGCGATGTGCGTCTCGAAGCCGTCGCGCGTGCGGCCCTCGAGACACATCATGATGCCGGCATTGCACACCAGACCGCGCACGCGCCCCCCGCGTGACGTCACTCGAGTACTGAACGCGCGAACACTATCCAAGCTGCACAGGTCGAGTTCTTCTACCACTAACTCCCCCGTGCCCGCCAGTCCTCGGGCGGATTGCTCTATGTCATCTTTGGTTTCCTTCGCTGCAATGATGTTACGGCACGCCATTAGCACGCAGGCGCCTGCAGAACAAAATTAATTTAAAACTGAACTGCGAACGAGGAACTTCCGAGATCCTTAGGTGGCATGTGAAGAGTGACAATATCGAGCTGGCGATACCAATAGGGTCATTCCAGTAAAGTAACGATTAGTCGATATATTACACCGTACACGAGAACCTACGACGATCAAAATGATTGATAAAATGCTTCCAAGTTTACACCTTGTCATCATCTACCTAGCCTTTTCCCAACCATATTGGGGTCGGCTTCGAGTCTAACCGAATGCAGCTGAATACCAGTATTTTACATGGAGCGACTGCCTATTTGACCTCCACAACCCAGTTAGTACTGGGTAATACGATGTCCCTTGGTAACACTGGTTGTCAGACTTTTTGGGCCACTGACTACCTAACGACGTTAACGAAGTTTACACCTTGTATAGGCCGATATTTAAAATTACCTACTGATACCTACTCAATCAAGCTTCACATCTGCACTTACCTCTTCGGTATAAATCGTCAGCTGTCTCCCTGCCCATCCCGGTGTTGCTACCTGTCACTATGATAGTGAACCCCTCCAGCCGTCTCTTGCTTTTACACCAGCCGCTAAAGTAATCCATTTTGATCCTAGTAGGATTTCTTTATGTAAACACTTTTGGTTATTTCTTCATACTGATTAAATAAGTGGTTAGTCTGGCCTTTATATAAGGTAAGCAGCTCATTAACGGTGCGTCGTGTTTACGTGAAGTGATTTGATGACAATGTTGCGCGCAAACAATCATGGAGACGCAATTAATTCGATGTTTAAATTGGATTTTTAACTCCCGACGCAAAAAGACGGGTGTTATAAGTTTGACCGGTATGTGTGTGTGTCTGTCTCTAGCTTTTAAACGCGTGAACCGATTTGGATGCGGTTTTTTATTTGAAAGCAGATTTTCTAGCGGTGGTTCTTAGACATGTTTTTATCAAAATCGCTTCAGCCATTTCATGATCATCCGCTCTTTTTATAGCTGCGGTAGGGATCTTAGACGCATGATGGGTAAAACTTTACTTTTACCTAAAAATTTGAAACATGTAATATGTATGCTATTTAACTATACAATAATATGGAATTCTTGGTCTGATGCTGCAGCTGCAAGATATCCAGCACACTAGTAAAACCTTTAAAAAAAATAGCAGATATGAAGTGTTTGGATTGGTTTTTTTTATTGATCAGTATTTTATTCTATTTACAGTACGATAATGGATACGGAGGGATTTTTTAAGTCTAACATCGAAAGAACCCCATCTGTCGTAGGTACCACAGGGCTTCCATCTGGGGCCTACACCTTGTAGAAACTTGTTTCACACACTCCAAGGTTTCGCAGACAATTAGATTTTTTTTTTTAACACTTCCTCGAAAATTAGCTCTTATCGCACTACGACTAGGTTCAATATGCAATGGATTGGACGTGGAACACACTTGTGAATTTTTAATTTATCTATTAATATAAATAAATTAAAAATCGGTGCGGAAATAAAAAAATCCACATTTAACTATACAAGTTGTAAACGGACTCTTCATGAAGCCGTCAACCGAGCATTCCGTATATCAAACTAAGTAACTCTACGAAAAAAAATATTGCTGGGAAACGCTTTTTTTTGGGTGAAAAATCTCGTTTTACGGTAAGACTCCCCCCCTCACCTAAATTCTAAAGAAAGAGGAACATTCTGAAAAAATGAAGGATTGTAGAACGTTAACAAAACTTAAAACGAAAATTGGTTTGAATAAGATTTGATGTTTAGTTTTTGAGACATGGGAGTTTTTCATCAAACTGTAGCAGTAACTTTGTTTTTCATTAACATACTATGAAAAACAAATTTAGTTTTACTGTTGAATGTAATACATTACCTGAATGAGCCTTCAAAATATTTTTTATATTATATTGTTTGGTGCTAAGGAAAACTTTGTGCGTGTGAGTTCGACTCACAGTTGGCCTGTTATTTTAGAATAGCTACTGAGAAAATATAAATATTATTATTGCAAGTCTTTTTTAGTCGCAGACAGCCAGACAAGTATTATTAAAAGCTGAAACTCTCATTAAATTGACATTCATTGTTTAAGTAATTGCAGTTAATTAACTTTGTAATAATCATGATTACACAGATAATAATAACTTAATAAGTCAAGTACATACCATTTATAACTAAGAAGTTAATTTATTAATCTATTCCATAAATGGGCGAGTCTAGTTATGACTTATGAGGAAATAACTACGACTCGCACTTAGCCGGCTTTTTTTCCATAGTCTAGACGATACGGCAATTATGTAATTGCAATGGATCACACACCAGGCCCTGCAGTCTCGACATTAGATAGCTACAAAAATTGGTCGCTAAGTCGTATCGTTGTCAAATTCCTTTAATAGATTTTCGACTTTATGTCTAAAGCATAAGGTTGAAAATGTATTAAAGAAATTTGACATCGATTACACGTAACGACCGATTTTTGTCGTTATCTAATATCGAGACTGCAGGGCCAGCACGCGTAGCATGAGCACCGTAGAAACGGGTTTTGTCGACGGAAAAATCGACAAAATGACAGATCAACAAAAGAAATCTGTCATTTTGTTGATTCTTCCGTCGACAAAACCCTTTTCTACGGTGGTCATACTACGCGTGCAGGTGACGCCCTCACACCGACTACATTCTAACATACATAAACTCACGCCTCACGCTATGGCGGGAGGCAGAAACTACAAAACGCCACCTTTTTCGTAGCAGGTGGCGTTTCCTTACATGCTCCTTTTGCATCGTCCATGTAACATAATGTATATTTTATAATCAAACTTGATACTATGACTGGTGCCCTTTTGTTTTCGGATGGGAAATCATCAAAGGACCGCTCCCGCTCTAGGCGGAGTGGAAGGGAGTGTCAGACTTTTACTGTCTAAAACCCATCCATGTTCCTTCTTTAACCTTTGTGTTGCAGGGCCGCGGTATCTCTTTCTCGAACAGTCCCGCAGCCCCGGCAGGCATCGGCCCTTGCGGACCCCTTCCTGGTTGCTGACATCTCTTTGAGGCGCGCGTCGAACACGAACGCGCCGTCGACGCGGCCTGTCGTCACTAGACGGACGGACGGCGAGCTACGGCCCATTACTCACCGTCCACAGGCCCGCGATGACTGGAGCCCTGGAGGCTGTTTGCATAGTTCGCTCTTTCCGGGTTGCAAGCGAACCCACCAACTTGTTGATAGGTATTTAGGTATCTTCGTTTGTTTTAAAATCGGTGCACCTGCTGATCTTAGTTTCTTTGCAGTGTTCGCGGGCGCGTTGATTCTACGACCTTCGACAAATGTTAGCTCCATGTAATAAGTGCGAGATTATGACAACTCAATTCATCTCATGCAACAAAATAAAACAAAATAATAATGCTTCAACAATATCCAAATATATTTCAAAGTGTAAAAATTGTAAACATTTTATAAAAGCGGTAAAATCTATACCACGATTTTAATTGCACTTAATAATTAATAGATTAGATTTTTAAGCCTTGGTTGAAAACATAGGTAAATAGCACAAAGCATGGAGACGCTTCGGCGGCACTTTCCATTCCATACAAACCAAGAAACTGACGACTGGAACTGGACTGGAAAGGTGATGTGGCAGAAGTTCTGCGTTCGACACACTTCTAGCCATATAGCCACAGGCGCAGCGATTCCATGCTCTGTGGTAAATATCTAAGGGGCCATCCATAAATTAACACACGTTAAAGGCGGGGGGACAAAGTGTGACATTGTATGACAAGGGTTGGGAGGGGTTTTAAATTTCGTGACGTCACATTTCAAAATCGAATATCTAAGTATTAAAATACGAACTCGAGAATATTTTCAACTCTATCATGTGAATGAACATGTAAAATTGTAAAATATGTGACGTCGTACTAATGAGGGGGGAGTCTCACAAATGTGACCAGCTGTGACAAGGCCGGGGGCGGGGGCAAAAAATCATGAAATTCGAGTGACGTAATTTATGGATGGCACCTAAGGTAAGCAATAAACAAATAATGAGTATAAGAAAGTGAGTAAGTACAGACAAATAGCTTCATCAACTAATCACAGATTAGATAATAGATTATATAAAGTTTCAATTCAATCACCGATTATTTTACATGATATTATCACATTATATTAAACCTTTACAGTTTATTCAATCAAATTACTTATAATATTACACATTATTTATTAAAGTCCTCATTCAAATGAATGACAATCAATATCAAACACAATTTGCATGGGAAGCATACATTTTTTCCGTTTTTAATCGCACTGGATAAGCCTCATCTTGGACGGATTCCTTTTAGTAATTTAATTTCTGCACACACATAGAAGCACTGCACGGGATTAGCAACGCCTCACCTCATTTTTACTAGCAATACTGTTACGGTGCGTAAAATTATTGTGCGTTGCTTATTGGACTTTCATAGACAGAAACCCAAAGGCTCGACTTGAGGCGATGCTGAGCCCGTGCTAAGTTCAAAAGTAGAACTAATCAAACACTGTTTTAAGCTTTCACGGTTTACATCTAAACTTATACTGTCACTTACGGAATATCTTCCGTGATTGTTCATTATTTGAGCTCCCGATATTTCGACGCTGTTGCAAGCGCCATGATCGCGGGTTGAAGCGTCGTCGTAAAAATAGAAATCGATGACATTAAAGTTTTCTTTGATGCCACAGACAGATACACACTACAAACTTATAATACCCCTCTTTTTCATCAGGGGTTAAAAAACAAGATGGAGGTGGCCGGTGTTAGTTCTGATGTAAACCACGGGCCAAAAGATCCTTTTACAGCTATATCAATGAAGCCTGAAATAACTGAATGATTAACTTAGGCTTAACTTAAGTTAAACAGTTTTGACGCCCGGATCATTAGCAGTGAACGGGTCGAAGTCTCCTAACTTCACGAGCTCGACGGACATGTCCCACAACTTCTTCGCGTATTCGTCGTTTGCGCCCTTGGGTGCAGGAGCGGTTACTGCACAATCACTGGAAAAAAACAGAAGTTATTTTATACTAAAGTATGCTACAGAAAAGACGATAAAGGTAACATTGTCGTGATCTAAAACCAAGCCAAGAAAATGTCTGCCAAGAATCGTAATAGTAGCAAGTGACGTTTTGTAATGTTTGCTTGCTCCCATGAGAAAAGAGCGGGGTTCACGTATTTTACGTAAAAGGAAATGCAAGAGAATCGGATTCAAAGTACCTACTCTGTCAAGCGGGCTGACGGAGAGTTCGGATTCTATAACATTATGTTAGTAAAGAATAATCAGGCAGTCGTGAAACATAAACGTAAACTATGAAATTGACAATAAAACTGGGTAATTGACATAGCATAACATCCCGAAGGGTTAGGTAGAGCTGTACCTAATAGTACACACACATTTCGCCAGTTATGTTTTTTAAGTCCCATGTAATAGGGGGCGAGCCTATGGCCATTAGCCGGGAGCGAATTCAGACACCGTGGCTGCTACTGAGATATTACACAATTTTTTTGTTTTTTTTTTTTATATTCCTGATGGAAAAACCCAATAATACTGCCTGACTGGCGCTCACTGACTGGCGACCACTTTTCAACCTTATTACTCAGAGCATAAGGGTGAAAGAGTGGTAGACTGTCACTGAGCGCAGTAGTAAATTTATAACAACTACACAATATACCTATAATACAGCCCAGTTTCGTCGGCACACTTGTCGTCCAGAGCGCAGTATATGGTGGTCTGCGCGCCGAGCGCGGGCGACTTCATGAAGGGCGCCATCACGAAGCCGATGATGCGGCGCGCGCCCCAGAACAGCGTCTCGTTGAGGTGCCGCCCTAGCTCCGTCTTGATCACACCCGGGTGTAAGCTGTATGTGTTGATGCCTTCGATCTTGTGCTCCTTGGGTAGAAAAAAGTAAGATATTAAGTTATGGAATCAGCGTTACGTATTTAATATGAATCCAGTACTTAAAGGTTTTTCAAAAGTATTTAGCTTTAGACATGATCCAGACAAAAATGACGCGAATTTTGCGTGCAAGCGGTCGACGAGTCAACATCTCCCGATGAAGCCCCGTGGAGAGACCAGTGGTGCGGCTTAGTAGTGTGGAAGGGAACGCATATACATGTATTTTACAAATACCTACGACACCACTGGACCAGTAGTGTAGAAGGGAAAAAAAAATTACCCACGACACCACCAGTGGTGCGGCTTAGTAGTGTAGAAGGAACGAGGGGTGTAGAAGGGAAGGAGGGTTTGGGTTGCATTATAACTGTCGCACCTTCAGCAAGTGCATATTTTTGCGGGCATGAGGGAGGGGCTGCATTCTGCATCCAAGAGTGGATGTACTTAACTAGGGCTTTAGGCGATTTTTTTGCAGGTTTAATGACGATGCTAAGAAAAGTTAACAAGCACAGCTTTTATGAGCGATCTTTTTTTTATTTAAGAGCAATATTTTTAATTTATAATTCATCATCTTCCTGCCCTTGTCATTTAGGGTCGGTGTAACACGTTTTCTTCCTCCATTCTTCTCAGACGTCACGACATCATTTACTCCTTTTTCTGTCATATTGTCATTCGTCACACAATCCATCCATCCATCCAGTTACCTTGGTCTTCCTCTCCATCTCCATACATCAACATTTAGATTTATCACCCTTTTAGTCATTGTCACATGTTTCATTTATAATTCTTGAAATAAAATCTATGATTGATACAAATCCTACCTTCAGCTTCGCTGCTAATTCTCGGGAGAACAAAACGTTAGCTAGCTTGCTTTGCGAGTAGGACTCTGCTGCGTTATAAGGTCGCTTCTTGTAGTTCAAGTCGTCGAAATTGATGCCATATCCTGAAATAGATAAGTCATTGTTTTTATTGTTGAGGAATTATTAGAGAGACTAATGAGGGTATAGAACGTGCGCAGTAAACGTAACAAATAAATTCAAACAATTTTATAAATTGAAGTTACTTGTTTATGTAATTCTTACTTATTGTAAGACTTTGGACTGCCTCGTTGGTCTAGTGGTCGCAAGCGACTGCTGAGCATAAGGTCCTGGGTTCGATTCCTGGGTCCGAGTTGGGCAAAGTGCTATTAGGTTTTTCCATCAGGAATTTCTCTGTAGCAACCACGGAGTCTGGATGTCTGCCCAGTTGATGGCAATAGGCTCGCCCCCTATTTTATGGGGCTTAAACATAACTGGCGAAATGTGGTTGTACTTGTAAGGTACACCTCTGCCTAACCCTTCGGAGATTACAAGGCGTGATGTTAAGTTATGTAAGACTTTATTAATGGGTAAATGTTATGGGACAGCTGCATTTTGGATCGTAAATCGTTTGAATTTACGTTACGCTTAACGTAGCGCGTTCAAGCTAGGTCAACCGTTTTTTTTTAAATTAATTAATTCATTTTAGAACTTACTAATATGTGCTCTAGACGAAACAGTTACAATTCGGGCTGGTGTGCTGTTCCTGATACGCGGCAGCAGAAGCATGGTCAGCAAAAAGTGCGCCAAGTGATTTGTTCCAAACTGCATTTCAAACCCGTCCTCTGTCTCGCTCTTGGGGCACATCATAACCCCAGCATTGTTCACGAGAATATTAATCTGGGGTTCAGTATCTAGAATACTCTGTGCAAAGTCTCTGACTGATTTCAAAGAGGTAAGGTCGCATTTCGCTAGTACAATGTTGCCAGTATCTGGCAAATCCTTGCACAGTTTCTCAATGTCAGTTTTCGCCTCTTCCGCCCTTTCCATGCTGCGACACGCCATTATCACCTTGGCACCTGTGGAATTTAAAGTTGCACTTTAAATATTCATTTTGACACCAATTTTATAAATCAAGGTTGCTCAACTAATTTTGAAGGTGGGCCAAAATTTCGATTCTGTGTCAACCGGCGGGCGAGCCGTCTAGTAAATAAAACTTGCCTATAGTAACTTTTTTGAACCAATTTCTGAAGACTATTATGGCTGTAAATACAATTTTCCAAAAAAAATTATTTTTATAATTTTTAGATTGATATTGGCTTACTGAGATTGGTTTTAGAAGGAGAAACAATTTTTTTTCGATCTGGTTTAAAATCCTGAAATCTGTTTTCTAAAGACTGTTGTCAGTTGACCGCTGTTGGCGAGCCAAATCAAATGTGTTGGCGGGCCATATTGTGGCCCGCGGGCCTGGGGTTGAGCAGCCTTGTTATAAATAGTACAGAATTCATGCATGTTTTTTACATTACTTGTCTGTATTTCAACACTTATAAATGATTATGAGTAAACCTTAAGGTACTGGTTACAATTAAGGGAAAAACACGTGAGAATCATTGTTTTTCATTGTTTAATTGTACAGGCATTATGAATCTTAGGTTGAAGGCTGAAGCCATTAAGTACTTTCTCTATTTAAACACAACTTAATTCTACAGCCAAGCAGCCAGATCTTATTGTTGCTATATCCAACATGATAATATTATGATCATTACTTTTTTTACTGCATGGTGAAGTTGTTTTTCCAAAAGGTTTTATTTTTATAGATTTTGATGATGATGAGAATACAGAAACTTATAAATAAAGTATTTTAATGAATTACCTCTCTTATAAAAGTCCAGCACAGTTTCCTTCCCAATGCCCGTGTTACAGCCGGTCACTAGGGCAGTCTTGCCCACCAGCTTGGCAGTGCTCAGACATCTTCCACTAAACAAAGGCATTGTGCTGCGAGAGTGATGCGGAGTGTGCTACTAGTCTGTAATAATTATACTAGAATACATTATAATGAAATGACTGAAAAGTTGACAGAATGTTGATGGGTATAAGAGTAGAGGAAGACCAAAGAAGGTATGGATGGACTGTGTGAAAGAACATATGGCAAGAAAAGAGGTGTCTGATGAGATGATAAGTAATAGAGAAGTATGGAAGAAGAATACATGCTGCGCAAACCCCAACTAAATTAGGATAAGGGCAAGAGAATGATTATATAATAATGAAATTATTTGCATATAAATAAATGGATGATGTGGTGCAGTGGTTAAGTTGTGAAAATAGTTTATGATTTTAATATGAAGTAACGTTTAATACATTACATTAATTTTCTATATTTATGATATACTTACCTGTTATTTTTTTGAAATAATTCCCCATCAACTCATATAAAAGGAACAGTAGTTTGTCAGTAATAAATAAAAGTGTATTAATTTATATATTATTGTATCAAGCTGGTTGATATCATTTCCACCACAAATGTTCAACCGGCTTTTCTTGTAAAATTTATAGTTTAAGCCTACTTTTACGCGATAGGAGCACATAACGGAACTTACCATTATCATAAATTAACTGTTTAAAGTTATGTGGATTTTTATATTCTATTATCAGTAAAATGTATAGCGATGAATGAAATAAGTATTTATTATGCAGTATACATTGAATTCAGTCCCTTTTATCATTACCAAAAGTTTCAATAGAAAAGTTTTACAGCAAGTAGTTGCTCTACTTTGCCGGTCGCGGAATACACCATTTGCTACGGATTTTTTGTATTAAATATTAAACTACTCACCTTTAACTTGTATTGTCATATAAAAGTTATCGAGTTTTATTGCGTAAACTTTTTGAAACGAAATAAAATAAATTTCTCGTAACAAACAATACAGTCTGACGCGCGCTTCTGTTCTCAATATGTCAGATTTCTGTAACTGTTTGACATTGACGTTTAGATTTCGGTCCGATTCCGGCACTGTATTTTTCTTATATCTATGGGCACTTCCCATTCGAACGGTTCATTTATGTCACACACAGCAGCTAATCAAGCTATGAAAAACCAAATTAAGCTGATCTCTCATCGTACGGGAAGCTCATACAAAGTGAAGTCAGGTTATGTAGAGCTTGATGTGCCGCCCTGTGTACACTACCTGCGCTAAGGTAGCCCGCGAAATTCAAACTTTCTTTTGTTTTATGCAATTTCAGGTCAGTCATCACTTCATCAGTGTCAGGTTGTTTGTTGATTAAAATATTATTCGTGAATCATTAAATTTCGTTTATTTATTTTATATTTTTCCTTACCTTTTACTTTATTAAATATTCCTAAAATCAATATAAAAGTTTTAAAATATAAAAAATGTAGGCCACTGGTATCGGGAACAGGGTCCAAGCTACCGGCAAAGAAAGGAACCTCCTAACAATACGACCCGTATCCACCAGTACCACTTTCTGAAGTAAAACCTTTAAAAACCCAACCGCTTTGTGAAAACCAAGCTCAAAAGCAGATTAGCTACAGCCGGGCAGCCTTGCGTCACTACCATAGACTACATATATATTTATAATGCCACTGTCAATGTGGACGCGTAAGACAAGGCAATATAGTCGAAAGACTGTAGACTTGTATACGGGAGAAATTAAAAAAAAAAAACCTCAAAAAATGTCAGAAGACGAGACGTCAAAGACCAAACGTCAAAGTCAATCAGTCTGGAAGAAACCGAGGTTCGAATTTGTTAATTAATTTAATTTTTTGCCATTAATAATAGACTGCGTTCTTCAGCATTAATGCTCTCTAACTTAAGCTTTATTTAAAACCCAACCACCAGGTCACGTGCAGTGTAACAGTTGTATTCACAAAGACGTTCAGTGCTCAAACATTCAATGATACTCGTATTTCTTCGTAATGTGAAAGCAAAAACTTAAAACAAACATGTACTGTTGTAGGAGATAAGTGCCATTATTTGTATATGTAACAGTGTAGCATTATCTTTCATTCGTCACAAGGTTATATTTTCACTTGTTTAGAACCTTTGTCTATTGTTGTGTATAGCTTTATTTATGTACTCAATTATTCGCGACTCAGTGCCAATGGAGTATGATAACGATGAGAATACATGGCGTAGGCCTTCGACGCCTAAGGTGGAGCGCTCAGCGTGCCACCAAATCCCCAAGAGGTCATCAACAGTTGCTGTAGTGGTACTTGGATTAGCAGTGCTAAGCTGCTTGCTCGGTTATTGTGTGCTCAGTGAGACGCTGCCTTACGAGTCTAAGACGCTGCGTCTTGTTATTATTGTAAGTATTTAACAGGTTTTATTATTTGCCACAGCAATTTTTTCTAATTAAATATTAATTTTATTTCAGAATTTAATATTGAGACCTAGTCTGAACTAAACTCGTAATAATTCATGTATTTAAAAAATCTTAAAAGTAAATGTAAATCAATGTTGGTTTCATTAATATAATATCTTACTACTATTATAAATGGGAAAGTTTGTGAGGATGGATGGATGTTTGTTACTCTTTCATACAAAAACTACTGATCGGATTTGGATGAAATTTGGCACACAGATAGTTTGTAACCTGGAATAAGTAATAACACATAGGATACTTTTTATCCCAGTAGAAGGAACCCATGGGACAATTATCGAATTCCACACAGGTGAAGTCATAGGCATAAGCTAGACATGTATAAATTTAGTCATTTACAATTTTTTTGTCCTCCCATTGATTTATTGTTTCTCTTTTAAGCAACATTAATTATTACTTTAATTTCCCAGCTGTTTCGCCATGGAGCCAGGACCCCGGTAGAGACCTACAACAGTGACCCATACAAAAACTATCAATGGCCTGATGGACTTGGCAGTCTGACTAATGTAAGTTCAAACGTATAAAGTATCATATCAAAGTTAGTGTTATAATTGGCCTAGCCGTTGCAAGTGTGGCTGCAGTGTGTGAGGTCCTAGGTTTGATTTCCAGGTCAGACAAAGTGTTATTGGGTTTTTCCATCAGAAATATCTCAGTAGCAGCCACGGAGTCTGGTTTTTGCCAGGTTGATGGCAACAGGTTCGCCCAATATTACATGGGACTTCAAACATGCGTTTATCTGGTTTATTTATCATCTTCATTCACCAATAGTATATAGTAGTAGTATGGTAGTGTATGACTGGACATAGGCCTCGCCTTTGAACTGGATGCTTTGTCTTACACATCCATTCAGTACATACCACCAAGATTTCTTTAATATTACATCAGAAGTTATTATGATAACTTTTACTACATAATTACTGGTCTAAACATGATGTTGATGTATGATAATGAGACTTGTTTGTTTAATTGAGTTGAGATAAAAAAACTTAAATAAGTACCTATTGAAAACAACTACTGTTTGATGAAATAAAATACCAATGCCAGTTAAACACTGTCTTAACAAGCAAGTATCAAAACTTTGGCATCAATAGTTACAAAATATGCTCTGTCCTCTGTTTTGGAATAAAACTCATTTTAATGGTTTTTCTAGGCTGGCAAGCTTCAATTGTACGAGCTGGGCAAGAAGTACAGAAGCTACTATGCCAACTTCATCCCTGAGGAGTACTGTGAGAAGGATGTGTTCATCCGCAGCAGCGACAAGTCCCGGTGTCTCATGAGCGCGTACACGTTCCTCGCGGGGCTGTACCCGCCCACCGAAAGGCAGATGTGGCATCCCGAGCTGCCGTGGCAGCCCGTACCTGTACACTCTCTGCCCAAGGAACTGGACAATGTAGGTCATGAATTGTATTTTTATAACTAACTAGCGACCCGCCCTTGCTTCGCACAGTGCTACCTATCGGGTCCAAAACTATATCTAATGTAGCCTATATTTTTTTTAAATTTAAAAACAAAATTTGGCATAGGTATGGTTGGCCTTGGATTAGTTAAGGGATACTTTTTATCACGGTAGGATATTCCTGTGGGATTAATTCCTATTTACAAGCGAAAGCAAAAGCTATAATAAATAATTAATAAGATCATCACGGTTGACCGCTAAAACATAGTAAGTTCATTCTGATACAACATTTTCGTATCAACGGCAGCAGGACAGAATGAAACGAATTATTGACGTAGCTGCGTAGGTACAGCTATCATATAATGTATCAACAACAGGAGCGGAACGTGTCGATTCATGAATCCGTATTTCCTTAGCTCCCGCCATAACGCAAACTGCAATCTCGAAATAAAACCCTACATTCAAAACAGTGTAACATGAACTCAATATAATTTCCATTTCAGATAGTAGCAGCAACAAAACCCTGCAAACTATGGAAGGCGATGTATAACGAGCTATTGGCTGAAAAGAATACCGATCCGAAGTTCACAGAGTTATTCGACTATTTGAGTAAACACACGAACCAGAGCATGCGCAGTGTTCTCCCTGTGGACTTCTTGTACAGCACACTCCTAGCTGAGCAGGAGGCGGGCCTCAAGCTGCCGGAATGGACGAGAACTGTGTTTCCTAGTAAAATGCGGATGCCATTCATGCTGAGTTTAGCGTTGCTGTCTTATAATGAGACCTTGCAGAGGCTACATGTTGGTGAGTAGTAATAATAATAGTTTCAACACTATAATGTGGGTATAACAGCCGCTCGGGTCGATCTTTAGGTTAAGCCGTGCTTGCCTAGGTTGGTCTGTGGATGGGTGACCGCCCATTACATACCGAGTTTCCTCCGTGCCTCGGAAAGCACGTTAAGCAGTTGGTCCCAGCTGCCTTTTGTAGATCTTTGACAGTCGTTACAGGTAGTCAGTGGCCCAAAAGTCTGACAACCAGTCTGACCATGGGGTATCGTATTACCCAGTACTAACTGGGTTGTGGAGGTCAGATAGGCAGTCGCTCCGTGTAGAATACTGGTATTCAACTGCATCCGGTTAGACTGGAAGCCGACCCCAATATACTTGGGTAAAGTCTAGGCAGATGATGAATGTGGGTACCTACATAAAATCTAGGCCTTATCAGAAAAAATCCAATAACAATGAATGCAAATTACTTCGCTGATTGTCTCCAATACCATAAGCAATTATTACAAACGCGTGAAATTCACCATGTAATTTCAGGACCGCTTCTAAAAGAAATAAAGCACTATCTAGACGAGACAGTTGCGCACGAGAACGTGGACCGCTCTCTGTACGTGTATTCAGGACACGACGTCACGGTCGTGTCTCTCTGGCGCGCTTTCGGGTTCAACGACCTGCTGGAGCCGGAGTACGGATCTAGCATCGTCATTGAGTTGCATGAGGATATTGAACAGGAGGCGTTCTTTGTCAAGGTATGTTTGGGATACCTTTTTTTTTATAATGTTGCCCGTTGTACCCACGGTACAGGAGAAACTTCTAATATCTGTTTTTTTAATCCCTGAGACTAAATTGACAAGTGAAAATGTCAAAACTGACATAAATCCTATTAAAATCTATGTCAGTTTGCCATTTTTACTTGTCAATTTAGTCTCAGGGATTAAAAAACAGACTATAGTACCCACACTATGCGTTTACAAACATTAAAAAACACATACTCAAACAGCCAGACCCGGAACAACTACCAATAGGCAACTACCAATTCACCCTGTATAGCTCGCTCTGAACTGCCCAATTCCGCATCAATAAGTGTGATCTATCCCTAAGTCGCGTTTTCTATAATTTCAGACATTCTACCGCAACAACACAAAGGTGGAAGTTCCCTTGGAGCTGAAGTTACCATTCTGCGATGATCCATGTACTTACACTCAATTTAGTGCGCACGTCACCAAGTTTATATCCGACGACTGGGAGGCCGACTGCGGCAATGACAAGTAAACCATTATAGTCGTTGCTAATCACGAGCCCGCATCATGTGACTTTAAAATCATTGTCATAAGATTTAAATTGCAATGGATGTTCGTGCAACGCAACAACTATTATTTATATACGTATAAGAACTATAATGCCAAGTCCAGTTGCTAGTGTAAGTGAAGTCGCAACTTGTAGAATATTATCTTTTATTTATTTATAGTTAATTTATGTAAGATTTGCCCCAACGTAGTTGGAAAGAAGCTAAGTGATGATCGTTTCATAATCCACGTCTGCAGAGATATCAGCGGTGTCCAATTTTTTATATATAAAGTGGACAAACTGCAGATCGCGCTCGAAATTATGTCGTCACACCCTCATGAAGGAATCTGTGATTGTTGTGTTACATAGGTAAAGATCTGCCAGTTACAGTAATGAATCTTCACATGAAACTAGCACTGTACTCAATTCGAGTTATTTTTAGTTTTTCTAAACACATTATTTTAAGTCACATTGCCATCCTTATCATGTTTGCCAAAATCTTAGTACCTGGGGTGTTTTCTAAGAAGACACTTCTTTTTTATTACAATTTGTCATCACAAGCTTATTTTGTAAGACTCAAGTAGTAATTATATGCCAAAATGTAGCTTATTGTGTGACCGTTTAGATTACTTTAGATGTTAGGTCAGCTTAACAGGCTGAATGGTTCTAAATGTGACTAAAGTATGCTATTTACTCAATTTACGTATTAGATTTTTTGTATAACTCACGTTGATATTATACGTATTTCGATCTGCCTTTATTGAATATTTATATTGTCTACACTATCGATATAGGTACTAATAAATTGAAGAACACTTTAATTCATTGTCTTCGCTATTTGGATCGGCAGCCAAGGGCGAGCCGCTCGACGATACGTTATAGCGAATGTTTGAGCAAGTTCACCTTGATCGCGGACTTATGGTGCATTTGAATTTAAAATAGCAAACTTTTTATTCAAATCGATAGAAATTGGTAATGCACTAGTAGCATTTAAAAATTTTATTGACACAAAGGGTGTGTGCCACATGCATTCCATATTATGTGTGATTGTGACCACCTGTGATTTCTGAAGTATTTACATTTATCTGTCCACTTTTAAATCTACACGATTTTTGTAAAGACTGTATTAGGACACGTTTCATTGATTTTAATGGTGATTGATATTTTTCTTAGACTCCTTTAAAGAGATTATTTTTTAAGAAGATGCCTAAACTTCTTATGAACATTTGATAAAGTATTAAAATGTTGTTGTAAAGAATTAGTTAATATTTAAGAGACATGTTGAAAAATTGTAATATTTTGATATACCTAATAGGCTTCAGCATATATTATATTTAATCAATGTTGAAATTCATTTAAACCTAAGATATTTAAAGGAAATTAGAATTGATCTCTATGCTGACAAATTATGTGATGCACACGATCCGAAGGAATACTCACAATTTTGCCCCACTTGATATTATTAAAAGCCAAGTTTTATATGACTATGTATAATCTAGAGAAGGCCTATCTTAATTTTTTTTGTAATCTTAAGTATTTTACTATTTACATTATACTGTAATCTTCTTCACACAAGGTATTTTGTCTGAATGTATGAAATTAAAAATTAGCTCGATGTTTCAGCTGTTCTGATTATAAATGTACTTATTCTACAAAGTATTTAGCTTGTTTATAAGTCACAAATTCTATTTCAATTGTTTTACACAAAATAAATGTAGGTAATATTGATGTTGTAACTTGTATTTAATGAGACACAGAGTAAAGTGTAATGTTTGTGTGGAAAGTGTAATCGAACTGTTTAAGATCTATTTACACGAAGAGAGTTCCTCACCAGAGAATATGCATAGACAATTATCGCACCCAAGACATTTTGACAAGATATGCTTCTTTTTCGAGGTGATAAGCTATCTCTATGAAAATCTGCCATCACTCTTTGTCTGTAACGAAGCTGATACCAAGTGACTTTGATTGAATTAAAAGTTAGGGTCTTGTTGTCTTTGATATTACACAAGAGATCCTTATACTTAGGGACTTTTATTATTCGTTGAGAATAAATGTTAGAGTTTAATTAATTGTAACATTATAATGTTGTTGTTTTTTGTAATGTTTACTATTAAATGTTTTATGTGATATATTTTGGTATTTTTTAGCTCTATATGTATAAACATCATACCTTATAGTCTGGTTATAAACTTTACAAAAGGAAATAAAATAAGCAAAGTAGTAGGTACATATCAATAGTATAATTTATTTTTGTAAAATGATTAATAATAGTTAGTTGTAAAATACAATTAAAACATAACTTACATATAAGTACAATAATTGGACGGCACATGGACGACATTCGTTCTACATAGAACATACTTAAAGAAAAATACAATGGTATGTACATTTCTGTAAAAATCTTAATATAAGTAATGTGCTATAATCAAAATTATAGCTTGAAATCTAGACAAATGGACGAACATTTCATTTACAGCATTTTGCTAATTCTAATACATACAATAATAGCTACGATACGATACCAAAAAAGTGGTAATAAGAATAATATAAAATTGTGATATAAAACTACTTGCGTAACTAAGTTGTTCACATGATCGGTGGAATGTTAATTTTTTATGATGCTAATAAAGCTAAAATACAACAATACAGTTTAAAGCTCAGTCTTCGCTACTTGACTCATACATCTATGGCGTATCTGGAAATAAAGTAATACTAATAACAAATTGGAAGTTACACTGTGGGAAGTTCAATCTATCATAAGTTCGTTGTTCTTAAATATTCGTAATTCAAGGCACTGAGGCAAAATGGAAGTCTCGAAATGTTCATTGTTGTAAAACAGATATAAAAAAATATTTTGTTACCTAACAAAAGCAGCAGCTTTTCCTTCTAGATGTCACATCAGCTGTTCACCAAGCTATCAATGTGCGTTATGAAAATCATCACAACTGAATACTACTACAAAAAACCTATGGTTTATTTCAGTTGCCGCAGCATGTCAGTACATGCCGTTCTTTAAATGCTCTCAAGGCTGTAAACACAACAATTGCTACCCATATTCCCACAGCCGCCCAGGCGGTGATGACAGCTAATTGTAAAGCCACACCAGTGTTAATGAAGTCACCTCGGCGGCTATTTGGCGCGTCCTTTTGTAGGTAGTCCATAAAGTCGTAAATCGCTTGGCATGCTAGACGAAAGTGTATCGCGGTCGCATGGTCCCCAGTGGCACGGAGCTCCTGTAATACGTACATTATATGATAATTATGCTGATTAACACTATTAACATTCATAATTACCACTAAGTGATTATGAAGGTTGCCAATTTCTTGTTTTTCGACTTGAACTAATTGAGAGATCTTCTTAATTAAAGACACAATGAATAATTGTTTTCTGAGACATTGCTCTTTTTAGCACTTACTCATCTTAATGATAAGGTGATAAGAATAGTAAGATTTGAACAAGAAGGTATGGTTAAACTTGGGACTCGCAATTCTAACCCAAAAGCTTGGGATTCTGGGGAAGTAAATAAATATAGAGAATGCCTGCAATAGAAGGTAGACTTTTACTTTTAGTGACTGCAAAAATCAACCTTGTGTCCTCAGTTTCAGAATTCTCATTAAATTGCTAAATCTCTACAAATAATAAACAACTTGTTTTACCCTGACTAAGTACCCTCTGTACTGTGTGCAGGTCTTGATGAAGCCATCAGTCAAAATGGCAGCATGCACTAGAGAGTACACAGCAAACATAGCTGCTATGCATGATGAGGGGATCCAGCAGTAGATGACCGAGTCATTACTCCTGCTCACCCTGGTCCGAGTACTCACTACTATTGACTCACCCTCTCTGAAACAATGAGTCATCATCAGTTACCAACTGATAGTGAGAATTTAGATAAGAGTTTTTGGGAATTCAAAGAAAACTTACATTTCTTCCATGGTTGTAGATTTCTCATCCTCATACTGGCCCACATTATTGATGCACACTCTGTACATATGAAACAGTGCCATGACTACTGCGTACACAAAGACAGGCAGCGGTGCGAACACTGCATACAGGCAGTATGAGTTGTGACCACCATTGAAGTACTGGAATGTGCTGACTCCATACAGTATGCAGCCGCAGTTCGTGTTCTCGAAGTATCCGCCTGGACAGACGTCCAGCGTCGTGCGCCAATGGTTGTATGGTATCCCAATGCATAGAATTGACACAGCGACAAACACCGCCACGAGCAAGTAGCTCCAACAAAGACGTCGTTCTGTTTGAAACTGGTTCATCGTGAATAGATTTCTGGAAAAAAGGGCACCATTTTAATAAGTATTACACTTATATTGCAACGGTTTGACACAGATTTATATAAACACTTCCTCTGAAACATAAACGAAGAACAACAATAACTTACTCAAGTAAAGGTTGACACAAAAACCATTCATTAACTTGATCTACACCGAGATATGTATTACTAGGTCAGCTCATACGCCAGGTAGGTTTGTTGATAACGATTATAATAGGCAACGCAAAAATAAGATAAACATTTGCTACGATAAGAATCCGATAAGACAACGTCAACAATGGACGCCGATTTTGACAGAACTGACTAGTATTAAGGAGTGAAGAGGACAGTGACCACAGAATATTAATACTCTAGCGAGACAGTGTCGTGTCGACACCACAGATTTTTGAAAAAAAACCAGGCATTTGGGCAAATCGAACAATAAACAAAGTTCAAAAGGAAAAAAAAAGCAACACAATAAAATAAACACGAACTGGGTGATATATTTTTTTTTACTAGTATTCACCGGTAGTAGTAAGGTTCCTATTGGTATTCTACTCCTTGGTATTAGGTATGTACAGACGCCAGCACATCAAGCTACCCGACTTTTTCAAATTTATCCAATCAACCTTGAGCCTAATGTAGTAGATCCAAAGTTGAAAATCTATTGAAGAAATTTGGCAGATTGTAGTAGCTTGATGTGCTGGCGTCTGTACATTGACAGAACCTCTGTTAGAGTATATAAATATTCTGTGGACCGAAACCGAACAGCTGATTTAAATGTAATGTCAAAATTCGAAAAATAAACTTCTTGTGAGTTGTGCTTACAAACAAAATGTTAGATCGTCATTAAATTAAAATTGAAGATGAAACTGAATAGCAATACTCGAATTATTGGACGGAACATAATACTGGTACCATACAGAGAATATCATGTCCTCAGGTAAGTGTTCCTCTTCTGTTTTTATTATATGTAATTGCTGAGTTAACCTCCGTAACTTTGTGCAGGTACCACGAATGGATGAAGTCCGTAGAACTCCAGAAACTTACGGCATCTGAACCACTGACATTGGAAGAGGAATATGAAATGCAAAAATCATGGCGTGAAGATGAAGACAGTGTGTTTTATTCATAGTATTTACGGCTGCTAGCCTTATAGATAGACAATGAATATGGAAGCTCTTATTTTCGTTTCGAATGATTCATATTAAAAAACAACATTTTATTTTCAGAGTGCACTTTTATAATATTAGACAAACACATTTTTGATAAACATACTGATGAAACAGGTAAGCAGGGCAGACCAGTCTCCAGCTAATATCAATAGTGACTCAGCTTATCAAACATTTTTAATCTAAACATCTTTCTTCTAGAAGCAATGATTGGAGACACAAACATATTCATAACAGACAATGAATTAGCAGCTGGTGAAATAGAAATAATGATAGCAGAGGAATCAGCTCGGGGCAAAAAGTTGGGATGGGAAGCTGTGATCCTAATGTTCCTCTATGGGATTCAACATATAAACCTAAAGTTAATTGAAGCAAAAATATCTCTGACTAACGATATCAGTATCAAAATGTTCAACAAATTGGGCTTTCAAGAGAAATCCATAAGTGAAGTGTTCCATGAAGTTACTTTAGAGAAGAAAGTGGATGATGAATGGATAGAATGGTTGAATAAAGAAGCACAATATGAAATACAAACTTGTTGATAGGTATTTTGTGTTCTTTACGGCCACATAATTAAAATTACTTTTAAAAAGAACTGATTTTCTATTCCACAACTGGCAACTATGCAATGAATACCCAAATCTTCATCTTTTGTCTAAATTGCAATTATTAGAACTGTGTGTGTGAATGTATAAGTTTTCATAAATTGAAATGGTTTGGTTGCTTAGTGGCTTCCATGATGCAATTTCCTTGCTGTCAAATCAGCTAGATGCAAAATTCTACAACAAATCTACCTATCTAATCCTTTGTTTCAGCCCAGAATCACCCACTGCAAGGTGTAGACTTATTTGGTTTCCCAACGTTTCTGTGAGTTGATCCGGTTCTAACCGCAACTTTGAAAACATAGCCCACAAACCACAAAACTATGTTGATAAAAATGAAACTGCTGGTAATAATCGATTTACGTTTTTATTGGTTAGTCCCACCTGAACGCAAAAGACATGTATTTGAAGACAAAAAAAAATTGTGGTCTAAATATACCTGTCACTGTCAAAATTTAATTTGACAGATTACAGAACTTACAGATTAGTTGAATCAGTTTTGGATTTATTGCAATTTACAATTTGGAAAATGTTTTTCAAAGTTATTTGTGTATACTTTTTATTTATAACTCAAATATCATGTCATGGTGAACCAGAGGTTAAGTCAGAAGAAGACGTCGGCGTCAAATATGCAAACCGGTGTGAGGTTTGCAAGATTCTAGCTACAGAATTGCAAGGTAGGCTCGAAGAAACCGGCAAAGTTCACGATATCATCGAAATTGGATACTCACTCGACGACGTGCAACCTAAGAAGAAGACGAAGTATCAGAAATCAGAGCTGAGACTGATTGAATCGTTAGAAGGCGTTTGTGACAAAATTCTGGAATACAACATCCACAAAGAACGTCAAGATAGTACTAGGTTTGCCAAAGGCATGAGTCAGACGTTCAAAACTCTACACGGGCTTGTTGACAAGGGGGTGAAAGTGGACCTTGGTATTCCACTTGAGTTGTGGGATAAGCCATCTGCTGAGATAACTCACATGAAATCACAATGTGAGAGTCTTCTGGAAGAGAATGAAGCTGCAGTGGAGGATTGGTATTGGAACCACCAAGGAGAGATTGCTCTAACAAAACACTTATGTACCCAACATGCCCTGAGGGGGGCTGATGACTCATGCTTGGCTGAGCAGCTGACCATTTCTAAGGGTGAGCGAGGCAACTCTGACAAGTCAGAACTATGAGGGTCAATGTTCTATTAGAGACAATGTTCTATTAAGTACAAGAACAAAGTGTGTTCCCATAAGTCTGTTTGTGAACTTTGTGATAACCAGGAGGCATTTCAATGATAATATTATAAGTGTTAGAAGTAAGCAATAACGTAATAACGATACTGTAGTTTAATTTCTCATAGCCATGTACTTTTCTATGTGTAAGAAACAGTAATACTTATTGCACAGTTGACAAGGATGTTACTATATACAATCAAGATTTTCTTCCACTACAATCATTTTGTAGAACATTTTATAAATATATCTGTTACGGCTAAAAGCCAAAGTAAGGTTACACCCAGTTCTAGCCGGCTAGATCTAGGTGCAGCCCATAACAATTTATTATAATGCAACCAATTTGGATTTAGCACTCGCCGACCACTACTGTGGCACCACTCGCTACGAACGCTCGGCTCGTGCTCGTTTGGTCACAGTTCTAACCTAACCTAACCAAATCCATTTGTTTGTCCTACAATAAAAAGAATAGTTACCGGCCGCACCTAGGTAAAGCCGGCTAGAACTAGGTGTAACCTTACTTAGCCAGCTAGAACTAAGTGTAACCTTACTTTGGATTTTAGCCGTAACATAATATCAATTTTGTAATGTAAGGGCAATATCTCCTAAGGCTGTTTACAGAACTACGGAACTAGCTTCTGCTTGCTAAGTATGGCAGTTACAAACAGATTTTTCATCATGTTATTTAACTTTTATATTATTAATCTAAACAATTTTACAATAAAATTGGAAGAATTCATAAAATATAATGATTTTTATTTAACCATTAATCTGATTTTACACCTGTCTTCTTTCATGTGACCTTAAAGGCCTGCGCAGACGAGGGACTATTTGTCTGCGAACAATTTGCAACAACCAATGGACGTCAACCAATAGATTGAAAAACAACACAACAACCAATGAACAGGAACATTCATTTCTATCCGGCGGACAAAAGTCCGTCGTCTGCGCAGGCCCTTAAAGTTCTTCCCTCTTACGCATCACATTACATAAATAAAACAACATCATATCTTGGGTTAAGGAGATATGCAGCACTGTGGGTGTATTTACATCTCTATAACAATAGTGCACATTACTTGTAGTCAGAAAACCAAGTCTGACAACCAGTCTAACTGGTGGGGGTATTATTGTATTACCCAGTTGCTGGGTTGTGGAGGTCAGATAGGCAGTTTACTCCATGTAAAATACTGATATTCAGTTATATTTGGTTCACAGAACATTAGTACTCTTGGTTAGACTGGAAGCCGACCCCAACAGAGTTTGGGAAAAAGCTTAGCAGATGATGATGAATAACACGGGTCAACATGAAATTTGACTTTGATTGCAAAGCATTAAATTTCGGTAGTTTAGGTCGTAATAAGACGGAAAAAAAATATATGGCATGAAAAACTTTGCTTTTGTGCTTAGAAGACTGATTGAACGAAATTTTTAAAAATCTCGGATTTTAATTTTTGATTGAAAATAAAACTATTGAAATAAAAATGTTTATTATTTTTATTAAGTTTTACTATCAAATTAGCTTACAGAAAAGTGGAAAATAACTTAAAAGTGCACACTTTTACTTTTTCTTTTATGTTCATAGCTACTTTCTCTACAAGCAACATGTGGAGCCCATGGCTTATCTTGATTCCGTACAGGACAGTCAAAATATGCTTCATAGGCTTCACAGAGAACGTGAGATGTCTTTAGTTCATATTTCACGTCTCGAACTTTAATAAATTGACCACATATAAAACAAAATGCATCAGCATCGTATTTGCACTTTCGTGACGACATTTTAAGTTATTCTGGGCTTGTAAATAACACCTGATGGTTGTTTATCACTCGGGTGCCATCTAGCGGCACAGTGTAAACGTTAATACCCCACTCTGACCGCGCGGTCTTTTTAAAAATATTAAAATCAATTAAAATTTATGAAAAAATTGAAAAATGAGTATTATTATTATAACTATAACAAAAGCAAACTTTATACCGAAAAAAGGTATTTTCTTTTCGTTTTTGTGCATAACTAACTGGAAAATAATAGTATAAACTTTAGGACAAAGAACGAAAATTTTTTTGTAGAGTCGTGTAATAGGTAGTGCTCATTCATTAAAATTAATTATCTGCACAAGTAAAAGAACAGTAGTGTTATTTTGATTGAGAATTGCACACAATCATGCAACACTGCAATTTAAAAAATATTTGGTCAGTGTGTCTTTTGAAGTTACACTATAGCTAACTCTATGATTTCATAAATATTGTCTTATTGAACAAACCTACCTTTGAGTGGTGCGAATTACTATTGGCCAGGCTTGTTGACTCATGCATGATTCCTTGCATGTTCTGAGGTGAAAGGTTTATCCTTGACTCCTAATAAACAAAATCCCGCGCCGTCGCTGCGCTTGCTTTTGTGTATATTATACGCGAAGAACTCGGCAGGCTGTGTTCGCTAAAGGCGGCTTAGTGAAGTATATGACGATTGATCCACGTATTTCTTCTTTCCGAGGGTTGATCAGGTTCAATCATTTAGGCATTAAATTTTATTAAGACTGTCGAGTATGAAGTCCTGGGTTTGGTTCCCAGGTCAGGCAGTTTTATTGGGTTTTTTCTAAAATAAATGGAGATGGATTTGTACCCAGTAGAAGGCATTAGGCTTGCCACTATTACATAGGAATCTAACTGGTGACAGAGGAGTAACAACCTTGGGACGTCTCTGCCGAACCCTTCATTGGATCACAGGCGTGATGTCATGTTAATTCCGACGCAGAATGTGCGTATGTTTCTGCCGCACAATGCCTATGTAGCGTACTTTGTGCGTCGTATATCGACTTGCCCTTGTTTCGTTGGTAATTTACTAAATAAAACAAAATAATCATTAATAAGCACCTTTTTAATCGACTGTCAAAAAGTGTCACCTAATTTATAAATAAAATTAATATCTCAACTTTATAATTTGCACCAGTTATCTTACACAATGGTAATGTTTAGGTGCTAATAACATGCAGCCATCCTGCAATCTTATTGGGGCGAGAAGGAAACTAAATTTACTTAACAAGACAAATAAATAACTATAGGATTAAGGTTTAAGATTTCATATTATGATCTCATAATATTAAATACATTCGCTCTTGTACTCAACGCGCATACAAAATTTAAACGACGTAATGCACACTATAATTTATCTCTTGAGGACACCGAGAAAGGCCCGCGACGCGCGTGGCGTCATATTGAATCTCCTTGTTGACTGCTAGTGGGCGGCACGCACGGTAGTGTGGTCGCGCCACTATCCTGTGTCTATGGTCTAGAGGTAGGGGCTGGTGTCTTGGTACTCGTCGTCGCTTTCGTCGGAGCCGTCGTCCGTCAGCTGTCGCTGTGCCGCCGCTTCCGAGTCGCCAGCACAGTCAGAGCTCGATGCATCTGTTGACAAAGTTTAACATAAGTCTCCTGTGTAACTCTCCCTCAACGGCAATAATGAACCAAATCATAGAGTAGTAGCATTATGGAGTTTTAGCACGCATCTTAGTATTTAGTGGCCAAGAGCCCAAGAGGACACATACATCATCAGAGTACCTTTACCAGCATGATTTCGAACGTGCGAATATCGTTCTCTTTCTCACTACTTAAAGCAAAATGTTATTTTTTTTTACTTTGGTTATGACTGGAACGCACGCTGACTACTGTTTTCTTTCTAAAGCTAAATAAAAATATCATTACTCTAATGACAATTTTGTACTGCATTACACACTAAAATCTAGAATGAATTGTCTAACATAAACATCTGCACACAAATTAAAGGGGCATATTAAAATGCAGTCTACAGAGTTGCTCGAGTTCTTAATTTTATAATACTTTTGTAAAGAATACATTGTTTTCACATCAGTTTTGAAATGATAACAATATTATCTTCCTATAAAATTGTACACTATGGAACATGCAACTAACTTTCTGATTAAAGTTACTTATTGAGCATTCAAATGGGCTTCCGATTTCATGGCCGTCCGAGCATGCTGTAGGCACCTGGCAGCACGTGTGAGTGTGGTGTACTGTATCGTTACAGTAGCTAAGTCAAGCAGTGCAATAATTACCCAGTTACCTGCTTGTGGCTCATAGAGGGTTTCATAGCGCCGGGACTTTGGCGGGGGCGGTGACACTGAACTCCGGCTAAAATAGAAAAGATTTCATTTAGATTTTTTTTCTATTTTTTTTGCATTTTCATATGAGAAAATGGCTGAAGTTTAAATATTGTCACTGCACATCAAGAGAGGCAAGGTTCATAGCAAGATAAGCTTGGTTTATGTTGTCGTGGCCTGTTTCTCTAAAGTCTGTCAATACCAAATATACTACGCTTCATATAAACCTGGGCATTGTGTTTTTTTTTGTCTCATTTATTCATAGTAGGCCGTGAGTGAAACTGGCAGAAGGCCTAAAAACCAAGAGGAAACCCACATTTTACCCCAGCAGCCAAAAATACTCTGCACAGCTAACTTGCTAAGTGTTATACAAACTAAACAAGCGTGAATCTACGAACATGGTGAAATAGTCAAACACAAGATTCAAGTGGGTGATTCTATTCGTTATACTATTACGAATGGGATATGAGTTTAATAGCAAAGCTGTTTATGACATGGAATTTTGACCTCCTTGATACATGCAGGTGGCTGAATCGAAATAAAAAAATCAAACATGTAGTACCTGTGATCAAGTTCATCTCCATGCGCGTCTCCGTTCTCGCTGGGGGGCGGGGAGCCGCGCGGCGAGGGAGGCTGGCTGAGCGCCTGCATGAGGCGGCCCTTGGACTCGTTCCAGATGTTGGACAGGCGCCCGTCGGGACCGAACAGCAGCAGGAACGCGTCGATCAGCTCCCGAGACTTCTCCTCCCATTTCGTGAGGATGTCTACTCGCTTCTCGCCTATGTTTGTCATCACCTGGAACAGAATTGTAGGTAAAGATAAAGTTATTGTATTATGGGAACGAAGGTTTCTTAGATAAAAGTCTACGTGATAGGTATTTCAATCTATATCTGAGCCGGATTACTAATATTGATTGCGTACACCTACCTAACTACAGCGTATTAATTAGTCTACTACTGAATCATTATTGAAAGTTAGGTACAACATAAATGAGTCAAACGTTGACTCATGTGGAAACATCTAGCTTTCTTTCGGAGAGTGAATAATTATTTCTTATAACACACGATAAAAATCACGCCTGTAATCCCAGAAGAGTTGGGCACAGATGTACTACCTAGATTACACCCACGTTTTGCCAGTTATCTTCAAGTGCCACGTAATTATACGTATATCCATCTGCCTAGCCTTTTCCCAACTATATTGGGGTCGGCTTCCAGTCTAACCAGATGCAGCTAAATACCAGTTTTTTTAAACGGAGCGACTGCCTATCTGACCTCCATCACCCAGTAAGTACTGGGTAATACGATACCCCTTGGTAAGACTGATTGTCAGACTTTTTGCGCCACTGACTACCTAACGACTGTCAGAGATCTACAAATGACATCCGCGACCAACGGCTTATCGTGTTTCCTGAGGCCCGGAGGAAACTCGGTATGTAATGGGTGGTCACCCATCCACAGACCAACCTAGGCAAGCACGGCTTAACCAAAACATCGACCTGAGCGGCTGTTATATTTAGCCACGTAATATAATAGGATACTAATCCAGACATAGTTATAGAAGCCTTTCAATAACAAGTTCACCCTATCGTTTGAACCTTGATCGAGTTCAATAACTCCAGGCCTCCGTGATTCGGTTGTTTAGTGAAAAAGTTTGTTGAATCGGCAACAGGTCCCCGTTCGTAATGACACAAGGTCAGACGCTCTATCGGCGATATCTTGCTAGTTTTGCGAAACGAACGTTGACTACGTACAGCTTTTGTTAGTGATAATAATACAAGGTTAAATGTTATGTCTCGGACTTGTTTTCGTTAGTTTGATATCGGTATTACCTAACTTGAGATTTGATAGGAACGTGTTTTGAGAACAGGCGAGGAGACTGCGAGGAATTTTAAAAATAGCTATTTGAAGAAACTATGGCACTAGTGCGATAGCCCCGTAAGATAGATCAGCTGCAGCTCAGACCGAATATATCACAAAAGTTTGACAAGATCGACGTTTCGTATTCCCCTTTTTTCTCCTCGAAAACTGAGCCGATTCAATTATTTTTGCGCTTCCCCCTTAACGTATATATTCGACCATCATCGGGCAGTATCTTGGAACTCTACACAGATTTGCGAGCAAAAAACTTGCTCAGTATTCTTCCAGAATCTACACGCACTATAAAATCAACCCAACGATGGATTGGACACCGGTGAAATTTCGAAAAAATTCTGTCAGAATGCATTGCTACACCCCTTATACCAGGAATCAATATTCTTTAGACTGAGTGATATTTGTTAGTCAGGGGACTGTATGTCATAAGATAAGTCATAGTCTATACATGAGCCAAATTACACCCGAATCTGTTCAGTCGTTAAGGCGCGAAAAAAATAACAAACAGAGTTACTTTTGCGTTCATATGGATAGAAAAGATTCCACTCACTTTTTTGCCCTTCTCCTTGAGGTCATCCATCTTGTTCTGCAGACGGAACTTCTTCTCGTTGAGGTAGCCCACGTTGAGCTCCTTGGCGGAGTAGCCGCGCGCCAGATTTCGTCGCACGTAGATGTCGTAGTCGCGCACTATTCGCGCCACGATGTCAGATGTCGATACGCCTGGAACAATCAAGATTGCACGTTAAATTTGGAATAAACATTTAAACTTAACTGGCAAAATGTCGGTGGTCCTCTGCCCAACCCATCGAGAAAAGTCTGGATGATGGCAATAGGCCATTACATGGGACTTAAACATAACTGGCGAAATGTGGGTATACTTGTTAGGTATACCTCTGCCTAACCCTTCGGGGATTACAAGGCGTTATGTTATGCTATATAGATTTGGAATAGGTTGGAATGGTAGAATCATACGCTCAAATACATGAACTCGACATCAGAAGCATGGGATCATGTACAAAACTTGTATTTGTACACCCGACCTTATGCTTCTGATGACGAGACATGTAATAAAACTTTTTTGCCGGGGAGCGAATTATGTACTCCGGTATTTATTTTACTATGCTAATAGCATAGAAAAATAAATAAATAATGCTACGAAATTCTTACGCGAAGTTTTTAAACAACCATTACAGTTATGAGGCGTATGATACGCCTAGTTTAGGTGCTGTACAAAATGTATTAATACTTTTCCGCAAATAGCATAGCGGTATACCCTTCCAAATGTGTTGAAGCTGAACAAATTTTAGGTACCTACTTCAGCTGACATATAGTCAGCCAGTACATATTACCTCATCTCACCTCATACTGATGTGCTATCGTACAAAAGCATAATTGAATGTATTCTCTGCGGCGTCGACTGATTTGACAGACCAAACCTTGGCCACGCTTCTCCGTACACCGTTTTTAGAAAGGTGTGGACTATGGACCTCTAGCTAACCTTAGAAGATTGCCACCTTCCAACTTGATGGTTACTCATGCATGCACAATTATTGCACACATCGACCAGTGATACTCAAACTGCGGCCCAGTGATATATGCGGCCCACCAATCTTAACTGTGTCGCATACATTGAAATGACCATAAAAGTCTAAATACTCCATTAGTCCACGTAAAGTGAATGCGGCCAGCTAATTATCAACTTAAGGAATGTTTGTTTAGGAACCAAGATTGAGAAACAAATATTTAGAACATTGCCTACTGTGTACTATGTTTTTTATGGTTCGCATTTCGAATACTTGCGTTTAATTTCAAGCGCGCCGCATTTTAATAAACACTTACGAACATTAATAGGTACGACAAGACGTGAGTCAATGGTGTAAAGTTGATATGTAGTTAGGTATCATTTTTCAGACCGAATTTAATTAATTACAAAAAAATAGGCATTCATAGATATGTTATAACGAAACAGGTGGCTTTTTTTTACTTACCTATTCATGGCTACCTACGTCAAAGGTCATTTATACAGGTGTAGTCTTTCTTGCAAACCACTACTTTTAGACTTTTATATCATCAACAATTCAACATACACAAGTTGCAATCTATGATAAGGTTTTGATACCAATCGTAGTTTTGCTATATTTAATACTCTATAAGCATTTGATATGTCAATTTTTATATAACTGTAAGTTTCTACACAAGATAATTATTATGAATGACCAATTGGCTTAGAGCCCAAAATAAACGGCCTTCATCAACCGGGTTAATTACTTTAGAATTAAGGGCGAATGAATAATGATAAGCAGAGCTTGACGT
The DNA here is from genome assembly GCA_905220335.1 of Noctua pronuba. NCBI lineage: Eukaryota > Metazoa > Arthropoda > Insecta > Lepidoptera > Noctuidae > Noctua > Noctua pronuba. The sequence continues at coordinate 12,574,867 of LR999894.1, forward strand.
ACCTTCCGTTCTCTGAGTAGCGACGAACATGTCCTTAGCCTTAATGAGCGCATACGTGTCTTCGCAGTCTTCCGTCGTGTAGGGAATGTCGTCGTGTGCCACGAAGTCTATCTTGTGCTTCTCTAGGAACTCCTCGCTGTACTCCCACGGCGCGTCCATTACTACCTGCAAGCAACGTGACTGAATATTAAAACGATGAATGCTTTTTTAGACAAAAGGGGATCTGATTCATCAACGTCATTGGCAGCCCTTTTGTACCATGCTTCGTTTGTCCGCGCAGAGAGAGCAGAGTCTCAATCAGGTATAGTCACAGAAATACCCTGTCACTATATTACGTAAGATATGATAGGTTTATGAAAAATAAATAACCTGCTCCTCCATGTTCCCCCGACTGTATTTTGATTTAGTAGGCCAGGCTCGTGAGTAAAAGTAAAGTATGAACAAGAGGCCCAGGTGACCCAAAATCAGGCGAGATTTGATCAGGACAAGCTACAAAATGAACCTATGCCACCAATTGTATCCGTCCCTGATAGGTCAGTGAGCTCAGAGTACCCGAATTCCGGAAGACCCTGACCTTAATGGTGTCCATAGACCATTATTAAACACTTTTATTTATAGAGTAACATAATATTATTCATTTATAGCGAGATATTATGGAAATTTATTTTAAGTGTTATCGTTATTTTAAGTGAAAAACGGCGAAGACAATTTAAATAATATGGCGTGTTGGGTGTCAAAGTTCACTTTATTTGCATTTAAGGAAGTTATTCAAATCCATCTGGAAAACTGAAGTGCCCGCCATTGTCTACCAACCTTCGGTTTAAATTGCTTACTCATGGAGTTATAAAAGAATAGTTATCAAGTTGCTATGACGCAAGTGTAATTAGTTGGGGATCGGCTTCATGCTTGATTAAAACTGACAGACTGCCTATAAAAACTTGAGTACTTACCTATATTTTTTTTTATTGTGCAAAAAAGAGACAAGGTTTAGCGCCCCAAAAAAGTGTGTTCAAAAATGAACAGCATAATTATACATTTAGTATAACACATACACATATAGTAATGAATGAGAGACGCCCCTTTACAGTCAAATGCTGTTAGTTAACGGTGCATTCATTATTATTGTTAAGATCAAAATGAGGACAATACTTAAGATTTCAAAAAAAACTGCACTTTACAGTAAGATTATTTGTAGTATTTTATGTTTAGAAACATGACCGTAAGCCGTGATTGAATGCAATTTGAATTTACCGCGACGGTGAAAGAACAATAACTCAAAAATTGCATATTCATTGTAGAGGTTTCAAGTATCTTTCAAGGGTAACAAGGAAAAAATACTGAATAATTCCTATTCGGTTTTAGAAAGCAAAATAATATTTTCATTGACGTCAGTTTAACTTGGAATACTCTCGCCCCCAAAGTGCGGGTCAAATTGATCTTTATTGGATGTGATTGGGGCACAAATTATCATAATAAATCTTTATCTTTTTTATTTCTCTGCTCAGAACTTAACCAGTACTTCGGAAGAAAAAAAAACAGGTTTTCTTAAATGGTTTAGCTAAATGCAGCTATATATTATACAGGCATTATGTAAGCAGTATGTAAATGTCGATTTATTTGTTCATTATTTCATCATGCTGGAAAGGAAATATTTCTTTGGTCAAATATGCATAAGATCAATGACCTTGACGTTTGTCATTTTCAACCGGTTTTAAAAAAAGTGCAAAGACCACTTCAATAAAAAATCTGTGATTAATTAAGATTATACCAGAAATCATTTTAAAGTTTAAACAGCGAATTTTGTTGAACTGGAATTTACGTCATTTATAGATTTAGGTTCTAAATAACAACATTCCTATAATCGTATTTCAGCGCAAGCGCTATATGCGCTTCACACAGATCCCGTTCAGATAATTATAGACAATCGTATGACAATAATAGACAAAAAACCGTTTTAAGCTAGAGATTTTCCGTACCTATTTAGTTTTTCCCCATTCAAATGCACAATAGAGCTCTTTGACCCAGCATCTCACTGTTAGGTATAGGTACATGCGACTTGGAGGTCAGATACAACTGACGCAGTCAAATGAACCGTATAAACTTCACCCGTTAGGAGAAACGTGTTAATGATTAATTATCTGTACTTTCAACAATATTGTATTTTTGCCAAGCAAACTTGAACTTTATAGTGATCTGATATGGCAACCTTCTTTTACAAGTATTGTACCTATTGTGTAAACAAATTTAAGTATCTATCACACGATGATTCTAAGAATAGAGTTGAGGACGTTGAGGTCAAAGATATAAATGAGAGCAATGATGATTAATGACATCATTGGTTTGATTGTTTTTAGTTCAAGCGCCACCATTTAAACTCGTGCATCAAGGAACCATACTTGAGACGAAATTGGGTTGAATACTCTTTATTAGATAACCCTTTCACTAAGAAAATATTTATATGTGTCCATTTTATCATGTCTTATATTTAAATTACGAAGTCCCTTTTCTCAGTAGTGTATATCGGGGCATGAAGTGAATCACAAATAACAATTACCTCATCGACATATCTGCAATGCCGGACCGCCTCATACCTCTCCTCCTCTGTCATGACTGTGCGCCCCTTGCGACTGTGAGTGAGATGGTCGCTACATACTGGAAACAACAAATAAATCCTCATTAGTTATCATGAAAAAAAAAGTGTAAATGATGCCGGAGAATTGAAAGAAAAAATTGTGTTGCGCCGATAGACCCCAATAAATATGACACAAGGGCAGGAAGTTAGTGATGAGTCATCTGGGTAGACGAATAGGCGTAAAACTACGTGAATTACGTCGTCAACCTTAATTTCAGTTATTATCTCACGTATCTGATAAAATTCCCTAATGTTTTCCTTCCTGATAATAAAATTAATTTACACGTAGTGTTTTTTTGTAAGGTCAGCGATTGTCAACATGAGGCCTGTCTCGCCTCACCATGCGGCCCGTTGACTTAACGCTCAGCAGATAAATATGGTTCGGGTGGAGTTAGGGTGGGTAAATTTTTAAATAGTAATTAATGTTCATGGTACTCGCGGTTCTACAACAAAACATTCCAAAAGTGCAATCATATTAGAGCCAATAGACAAAAAATAATACAGATTGAGGTTAAGGTTGGGAATGACTGTCCGATTACCTAAATATTGCGGGCTAGTGGCCGCTTTCAAGGACACGCTCAATAATTGATTACACTAATCCATTTATCGGTGATTAAACATGAACAGGCTATTCTTAATAGTGCCTACAGTATTATCGCTAAATGCTAATGAGTTTAGGGACTGGGGCATTTTATTTATTTATCATCAGAATCGCATTGTTTACGTATTGTTTGCTACACGTGCGTAATCGATTGGTCATGTATCGTACGACCGCGAGACCAATAGAATCGTTTTATTTTTATCTTAATTGTAGAACCATGCGGCATTATGCCAGGTAGGCCGCATACTGCACGGTGCCTTGCTGTTTACATTAAAAATAAGATTGGCACTCGCGATATATTGCCAGATTGTGTAATAGTTATCTCAATTACATTACGTCGCATTTTTATACTCTTCTGTATTCAATACGTTGAGTACTAAATTGCGTGTGGTATCCTAAAGAAGATTGTTGTGTGCGACATTGATATTTAAATGGGGGTGAATGATCGCCTCTTAATCATCCGTCTGTTGTCACAGATTACTATTGTATTCAGGTACTTTGCTAATGGTTATTTAATTTTAGGAATACAAGTCCAAGGACAGTCTATTTGTGCCAGTACGTACTACGAACACAAAGTTACCACTTAATCGGAACTCGGTCAGGTAGTTAACGTAACAATTATTTATTTACATCGCTATTTGTAGCTTGTGAGCCGCCGGCGCGACGGTGTTGACGTGAACTAATCCATACAGTTCGTGTCTAAATACGTTTCAAGTAATTGTTTACTCAAAGAAAAATTGTTAGTTCTTATTAATCTTGTGTTTACTTAAAGAGACGTCATATAGTTCGATTACCGCTATCATTAAATTGACATTACGCATGGGGAGTCATACGGTGCGCGAGGACTCGATGAGTCAGGCTTGAATGTTTTGATGCAATAAGTACACATGGGCGAGGCGGAATATCACAGGGACGCACTCACCACCAACAATGAGGTAGACATTGGGGAAAACTGTCTTAGCCTGTTGCAGTTGCCTGGCGTGTCCTTGGTGGAACATGTCGTAGATGCCGTCTGAGTAGACGCGCACCTTGCGTTGTGCTGTGCCCGCCACGGCTGCTGCGCGGGGGATGCGACCATAGTGACATTTTTCCCGTTCCGCTATTGCATCAGGGTCTGTACTGAATGGTGCCGCTTGCCTTAGTGACTGTAACAAGAAAATAAATATTTTAATTATGTACCGTTGAAAGTTTAAGTGGTAGGTAATGCTAAAAATAGAAATTGGTTACAATAAACTGCTATGGGGTGAACGTTCTTTATAACCAAGTTGAAGGTACAAATGCCGCCCACACAAAACACAATACAGCAAATGCAAATTGAGATCAAGAATAATTTAATGCGGGCTGCATTAATTTTAGCCAATTGTATTCAATACTGCATGTCAGTGTGTTTAAAGCAAACTATACTTCAGGTAAATGATTGTAAGGCCGCTGAAATAAAATTCTAGGAAACTAATTTATTTGCCTACTAGCGACCCGCCCTTGCTTCGCATAGCGCCATTTATCTGGTCCAAAATTATATCTAATGTAGCCTATATTTTAAGTTTATCATCTAGCAGTAGAGTGGTCAAAACTGCCTTCAAATCCATACAGCAGTTTTTGCGTGATGCGCGTACAAATATACAGACAGATGGACAAAAATTCTAAAAACTGTTGTAAACAAACAGTATTTTGGTGATTGTAAATTGATTTCGTGTTGAAAATATCTCAAAGCTTTAGAATTAGTTATATGAAATTGTTGTGGAAGCAAAATGAATCTGTGATAAACCAAAGTGCAGTTTGAATGATAAATAAGTTAGTGTTAGTCACCCAACGTAGCCTACCTACAGTAAGACCTACCAATCAGAGACAGCCTTCAGACAGTTGACAATATAACGCGCGACAGATTGTGATTTAACAGTTTCACTTCAATAGATTCTATTCTACCGAAAAAGAATGCGTTAAATTGTAAGCAGTATGTTTACAATCTCGCGAGATAGATTATAATCTAACGGTATTTACAATTTTACGGCGACATATAGATTCCAAATCTATAATGAATGATTCCATATCGGATATGAATGTTACGATGAATGATATTGTTGCACTTAAACATATGATTAGAATAGATAGTATTTAATTGGGATCATAATTTGCGTTTGTTATAAAATAATTAATCAAGAGGATTGTTTTGACTTCATTAATTATTTTGTTGTGTAAGTATGAGTTAACCAGATTATGTTGTATTGTTCAGGCGTCAAGGTTCAAACGGTGCTGGATGTCAGCCGGTAATGATAATGAAGTGGCGTGATGTGACGTCGCGCTAGTGGCCGGCGGCATAGATTAACAACAACGATTGATTGCGCGTTATCTAAACGCGCATGAGTGTGTCGGGCGCCTCTATCAGCGGACATACTTATGCAAATGACACTGATTACTCCATATTGATATTAAGATTTATTTCAGAAATCCATTCAGAATTCAACTGCCACCTTTAAACTGAAGCGGAATAATTACTCAGATGTTGTAAACTTGTAAAACATTTAGTTCTTCATTAGTAGTGCCAGTGATAAATTATAGAGTTCTCAGATATGTTAAATTTAGGTATTTTTTTACGTTTACAATCAAATGAGTTTCAAGTGGCCCTACGTAGTAAGTTGGATAATAAGCCCAATCAAACAATACTCCTGGCGACAAAACAATGCTTGTTGTTTTTATGATTTTTTTACTGAAGTACTTTAAGTAGCCAGTTGCGACTCAAGTAAGTCATTAGTAGTAGTCTTGTAGTGTAACTTAGTATTAATTAAAATCATTTTCAGATATACACCTACCACGGCTACCACTACTTGTCTCTGCATCACCCAAAGGTTGACTGGTAGAAAATGCCTATGGCATTAAGTCCGCCTCTGTACTTTGTGCTTGAAGTGTTAAATAAATAAATAAATTACCCTAACTAAGCAAAGTATTCACTAAGCGAGAAATAATACTGTTTTACACTCAAGACGACTTTCTACATTCTACATGCGGAAACATTTCGAGGAAATATCAACATGCATGGCGTATACTCATAAGAACGCTTAAGTTAACGACACCAGCATGACAATTCGAAAGTCGGTGTCCTGAAAGCTCTTTTAGAAAACTTTACATAATTTTAAGACTAAGATAATTAAGTAAACCCTAGCAAAGCGTTGTAAAGCTGTATGTACCAACTGTCTACAACTTGTTAAAATGTATTACATTATATCTGTCGACACAGCGCGGTGTTGAAGATTGCAGGCCAACACTTTTGCATAGTGCATATCCGGCATTACGCTTCAATTAAAACACTTGACAATCATGTGATCATCAACAATACTTTTACTTATGTCGTGACGAGACGCAGTAATTGCATCGTTCTCGTAATAATTAATTCGGGTCACATAGCTACAAGCTGTATAAACATTGCACAATGAACTCAAGCATTTTTATGGAGTGGCACGTAGTTTTATCGCATTTTTTCCATGTTATAAATAAATTCCATAAAAAGTATAAAACCTCGGTACTTTCTTTTTAAAACAATTTAAATATTTTTTCATGCATGACGGATTTTAGAGCAGGCTGCAAAGACAAGTCACCGCAATGGGCCGCATTCGTTGACACTCCTGCCACTATGCGGCCCGTTGCCTTTAATTTCGTGTGTGCGGCCCATTGTACTTGGCCGTTTAATAAAGGTTTGGTACCACTGTCCAAAAGATTATTAAAATGTTCAAATTAATTGTGTTGATATGCCAAAATAGAATTTTCATTAGAGGAAACTTCAATTCCGCTTGTGGTTAGATAATATTTTAATAATAACATTTATAATGCATTGAAAGGAAGGGACAAAATCGTTTGTACGGATATTATTGGTCATGCTACTGTAGGACAAAGATAGAAGTAGAACTTCTGAAACAAGAAATGCGACTTGCTATGAAAGGCAAACGAAAGTCAGGCCCCATTTCTTAGCACACGTTTTCTCGACGAAGGCCAAGAAAGATCAGTTCAATCATACAATATCAATAAGCTTATTTATACAAGAAATAATAATTATTATTATATAACAGTAATTTACGTAGGTACGTAGCTTAAATCACACCTGGCTAAAATTATCAACATGATTGATTATGCCTAGACAATTAATAAATAATTTATCTATTTTACAATATAACCAGAAGCTACTATCACTAATATCTTCTGATGTGTCTACCTGAATATTATACATGCGCCACGTACGTAATAATCTATTAATTAGTTAGTAAGTATCGCTTGAGATAGCAATATTCTGCGTCAGTACCAGTTCATAAGGTGTGAAATCCTTTGCACCCTGTCACATGTTGAGGTGAAAAGATGTTAGCTTGCTTATGTAAATAATGGCAGTTGATAACAGTGGGTGTGACAGCCGTTCATATCAACCGCTTAATTTAATTCAGGTTAGAGTAACTTGTCTGACTAATTAATTATTTTCAGAAGTGCACCTCGGTCGGTAATGGTAGTTTTTTTCAGGGATAATAAAAATATGAAATTACTAAGTAATGTCTTTATAATAGTAATTTTTGAAATGAGAAACTGACACACGCAGAGTAGATACATGTTTGGAATTCTTTAAAAAAATGGTAATATTTTATTCTAAAAACTGGCGGATTAAATAAACTGACGACGAGTGAGGGAAACTAACCAGTGATACGCGGACTCGTTTAACTAGCCATTTTTTTTTAATACCTACTGAGAAATATAAATATTATTATTGCAAGTCTTTTCTAGTCGCAGACAGCCAGACACGTATTATTAAAAGCTGAAACTCTCTCATTACATTGTTCCGAGTTATTGCAGTTAATTAACTTTATAATAAGCATGATTACACAGATAATAATAACTTAATAAGTCAAGTACATACCATTTATAACTAAGAAGTTAATTAATTACTCTATTCCATAAATAAGTTGTTGTCTATGACGTCCTTGTCTACGGGGCGAGTCTATGAGTTATGCTTATGACTTATGAGGAAATAACTACAAATCAATATTCTTTAATAATTCTTATGAACAGTGGATCGATAACTCGCAAGAACATACACACGCAGAAACCTCATAATCGTGTTTTAAAACTTCCTATAGCATTTTTTAATTGGTAATTTACTTGTAGTAGGTACTAATTTTATTTCGCCATTAATATTAAATGTCATAAAATAAATAGTAATTTGAATTTTAAAAGATCTTACGAATTTGATCACGATGAGGTTCATGCAATAATATAAAGAAAATTTTAAAGGATTCCATGTGTTACCATGGAGCTAATTCCATTTATCACATAGAATAATTGTATAATAGGTACTTTCCCTAAGGAAACTTCGTTTGTATCCAACTGGCTTCTGTTCAGTTTAGTCATATAGGGGCATAATAATGTACCTATATAAAATGTAAATAACTTTTGCGTCATCATAAATTTCATGACCGCAACTCCAAATACAAAATTAGGTACCTAGTTAAAAATAATTAAATGACAAATACTATTTACCTACTCGAAGTTACGAAATTGACAGGTCATCTAGTTTGTGATCAATTTATAAACAAGACACGAGGAAGATTCCTTTGTGTGAGCCGGATATATTATGACGATATTATTATAAAATCCACTGATAGCCCCACAACTAGGGGTCACTAATGTTGAAATCGTTAAACAATTGTAATCGATCTATACCGAATTAAAAACACAATTTACTATAAAAAATCCACATTATTATAGAAAACTAGCTGACCCGCGCAACTTCGTCTGCGTATGGAATTTTCCCTGTTTTTGCAACATTTTTCATTAATGCTCCGCTCCTCTTAGTCGTAGCGTGATGTTATATAGACTATAGCCTTCCTCTATTAATGGGCTATCCAACACTAAAATAATTTTTCAATCGATTTAGTAGTTCCTGAGATTAGCGCGTTCAACCAAACAAACTCTTCAGATTTATAATATTAAAATAGTATAAATAGATAACTTCAGGAACGAACCACCCGATACTCCACATGAGAATATTTAGTAAGACAAGTTCAGACGTAAAGTAATCGAAAGTCAGTAAAGCGTGAAAAACTTAATCAATTACTTAGCTGATTGTATAATGTTCTAGCATTCAATGGCAGTGGTTACTGTTTAGCAGCACCGTATTTAGCTCAAACCTCCGGTTGAGACACCACGCGAAGTGATTCATTCCTTTTGGCATTCAAGAGGCGATGGCGTCTAGTTAGCGATACAATGAACACTGAATTTATGGAGTCAGGAATGCATTGGCGTAGGTTTTTGATTAGAGACCTCTATCTGGGAGGCAGCATATGGCACAACTGCTGGATAATATTGTAAATGACAAAATAACGTGAAACATGGCAAGCTAGAAGGAGTTCCTGCTAGAAAAGAGTTATGCTGTGAATGAATGAAGCATGTTAAATCATGTAGATTTTTATGTTCTTCGGTAATTAACATTTTGCATGAATAACGTTTATCGTAAAAGAAAAGAGTGTACATACATATCTATATGAATAGTCTATACTTAAGGAAAACGTTTAGGGTAAATGACAATAGCTCGGGGAAACATACACATAATCACTATCAATAAACAACATTCAATAGTAGACAGAGAACCTAACGTAAAGAATGAATAAATGGAATTAGTTCTGTTAATGTAATAAGCGAGGATTCTTCTATTGTAGCTAGCAAAGATAATTATACACCATTCATAATGAACATTGTGGAAGCATTATAGGCACTGCAGTCACGCTATATGACTCTAGAGCCTTGCATACAAAAAAAACTGTTTTATCATTCGTTAGCCTCGCCATAAACTAGAAGCTTCATGTTTCTCACAAATCACGAGACGTTTCCAAAACATACTACGTACTCGAACAATAACCAATTAAGTTTTATTTTTTATTGAACCTTCAAAGACAAATACTTGCCAGCCAGTAACCAGTTGATAAACCAAGTCTTAGCTATAAACTTGACCAAGATGAGAAAGCCGTTTTGGCCTATTTCGAACAAATCCAAGTAATTTACTAGCTGATATATTTGACATTTGCTCTCAGAAATGTTATTACGATTACCGCGGTTGTGGTCGGAGGAGAATGTTGCCTGATTGACGTCAAAAGATTTTGTAACCTTCAGTATGAAAAGGCAACCGAATACAAAGGTGTTTTACGCTTCACAATTGCACAAACTCTGAGTTAGTCGCCAAGGTCTTACGAGATTATTGGATGCAATAAAATTAAACACGAGCCCAAAATAAACGAAGAACTTCGACTTGCACATCCAGTGACATAGAACTTGAACCTGGTTATTTTGAGCGTGAAGAAATGGACTGCATACGTAATCCAATCACGGCACTTTGGAATCAGAAACCTTGGGCAGCACGGTAACAACCTGTTTTATAGGTATTCAACATAATGTAACGCGGTTTAGTACGTGCTCGTAACTTATCAAGTCAGCAACTACAAGGCACGCGGCGAATGCTCTCGAAAACACACCAATTGCTTAACTTGGCGTTTTTTTGTTGTTCATTTAAATGAGTATTCGACGATTTACGTCACGCTGATTCATGCAAATCAACTTTGCGAATACATTGTGGCCTAACTTTACTTCATTTTCAGTGAAACATTCGCCCACAAAGAGATAACTAATCCCAATGAAGAATGATTATTTGCAGTTGAAATATTTAAAATGTTTGTTTAGCTGGTGGTGAGTGACGCAGCTCGCAGGTGTAGGTAATTCAACTTCATGATAATTATACGTAAGACTTCACGCGAATGTCGTTGCCGAAGTTGGAAACTATTATCTAAATCCGTATAACGGTGTTCCGCATTGGAGACCAGTCAATACCCGCTCAACACCAAAACACCTACGTTTATCCCACGTAATTGTATAGTCGTGCACCACCAATGACGTATTCAACTACTATAATTACAGTTCTACGTTAACAGCATTGACCATAAGTATAGGTTACTTCATCATTATGGTCGTTATGTTTGCTAAACGCCAATAGATGGTCTGGTGCGTCAAACATTACTGTAACATGTAAATCATTACTTCAGGAGTTTATTTCATACTAGCTGTGCCCGCGACTTCGTTCGCGTGGAATAGTAACTTTTCGGGCTTTATATAGCCACGGACGCTCAGGCGCGAGGCGTGTAGTACGTACTCTGTACGTTAAAAATGTTCGCCGTGATTCTTTAAATTGACATAACTTTTTTATTTATGAACCGATTGACATGAAATAAACACTAAATGTTAAGTGAAGCTTACTACAATATATATGTGAAAACCGTATCTAAATCGAATAAGCCGTTTCTGATATTAGCGTGCACAAACACACAGACAAACAGACAAACAGACAAAAAAAAAATTAATTACAATTTCGGGTTCGGCATCGATATAATAACAACCCCTGCTACTTTTTTTTTATATATTTCCATTGTACAGACACCACTTTTCTACAATTTTATTATATGTATAGATCTGTGTACAAAGACAACATCATCGTCCTGCCTTATTAGTGACTCGTTATGTCAGTAGTTCAGTACAATGTCTTTTTCTTCCAGAAGTATCCTTAGTTCAGCTTCGTTCTATCCATGTATATTCTAAGATTTCGCTTTACTATTCCTTCCTTTCATATCTTCTTAGGGAATCTCTTATCTCTCAGGCACCGACAACAATGTAAGTTTACGTATCTTCCTGTAACATGCTCCGTATCCTATCCTATACATTGATTGCATCACTTTTCCGTAGCATGGCTATTAAGCCACCAATTGTTATTTGACTTTTTGCACTTGGAAGAAACGATTACTCTCAGTACCTCCCTAATGCGTGTCGAGTGCTGGGATCGTATTAACAAAGTCGACCCCAAGGGGCCATGGACAAGCTGAATACAGATAAATATAAAGCTTTGATTAAATTTAACTGGTGCAGATAGTTTCGCAGCTCGTACTCAAGTAAAAGATAGTGCACTGCTCATCTTGTCAAAATTGTGGGCTCACCGCTTAGTTCAAACATCTAAATCGTGAAGCTGAATTTAGAAAGTGTAATATAAGTGACGGTTTTGAAGGAAGAAGGTAATTTACTTTTTTGTATGTCTGTAACTAATAGATGCTAATGAGACATTTTAATTCTACGTGTGACGGTAAAATTGCCTTTTAGGAACTTGTAATATGATTGTACAAATGTACTGTACCAAGCTCACTGTTTTCAGCACAGAACATAAAAAACAGGTTTTCAGTATAAAGAATATAAATTATTTGCTATGCACTTAACCTTATTTATGTGCGAGAATGTATGTACGAACTTTCTATGGAGTAGACAAACATAGACTACCTTCTGTGGTGCAGTGGGTAGCTGTAACTTTCACTCATACTTGAGCAAACAATGTGGTCTGTCTGCAAGTTATCGTTCACAGAGATTTCCATTTCACACGGTTTAACTAACTGATCTATTGCATGCATCACTTTGTGTATCTCTGATACAGAAGTGAACTGATGAAGAATTCAAACCGTGTGATAATGTAAACATTGCGCATAGCTCGTGAAAGGTCCGTAAAGAAAGCTGTTACGCCGGCAAATAAGGAAGGCTAGGATTATACAGAGGTACTTACAGTGTGATCTTTGATTTCCTGTTTGACAAATCCATTTTTTCTGTATCCATTGAGGGAAGTCTCCAGCTGACCGTTGACATGCCCGTGCCCGTTCGTGAGCGTCGTGGTTATCGTCAACGCTGACATCATCAACTATTTTATATTGTCTTTCAACTTGAACTTAATAACTTGTATGTACGTGAGGAATATTAAAGCTATTAAATAGGAACTTGCAGATTTAGTTTTATTTTAATCGTATTTTTTTTAAATATCTCTGAAATGAAAAGGTATTCTTTGTCCAAAATAAACTGTTAACTTCAAATCTGACTGAAGATTGACAAGTCGCAATTATTTTTTCAGTGTTCGTATGTTTCGGGCTATTTATTTGATAACCGGTATGTTAGGTAAACAACGGAACACGCGAACTCCACGGAACTATACGAGTGACTAAACTGATATGAAGCACGGAGTCGGCGTGAGGAATGTTTCTGGTGCGAGCGGTGGGCGCGAGCGGGTGCGCGGCGGGCGCGGGGGCGGTCGATGCCGGGTGGCGCGACGCCGACGTGGAGGCTCGGCAGACACGCGACGCGCGACGCTCCACGAGTCGCCCCGAGCGGGGGACTTTACTTCACTTCACAAAACGACGAGCGACTACGAACGGCGCCCACGGACGACCCTAGCAAATAATCGCAGTGTGCAATGCACTCAGACCAGGCGGGCATAATACCATTCTTCGCACGATAGGTGGTACAGCGCTAAGTCAGGCTGTTCTTGCTTGCATCTGAGTAAACAAGAGACTCCGACTCATGATAGTCTAAAAAATTCAAAGGAAACCCTTTTTGTGTGTCATTTTTACTCATTAACACTTGCATTAAGCCTTACATCAGCAAGTCATACCAGAATGCACCTAGGGGGGATTCCGGGGACATTTTTTTAAATAACGCAGAGGCTGTTTCGCAGATTTCGGTAGCTTGCCCACGCATTGCTGCAACTCCAGTCCAGATGACATTGATGAAAGTTGGAGATAAGCCCGTAATTAAAAAACTGCTGAAATCGTTTGCGCAACAATTAATTACAAATTCAATATCCGTTTACAAACATTTATCACAACATCGTACGATGTTGATAACATGTAAGTACATCATTATAATATGATATCAACACGTCTTCACGGTAGCGGTGATGACACATTTTAATTTGTTAATTGCTGTGGGTCTGAAGGCACGTTAGTTCCAGGATTGTTGACAGCAATGAACATTGAACAGCTAGGAATGTGTGTGATACTGATAACATTAAGTACTATGGATAATATTACAGGATGTTTTATATCCTGCTAAGCCAGAAGCTTTTGTTTGTGCCCCCTTGAACAATTTCACGGACGGTAAGCAACAAAACCTGTTCTTTATTTTACGGAATTCTTTTAAGGAATGCATGTTTTACAAAATTATTGATACCGAGATCGTTTGCACGTTACGAAATACGCGTCATACTACTGTGTTTATTATGTGTTTAACGTGTTAAAGTATGACATGGTGTGACAGTGTGTCCTTGTTCTACATTCCAGCATGCCTCGTATTTTCAAGCACTCAGCGGACGAGCTGCGAGTGCATCGTTTACTGATTCAGTATTATGATTATCCATCACGTAATAGACATCAATCGGAGCAATGCAATTCTCGTCCAACACAAATATTGCGCCTGCACAATTTTGAAATACTTCTGACAAATTGACAAACAGACGGCCAGCCAAATTATCCCGTCTATTTTAAAACACATACATCCTGCTCATAATGACAGTACTTATTGGTGAAGTAAGAGCTATTTAGCAGAAGTCCTTGTATTTTAGCAAGTACGGCACTCTACATACGGGTACATTTAACACCTGAAGTACGTGACTTGGATGTACTTACTGTGTTTGAATCGCAAATAAATTGTTCAGTGGGCGAGAGCAAAACGAATTTAATCTTATTGTCACATCCAATTTCTATTTGAGCTCTGTACGAATGTATGTTATTTGGTCAGATGTTAGAAGCTGCTAACAAGCTTGGCTGAGTGGTGCTAACAATAGTAACGATCGTTTGCACTAAATGTACGAGTACTATTGCGATTTTCCGATAACAGTCACTTAAACTACTGTGCATATTTCAAAGTGCTGGTACTGGCTCACCTACTTCAGTTAGCGATTATTATCGTTTCTAGTTTGGATCGCCCGAATCTCAAGTATTACTCATTTGAATTCGCACAGTTCATGCGCGTGCGGTCTACCCAAGATTTCTGACGTTGCAACCCCCTCCTCACCTGTTTTAAAAGTAAGCAACCTTGAAGGAGTGAACCTTTCGAATTCCTCAAATTTTACAGAGAAGCTGAGTTGAGCCGAGTGTCTGACGTTACCAAAGATTCCTCGTTTATATCATTTCTTGGTTGGGTTACGGCTCCCTCAAGGTATTGTGCTTTGCATCTTTAGGATTTTCTTTTTATTTGTTTAGGAACTTGTAATGTTTTCAAATCATCCGCAAATACGTGTTCAACAAACATGTTGTTAATCTACAATTTGTTTTTGTTTTCACATAGTCACAAATAATCGCTTAAAAATAATATGTTCAAAGTCACCTTCTACACAGCGGCTAAAAATAGAGGAGATTAAGCTATTCCTCCTAATTCGGTTCTTACTTTTTGAATCAACTCTTGTACATGTACATATCCGATAAGATATACACGCGTGATCATTGAATATTAGTCATGCTGTCTCAGTTGATAAAATATGACTCAATTCCATTTTATTTTGGCAGTTCAAACTTCAAAGTTTACCTCAGCTGTTTGATAGCATGAAGTAAACAACGACATGTGAGACAAAGTCACATTTAGGCAGTGTAGTAATAATGGTAAAGATAATTTCACTGGTTTATCACCTGTTTTCTATATTTAGAATATAGGTTGCCCTCACTAGACTCGGAGGCAACGACCGGCCCACTGACCGAGTGGTAGCGCCAACTCGCCAAGCGAATTTCTCGGAGCAGTGAGAACAGCAGTGGGCTGGCTTGCCAACTGACATGATACACTCAAATGATTTCATTACAGATAGCTAGAAGCCAATAATACTCGTGGGTCTATATTTTGAACTGAGAGCGCGGTTCAGGCCTCAAGTACGATCGTACGATTTTGCAATTAATATTTATGGCTTAACTGTCCCACGTTCAAATCCCACAGAAGGGGACCACGAAGGACTAAGTGCAAGTCTACTCGTCGCAGGATGCAAGTCATCAACGACGATTATACAATCTAGCGAAGAACTCTACTAGTTTGTACACAAGAATGTTATAAACTTAGTTTTAATAACTGATTGTTTATGGAATGTCGTTGCTTAGTGAGCTCTTAATGGTTCAAGAATGCTTCAATTTGTTCAAGGCATGAACACGACGCTTGCATGACGTGATTACCTACTGACGAACTGATGATAAAGTAGGAATCATTTCGTCAAGGTGCGTTACGCAATTGTTTTTATGATTTGATTTGCTTTTCTGGCGTTACTGATTAGTTCCGTACGGTACTTAACTCCTAACAGCAAAATATTTGTAGACAGGTAGTACATTACCTTACCTTGTTCAGTTACTTGCTTGGAGAACGTTATCACGTCTTATCGATGCCGCACTCATTGGAGCATGCACAGCTGCAGTCCATGAACCGCTTTTCCACCCTATTGTTGTATTAGTAGTAACGAAACTGCAATTCGCAGATGAAACGACAGAAAATAGTTAAATATAGTCAGAGACCTACTTGAAAGTATCACGAAATCACGAGTGTAAAGTTCCCGCTCGCATTTGTTAGAAGAACAGTCTTGACACAGATAACATATATATGTACTTATTCGTTGTTTGTTACCCTATGAACTGGATTTGGCAATCGACAAAGCGTGGGTTTTTTTAGATAAAAATAACAAACTACAATCTGCTTCCGTCACGCTCAGATGGGAAATCCAAGAAAGAATATTACGTAGTCAGTCGGATTCGGATTAGTTAGGCTATTCATGATTATTTATGTGCATGTAGTGGTACCATAAATTATAATTGGCAGTTGGATTGTTGATTGGTGTTTCTGATTAGCTAGTCAACTAGCGTATAGTATGTGCAGCGTAGAGCGGCGTAGGAGAGGTACTCATACGAGTGGCGCGGTCGGGAATCACGCCACGCCACATAGTTGGCGGCGAGCCCAAACTATTGATTCATTTAGCTTTCATTTTAATATGCCTGCAGAATGAAAACACAATATGTTTAGGTAACAACTAGCGTGGTAAGTAGAGTCCAGCATGTTTTTATTATGCACAGAGCGCCATATTGGCGGCATGCAACGTGATTAAATGCAATTACACAAATTGTAATGTTTTCCTGGAACATTGTGAACATCGATAATACCATTGTGATTTTTATAATATCAATAAATTTATATTTACTTAAAACTGAAATAAGGTTAGTCAATCATAACATATTCCATCAGTTCCAACATTATTATATGAATAAATAAATACATATTAATATAAAAAAATTATAAGCAAATAAGGTTTTATATTGTATAGGCACCTAATTTGTGAGGCTGCACATAGTACCATGTTGGCCAGTAACTGTAAAAAAATCACTGCACATATGCAAAAATTAAAAAGTAAAGTTTTAGTACACAGCATTCTTATCAGATTATTTTGCAGTTTAGTACGAAACATTCCATTTTCTAATATCTCAAGTGCAATCATAACTTATTGACATCTAAAGAGCCTTGCAAATAGATGCTTCAAATAGTACATCTATCTATATAAGGTATCTTACATGATAAAGAGACTATAATTAAATGATAAGCATCACAGTTAACATGATAATGTGATTATGTGTTAGTTAGTCATCTGATAAAGTTATTTTTGACTAGATAATCTTATATTTTTCAGTTCTGGTTATTCTGTATATACAAGCAAGGCAAGTACACCTGATTCAATTAACATGTTTACTGATGAGGAAATGTGAAAACATGCCCAGGAAACATGATATATGAAGGTGTGGCTTTTTCTAATTTGAAATGTGTACAATGGAATAAGTTTTAGATCACTAAACCCCAAAGTGTAGTGGTGCCCAGCAGTGGGACAGTAATAGACTGGTATGATTTATTTTGTGTACTATCCTATCTGGTATAATTCACCCGCCTTTGTACCACTCTTGTGTAACATGAAGTTTAAATCAATATAATAATCAAATTATTATTTTAGTCTGTCCTGGTTGTATACTTTTTTTTTCTACCCCTAGCAATTATTGTTTTTCTTTTTTTATTATTATGATAACCTGTGAACAGTGTTGTGGGTTACATAATTAGCAAAATGCAAACATTGTTATACTAGTTTTAAGTTTGCCTAATGTAACTGTTTACTCTTTTCTTAAAAAAATAAAATAATTAAATTGGCACCTCTTTAAAAAGATAATAAGCAATAATGGCAGCCAATGGTGCATGCTTGACTAGAAGTATCCTAGTCACTTGAGATTTGAAGAATCCCCTGTAACGTGGAACAAGTGGTTCATATGTGCACAAAATGTTTAATTATAATATATTGGATTAACCTCAGCCTGCTCGTGCCCGCTGACTGATTATGTCATAAGGTTACTGGAGCAATGAACTACCTGAGCACTGATCCACTTAATAGAATGCATAATGAGCTTGCATTTTCACTATATTTCTACCACTGTATACAGGAATTATTATTATTTTCCAGGAAAATAATTATTGAGTTAATTACTTTTTAAAAATGGATAGTAATGACTTTGGTAATGAGATACTGAACAGAGAGTGCATAATATTATTCCTATAAAAATCATCAACAAAGATAAGTTCTTGTGATTTTTTTTTCATATTATTACTCATGCAACAGACACAGTGAATCATCATCACTCTCTCAATGGACATTGTATACCTAGACATATTACAATACACTGTAAAGGTTGCTTGGAACTATTCAGGCTGTACCAATTTGAACCATATTGCATACACAGACGGTACAGACTTGAAAGGCACAATGTAGTTGTTCACCACTTTCATACAAAGCAATGATATGGCATGGAGAACAATTTATGGCAATTTAACTCGGAATGATTTGTTACTCACCCTATGTACTGCGGTTGCATAAGCTGTATACTCATTTTTGTAGTTATTATTCTTTGAAAAGTATAATATTGTGATGTGAGATCTTGCTTTCATGGAGTCACAGTTAACCCCTATGTTGTGGTGATAGCATGCTGTATAGTACTAACCTGCAAAACATCTATCGCCGTCTGACTGGTGCCACTGACTATACTGGTCTCACTGCCATTTTGCTCCTCAGTACCTCCTCCTTCAGATAACTTGGAACTCATTTCTTCTTCGCTGCTGAGCCGGGACCTCTTGCGGGACATTATCACATTGCCTGCCGGCGTAACTGGCTGCTTCTTATTTTGCACTTGAGAGCAATAAGGTGCACTTTTTGTTATCTTTTTAGGAAGAAATTAACTGTAATCTTCCTTGTAACTTTTTATGGCGACTCGACTGCCCAAGCATAGAGCTCTGACAACGTGTGAGCGGCAAGCCACCTATTTGATTTACGGTTACGAATCGCAGACTCACAAAAATTCAACTCAATACGACTAAGTCTTGATTTTTCAAGTACTCACAAAAGTGACAATCGTGTGTTTTTTTTTTTGCTTTAGTCTGCCTTATAGTAATTTAGAAATAAAAGTTCAGAGAATATTTATTAATCAAATACAGGTTAAAGTAAATAGAGAATTCAATGTTACGACACCGGACATTCGACTTTGACAGACCAAACGATTGCGATTGCTTTGGATTGTGTGACACTGACATTCCTTTCAGTGTTGCAAAATCAAACTCGGAAATGGTGGTGGAAGTAATAAGTATTAACCAATCCTTGGAAATGAAAAATAATCCTCTTAGACATTTCACAATTTGTATAAGATTAAAAGTATAGTAGCAGGGTTATTTTTTCAGTTGATTTTTTTTATTATAAATTGGCAGAATTTGTTTAAATTTTTGTATTAATAGATAAAAGAAAACTCGTCAAATTCGAGGTGAATGCCAACATTTTCGAGCTCGCTACGCTCTCTCTTCAATACTACGTTTTCTCAATTGGTTAGTTTGTAAGTTTTCAGCTGGTCAAACGAGAGTTATCTATAATAATTCCTCATCGAGTCCCTCCAACACATCAAAATATACTGCATTTAATGAGGGTAGTCGGTAGCTCGTGCAGTCTGGAGGGAACAGCAGCTGCTGGGGCGGTACACCCTGGGCGCGGGCAGCGTCCTTCCCCGAGGAATGGGAAGAGATTTTTATTCTTCAGGGAATGTTACTGTCCGTTGCTAATATTCTGACATGGGAGGGGTCCAATCTGGACCTGCTCTTACGCTGGACCCTCTGAAAAGCAGAGGGCACAGCGTAAGAGCAAGGGTGGGCTCGGTGTGCACTTACCCTGCCTCCGAGCAGACAGTGAAGGACTGCATCCTTCAACAAGCTTCAGAAGGCGAGCGTGGGTCGTCATCCGAATGTGAGCTGGCCTCGGCTCGCAAGATCCCCACCAGCAAGTGTGGCGGTATCCGAGGCAAGAGGGGGCTCTGCGACCGAGAGATCCGCGCGGCTTGCCGAGGCGGGGCGCCACCCGGGGGTGGCCCGTCCGGGCACCTCTGGTGTCGAGGCAGGCGCAGCTGGTGGCTCGGATGCGGAGCGTAAGGCCAGGTTTGCGAAGGAGGTGAAAGCCACGTTAAGGGTTGTGGCCTATAAAAAGTTGACATCGTCCAAACTCAGGGCCATTCCAGCGGCTTCCGCCTCCATCATGGCGGCAGCAGATGCCAAATATGCGGGGCCTCCGCCAGGCGAAGTGGCGAAACTGCGACTGGAGGTCGCTCGACTGATGGCCGTCACGGAGCTTCTCAAAGAGGAGAATGCGAAGCTCCGAGCAGACGTCAGAGTCCGGCTCCCTCAAGGTGCAAAATGGGGGCTAGTAGCGACCAAGCCAGCCCGTGCCGGTGGAGAATCAGGTCCTGAACCTGGTTCGGCAGGAGCTGGCTGCCTTCCAGGCGCGGTTCTCCGTCCTGTGTAAGCACTCCGGTATCACCGGGTGCTGACCTACCTTCGTGGTGTGGTCGGGAACTATCTGACGGATAGGGCCGTCATCTATCCCGGTCGCAGTCTGGCGTTCATCGGATCTTGGCCCGAAAGTCCCGTGTCCGCAGGCACTCTGCTCGGTTTAACATTAACCACATATTGAGAACTTGTAGTAATTCTCGTCGCTGCGGCAAACGAGTACTCGTCGGCGGGATTTTTTATATTTAGATCTCTTTTACTTGGGACCTACGTCTCCATAAAGTAGGTCTGGTATTACACAAACGTACCTCTCAAACACGAGCATCAAGATATCACCGACTTCTTGCCTGATCGCTTTACTAAATGTGGCTCAAACAAGATGCTTGGGGCTTCAATACCACAAAGGGCCATTTCCTTAAAAAAAAATCATAGCTTTTCACTGGGCACGATAAATAATGATGGGATGTTTCAAAGACTTGCATTTTAGTCAGAGACCTAAATATCAAAAACCAATTTGTCCTAGTATCTAGATGGACCAGAAATACTTCTTTTTAGTTGACAGTAAGTGCAATATTTTTTACAAAAACAAGCAAATTAATGTCAAATAACTTTTATTTTAGTTAAACAAAGAAATGTATATATAATAATTATATATATTTATTGAATAAAATTATACCTTATAAACAGATATGACGCCTCGTCCATTGCGAGAAACAGCCACCAAGTTCCCATCATAGCCGAAATATGGCAAACTATATAATAAAACGTAAATGCAGACGGCCCAATAGTTTCCAAAACATTTATTTTCATAATAAAAAAAATCAGAAAGAACACGTGAAAAATGTTCTAAACTAAAATGTTAACATAGCTGCTTTGCCTTTAGGCCTAGCCCAATACAGTCTTTGCTTCCATACAAGAGCCCTCAATTTTTCACGAACATTTCTCTATTATGAAAATGATTATCCTAAAGCATAACGCAACAGAGCTATAAGTAACATTCTATCAAGAAATAACTATGGTTATAAAAAAGCGAATATACGTGAGTGAAACAATATCCAGTATGTTTCACTGCCTACACATGATATACAACATAATTATACAGTTGTAATAATATTTTTGCGTATACGCTTAACATTTTTATATATATAACGTCGATAACCACTCAAATACTTTTTCATTTTATAAAAAATTGGACCATCCCCATTATAGTTGCTTACAAAATACCGACATGTAAGAAAAACAACTACATATAAAGACAATGAATAATGCTCAAAGAGGTACTAACACTTTTATGGCTCAAGCATGAAGTAACTTCAAAAATTTGTATAAAAATATATCACAGCAATTTAAGTTAGCCCAACTGGTATTTTGCTGAGTGAGATCGAAGAAAAATAATCCTCGAAAGGAAAGAACAACTCGTTAAATACAGTTACAATATTATAATTTATCTGATATCAGTCATTTTATGAAACCTGGGTTAAAACTCGTCTAAATGACAAAAAAGAGATATATTTTTCAATCATTACAACATACAACTTTATACACATAGTAATAGTTGGCTTAAAGGCGGTCAATGTTTTAGTGATGCGCGAGAAATGGGCGTGATGAGGCGAGCGTGACTGCAACGGAGGAGCGCAAGGTGCCGAGAGAGTGACGTGGCGGAATAAATATGTAGCGCGGCACTAGGTGGACAGCGCCAGCTGCAGCGCCTCCTTGTGCTCGCTGCTGAGCTGCATCAGCACGGCGTTGAATAGCTCCGCATTGCTCTGCAACAACACGCTCTTGAGATACTGTGCGCTTTGTGAGACTTATCAAATATTTTGAAATAAAGTTGTTGGAGATGCCTACCTGTATTTGCCTGACGAGAGCTACCATCTGCGCAAAAACTGGGTTGTCCGAGGGTACTGCGTCTCTAAGGAATGCTTCTGCAAGTGTGGCGATAACGTGTTTAGGCGCGTCGGGTGACGCGAGCGCTGCGTGCCCACTTGCTGCTAGTTCACACAGCAGAGAGTAAACGTGTGGCGCTTCTTCTGTGTCTTCTGTTACTGGCAACCATGTGAGCCTATGAAATGGAAAATCTGAATTTAGTACCTAATTTGATTAGTATAAATAAATTAGACCATTAAGCTTGGGACTCCAAAAGCAGTGTTTTCATAATAAAGCTCAATAGATATAAGCCTAGCCTAGAATAAGCCTCAATAGAGCATTCACCTGTAAAGTAATAATCTAAGATGCGATTTTCTATAGAAACTAATCGCGAATGCACCCGGTGAGAGACCGCCTTAAAAATCTTCATGGTTCATTCGAGTGCGTACTCACCAGTGCCTAATAATTTCATCCCTGTCGATCTGCGAGTGGTTATACTTGATAATCTTGGCGACGGCGGAGATGGCGTTCTCGGTTGCGTTGAGGTTCTCGAGCGCGCGCGAGTTGGGCTCGGCCACCAGCGCGGCCAGCAGCGGCGCGGCGCGCGCGGCGGCGGGCGCGAAGGCGGCGCCGCCGAACTGCGCCAGCACGCCGCACCCGTACGCCGCCGCCTGCCGCACCTCCGCCTCCGCCGAGCGCAGCCCGCCCAGCATCGGCTCCAGGAATATGTCTTGGTACTTTATACATGCGGGACCTGGGGACATTCGGACCTTACTATAATTATGGGTCATCTTCGACGATGCGAGCGCTAGTGTTAAGTAGGATCGACTCGGTAGAACTTGCCTCCGAATTCAATAACGTCGTCAAAAATGCATATGGCCCATTGGCGGTCAGAGTAAGGGCGTCCGGGAGCCAGCAGCTGCACGAGGTGCGGCAGCAGACTGTCGAGATGCGGGAAGAAGGCCTCGCGGTACGCCGACATGAGCGCGTGCAGCACGTCGGCAACGCGGGATAGCCCGTACACATCCTCGTTGTCCTCGTCGGCTAGCTGCTCTTCTACAACCTGCAACACAACATTTAATAAGAAAAACGACAAACATTCGCCTTAAATTACTACTAACTCAAATTCTTTGCTCCAAATTATGTTTAGTTTGGCGACCCACCTCATCGTAATCTTCGTCGGCGCGCTTTTGACGGCGCTCAGTGGCACGTTCGAAATGTTCTGTGAGTAACTTGTTTAGTATGCGGAGCACCTCGGCCATCATCTCGTCTGGGAGACAACCACCACCCAACAGTTCAATACACTGAAATCATAATAACGAGATTAGTCTTCATTCTTGATAATTTGGTATTTTACGAACGGAAGTTAGAGTAGAACGCCTATAGATGTCCTCTTTATTCACTATAGATGTAACCAACTCTCAATTTTTGAAATACGGCTGAACATACCTTAGCGAGACTGTTGAGCAGCTCAACTTGCACCTCTTGCTCTGGCTCAGAGTCGATGGCCTTGAGCAACTCTGGCAGGATGTACGCCCACATGCCCTGGATGTACTGCGGGCCGCGGATGCGCGCGCACTCCAGCAGGTACGGCAGCGATTCAGCCGCAGCCGTGCGAACATTGTCGTGGAAGTAGAACTTCAGCATAGGCACCATTAGTTTCACAACGTCTTCGGCGTATTCCGCAAATTCCTCTTTAAGCTCGCGTGCGTAGCATACGAGCATGTCACATGCTGAAGCCTTGTCTTCGAGACCTGGGAATAACAATTTTAGTAAATAAACAGCTCAGTTCGCCCTGAATAACTTCGTGCTGTAAACTAAGCTATACCAACAAAAACCGGCAAATGACATAAGTCAAAGTCAATTATTAGGTAATAACGCTTTTCTTTCATGTTTTTATTACATAGAGATAGTTTATGGACCGAGGAGACACTTGCAAGCTTTTTATTAAAAAAAAAAAGGCATGGTTCCTGAGGGATAGACTTCGGAAAGAAAACGTTCTTAATATGACGAAATAATAAATAAATCTTACCGGCAGTCTTGATACCGAAGTTCTGTTGTTCGCCGAGAGTCACAAAGTGCCAGTCGAGGTCGCCCTCGATGGTCTCCAGGTCATCATTGTCGAGCAGCGCCACCTCGGGCTTCATGGCAGCTGTACGCATCACCGGCTCCATTACCATGGGCAGGTATTGAGCGAATTTCTTGCCTGTATAAGATAAATAATAAATGAATAGTTCTACTGAAACATAACAATATGTTGTATTGATATTTGTTAGTAGGTATTTTCCCAGCTTCATTTAGAATTCTAATCGAAACTTAATTGATTGACTTTCGACTGCAAAACATCTGTTAGTGATAGAAATCTACAATATTTCTAAACAGATAGAGTATACTTTATTGTACACCAAAATGTGGGTGTGATGTTAACATACCCATAATTCTACAGATGCGCGACCAGGCGGAGATAAGGTAAGAGGTCTGCGGGTCGTCGGCGGGCAGCTGTTCGCCTTCCGTGTGCGTTTTCAGCAACAGGTCCATGATTTCGGACGCGTCTGCTGTGAACTTCTCTTCCCCTACGGCCAGACCTAGGAACACACAAATACATATTATTATTTATGATACGTACCAACGGCTATACATTTTAGAAAACACAACTTCCGAATCTGCAATAAATTGACTAATATCCATAAAATTACTATTTCTTTCGACGTCATTCGTCGCTTGGTTCTTTTCAGCTAGTCTTGGATTTTCCCGACACAGCTAAAAGCCAAAATGATTGATGAAGAATGAGGCTTATGCTTTGTTGATCGGGATCACTCGAACTCGAATGTTTTGTTCAAATAGTGCATAGTGAAACTAACCAATAAGACTGACGCATTCGATAGTCTTCCCGCGCAGCATCTTGAGCTCTTCAGTTGTGGCGTTGGCGATGATGTACTTGAGGCAGGGCATCAGGCGGTCGTAGTACACCACGAAGTCTTTCTCCACCGTGTCGGCGACAGACGCGATCGTCGTCACTATCTGTTCTAGCACCAGTTTAGTGCCGCGTTCCACTAGCTACAATAATAATATGTGGATTAGTCAACATTCTAATATTGCTAAATAAATACTCCAAATTATTCATGTGTTTCAATGTCTGTGAACTGAGATCCATGACTGTCTATGAACTAGAGAGAAACGGAGCAAATGCCACAATTTAATCTGCCAATGCTATGGAAGTGATGTAACCTTAGAAATGGTTATATCACTAACGAAGCTTGGGTAAAGAAATTTTTCAAACAATTATAAACCTTACCTCTTTGAATTTAGTGGTCAAGATTACTTCCAGTTTGCACATCAAGGCGTCAAGGTACTGGGTCAGAATTGGTTTCGGGCAGTCTTCACTGAAGTTTACTAAAGCAGCAGCCGCGTGAGCCTGTGAAAAAATTAAGATGTGAGAACAGAAAAAAAAAACACTATCTTAAATATACGCCATACAGATAAAGTAACTTTCTCGCAGTCTTGCAAGTCTATAAGCCTCCTTCAGTTGTTTGCTCACTGCTGAACATTCTGATGTATGTGACGACTAACTTTTTGATGTTTTACCTAGGGTCAAACGGGTCGACAAGATTTTGCGTACTTGTTTTATAAGCCGGTAAGTAACACATGCGTGTTTTTTTTTTGTAAAAGTTCTTTGCCGGTAAGAAACACGATGCTTGTTTTGTAAAAGTTCTTAAGTAATAAAATGTCTATAGTTACCTGCACGCGGGGGTTAGCGTTGTCATCAAGCACCATAAGCAGGCCGGGCACCACCTTGTCGTGGAACTTCTTCTCGAACACCGGCGCGAAGTCCGTGGACATCTGACCCACGGCGTTGCAGGCGGCGTAACGTACACGAGGGTGCTGGAACAATTACATTGCTATTGGATTTGGATATTTTTTGCATTGTGAAGGTTTATAGATTGATAAATGGCAAGGTAAACACTCAAATGGACAGGAAAAAAGCACGGTGCAGTGCGTTATCATTGTGAAAAGGCATCGGCGTACCAAAACATGGATTCAAGTATCTAATTTAAGTTCCTGTCCATCAGGTTTGAAATTAGATCAGCAAGTGAACATTTTTCTAATTTGTAATGTTTGTGAACTGAGATCCATGACTGTCTATGAACTAGAAAGAAACGGAGCAAATGCCACATTTAATCTGCCAATGCTATGGAAGCGATGTAACCTTAGATATAGTTATATCACAAACGAACATTGGGTGACAAAACACATGCAGTGAAGTACGCGTGTTACATGCGACTTTAAACGTATTGACATAGGATTAAATTGCAACGATAGACGTTTGCTTGTGGAATGCAACTTGCTAATCATTGACAATGGTTGGGTTTTATTATACCTAACCTTTCAGGAAAATAGCTGTGATGAAGTTTATGTGTTATAAATGAGCTTAGATAACATAAAAACATGCAGATAAGACTTCAAAATTGACAAATCTTACCGGGTCAGTAAGATAGTTGAGGACGGCAGACACAACTTGGTCGAGCATCTGCTCCATCTGCTTGTGGCAGCCCTCGCCGGCGGACGACACGGCCATTAGCGCGGCGTGGCGGCGACGCCAGTCCTCGTGGTGCAGCATCTCGGGCACCTGGCCCACGATCAGGCTCAGCATGATCTTGCCGCCCAGGCCGCAGCACATGCGGTCCAAAGCTGACTCGGCGGCTACATAGTTCCTGTAAAAGTTACTTATGTTTTACTTTGGTAATTTATGGTCGAATTTCACCAGTAAAACTGAACGCGCTAAACCTTGTTCAAGAGCTGTCAGTGTCAATATTCTAAAACCATGATACCACTAGTACTTGGACACAGTTATATGGTGAAACTATTTCCGTTTGATTGAATAAAAGTTTGATTGTTTTAGGTTCAGTTCTTGAACACAGTTTAGTTGTGCGTTCAGTTTCATAGGTGAAACCATTTTCGTTTGCTTGTTAGAATGTTATCAAGGGACTGACACTCAAATGTATAAGGAACACCGAGTGCTAATTATCTTGTTATTTTCTCTAGTAAGATTCTTTGTAGCTGAATCATAAGACTAAGCCAGAGTGAAAGAACCTTACAATAATGTTAGATTTTTATTAAATAACAGTTTCTACAAGACTAAATACTAGGTCAAGTTAAATTACCTAGTGAAACTCCACAGACAAACAAAATAAAATTGATTTGTTATTTTTTTATTGGAGTTCGTAAACGCAGGTAGTGTTTTAAAAAATAAAAACGGATTTTTAAGTAACATGTGGTTAATTTCCCTAAAAAAATTAGTTAGGTTTATCTTGTTTAGATATACCAGACGTCGATACCCATAACGTCAGACGAGTTTCGCTAGCTAATTTAAATAGACAATATATAATCGAGTCACAAGCAAACGTGCTCGTCAGAAATATTAGTAAGCATTATAATCTTAATAATAATATTTAAAAAATGAAAGTCATGTGTTCTTACACGCTAATCTACGAAACCACCCAACCCATTTCGGTTTTATGAATGTGTATGGTCGATTCTAGGTCGAAAGATAATTATGAAAGATAGTTAGATGAGAGTTTTGAACCCGATAGATGGCGCCGTGTGAAGCAGGTCGGTAGAAAAGTTATAAAATAGCTGTTAGATAAAGATGTTACTTTTCATAAAGTGATGTGTGAATACGAACTGTTCATTGTCGTCCTCGGCGGCGTCGTCCTGCATGGACCAGTCAGGCTCGTCGTCGAGCTCGCACATCATCTCAAGCACCAGCGGCGTCAGCATGCTCACGCCGTTGGGCACCTGCTTGCGCACCATGGCGGGCGCCGTCTCGCACAGCGTCACCATTGCTTCGAGGGCTAACTGACGCCAGTTGTCCTCTGAGTTTTTGTCGCCTACCACCTAACAATAAGAAAAATATAATATTGCAGTTTTCCTATAACATAGGGTATTCCTCTTAATTATGTAGAGGTGTACAGACACGAGCAAAATTCAAAATCCATTTACTTCTACTGTATCGAGTAACATGTAACGAAGCTGTAATAGTAACATTACAAAAAAGAAATAGGGCTTATCATAAAGTAGAAATCGTTATTTCAAGAGAAAATCTATTTGCTATTTGTTTACATTTCATTGCTCGTGACTGTACATACAGCACACGTTTCGGCAGCTGTTTAGACCCAAGTGGATACGAGGCACGAATTCAGACTCTATGACTGCTGACCCGAGTCCCAAACTATTGCTCAGCGGTCGCGCTTGCAATCATTAACAAACGTGCCAGTTTTCCCATCTGACAGACAAAAGAAATTAATTCAAATAACAAACTAACCTACACGCGTGTTACACATAGTTCAATACTGCGCGTGTTCATGTCGCACCATGAGCCAATTTAAATAAAAGAATGTTATCAAGGGACTGACACTCGAATGTATAAGGAACACCAAGTGCTAATTTTCTTGTTATTTTCTTTAGTAAGATTGTTTATAGCTGTGTCAAATGAACATAGCCAAAAAGACAATCTTACAAATTAGCAAAAAGTATTAGAATGGCATGCAACTCTCATCTATATTCCATGAAGGTTGATCAAATAAAAAAGCGATTTACATAAATATGCGAAAATGACATTATAATAAACAAATATTTTTTTGTTTATCATCAAAGTAAATATTCTTATCTTTATTCATCAAATGTACCATTGCGATGTAATTACAATAAGTCAACTGAATCACCCGCCTCAAGGCCAAATTATTTGCGTCATGGACAAAAATCTACAAAAAAAAATAATGGAAACATTAAGGCTCCCACACAGACGCGACGCGATCTAGCTATATAATTATATTCCTAGTACATTTTGCGGAAAGTCACGCGTGATCCAACACGCGGCGCTACGTCAGCTTGGGTGGGCCAGAATTCAGAACCCCACACAAAGCAGTTTCTATCTAGAATAGAAAGATTTAAAAGCTAATGAGTT
Organism: Noctua pronuba; assembly: GCA_905220335.1. NCBI lineage: Eukaryota > Metazoa > Arthropoda > Insecta > Lepidoptera > Noctuidae > Noctua > Noctua pronuba. The sequence goes on from LR999894.1 coordinate 12,604,618, forward strand.
ACCAACCTTTATGCAGACTTGGAAGATGGGCTCCAATTGTGGGCGCAAGAATTTCGGAGCTGACTCGGCGAGCTCAATAAGCACTTTCAGGGCTGAATCATCGTCACTCTTCTCAATGGACTGAACTACAACCTGTTAAAAGCACCATATTAGGAAAGATCCTATTTCATTTTATTACATAAAGTTGATAAGATATAATAAATGTCTTGAGAGGTACTATCAAACTCCGCCCTATTGAGAGGATGGTGTTAGCGAACTCCCAATTTAATCTAGCACATTCTGGCAGTAACACAATTTATAGTAAAATGTTTACGTAAATGATGTGCTGCAGTTAAAAGAAACATCCGTTGCTAAGTATAAAACTGTAAAATCAATAATCTACATGTTTGTAAGTGTGGAATTCGACCATCTTGATTAACTTAAGAGAAATTTAGTTTTAGTAAAAGAAACAAGGAAGGTTATTATTTAATAAAAATGATAATGCACGTTTATCTCAAATTCTGGAGACTGTAAAGTCGTATTCATGAGTTTCGATATCAAGTTCTAACAGTATCAATACAATGGAGTGATAAAAATCAACTATCAAGCACAGTCAGTCTAAAAATAGAGTCAATTGTGATCATTCAATGTCGAATTCATGGCGCTTTGAATATACAAGTGGCCAATTACAAATTGCGTGCTATCAAGTTATGATTTTCAATTTATTTTTTATTGAATGACATGTAACCAGTTTCCAAGAACTGAATTTTTAAAACATGTACAATAAGAGATTTCCAATATTTAAAGCTTAATCCGAATACCTTGGGGAAAATAATATTTATCGATGTGTAATGGGCCTGAGCCACTCAGATGTCACTCAATTGACGTTTCTAGTTCGGCGTGGTGTCGAGTCGCGTCATCCGTACCGAAGAAAGGCTAATGATGACTTTTTCGCTTTTATTGCAAGGACATAAAGCTCTTACTGACAGGCTCAAACCAATTGCGCGTCGGTTACCTTGGTCTATCCCAATCCATCATTTTCTCAAGTCTGAACTCACCTGCATCAATGGGAGGAGTAAATCACTGAAATGTTTGTGTATGGCAGGCTCCTTGTCGTGAAGCAGTATGAACGCGCCCACTGCCTTCACGGCTTGCACGCGGAGAGCATCCGACGTGGACTGGAGGGCGGTCAGCAGCATGCGCTTGATCACTACCAGGTTCTCATTCTGACGGTGCCCAAACACACCAGGCACTGATCTGTTTAAATAGTTTAAACAATCTCATATACAAACCAAATTCTTGTAAATTGATCTCCAATATAAATTAAATAAGCTATATTTATTACCTAATGTAAGAATAAAGAATTGAACTTGGCATTGAGCCAAACTTTAGTAAAACAAAGAAGTTTTAAAATAAATTGATGTATTAAATATTTATCAAGTACTTATTCACTCGTATCTATAGTCAAGTTAAAGTAATTATTTGTATTTCAAGTTATTTATACAACCATTTTTATGCAATAGACAAGAATTTGAACCAAAGAAAGTAAAGCTAAGAATTGTAACTTTTGACAGTTTTTACTTCAAGCAATTACTAAACTACAGAATAAAAATTGTATTTGAAGTAATTACTTTTACTCAAGTAATCACTCTGACTTGTTTATAGACACGGGTTGTAAATGTCTGATCAAAAAAAAAATTTTTTCGGCAAAAAAAGTATATATTATATATATTCATTTTCATTTATTATTATTATATATATTCGGCCAAAAATTGCCGAAGACGATATTCGGTCAGACTAGTATCTATTTAATCTAAAATGTAATAACTTACGTAAACATTCTGATGCCAGCCTCTTGGATATTGGGGTCTTGAGCACCAGCACAATTGAACATAAATTGTAGGAATTCCGGCCATTGGTTAACGCCATCGTCATCTATGTGGTTTCGAGCCAGTTCGGATACAACATCGCAGATCTAACAGGGAAAAATGAAATTGTAATGATTAAGTTTTGTTTAAAATAAATCAATCATATTTTAAATACCAGAGGAAAAATTATTTTGTGCTCACTCGTAAAATCCTACTAGTATTATAAATGCGAACGTTTGTGAGGATGTATGGATGTTTGTTACTCTTTCACGCAAAAACTATTGAACGGATTTGGATGAAATTTAGCAGACAGATAGTTTATAACCTGGATTAACACATAGGATAATTTTTAACCCAGTAGTATGATCCCGTGCGACAATTATCGAACACCACGCGGGCGAAGCCGCGGGCATAAGCTAGTACAAGATAATTTGATATATGGAATTAAGGAAATGTCTTGAGAGATACTATCAAACTCCATCCTATTAAGAGGATGGTGTTAGCGAATTCCCAATTTATTGTTGCACATTCTGGCAGTAATACATTTATAGTAAAATGTTTACGTAAATGATGTGCTAAAAGGAAAAGGGAAAATTTGGCGTACATATAAATCATGATGTTCCAAATCTGATAACAAATAATACTATTTCGTAGGTTAGGTTATTTTTTTCAGTTGATGCGCGGCTTTATTCGAGGTGGCGACATCGACATTTTACGCCATGCAGAAAGTAATCTAATCTTGCCCAGGACATTCTTAGAAAAAAAATACTACAACATACCATTTGTCATGACTAGAGATCGGATATTCGGATGCATTTTTACCTAAAGTTTGAGTGTTGACTAGTATGGAGTACGAGCACGTAAATAATCATTATTATAAGCCCAGTCATATTTTTAAGTGTTTATTTCTGCCAAAAACCATAGTGTTAGCAACAAAACAACTTAAAAATTATGTTAAAATAATTATATTGTTTATTTTGCTGGTTTTAGGCAACGGGCAATATATGAATTCAGTTATTTAGCAACAAAATCTTAAATTTGAAGTAATTTTTTATGTGTTTCCACCAATTTCTGGCCATTTTAAACAGAATAGAAATATTTATTATTCTAAGGAATACTACATTTTATTCACATGATATTATTATTTTTATGAAATCATCACATATTATTATCATAAGAAGCAGCTTCCACAGTTTGTACCCTTTGCTGGGAAAAAATGTACTTCATTCATCCCAATATCTGATCCCTCGTCATTACACAGTGCAAAGTTTGAAGTGCAAAAGTAGTGATAAAGTGATAATCAACTTAGCTAAGTAGAACCCTGACCCTCATCTAATTCTTATAGTTCACATGTGAAGATAAGATACATACATTGAAATCACATAAAATAACAACTTGATACTGGAATCCGAGTCCATACAATTTCCATTTATAAAGGTACATACACACTGAAGTGACTTTTTGTAGAGCCACAATTTGCAACTTAACACAAACTTTCTATTACTTCTAAGGCTTTTGCTAAATCTTTTTGTTATTCATTGTTGCCTGCTCCTAGTTGCAAATGTTGCCCCACAAAAAGTAAATTCAGTCTGAATTCACCTTTACATAACATTATAACATCCTCAAATAAACATTGAACTTTTAATTCCTGTGAATGATGTGGTACATTTGCTAGGCCAACGGAATCTATGTTAATGATGATTTTTTTATGGCTTCAAGCTTCGTAGTAGGCAGTTGGAATGTGGATGAGTCACCTAGTTAGTACTAAACATAGAATGAAATGAAATTAGATTAAGAGTACCTACTTAACTGATTCAGTGCATGACTCAATAGAGCAATTAACATTATACATCTGATAATTCTGGGGAAATAACCGAGTACTATTTTTGTGAAGTAGTTTTATGCCCATTATTTTATTTTAAAGGTTAAATATCTAATGCAAGTATGCTGTAGCTAGTATTTTATTAACATAAAATTACATTCATGCTAAGGATGATGTTTATGATCTAAGATCATTTTCTTAGTTTTATGCTAGAGGATTAAATAAACAAAAAGTTCCAGCTTTAATAAAAATGATTGAATAGAAAATTCATTTTGCTTTAAGAGTGCAGTCTTGACCTAAATAGCTAAGTTTTGAGGCATGCTAAGAAGTCTATCCCTTTCTGTGTCAAGTGTCAGACTCAAAGACAAGAGTGCTAAGCCACAGCTGGTGCCAAGTTTTTATTAAATGTGTAGTTTTATTGTTAAAATTCTGTTAGTATTGATGGAGTAATGAAATGAAAGAAAAAATCTACTGCTCTTTTTTTCATCACAACATTGTGCAACAATGACAAGAAGATATTTGACTCAATTTTTTTTTAAAGAATATTTATGACAGTTAAACTGACCTTTCGCCGGAGCTGTTGGGTCACTTCCATCTGCAGTGTGAGTAGTAGCTGTTCTCTGAGTACTGTTTGCTGCTCCACTGGCAGCTTTGGGAAGAACTCAAAGAACTCTGCACTGAGCAATCTACGTAGCAGCACAGCGGCTGTTTGACGTCCTTCTTCACCAACATCAGCATTTTGGATAGCGCCCACCAGGTGTACCACTTTTGTATCAGTCGGAATATTATTGTATGCTTCCTGTTCAATAAAAATAAAAACCTCAGTAAAATCATAGTTTAAGAATTTTAAGGTAATATAAAAAGGACTAATATTGATAGCTTTCGATTAAATAAACCCATTTTTGTGGTACAAAGCATTTATGCTCAAAAAACAAATCTAAGTTTTCAGAAATTCTTCCAGTGCGATGTTTTAGGACAGAGTTGTTTTTTTTTTTTGTTTCCAGTACTTTTATTTTTAGGTTGATCTTGCCCCTTAAATAATCTACTAATAGATATTACGTTATCTCCCTCGTTCAGAACTCATGAAAATTTGTGTTAAGCTTATTCAACAAAAAAATATTGCAACAGATATTTTAGGATTTATTGACCACATGTACCGATTGAACGTTAGCCCGGCCGCAACAATAGAGGCGGTTCGAAGCGGTTTTGTAATATGTAAACATAAAGAAATTTATTTAAAAAACCTGCACAGCTTGTGCGTTATTAAATTTTTCATGAATATTGCGAGTTACAAGAGTATAATTGATTAGAACATACATGTCATTGTTTTAGAAGTAACAATAAAAATCCACCATGACCACGTTTTGACACGAGGCTAGCAGAAGATGTTCACAATACAGGCCGGTCATTTTGTAAGTTTTTTCGCTATTACACTAATAAAACATTAAAAACAATAAGTACTTACTTCTGCTTGGGATCTTAAGTCGTTATCGGTTGATAATAAAGTATTTAGTAACTGGTAAAATTGCGCCTGATCTCCTGCCATGTTGAACCTCTTCGAAAAGGCCCAATTTTTTTTCATAAACTTTTATCTGGCTGGTCACTTCAGTTCACTCTGTCGTGTTGCCAGTATTACTTTTCCAGTTTTGTTTAGTCGAGTTAATTACCGAAAAAATGCTCTGGCATCTCTTTAATCTTGATCTATAATATTCTGTAAGGTGAATATAGTTTTTTAATGAATAAATACTCCATAATATGACCTAAATTTTAAACATTTACGCAAATTTTCGCACCACAGGTTAATTTAAATCTAGGAAAAATGGATTTTTTTAGCCATTATGTCAGACTTTATTCCATGGATAAAAGTTATTAGCCGTTGGAAAAATCAGACCCAAGACGAATTAAATTAATAATAAATTTAGTTTTTTACAGCTGATTGATGGATCGTCTTTGTTAGAGGCATTTCATATATAAAGTTTAAAAAATAATGATAACTAAAGCTATAGCCAATAACTAATAGCATTGGAAGGGATGAAAGGAGACCCAGCCAGCTACAATAATAATTAATCAGCATTAGCCCTAAAGACGTAGCTCTTTGCTCGTGCAGTCCGTCTATTGCCAAAATGGAAATCTCCAGGGCCGGCTGGACTGCACAACTTTTGGATCAAATGGTTGTAAAGACTATTGTAGCCAATACGATTGAGATAGAGGTGGTGGATCGATTAGAGTGGCGTATAATAACTATTGACATAACGGTCCCACATGACGAGAACCTCGTGAAAGCCGAGAAGGATAAGCAAATCAAGTATCTTAACTTGGCTCGCTAGGTTATCGACATGTGGGATGTGAATTCAGCGATCAATCGTTTCAGCCATTGCCTTAATTGCCAAGAGTCTCGAACAGTATCTGAGGACGCTCTCGTTAGGCAGCTGGATCAAGTGATTGATTCAGAAAGCGGTACTCCTGGATACGGCTTGTATAGTTAGGATGTTCCTCTCTCTGGAGCTTTGACCACTGGTAGCTTAATTGGACCTTGTTCCCGATACCAGTAAAGAATAGTAGCCACTATTATTTATTTTGTAAATGTTTTGTTTTAAAATGTAATTTAAAATTTATTAAATGTGTATGAAAACAAATGAAGGAGAATAATAATAATAAACTTAGGTATAGCTTAAAGAATTTAGGACAGAAGAAAAAAAAGTCAACAAAATGGTATCTTCACCACGGTGTTCATATCAATGCGGGGCATTTAATATCGTGTCCTGCTTGTCCTGTTGTTTGTTCACTACAGGAACTGACGGACGCAACTGAAAGCGCCAAACTCGGGGCGGGCCGACACAATTTAGATTGTCATAGACACGCTAAGAAGAAGATGGCAAAAATACAGCCAATCTATGCGCTTGCACTGATTTCCTCATGTCACAAAATATTGTGATCTTAAGCCGCCTGACCGAAACCATTGTGCGGCCTAGCATAAATAATAGGAATCTATTAGGATTTAGTCGATTTGTTCATAGACATGAAATCTTATTTCGAATGTCCTTTCCATTGACAATAGAAACCGTAAACGTCAACTCTTCTTCTGAACTTCACTAAAAACTGTCAAAATCAATGAGTAAAATGCGTCTTGCTCAAAATATTGTAACTTTTTTACTTTTGGTGAAATCCAAGTAAAGAAGTATGTCTGTGTAGTTCTTGAAATTCTTAACTGTTGTACAGTTCAATAGGCGAAAATAATTCGATTCAGAAATGGTAAGTATGCGTCTCATCCAATTTTTAAATGAATAATTAGAAGTAACCTATAATAGAATTCATGTGATCAATAATGAGTAAACCTTTGATTTATTTGTTCGAGAGAACCATTTATCAGCTATCATTGTGCTACTGGCTGCAGTCTGTTGGCCTCAATTTTTCATGCACAGTAAATCAGTTCTTTTCAACATTACAGGCAAGTTCAGTCATTTTAGCGGGCCTAGGGATGGCAGCAGTTGGATTTGCTGGCCGCTACGTGCTCCGACAGATGCCTAATGCCACTTCAAAATTCGCCGAGGCTGTAAAAAATTTACCGAAATTCGATGCCGAAAGTTTAGCAAACTCCAAATATTATAAAGGCGGATTTGAATCGAAAATGACTAAAAGAGAGGCCGCTTTAATTCTGGGTGTGAGTCCTACAGCAAACAAAGCTAAAGTGAGTACATGAATAGTTGGTAGTTGGTATTAAGGACTGGATTATTTATTTATTTTATTAAAACTTTATGCACTTAATGTACAAAGGCGGACTTAATACCTTAGGCATTTTCTACCAGTCTACCTTAGGGTGATGCAGAGACAAAAACAGTAGGTGCAATAGTACTGAACATTTCCAAAAATAAAATATAATAATAAATACATACATACAAAATATATATATACAAAGTAAAGAGATATAATAATACATAGATGAAGAAAAACAACAAATCAATTGTGAGACGAGTCTGCCAACTTCTTACATAAGTGTTTGCGAGCTTTTACCTTGAATGTGAGCCGACTGGTGGATTATATAGTATTAAATTAAATTTCTTGTTATATGTTATGTTATTACTTTGCAGATAAGAGATGCACATCGAAAAATTATGTTACTGAACCATCCAGACAAAGGAGGCTCACCATTAATTGCAGCTAAGATCAATGAAGCCAAAGACCTGTTAGATGGTGCAAAGTCATAATGTTTTGTTTTAGTGGCAATTGTGTGTAAATAGAGGAATAATACATTAGAACAATTAATTCAGCAGTCCCATGTAGTTTATTACCTGGAGGAGTAGTTACATATTATTAGTATGTAATAAGGATATAAATAAAATTCAGTTGAACATCTCAATAGTCTATTCTGTCACAATGAACATCCAAACATGTATTATGGCATACCCTAACACAGTTAATTGGGATCAGGCAGAACAGCTTGCTAATCACAGCACATACACAAGGATCCAAGAGAGAAACCATCAAAAGTGTATTTTACAAAAATACATTTACACATTTCTGTAATAAAAATGTAAGTGAAATTTGACGATAAAATACAATTTACAAACCCTACTTACTAGTTATCTTTGAATTTTTATGATTTCTATGATCTTTATTATTTGAGAGCAAACAGCTTGAAATATATTATATTACTGAATAAGACAATTTGCCTTATTTTCTTGATTAAAATGCAGATAATGTATGGTTTCTGATTTCATCAAGTTCGAATTACAAGTTTTTGATACTTAAACTTTCAGTGATTTAGTTTACTAATAGATATGTGAAAATTATTGTCCACATTTGTGATACTAAATGACAGATGGCCCTAGGGATGGAGTGGCCTAAGCTCAATACAGATTGCAGAAAAAACTATTAAGTTTCCAGTACATGGGCAAGCAATCTGTTCCATGAACAAGACATCAAGGGTTACCCTTTTAAGAAATGAAATATTCTAGTGGCGCAATAAACCCTATACACATACCTAACACAGATAATTTTTGAGCAAATAATTTACTAACTGCTTAACAAAATATTTTTCAAGCCATTTAAATTAATATTAAATTAGCATAGAACTATGTTCTGCAAAGATAAAATTTGGATAGGCTTTCAAGCAGAAACTAACAATATATTGTAAAAAAATATATCAATTAAAGTTCCTGATTTTTTAGCAGGAATAAGTTTACTTTGGGTCTATATTTATGATTTCGTTGAACTATTAATGCAAGTTTTTCAATCATAGACTAAAGATTTTCATTGCTACTTGTATACGGGCTGGAAGAGACACCGATGCGAAAACGGTTACCACATATTCAGTACATCATTCTGAGCCGAGACATAGAATTTTTATTATTGGTTATTAAAAAAAAAAAGCTGTTCCATACATTTTGACCGTGTAGGTATTGCGCTTTTGTAGGAAACAGCTGTTGTTTAAAAATAATCGATCAAAAATTTCTAAGTATTTCTCAGAATGATGTACTGAATAACTGATAACCGTTTTCGCGTCGGTGTCCGTTCCACCCCGTATAATTACGAACTTTAAAATATTTTTAATATATAATTCCTAGCACCTAATTTATTCAAATGACATATAGAAAAAATATAATTATGCAATATGCAAATAAATAAAGTAAAAACCTTCAATTGATAAGGTTGCCAAAGCTAAAACTAGGTATTACTATAAAAATATCAGTTAACTAGCCTAGATTAATAGCTAACAATTTATTTTTATTAACAAAGAAACTAAATCCCATTGTGTAATAAATATAATTTGAATGTTGCTCCTGCTAATAGCAGTAACAAGTTATTGATCAACATATCATTGTTTTTTTAATTTAGAAACTATTTAGCTAACAAAATGCTCACTTTGTTCATACCCTACTAAGTTATTTTTACAGGTACAAATCTAATAAAAATCGACACAGTAATAAACAACAAAAATAATACTACTAACAAAAATACTTTAATGATATGCCAAACAACATTACAACTTAATTCTAACTTAGTAAAAGACGATTTCAAATATGTAAATAAAGCCAAGAACACACTAATATCATCAACAACCAATGATATAAAATCCACATAAGTAACCAATAATTTCGATGAAATACATCGAGAAGATCAACCATTGGTTGCAGTGATGATCTAGTGGGTACATTAGCCTTAAAAGGTTGTCATGACTGTAGGAAATAAAAAAAAAGTATTGTCACATAAACTCTTTCTTCGCCAGTTTGTATGAATAGCATCTAAACATGCAAGGCTATAAAGACTAGTAAGATTTGTACAAAATCGCAACAAGCTAGATAAATATATTTTTGATTCATAATAGGGGCGAATAAAACTTGCGCCATATACAAAAAAGCCTTTGAAATAATTCTGCAAGCTATCAATGTAAATAATTCAATAGCGTATTGCTAATATTTGATATATTCTAATAATCGTGGGGCAACATAACTTCTTGGGATGAATAGTAGACCTCTATTTGTTGTTAAAACAGAGATCAAAAATAAATGTTGTCATATGTTGTTATTAATAGTTGTTAAGTAGTGTATGATGTACAATTTGGTTGTTTGAGATCAGGACTGGAGCGGCGCGAGGTGTTCACCGCGGGGGCTCCTTCTGTTGCTGTTCGCGGCGCTGCTTCGCGAACCGCGCACGTAGCTTTATTATTGTTGCGTTAGATAGGGTGCCAGGTACTTTGAAGATCGACTGGAAAAAAAAACATTGATATAGAACAGCCTCGAGATGTGCCGAGAAACATCATTTACGGAAATATAAATATTCGCAATATTACTGGATCTAGAACTACCAATGTGCACAGTCGAAAACCTGATAGTGGAGCAGATCGATACACTATGCTATGAGCTGTGGTTTAATCACGTACATAGTAGACGGTTAAAGTTTATAGTCAACTTGCTTATCATTCAATTACCCTTAGACACATAACTCCCTCAAAAAAATACAAGCAGAAAGTCCCAAACCAACCTGCATAAACTCATGACAGTGCAGTGCACTGGCGTTCTTCACGATAGCCTTGAAGCACTCCGCCAGGGACGTGAAGTCGTTGCAAGACATGATCTCGGCTCGGTTATTTTTGATCAGCGTCAGACACACCCGGAACAAGATCTTGGAGCCCTCGTAGAACAGACAGTCCCATATCCGTAGTACCGTCTCTATGGGGAGGACTTCGGCGAACAGGCAGACGAACCATTTGGTTGTAATTACAGCCCATGGGAGACCTGGAAATGTTTTTGGTAGTTAGAAAACGGTCATGGAATATGCTACATAGATGCGAGATCTTCAAAATTGGATTTGGAGTGAAGAAAACCAAACAAACAGTTTGTGGAAGGCATTAGGCGTTATACAGGTTGAATAAAACAACATCTAGTAGGACTCAAATCCTTATTCATTCGTATATTTCGTAACATCCAAGGTACAGTATGATTGTTTTTCATATCTCAGAATAGCTATCAAAAGATAGCTGTTATCAATACATGCCAGATTGAGCATAACTGTGGGATGTAAACTACTTCAAAGTACATGGATTATAGGTTTATGTTAAATGATAAAGAATCTGTAGATTCAAAGTGAAACCGCCTGTCTGTTACCTGAATGATTTCTTTTTATTCGGCACACAAGTAGGCATTGAGGTACTCAATGCGGGCAAAAGTTCGTATTCAATTTTTATAGGGATGAGCAGGATAGATTTAATATCATTCAATCTCATTAGCATTCAAAACCAAGTAATTTGGAAATCAGAAAGGCCTAACTTGCCAAGAATTCTCGGTAACTTGAATAAAGTTTTTACATACCCAAGTTAATAACATGTTGGTGCACATCAGGCACCTTGGACTTGACTAGTTCCGACAGCACCTCAATGTCCACAATGAGGCCATCCATTGTCCTGGTGTAATAGTCTGGCAGGATCTTCTCCACTAGTACTTTCAGCAGCCAAAATGATGTCTCTTCGCTTTTTGTTGCTAGTAGCAGCAAACCTGGAAGGTAACAGAAAAAAAAGTTAAGATCTACATAAATAAAAATAAAATGTTTGTCCTCTATGCATTTCTGATCCGATTATGATTAAACTTTAGTGGGTTCTTCTATGTACGAGCGCGAAGGTTCCTAGCCCAAAGAATTATACAACCCAGAATCACTTTTCATGGCATCTAACACAGGCCGGGTACATCTAAGTCTTGGTTTGAGAATCAGCCTTCTGGCCGTTAGCCTAGATATATGTAATTTGTGTATTCAGAGAGATTAACACAAAACCAAGCCTTTCTAATCAATTCTAGTGAATTGGTTCTATCAATTACATGAATGACAATTTCAATGTTTGTTTGAAGTAAATCCTGCTTAATCACCAAAAACATTCACATGTATCATATTATTCAATCCCTGATAAATTATCATTTATACATATACAGGGTGACAATTTAGTTATCTGCAAAGTAGACAACTTTGCCAAAGAAACTCATACTAATAGGATTAATGAAAAAAAAAAATTGCTGTTCATACATGCATCTTAACTGACTGTCTACTGTTGTATGGGAATATGTTTTTTTCCTTCTTGAAGGATCATCTGCCTAGCCTTTTCCCAACTATGTTGGAGTTGTCTTCCAGTATAACCAGATGCAGCTGAATATCAGCATTTTATATGGAGCGACTGCCTATCTATTCTCAACCAAGTTAGTACTGTGTAATAATACGATACCCCTTTTGCTAAGACTGGTTGTCAGACTTTCGGGCCAATGACTATCAAAGATCTATAATTGGCAGCTGGGACCAATGGTTGAAGGTGCTTTCCGAGGCACGGAGGAAACTCGGTATGTAATGAGTGGTCACCTATCCACAGACCAATCTAAGTAAGCGCGGCTTATTTTGAAAATCATTATTTAGCCACGAACTCCTTAGTAGAATGCAGGTAACAAAATCGCCACCCTGTATATGTATTATTGTACCTATTTTATATAGGGTGACTGGTAATTAGTGACCGATATTTAAACACGTGATTGTACTCATGATAACAAACAACTTTCCCAAAGAAACATTTTTTTTAAACGGCTTATAGCTGATAGGTCACAGGCGCGCGCGTGCAAATTTCAAACAGCTGTTGTGTTATTGTGATAAAAATGTTTCTTTGGGAAAGTTTTTTGTTACTATGGGTGTGTCACGTGTTTAAGTATCGTTCACTAATTACCAGTCACCCTATATAGTTACATAAATGTTTATAGTTAGTTATTATTTAACTATCTATAGATTGCCGGCCGATGATAACAACAACACATAATTCTGGCTATCCATTATCCTATTATCTTAATCAGATAAGTGTGACGAGTCAGTGGACAAAAATAATGTGGTATTATGTTAATTGACTTGGTAATTAAGTTATTCCTGGGTAATGCAAATAGCATTAGTTGTCAACAGAGTTGCCTAATAAACTATTTCATTGAATTAAATAAGTTATAATTGACTGATTAACTTTCATTTAGTTAATGAGCTCCACTGATTAGCTATGGTTAATGAAATAAGTCTTTAGTTGCCTTGGACTATTGTAAATAGGCTGGATTATGGACTCATTAGCAAGTTCATGATAAATGGTTAGCTAACAAATGAGTAAAGGGAAATAATATAAACTTTTATCAATTGCCTGTAGATTTTTGATGAATGTTTGCTGTCCCCATTAGCAGCTGGATAAGGAATTTGTATTACATACATGGTCATGCTGACCAAATGTGACACATTGACAAGTAACATTAATTTTGAATATTATTTAGTACTAGCGGCCCGTGCCGGCGGACGGGTGGACATTTATTTTTTAAACTACTTTTACGTTACTCAGGGATAATGTAGCTTTCTAATGGTGAAAATTTTTTTGAAATCAGAACAGTAGTTTTTGAGTTTATTCATTACAAACATACACACACACACACACACAAAAATACAAATCTTTCCTCTTTATAATATTAGTAAGATTAGCCATTCATTTCATTAACCTTACCTACCTCTAATAAAACTTACAATCGAACAAATCAAAATTTAAGAACATTATATTCAGCGCCAACACATTACATCAGTATTTATTTAGTCATATCTGAACATTAACCAATTAGCCCCACTTGGCTAGCTGACCTGACTGATTGACATGAATTTAACAGCCAAATGTAAAATCAGTGTAGGTAATAGGTTCAAGGCGACTGGTTATGATGAAAAGCAGGTATGGAAAGGTCATACAAATCATGATGATGGTAAAAAATAGCCTTAAGTCAGTATAGATATCCCATGTTATAGGGGACAAGCCTATTTCCATTGCCAACTAGGCACAAATTCAGACTCCATGTCTGCTATTGAGAAATTCCTGATGGAAAAACCTAGTAACAATTAGCTTGACCCAGGAATCAAACCCAGGGAAATCCCCTTGCACAGCAGTCTCGAACTTGCAACCACAAGACATATATTGTGTTTGAGTGAAAAGAGTGTCCATGGAGTTTCTTGCCCATTCTTCTCCATAGAGATCTACGCCTTGGAATGGGCAACTACAGTACTTTCATAAGTTATTATGTCTTATGTCTGGGACTGTAGCTTCGCCTTCTTTGTTTTTCTGACATTCAAAAGTGCCTGTAATGGTCTAATTGAAATAAATGCTTTGAGTTTGACTAATATTGATCTTGAAATTATAAGATTTCGCAGGTCAAACTATGAGGCTGGCTTCTGCTTAACCAGACCATGACCATTTTAGGAGAATGTCAATATATGTTTGTAGAACTGTTATCTTTATTATTATATTACCTGTCTCATTCCGCACACAAAATATGCGCTTTGACGTGGAGTTGCGGACACCAGCCCGTTATACAATACAATACCTATCTCAAATAATATGTTATTTTTGAAAAAACTCACCTGCAATATAATTGAGTCCTTGACAGTAACCAACAACCCTGTTGTTGTGTGCGTACGCTATGAGTATGTTGAACAAGTGTGTCTGATGGTTGGCCTCCTTAGTGAAGTATATGTTGTCCGGGAACGTGCGAGGCAGGTCTGTCTTCACAAGATCAACCAGCTCCTTTTCAAATGGGCCATCTAGTATTTTCTGGTAGAGGTCTGGACTTTGCTCTTTCATCATTTCTGCTTGAGAAATAGCCATCCATACTGATGGTCGGTGTTCACCTATAAATATGACAATTTGGTGGAATTTAGTTCATGAGTCACCTTTGTATTTGGATTTCATGAAACACAAGGTTTGAGGAAGTTTCTGTGTTATTATAATATGAAATTAGGTTATTTGTAAGTTATGCATTTAAAGGTATAACAGCTGACTATATTTTGTAAGTTTTTCCTCAAACTGTTGACATGTTGTGTGAACAGTTTTTCTCAGAAAACAATAAGACATGTCTCTTTTTAACAAGCTGCCCAATCAAGTTACAGTTGATGGCTAAATAACTGTAAGACTTATAATTACAACAAGAAAATAATTCCCCTACACCAGGAACAAGTTCTAGATGCTGGCTGGTATTTATTAATTTTAATTACAAGGCACAAAAATGAAAGTGCGGTAAAATTCACACGGCATATAAATGTAAACAAAGACCACTCACTAGGTACTCCTTTACGGACGTATCTTTTCACAGTGTTGGTGCGTTTGACCGACTTTCCTTCGCCAAGCAGCGTGGACCATTTTTGCGCCCTAGTTGCTAGCACCTTCAAGTAGTTCGACATGAAGTCCTCATAGCTCTCATAATCGAAGTCCTCGTGCCTCTCAAACCCGTATTCATCGACCGCACTAAAAGCAAAAGTAAATGTTACAAACACAATGATAATAATATGCTAAATTACTATGAATATTTATAAAATGGTAAACGTAGTACCTGAAATTAGATTGAGCCATGGTGTCGTCTATTCTGGATTAGTAGTCACTTTTAAACATGATAGTTTAATGAATTACAGTTTTAATTTTTGTTAGATACGCCCCAAATACCCCACTTCGATCACCCCCACATGATGATGAATGAATGAATAGGGAATGATTTATTTGACATTTTTGACAACAGTGACATTTTCATTCGCGTCCGAAAACCTACGCTTGAAAAGGTCAAATTGATGACTGTTTTTAAAAAGACGGTTATTGAGCTGTTCCTGAAAAACCGATTAGTCGATTTAAAAAGAAAAAAAAAATTCGCTAGTTTATGAAAAAACTTGTACATCTCTGATCCTCTGTCTGTAATGTCAATCATGTCAAATTGACTTATTGACATCTGATTTGTTTTGTGATTACGATTTCTCTAAAATATTTTCATTTAAATTTAATTGGTAAAAGTATAACAATAACACGTATTCAGTGGTCAAAAACAGTCAAAATACATCTGTACTTTATCTGAATCCATTAAAGCCATAAAATATGGGTCCACCGCCTGTAGTAACAGGAATATCTCCAAAAGAAGGACCTCCTGGAACTAGGGTTACGATACGTGGAGAATTTCTGGGCATTACCATTACAGATTTAATAGGTATATAATCTACAACTATCATAAATGTCCAAAATTAAAGTTACTGAGTTTAAAATCCGCCAAAAACGAAGTGAAGAAGGTGGGCGTAACTGTAAAATTTTACTTTGAACAGGGTTAAAGATTTGCGGCTGCGACTGCTTACTATCTTGCGAATGGAAGAGCAAGAACAAAATAGTGGCGCGCTCAGGACCCTGCAAGGGCCGGGGAGATATTATAGTAACCACTCGCTCTGGTGGCGAAGGAACCTCTACTGTGCAATTTAGAGGTAAACAATCATATTATTTTCTGTTCCTACCTTAATTTAACAGTACAGACAGTGTTCTGCATTGACGGACCTCTCTCCTCTCTTTTTCTCAGTATGAGTAGAACAGTAGTAGTAGTACAGTCAGGGCCCCTTGACTGTAGAATCAACACAAAGAAGATGGATTTCTAAGTGATTCTCAGGACTCGCATATTCACATGTTAAAAAACTTAAAAGAAGAAATTGAAATTAACGAAGTAACTCTTTAAACATTATTTTTCCAGGATACCATGAATCAATAGGCCCTGTAAAGGAGAGTGCAGTATGGGTTGAGGAGGCTGCCCCACCCTCACTGCCATGGGGCCGGAGACCCATGTCACCTACAGCCTACACCCCTCCTGACCCACTGGGGCTGTCCACTGAAGGAGATGACTGCAAGTTCCCTGAGGAAGAGCTGAATGAAATGTTCCCAGATGGGTAAGTGGAGAAATTATATTTGTCATACATAATGTAACTGTCAAATCTTTGAAATTGAGTCTATAACTTGGGATTTATTTAACACTAGCTGTTGCTCGTGACCTGCTCTGCATGAAATTATTATAAAAATATGACTATCCCTATTTGAATAGGATTTTATTAACAATTTCAAAGGTCTTTTTTTACGGAACCCTAATCCTTTTCCTAAAATTTAAGTAGCCTTAGTTACTCCTTATAACATCAGCTATCTGCCAGTAAAAGTCCTGTCAAAATTGGTCCAGCCGTTTTGGAGATTGACCGGAACAAACAGACAGACAGACAAAAATGTTAAACAATGTGTTTTTGTTATACAAACAGACACTTCAATTTTATTTATTTGTTTTTGTTTTTACTTTTCACAACAAATACCTGTATCGTAGTAGCTTCAAGGCACATAATTGAATATATTGAAAAAATATTATATTGTTATGTACCATATAACATACATATGTAACCATTTTCATTTTCTCATGAGAGAAAAGCCCCTACTTGTATATAATAAAGGTAATACAAACAGAAAGCTAATAATCTGTCTATATTATGTTTCAGTTCTGGCAAGCTGTCCGATGATAACTTCCAGCCTGGCTGGTATCTGCTGGAACATCACAGCAGCACTTCGTATGAGGACCTCAAAGCTGGAATGGTATTTCTCCAGAGAAAGGTATGTATCAAGAATCATTTATTTGCAGTGTTACCTTGTTAAAGTTGGTGGTTTATGTACAATCCATATTTTGCCTGTTTAAGGTGCATTGTACAATTCTTTATCAGGGGGACACCCTGTTGGTTTTAGGACCCGAAGGTAACCAACGGGACCCTATTACTAAGCCTCCGCTGTCCCTCTGTCTTTCAGCGAGCTGTATCTCATGATCCCTAATAGGTAGACAGTTGAGATTTTCGCAGAATGTGTGTTTCTGTTGCCGCTATAACAACAAATAACAAAAATCCCCTACTACGATGATACGGAACCCTTCATGCGCGAGTCTGACTTACACTTGGCCAGTTTTTTCAATTGTCAAGAAGTCACTCAATAAGAACAGTTAAGCTATTTTCGCATTCTAAAGCATAGGTCTCTGGAAAAGAATGGGCAAGAAACTCTATGGACAGAAACTCTATGGAAAGAAACTCCATGGACACTTCTTATCTGAAAAATACTTATACACCATGATTATTTTGGTCTGCTATGAATATCTCATCTTTTGAATAATAGTATGTAGTGCATTAAGTCAAGTGCACTTATACTTTATAATATTTTATAGGGTGACTGGTAATTAGTGACCGATAGTTAAACACGTGATTGTACTCATGATAACAAACAACTTTCCCAAAGAAACATTTTTTTATACTCATTCACTTTAATCGCAATAACTCAACAGCCGTATGAAATTGGCGCGCGCGCGCCTGTGACCAACTGTTATAGCTGCGTGACGCCGTTCTGTCTCACGTGTTTAAGTATCGGTCACTAAATACCAGTCACCCTATTGATGTTACTATTTAATGTTAACATTGTTATTTGATATTGAAATTGAGTATGATAAAGCAGCTGATATTTCCAGGTGGAGAGTCAGAAGGAAGGGCAGCTGAGTTTCCTGAAGGCTAACACCGGGGCCGTGATGGACCAACTGGATCGGCTTGTTCTCCTCAAGAACATGTATGAAGAGGATGAGAGGAAGAATGGCAAGGAACCATTGCCTAGTCTACAAGCTTCTATTGAGGGTATGGATGGTTTAAATAACTATTAGTATGCCTTTTTATTAATTAATGGAGTGATAATCTATTATACAAGGTGGAAGGGACACCGACGCTGAAACGGATACTACGTATTCAGTACATCATTCTGAATCCACATAGAAATTTATCGTCGCTTATTTAAAAAAACACAGCATTTTCCTACAAAATTGAAATACCTACATGGTCAAAATGTATGTAATAGCTGTTTTTATTAAAATTACCTGTGAAAAATTTCTATGTGGGGGTTCAGTCAGAATGATGTACTGAATACGAGGTAACTGTTTTAGTGTTGAAAAAAAAGAAAAGAAAACTGGTGGTCATAAGCGCGCCTTCTGAGCATGGGGTCCTGAGTTCGATTCCCAGGTCGGGCAATGTGTTCTTGAGTTTTTTAATCAAGAATTTCTCAGTAGCAGCCGCAGAGTCTGGATTTGTTCCCAGTTGATGGCAATAGGCTCGCCCATACTACATGGGCTTACACATATGTGGCGAAATGTGGGTGTACTTTTAGACACGCCTCTGCTTGATGTTTATCATTTTCTTATTTCAGAATCGATAACTTTAGCAGACTCGCTCTTCTCCGAGATTCTGTCTCGCAAAGACAACGCGGATAAGACCCGCGAAGCGCTCTCATTGTTGACGCGACACAAGTTCCTGTTCCAACTGCCTGCGTCCATAGACAGGAACATTCGGAAGAAGGAGTATGATCTTGTGGTCAATGACTATACTAGAGTGAAGAACCTGTTTGGAAATACTGATGTTAAGGTTTGTTTTGAAATTGATTTTATTTTATGACTAGCGTAACTGTCCCATGGACCGTACCACCGAGATAAAAATCTTTTGGTTAATCCAGGTTATAAACTATCTGTATACCAAATTTCATCTAAATCCGTTCAGCCGTTTTTGTGTGAAAGAGAACAAACAAACGTCCATCCTCACTAACTTTTATAATGCGTTTATAATGTTAGTAAGATAAGATGGTAAGAAGTAAGATCATTATTTAATCATCCTGCCCATAGCTAAGTTTATTAAGAGCGGCGCAACAAGACTTCTTCCATACATCCCAATCTGACGCCATCTCTTTTGAAACAAACTAATTCTGCACAATTTTTTTTTTGTTTCTGTAGCCTGTACTGTCCCACTCCTGGGCAAAGGCCTTCCCCCATTCCTACCACTTCTCTTGGTGTTTTGCCTCTTCACGCCAATTTGTGAGCACAAAATTTTACTTTGCAATAATAATGGGAATATTTTATATATGATATTGTTGTTTCCAGTTGTTCCAAAAAATTCTAACCGAGATTGACAAGAAAATAGAAGATTTGAAAGAAAAGTTGTACACGAGAATGAAAACTATGCCCATCAATGTTCAGGAGCAGACCAAGTATATTAGGTAAGGTGTTTTGAAATATTGTGAACCATCTACCGACCATGTTGTAGAAAAACGTCCTGACTAAGGAAACTATTGACCATGTTTCCAGAATTTAAGATGAACATGCTACATATACAATTAATAAAATAATGGCATTTGAAGTTTCTCCGAAATTGTTAGAGTTTCTTCAGGTTTTTCTCGACATTCATGAAATAACTTATCTCAACGTTTTTAGGATTAGTATATCAAACTTCATACTATCTGTTTCAGATTATTGATAAGCTTGAATTGGGAGGGTGACGCGGCGTGGGTCGCCATCACGAGTCGCAAGGAGTACCTCATGAGCCTCATGAACAAGGTCAAAGATCACTTCAAGCAGAAGGAGGAACTGGAGTCCAATGAGAAAGGTACGTAGTTTGAATATTTTGAAGTTCTGTTGTTCTACTTTACAAAAATATTCTTCTCTGGAACTCGGATACATTTTTATAAAGACCTCGACTCGTTACTTTGGCGCCGTAAGTTTGAATGAATTAATACCGACCTGAAAATAGTCATTATTTTATTGTAAGAGGCCAACTATTCCTATTACTAGCCTGGAAATTATTTTATATCACAATCAACACCACGGCGTTAACGTATGTGTACGCTAAATTACTAAGTTTTGAGAGATCGTCGGCTGTTCATGTCGTTTAGGTCTAAGGAATTTTTTTATTTGTATAGTCGCAAATAGTTGAAACACTGTCAAAGTCTAACAATCTTAATTCGGGCCTGACTTTCAGGCAAGCGCAAAATAAAGGAGAGCGAATGCGAGGGCGGCTGGAGCTCCGTGCGCGGCGCCTGGTGCGCGGCCGCGGCCGGCGCGCTGGCCGCGCAGCTGCACGCGCTGTGGCCGCTCGCCAGGCGCTACTTCGCCGGCGAGCTGGCCGGGGAGCCGCAGAGCACGCAGCGACAACTCGAGCTTAAGGTACTGTGGATCGACGTCTATCAAAGGCGTTATTGACATTAATACTTTTTTATTTTATTTGGCCGACGTTGTCATCTATGTGAGCTCACACTTCAAACTTACTGTCCTTTCACGGTTTATTTACAGCTTACTATTAATTTTAAGTTTGCTAACTACAAAAAAATGTGTGTATCTCTTTATACTATACTACTACTTGACTATATTATTAGTATAGTATTTGTAGTAACGTAATAAATGACCATGGAGGTTAGCATTATAGAAACACGCAAAGTATGAGATGAGAAATATCGGGATTGCGGAGTGTAGGAAAGTATTATGGTCAAGATAAAGGACAATTTAACGTGTATAATATTCAGAGTGACAACAATCGATTACGGATTGGAATACGCGCACGTCTCACACATCTTGCTACGACCGTCGTGATCCATCACACCTATTGTATTTAACTTGGATAACTTTAACAGTTGATTGACATCTTGGTTGCTATATAACGACAACCTTTTTTTCAATTCTCCTGGAACTTGGTAGATTACGCAGCACTATGTGATAACAACTACTTTTACGATGATGTTAAAGGACATTGCCAATAATAATATATCAAATTCAAAGGAAAATGCCAATATTCTCATTGAAGCTTGGTCCAAAAATACAAATATGGTCGCCAGAGATGCGACCAATAGTTATTGATGGATCATATAGTCGATAGCAACTTTTACTATGGTGGCAAACTATCTGTCCTAGCAAAAAAATAAACAGTCATCAGAACATGTAAAAATGTTTCGAATGAATTTTCCGGTGGTTTTTTGCCACCATAGTAAATAGATTTATTTACGATAACATCTATCAATTGTCTGGTCGCGTTTCTGAATATTTTAAAATATTGTTTTTTTTTCATTATCCCTATACATTTTCTCCTTTTTGATGTTATTTTTCAAACTTCGTATGTTAAACACCTATCTGTTATTCTAGGAAATGATAATAGCAGCAGTGGAGCTATTCTCCGAGCACATGCGGGCATGCCTGCTGTCGCCGGGTGGTGGGAAGCTGGTGCCTACAGACGCGCTGCGAGTGCGTCTCGTCGCCAACCTCAGGCATCTGAGGGAGGCTTACGACTCGCTCATCAAGCTTGATCTGCCGTCACAGGTATGTGTCCAAAATAATTTCTTATTTCGGTCCATTTTGTTACCGGTTAAACGAAAAGGATCGCCTTATTTTGCTTAGAATTTGTATGGAATTAGCGAAATATGGATGTATTAATCACCTTTACCTAACTATAGCTTCGTGGAATAAGCGTGATGTAATTGTGTTATATTATAATCATTTGTTTTTTTGTTATGTGATTTATTTGAATGGCTCGGACCCCCTTTTATCGAGACCTTTTTCGTATCAAACCTGTTTTGGAGCAACACCCCAACCTCTTTTCGCGGACGGAATTTAGTACCGACAACGAAACTAGATGGCGTTGACGTCGAATTAGATCGCGCTATCGTTTGCTGCACGGCGTTTGGTTAGGTGTCTCGGAGCGAAGTGTTCGAGTTAACTTTGCGCAGAGGCAATATCGTAACCAATGAGGTTAATCCGAGGTGCGATTATTGCTAGTTGAAAACTTTACCAATACCCCGCCGTGTGGACGTGAAATACCGTCCGCGATGGCAATTTTTGGATGGCCGTAGTTGGCCTGAGAATTCCTTTAACTAATCAAGGCAAGACCTAGTTTTCCCGGTAGCTCGCTATTTAGAGTATTTAGAGGGTTATAAAGGGAATAAATAATAGTACGCATTTTGAAAATCCCACTATACCGTTGCTTTAGAATGGCCGCAATTGGCCTGACAATACATTGATCGAATTGTAGTTCCTGGACTACGTTTTGATGATAGTATTAAATAGTTCGTATTGATTGTTTTTAAATGATTATTTTTATAATCGGTTAAAAAACCATTTTATTTACCTCGAATGCTTCGTGGAAGTGAATACCGTCCGTGTCGGCAATTCTTGAATAACCGTAATTGGCCTGAGAATATAATATTTAACTTGCCATTCAAAGAAGAGTACCTAAGGGAAAAGTAGTAAATATGCTGCTCTGCAATGACTGCATTCTAGTTATGCATATAAAGTAGACACTGTTATTCTTGAACTGCACAAGAAATTATGTCTGAAAAGAGAACCCTAAAATTGGCTACCCAATGCTAACATTCTGTCAACGTATAATTATGTACTAAATTAAATCAAATAACTATTCAGGTATCGATAATTTTTGCGTTTATGTTTCTCTTGGACGATTTTTGACATAACAATTTCCGTTTCCGTTACCTCTAGCCTCTCAGCATAGTAGAGAAAGTGATATTCGACTACCGTGTCCATGGCATGGCGGTGTTCCTGCAGCGCGCACATAAACGGGTGAAGGGGCTCGGAGAGAAGGAGACGTGGAAGATCGAGGACTTCTCCGACTATGGGGCTATTACTAACCTTGTGAGTATAGTAGGAGATGGTGGCAGGATATTCCTTACGGTATGGTGGTGTTCCTATAGCGAGCAAACCAGAAAAAGCTATTATTTTTTTGAATTCCCACACGAAATATGGCATCTGCTGATGTAATTAGTAATTTATAATTAATTGCGCTTTTTACGTAACACCCTGTATATTATGCCGCTGAAATTTCCAGCCCCATCTCCTAGAGAGCTACTTGAACGAGGCGTTCTCAGCGATCCACAAGTGCGTCGTGAGCAGCGGGCGCCGCGAGAGTGCGCTGCTAGCCGAGGGCAGTGAGCCCGCCGCCACGCTCCTCAAACATACGCAGCAAATACTGCTGGCGTATGTGGCTGTGCTACAGGATCTGGCGCTCAATCATGATGACCAGGTAATAAGGAGAAAATGTGTAAAGACTGGTTTTAATTTTATGTTGTAATTATTGTTTAGATGAGCAGGTCATTTTAATTTTCACTTAGATAGTTGTATTGATGATTTTACAATTTTTTTTTTTGTGGGCGCTTACAACTTGATACGAAAATTGCAAAATACCTCTGAAGATTTTTTAATTTCACGAAGTACCCAGGCGCGTCCATCCTTGCTATCTGTAAATTTCTCGTCATGGACTATTCCACTCTAGCTTAATTCTATAGAGATTTGAAACCAGCATCAGTATTTTTCTAGTAGAAGGGTTTTTTTCCCGCCAGGCGTTAAAAGATTCTTACGTAATTGTGTACGAGTCGATTTCAAATGCTTAACTTACGAGAATTATTAAGCGGTTCATATCACGACACGACTCATCAACGTAGCAACGTTGCCACATAGTAATAGACCTCCTCACTAATTTCTGTCATGGCTGCTAATCTCAGCGGAGGCTTTCGACGCGGAAGATATTATAGTGCTAAAGTGTGTGCACGCGCCTTCCCTAAAGTCCGATGGGATGACAATCCGACCGGAGTGAGATCAGACGCAGGATAAACGGCTTCACCTGCGCACCGAGGCACTTGAGTATCATACCGCCAACCTCACTGATCTCCACTTCCGTTCTGCTGTTTCCAGGAGTTCAACAACAGCAACTTGTCAGTAGCGCTCGAGCAGCGCCTGGAGGAGGGCGGCAGTACCGCGGCGCGCAGCTGGCAGACGCGACTACTAGTCGCTGGTGCTAACGCGCACTACACAAGACGCGTCACGCTGCCTAACATAGCTACTGCCGTGGATAAGTATGTAGTCTTTCTGGAATCTTCCCAGGGTTTAAGGTTTTTGAGTCATCACTACATCATCATGGTCATTATCATCCATAGTCTGAATTCACACACTTCTGTGTATAGGTCTCTTTTTTGTGCCAGTCTCTAGGTTCTTGTGCCAGCCTCATCCAGATTTTTCCTCCGTTGGCAACTATGTCGTCTGCCCATCTCGCTGCCAGACGACCGACATTTCTTTACCCAGTCCTTATATGCCACTGGGTTACAGCTTGTATCCATCTTTCCTCGCCGCATCTTGCTAGGTGTCCTCCAATCCCCCAACTCCATTTGAGTGCCATAACTTAACACTAAAAAGACAAATAATCTTTACCCGCGCAGTCCACGCACTTTCTCCTTTCGATCTAGGTTTTTGAAAAGTGGCCTAGGGGCAGAGGATGAAAATTTTGAAATTGTGTATTAATGTTATCTCGATGATCTGTCGACGATGCAAAACAACGACTGTAATGTGATAAAGTTCACAAAAGTGATCAGAAATGATCGATCGTTTATCTAAGGTGATTTTACTGAGTAAAAAAAAAGCCACCCGTTTTAGGACGTCACAAACATAAACCGTCGAGTATACCAAAGACTATATGCACCAAAATCTTCACCACTAATTCCTTCTCATCATACTTCCAGCTTCGGCTTCCCTAAACAGACGCAAGCTCTCCTAGCCACAAAGGAAGCTCTCAGTACCCTGGAGACTACTATCGCTGAAACGTACCTGGAGCACAAAGGAGATCCTTTAGTGGGTACCATTGAGCCAAGCATGGATATGGGGAGACATAAGACTGATGCTGATGCAGTCGTGGATGATGCCAGGCCTTATGTCTACGAGATTATCAACAATCTGATTGCTGTGCATGCTGAGGTAATTCATTTTATTATTAGTTCGTGGGTGTACTATGAGGTACACCTCTGCTTAACCAATCCGGTATTACAAGCGTCATGTTATGTTTTTTTTTGTGTTTATTAAATTTAAATTGTAAAAAGTTAAAATAGAAGCGGTAAGAAAGATGAATAAGGCGTAGACATCAAAACATTTCTTCTGATTTTTGTAACTTATAATAACACGTTTTATATTAATTGGTAAAATTTTAACCATAATTATCTATTGAAAATATTGAATTGCTGTGAAACAATAAATTCATTGGGATCAGAATATAATGAACACTTATCTGCTTTCAAGTCTTCAGATTTTTTGAATTTCCCGCAAACTGAATTAGTACCGACAACGCAACTAGATGGTGTTGTCGTCGAGTTAGATCGCGCTATCGTTTGCTGCACGGCGTTTGGTTAGGTGGCTCCGAGCAAAGTGTTCGAGTTAACTTTGCGCAGAGGCAATATCGTAACCAATGAGGTTAATCCGAGGTGCGATTATTGCTAGTTGAAAACTTTACCAATACCCCGCCGTGTGGACGTGAAATACCGTCCGCGATGGCAATTTTTGAATGGCCGTAGTTGGCCTGAGAATACTAAATACTTTAATCATAATAAAATTCAAAGACTCTTTGCCGTCTGCGTGCGATTCGTGGTAGAAATGGGTAGAACCGATGCCTGTTTGGTCCAAGTTTTGAAACAGAATGCTAAGTTTCTTCTTGTTTATGAAATGCACCAAGTTTAATTACTTCTTAGAAAATAAGATTTGAACTAATATTTTATTACGGATAACCTGGCTTGGTATTATTTAAAAATAGGCTTCTCAACATGTCTAACGGTTCTATATCCAACAGAATCGATTGGCATCGAAAAAACTTTTGTGAAAATTGGCCATTTTCTTGCTGTCTGTACACTTTTTTCAAAATCGATGAATGCCGATCGATTTAAATAAAATAAGGTCACGTAAGTTTTACTTTAGCTACAATGGTTAAGGTCCAAAATTCCACCCTGTATATAGGTTTTCCTGAGAGGAGCGCGTGTAGGACGGCTAGGACGGCGCTTTGTTGTTTTGAACAAACAAATGTCTGTTCCACCAGAACCAGCTAGGATCCATAGGTTACATTGAACACAGACAGTGTTTTGACGTCTTTCGACATTTTCTTTCTAGGTGGACAGTGTATGCGGCGCGGCATCGTCTCGCTACGTGCGCGACATCTGCGAGACTGTGTGCGAGGAGCTCGCGCGCCTGTGCGCCTGCGCGCCCCCTCCCGCCACCCCCGCCGCCGTGTTCCAGGCGCGCCTCGAGTACACGCTGCTGCAGGTGGCGTGTGCAGAACATCTCACGAGGAAGGCTGAGTGAGTAGTGTAGCTATACAGGGTTTAAGGGATAGCCCTACGCTGACTGATGGGGTGAATTCAGTAAATCACAGTAAGATGACCGGTACAAGCATTTATTTCAGGAACGTTATGGGAATCCAATAAATTTGATTTGTTTTATTTCCTCATAAGCAATGGATCGTTACCACGGCAAAACATACGTAGCGATCAGCAAGCGCGACGACGAGTTTGATGAACTCTGTAGCAGGAAGTGAACAGCTGTTTTCACTCGTCGTTCGTTAGAATATTTCAACATCCATTGTTGTTTTTTTGTTTTTATGTTAGCCGTATTATTTACATAAATGGAGTCCTGCGTACAGATAATGTAATATTACATTGAAATAAACAAATAGTAACTGAAAAAACGATTTAAAAAAAGAACTTTTTCCTGAGAAAAAATCCGGTGGAATATGTTTCAAAATAAGGAGCTGAATGCACCCTGTCAGTTTGCGGAGGGCTTACATCCTGTAGAGGGAGTCCCTTACACCCTGTAGTGTGCGAGGAGCTTGCCAGACTGTAATAAGTATACACAGTGGGCGTGGCAATCTTATGCTATAGTAGTCGCCAAACTTCTAGTTCGCTCTGAAGTTGTGACGAGTAGAGTCGCAGTAACAACAAAACAGGTGTCACCGGGACACGCCGGGGAGCGGGAGCGGAGCGCACCCGCGCACCACCCGCGCTCTCTCGCGTGCTCTGTCACGCTGCGCTTTGTTATGTGTACCTGCGCAGCCGTTGCAACTTCAGAGAGAACTAGAAGTTTGGCGACTACTATACATACTGATCATACTTGGAAAATCCGTAGTACATTCATAAATATTTTTATTTCTATGTTTTATTTTAAATTTTCAGAAATTACTTGATGGAAGCGTTAGCTGGCATCCCACAAATCGAAAGCGAAGAAGAAAAAAGGTACAGTTGCAATTAAATGAATAAAATAATGATAAATCTGTTTAATTAGTCTCTGGCAGGCAGTATAGCATACAGAGATTCTGGCCAAGGTTAGTTACTGCTAGGCTGTCGTGTTTAATTGGCCATGTTCAAGTTGTAGCCACAATTAGTGACTGACACACGCTTCGTGGCTTTATAGGATTCTGCCAGTTCTCCGATTGAGAATCTCGATAGAGGAAGGAGTATCCCAACTATCGTCTTTATGCTGATGAACGATAATTATCAACGTTTTCTGTTAGTCTTTGGTGTCGACTTTATTTTGCTTTGTCAAATTATAAACTATTGAGGTACTTATGAATCTACAGAAGTCGAATTCGTTTAATATATTTTCCTTAGTGACTTTTTATAGGATTAACATAACTTTTCGAAAGCGTATGTCAATGTAATACATTCTTGACTCTTGTATCTCTGATAGATAAACCAGTATTGACTTCAAGGCCTTGTTAGGAAACAACTATTATCGATTAAACATTGAAATCCCGTCCAAAGTTTTATTTTGATTCAGCCCTGCCTTTATACCCACCCACGTGCTCATCTAGAAGCTTCTACTTACACCTATCTCTGTTCCGCAGACGGATGGACACAATAGTGGCCGGCTTCAAGAAACGGATGGAGCTACAGCTGGCGAGCCTGAATTGTAACATGGAGACTGTGTAACGTATACATTATAATAGTTTGTATGTGTAGAATAAATTATAGCTATTATATGTATACTCGTAGATGTATTTGGTTTGAGACCAAAAGCTTTAAAAGTATTGTTATGCGATAGAATTATTAAATGCCTTATTGAACAATTATTATGTATATTATTTGTTAATTTTATCATATACGTATCGTCAGGGACTTTAGTTGTTAAGCGAATTCATTACCTACGTCACTTTTCCGAGTTTTGATTTCATTTTATACAACTGTCTTCTAATAACAGTTTTGATTGTATATGCGGAGTATTTAAGTTGGTAGTCAAGTTGCTTAGCAATCAGTTTCTCTGATTTTACATGCCTAGTGCAGTATGTAACTGAATCAATAGATTCTTTTGATTTTTACCACGTAAAAGACAATGAAATGTTACGTCTAAGTTATATTTGTATCTTTATAAAGCGTATATTATTATTTAAAAATCATTTATTTAAAATTCATACTGTAAGATAAAGTTAAATTATAAAATAAGTTACGTATAAAATATATCAGTTATAAAATCAAACATTTTCAGTCTGTTTCATTTGGTTCCCGGACTGCATATTCTTGTAACTCTGAAAGAAATGTAAATTATTTTAATACAAACCAATTAAATGTGCGTGCGGTTGGCGAACAAAAAAAAAAACTACTCACCATGATGATGCCCCCTAAACTACATAACATGATATTCATTACAAAACTACATATATCAAATATTTTGGGCTGTTTGGTTTATGTATGATCTGGCATATCTCCAAACTCAACTCAAAGCATTTATTTCAAAAAGGCACTTTTGCATTGTCAAAAACAAAAAGATGAATCTACAATCCCAGCCACAAGTCACTGTGATAGCACTGTAATTGCCCATTCCAAAGCGTAGATCTCTATGGAGAAGAATGGGCAAGAAGGTTCCAAATTTCCTAACTCATCTCATTGTTACTACATGAACCATACGAGATGAACTAGTGAGATATAAGTAGATCACCTGTGCCGCCTGTTTGTGCAACATGGATGTCATGGTGGGCCCAGTCTCTGACACCATCTTGCGGAAGTATCCCTTCTTGTTCTGCAGCAATATGTGCGGGTGGTCGAACTCCATCAAACGGCCCGCGTCTAGTACTAATATCTGGGAAGAAATTAATAGTTAAAATAGTAGTATCGCCACTATTTTTTGCGTAAAATACCCTGTTGTGATGTCGCTACATTTTCAAAAACATTAGATTAAAAGCTGAAGATTTGGGTGAAGTAAGCGTTTCAATTTGAATATTAATCAATAGCCTAGATAGTATAAGCTGTAAAGACTTAAGGCCCGTGTGGAATCCAGTTCATCCCTTCATGAGTTGTATCCTTCGGGGCCTGAATTTATATTGGAAGAAATTAATAGTTCACATTTATATGGCTCCATTTATTGCCCCGTTTTTGAGAAAACGCTTACTTTATCAGAATCTATAATGGTATTGAGCCGATGCGCTATAGTGAGCACGGTACAGGTGCTGAAGTGTAGCCTGATGGCCGTCTGGATCAGCTGGTCGGTCTGCGCGTCCACGTTGGCTGTGGCCTCGTCCAGCACTAGGATGCGGTCGTTGCGCACGATGGCTCGCGCTAGGCAAACCAGCTGACGCTCCCCCACGCTGAAGTTTGAACCGCCTTCTGAGACCACCTTGTAGAGGGGACCTGGAAATATAAAAAAAAATACTCGACTAAAATTGGGTGTACTTTGGGCGTGTTACCTAAATTACACACCTCTGCCATAAAAATATTGTCACTATAATATAACTCTATTTGTATTATTTAATTAAACTAGCACGCGTAGTACACAACTAAAACACAATATTCTCTATTTCTGGGAATTTCATAAAAAAAACATTAGCCTGTAAAATAACGCGAAATATTCATGATATTTTAGGTGCAGGTGATGTTGTCACCAAATTTAGTCAGTAGTCTAGTGTCTACTTTTAGAATTAGGAATTCTCAGGCCAACTACGGCCATTCAAAAATTGCCATCGCGGACGGTATTTCACGTCCACACGGCGGGGTATTGGTAAAGTTTTCAACTAGCAATAATCGCACCTCGGATTAACCTCATTGGTTACGATATTGCCTCTGCGCAAAGTTAACTCGAACACTTCGCTCTGAGACACCTAACCAAACGCCGTGCAGCAAACGATAGCGCGATCTAACTCGACGACAACACCATCTAGGCTCACATTCGGTACTAAATTCCGTTCTCTAAGAAGGTTGAAGGATGCTATTGTGTTGTAGCACAATAGCACCCTTGCCCAAATTATTTTCTTAAAACAGGTTTCTCCCAAAGAGAGCCAGTATTTACTAACTTTCATCTCCCTCATCCTGAAGTTCCACATTGTTCAAAGCTGTCACCAACACTGAATCGGGATACTGATCGAATGGATCCAAATTCTTTCTTATATTGCCGCTAAACAATACTGGTTCCTTAAATTAGAAAACATACAATCTATACATATAATAAAACAGTAAAAAAACTGTGTCTGTACATTGAAGATATTAAAAAAAAAAAAATTGGGTGTGGTTTAGAAACAGTAATAGAGCACGAATCAAAAAAAAAAATTCTGTCTGTTTGTCTGTTTGTCTGTTTGTCTGTTTGTTTGTACACGCTAATCTTCGGAACTACTGGACGGATTTGAAAGATCTTTTTTTTGTTGTATAGGTATTGAGTCTGGGCAACATATAGGCTATAATTTATCTTGGAAACTTGAACACCTGATGCAGAACCGCAATAGACCAGCTAAACTATAAGAGATACAAAAATAGTACCATAGCAAAAATTGTTCCACGTGAAGAGCATTTTCTGTTGAGAGAATAAATTTGAAGATCTGGAACACCTGATGTGGAACTCCAAGAGCCCAGCTACACTATAACATATATAGGAATGACGTCTTAGCAAAAATTTTTCAATCTGATGAGCACTCTCTGTTGATTTATAAAAATCGAAGATCTGGAACACCTGTTGTGGAACTCCAAGAGCCCAGCTACACCATAACACATATAGGAATAACATCTTAGCAAGAATTTTTCAATCTGATGAGCACTCTCTGGTGATTTATAAAAATCGAAGATCTGGAACACCTGTTGTGGAACTCCAAGAGCCCAGCTACACCATAACACATATAGGAATGACGTCTTAGCAAAAATTGTTCAATCTGATGAGCACTCTCTGTTGATTTATAAAAATCGAAGATCTGGAACACCTGTTGTGGAACTCCAAGAGCCCAGCTACACCATAACACATATAGGAATGACGTCTTAGCAAAAATTGTTCAATCTGATGAGCACTCTCTGTTGATTTATAAAAATCGAAGATCTGGAACACCTGTTGTGGAACTCCAAGAGCCCAGCTACACCATAACACATATAGGAATGACGTCTTAGCAAAAGTTGTTCGGTCTGCTGGGCATTTCCTGTTGACTTATAAAAATCGAAGATCAGAAACATCTGATGTGGAAATCAAAGCTAACACTAATTTAACTGTATAATTATAAAATAACATAAGCTGGGAGTACCTCCACGCGGTGAAGGCGGTCATTGAACCATTGAAAATTTGATTCTACTGGACAAAACTCCCATTTATTTTTTTATTTTATCGAATAAATATGCCTTCGGGCTTATGTTATTTGAGTGTTTAATTTCCTTTTCCACTTTTCTTCGTGACACGGTAGCCTACCCGGTGACGCAGGGGAACAGCCACTTAGATTTTAATTGATCAGGTATCTTCACAATAAAACTATAACCATGCCTAGAAAGAGGTCAAATCTTTCCCAATGTTTCAAAGGAGCTAAAAGATTGAGGATCATAAGATCCCAAGAATCTACCGAAGAACGTCAGGAGAGACTTGATGCTGTTCGGAACATCAGGCTGCAACTCGCTCCGTGGAAACATCTTCGGATCGCGAAGCACGCCTGCGTTCTCAGGGTATTTACGCATCTACTGTGAAGAATATGATGCACGACTGACCGCTGATCGTGAACGTCATGCATTGTCTCGCGACTCGGAGACGTTCACGGAAAGAAAATTACGCTTGAGTTCTCAGCGTGTATACACATCGACTTCGAAGTATCTAGAGACGAGTGCGGAACGTGATGCACGACTGACCGCTGATCGTGCAAGTCCATGCATTGTCACGCGAATCGGAGACGTTCAAGGATAGAAAATTACGCTTGAGTTCCAAGCGTATCTACGCGTCGACTTCTAGGTCTCTAGAGACAAGTGGGGAACGTGATGCGCGACTGACCGCTGATCGTGAGCGTCACGCATTGTCTCGCGAGTCGGAGACGTTCACGGATAGAGAATTGCTCTTGAGTTCCAAGCGTATCTACGCATCGACTTCTGACTTACAAAAATGAAAGATATGGAACGTCTCGAATCGTCTCGCGCATCCCGTTGTTTTCCCGTCCCCGGGCTCTTAGAATTCGACATCAGACGTTTCAGATCTTCGATTTTGACGACCCCGTTATCGCTGCCATAAGCAACAGGATCCGCGTACGAAGTCGCGGGCAGAAGCTAGTACTTAATATAGTTAGTAGGGAGATGTAACGTAAATTAATGAATTTTAATCATGGGGCCCACTTTTGGGGGGGTAAACTATAAAAAGAAAAAAAAAAATTGCAAACTATATCCTGATACATATCAAATGAAAGGGCTCATTGTAAGCGTCTCAAATATTTAAAAAATAATAATTTTATGATAAAAAGTTTTGAAGTTATTTAAGAAAATAGGCGAAAATTGATCATTCCCCTCCGGAAAATATATATAGAATACTTACAGGCAGGAAGGAATAAGAAAGCTATAACAACAAATAATAAAAATAAAATAAAATTAAAGGGGGCTCGCCTACTGCGATGGTACTGGTGGACTTGGCCGGCTTTTCACCATCTTTTCACACCTCGAAAGACAAAATTGCGGAAGTTTAACGCACATCTATCAGGTAAAAGTTTAATAGTTCCTAGAATTTAGGTTTCAAACATCTTACTTGCGGAATTATAGATAACTTCTCTCTCAAATCGTGTAGTCCAATGCTTGTGATGTCTACTCCGTCAATAGTGACGCTTCCCTCCAAATACGCCAGTCTGAACAAGGCTTGGATAATTGATGATTTTCCTGCACCGGTTCTGCCAACGATACCGATCTAGAATGATGAGCAAAATGAAAAGCGTAAAGTTATTTTTAATTCGTTTACAAACAAAACGAAAGAGGACGTACGACGGCAAAAGCTTTACGACGACAGAAACACTGGCCACCTTGTATAATAATTAAAAATAAACAGTAATAGCCGAGTGCAATTGGACAAAAAATACTCAAAAGGTGGAACGAAGTTTATAGTGGTCGGATTTTCATGGGACTTTTTTTATTGAGTTCCTAGAGGTGTAGAGAAGAAAGTTAAAAAAAAAAATTTGGCCGCTCGCAAGTATTTTTTTTTTTTTGGAATTCCTTTGTAATATATTTTTTTCTTTTATGAATAACTTGAAATTCGACGAATTTATATTGAGGCATAGTAGAAAGACCAGTGTGTATCCATTAAACGCCACTTGGTCTGTTTATTTGTTCAATGTTTATAATTCAAGTTTTTTTTTTGAAAATATCGTATTTTCTTCAATTATTTCTAAGTTACCGAATTTAAGACTAAGATTTCTTTTGAAATTGGTAACAGATACATTTTTACAGATAACTGGACAAGAAAATGTTCAAGTAACCCATATTTATGAGTTTAGTGATTTAAAATGCATTCGCAAAAATCAGAAAATCGTCTATGTTAATGAAGGCATTTTTTTTTTGAAATGTTTCTATATAACTCAATGTGCAAATTATTTTTCAAAACCTCATTTTAGTAGCTATCTAATAAGGTATAATAACTAGAAACATATTCAAGGATACTTGTTAAATATCAGTTACTGCTGAGAAAGTAAAACATGACTAAAGGGATCTATCGCTAAGAATTCAGAGCGGTATCGGTATCGGTATTGATATTAAATGGGGCGCAGAGACCCAAGCTTGCAACTAATTCTAAATATAAATTATGAGAAATGGTTACGTTCCAATTACGATAATTTTTGTGAGTTTACCAGCGGCCCCAGTCCACCTTCGTCAGCAATAATCAACATTTATTGAGTACCTCCGAATATTTTTTTTATTTTATGTTCTCTGTAGATAGCTGATTTAATAAGGATATTTTCAGAATAATATTTACGTTGACCGCCATAGAAAAATTTTGAGAAAAATTGCCTTCTTTAACTTTTACATAGACGATTTCCTGATATTTGCGAATGAATCTTTAGTCACTTCACTCGTAAATATGGTGTTCTTGAACATTTTTACGTTCAGTTATCCGTGAAAAAGTATCAGTTACCAATGACAAAAGAAATCTTTGTGTTAAAACTCGTTATTTTAGAAATAATTGAAAAAATAGGAAATTTTCATTAAAAAACCTGGAAATATGCATTTCGTCAACGCCAATGAACAAGGAAATAGACCAAATTGGCGTTTAATGGATGCATACAGGTCCCACTATACGTCACAAAATAAATCCGGTGAATTTCAAGTTATTCCTATGCGAAAAAAAAATATTCAAAAGGAAATTTAAAATTTAAAAAAAAAAGTCGCGAGCGTCGAAATTTTTTTTTTTAACTTTCTTCTCCACAACTCTAGGAACTCAATAAAAAAAACCCATGAAAATCCGACCACTATAAACTTCGTTCCACCTTAAAGTCTAATTGCACCCGACTATAAGTATAAAACCTCATTCATATGTCAATTTACACTCGACAGCAAAACTATAATGCCGGCCACACACGTTCCAGTATACTTGCGCAAGTCCAGACTTGCGCAAATACACGAATTTCGGAGGTGACCACAGACGGCTCAAGCATGCTTGCACAAGTATCATTTCAATGATATTTGTACAAGTGTGCGTACATGCAGCGAGCTACTTATGCTATGGATATATATTACATATTATATTTATAAATTACGTTTGGTTCGTATTTTCGGTATTGCTCAATTGTTTTATTATAAGCAGCATTTTTTTTTGTCCCTGTGGTGATAGTCTTTACTTTTTATTTGCCAAAGACTTGGCTCATTTCTGTACATATTTATTAATTCTTCTATAATATCGCGAACTCCTTGCCTCTCGGTAGTCTCGTTCATTTTGGCGCGAAAATGACGTGCGTACATGTAGGTGGCTAAAACAATACTGAAACTTGCGCGAAATGCTCCCACACACGTTCAAGTAAACTTGCACAAACGCAAGTTTGCACAAGTGGGGAATTGAAATTTTGAACTTTTTAAAGAATTTGTGCAAGTCGGAAATTTGCGCAATTATCTTCCAACACACGTTCCAGTATACTTGCGCAAGTCCAGACTTGCGCAAGTATACTGGAACGTGTGTGTGCGTGGCATAAGTAAAAAAAATGTTTTTTTTTTAGTTTGTATTTGGAACCTAATTTCGATACCTAATAATACCCTCACGGATCGGACTGGGTTTTTTTTAACATAATATTGTATATCTCATCAACCATAGATTTAAAAAAAAAAAATTGAAACCTCGAAGTTTTTGGCCATTTTGCAAGAAACCCTAAAAATATCTTTCGATTCTGGCAATGTTCAATGAAAGAAAATGCATATTTTAGGACATGACGGTGTTTACCTTTTCTTGTGGTTGTATGGTGAACTGCAACCTCTGCAGTACGTAATTTCCTTCCGGGGCATACTTCAGGCTCAAATTTTCGAACTTTATCATTCCTTCTGCAGGCCAGTCGGCTGGAGGCTTCTTTTCTTGAGGCTACAGATGGAAAACAACATGTAAACGTGAGAAGTGGGAATTTATTTTGTCAGACATTGTCAAATTAATATTCGTCCGAAATGCTTATTATGACGGGCCTCACTCCTTTCACTAAACTATTAGGAGGTACCAGTTCTTACTGATCTTCTGAAACACCGACAGTCTTCACGACTGGATTATTACCTGATAAAATAGGTGTAAGTATGTCTTCACGTGAGTAGTTCTGTCTTCTGATCAAGTTTTTAAAAGATCCTGCGTCAATATAAATAATGTTTCCTTACACTTCTTAATGCAGACTCTTGTGGTATCTTGGTGTACTCCAAAACTCTTTCCACGCTAGTCATTTGGTTCTCCATCTCGGCTGATTGTCGCATTCCCCATTGGAAGATACCAGTTAGGGATATGGACTGGGTGATTGCTAGACCGACGTTACTACCGTCCATGTCTGAAATTTTGAGTAAAGAGTTAGATGAATCAAGGCTTATAAAGCTGCAAAAACCGGAGACCCTCTGCCAATTATTATTGATGCTAATTTTGGTTAATTCACTGTAAATTGTAGTCTATTTGGCCCTCCTCCCCTCTATTGTTGGGCTAAAATTTATTGTAGCACAAGAACACTCAAAAACTACTGGACCGATTTCAAAAATTCTTTCACCATTATCCCTGAGTAACATAGGCTATATTTAAAAAAAGAAAAGAAATGTCCACCCGTGCGATGCCGGGACGGGCCGCTAGTATTTAATATAGTGACATGGAGATTTTATCATTTTGATTTGCACAACAAGTCACAAAAAGTACTAAACGAATAAAACTTTTTTCTATGTTTGCAATCCTTTGAAGGCGACGGAAAAAGAATAATATTTCACATACAGTTAGCACTAATTTCAATTAGTTATTTTTGGTGCGGTAAGGCCTTACTAACCTGTCTTCATCAAACAGCTAAAAGTGACGCATATGATGAACAGTAAGCAGATGAGGTCCAGGAAGTAGCCAAAGGCCCGGCTGCAAGTGATGAAGAGGTACCACGCGGCGCTGTGCAAGTCCTGGTGCAGATCGAACTCTTCAGCAAGAAGGAACTCGGAGCCGAACGACCGGATTGTCGCCAGACCAAGAATGGTAGCGTTCACGTGACCAAATACTGGGCTGCGAGCTGGTGAGAATATTTTGTTATACAAAAACAAGTTTAGACGCTGATGATGTTAAATTAAGAGAAGTATGATCCTAGTAAATATTTCGTAGACAATGTGGGAACAAAGCCTAAAAACAATCCACCGTATTTTATCATATCAGACCCTGGCAGAAAAGTGAGGCAGAGAGAATCTTCTGCTGACCAATTCGACTAGTATTTTTTTTTAGAAGACACTCTTTCTAGGCCTTGCCTCTAAATCTTTTCTAGATAGCTACTGCAAGGCGACAAGAGATGAGTAGGATCGTTTGGCAAGTAGTAAGTATTACCAGTCCTATTCTCATTTTGGACAATGGCTTACTTACTGATTCCTTCCAAACGTTTGACAGCTCCAGAGGTCCTGATGTAGATTACTCGAAAGATGTAGAATATTACCATCGCGGCAGCAATCGGAATTAGTAGAGTGATATCTGTCATCAATATGACGACGACTACTCCTATCAGGTTCAATATTATCTGAAAGAAATTGAATGAATAGACTTTTATGCATTCTTCCAAATAGTATGAAGTAATTTAATACGACGAGAAAATATTATAAAAATAAAGATTATTTTTATAATATTTTCTAGCCGTATTCTTCAACTTTAAGCACCCTCGAAAATTCTACCGAGGTATAATTTGCGAATCTTAGCAATTGATTGACGTTTTTTACCTGAAAGCAATCAATCATAGCTTGCGGTAGCAGTTCATCAACAGCTCCCATGTCTTTGCTAAATCTATTGAGAATGCGTCCTGATGGGTTGCTATGAAAGAAACTCATTGGAGACCGCGAAATTGCCTCAAACATTTGGTCGTGTAATCTAGAAGATAAAACTTATTGTTACTCTATTAATATTCATCTAAGTCTCGTCAGTTGCACTTATTTTGATACTGACTTGATGGATGATTTCATACACAAGGAAAAGAAGAAGAAAGCTCGTATCAAAGCAACTATAATTGTCGCCAATGTTATTATGCCGAAAATGAGCACAAATTCTTTTCGCCCCAGACCCTGTTCTGCCCATATAAGAACGTCCATTGTTGCATCGCCTGATAATCTATCTTCAACGTTACTCCTGAAAATAGACAGAAAGGAGGAATAATATCAAACATTGAAGTAAATGTAAAAATGATAACGGCTCTGGGAAGATGATTTTCTTTTGCATTAGATTCTTTCACTTAAATTACCACTCTGCCACACGAACGGGGAGGGAATGATATAAAACGATTTGACCCTTACCATCGACTGATCCAAAAATCGCAACTGCTGGCACAGACCTGCGCCAGTAGGAACAGCAAACAAACGATGACCACGAAGCAACAAGGAGCACCTGCCATGAAATAGTCGCGGTACACAGACCCGTGCACTCGACCAGTCGTTTGTATCTCTGCCTCAGGCTTTTGATCCTGTAAACTTTATTATGATAAGTAATGAATCGGCACCTGTACCATCGCCGTCGTTTAGCGAAAAGCGAGTCGAGCACCCAGAAATGCGGTGTTTGTTTGAGAGAGTTCTCGACTGCTGTCATGTAAACATTCATCGTCGACTATTCGTAGTATTATATTATCTGTGACTATTATATATTTTATTCTGATACGGGACCTACATCTATCGTACGTTTCTTTATCAAGAAAATAGTGAGCGATAGGTAGTTGTTTCCTTATTCAGTGGTAATAAGTAAGTAGGGAGTAAAGAGCAGGAGCATATAATTATGTGTTTTCAATAACTATAATTAGACATCTTACTGCAACGCTCAGGTCCATCGTCATAGACCAATGGCGCCTGTGTAAGCTTAGGGTGCTTTGTTGGAACAGCACTGACGTGCTCTGGACGCTGGGGATATTATCTTCCTCGTGCACTTCTCGCGCCTTCTCGTTCATAAGCTGAATTATCTTCAGTTCTTTTTCCTACAAACACAATATTTTTGACGATTTTCCCATTGTTTTCCCGAAGTCCTATAACGTAATTGTGATATGTATATTTAGTATTTACCTCTAATTCTTCAAATGCTCCGTTTCCAATTATTTTTCCTTTGTCCATGATCACAACTTGATCGACTGACTTGATGAACTGTAGTTGATGGGTCACCAGGACAACTGTCTTGCTGATTAAGTATCTGTTACAAAAATAAACTTCAAACAATCTGGCTCTATAATTAATTATTATTAAAATCTTACGTTAATACGTTTACCTTTTAATACATCTCTCGAAGATATGTTTCGCGACCTGAGTATCCACAGCTGAAAGTGGATCATCTAACAAATAAATGTCGGCCTAAAACAGTAACATTTTTGTTTCATATATCGATACCAGCTTTCATTAAATGTCTTAAATATAAACTGTTTTATGTGTGTTACCTCCTTATAGACTGCTCTGGCCAGATTAATTCTAGCACGTTGTCCTCCACTGAGGGAAACGCCGCGCTCCCCAACAACAGTCTTGTCTCCATGAGGGAAGAGAGATATGTCTCGTTCCAATGCGCACACCTTGCAGACCTCCATATACCGTTGCCTTTGAAATGATTGTCCAAACAGAATATTTTGTCGGACAGACCCTGTAAAAGTAGGACTATAATCATACCTTCATCTAAAAATGTTACTTCTTCGCATTGTCATGGTCTTACCTACGAAAAGCCATGGGTCCTGACTAGCGTAACTAACGGTACCATTGGTCTGCATAGTTCCACTGGTGCACGGTAGCTCGTTTAGAACCATGTGCAGTAGCGTAGACTTGCCTGCGCCTACTGCTCCGATCACAGTTGTTAAAGAGCCAGCGAAAATCTGGAATTTGGTATAAGCTTAACGACTAGGATGTTCGATCGAAGTTAGAGCATTTAGAATTCTAGTTATAGACAAAGTTGCACCATTTTTGCCGGAATTATAATTTCTGGATAGTTCATCTACTCATCGATCGATGAACAAATCAAACTACTTTCAAAGCAAATAAAGACTTATCTTATCTTGTCTTCGCACATTCTTCAGAATAGTAACTAACGGAAAAATTAATTGAAGTCTTACCGACAATTCCAGATCTATAACGTCGTCTTTATTCGAAGATTTGAGCCACCTGCTCGAGGCATTATCAAACTTTATTGCTTTTTCATCTGTTCGAATTTCTGTATCACAACACAAACAACTTTCTCTATAATGTATATCATCTATGATAAAAAGACAACTACAAAAAAAAAAGTACCTTTAACTTTCTCTTTCGGATTGTCCTTATCCTTTGAAGTACTGGGCTGAGCCTTCGCTGCTGCTGCCTTAGTCTCCTGAGGTTCTACAAAACACATAGGTTTATTAATG
The DNA here is from genome assembly GCA_905220335.1 of Noctua pronuba. Classification (NCBI taxonomy): domain Eukaryota; kingdom Metazoa; phylum Arthropoda; class Insecta; order Lepidoptera; family Noctuidae; genus Noctua; species Noctua pronuba. The sequence continues at coordinate 12,645,463 of LR999894.1, forward strand.
GTTTTAAAAATGAGACAGTGGTTTGTCTAATACTTCACAAATCACAATTCATACCTAAGATGGTTACTCGTTTCTTCCTAGTCCATGGTGAAGCAGCTTCTTGCGTTGTGGCACGCACTCTAGAAGGCAGACTACATTCCTCACTCAGTAAATAGTCCCGAATCCTTCGTACCGCTACGTTCATTTCTGCTATCTAAAATAACAGGCATAGTAAAGCATGCATCTAGAGCGAAAGGGATCATCGTGTGTTTCTTCTATTGACAAAGAGATAGCTATTAACTAGTGGGTGAATGATTCAACTACAACTGTATAAAAGCCTGGACTATAATTATAAACTACTTTCAAGAAGAAGCCGAACATATCAGCTTACCTGTCCAACGGCCTGAGGGAAATACAAAGTCATAGTTTGCTTCGTAATGTTGTAGTAACAAGTGAGGAAGAAAACATTCTCGACGGTTATACGGTTGACGTAGGTCACGTAGAGCAGCACGGTGATGAAGATACCGAAACGCGACGTGAACATGATGAACGACATGATCACGCCGCGGATGTATGATGTCATCTTTATGTAGAATATTTCCTGACTGTCGGTGATAAGGAGAAATGGGTAAGTTTACTATTTGTAATGTTGATTATTGATATTTGTTGCATGTTGGTGATAAAGTTTCGATTTTCTACAGCAAGAATCTTACTTCTAGGAACTAAAACTGAATCTCCATCAGTATTGCTACAAGTTGTTAAAAAATATTCTTGATTTAAAGTGGCTATAACTTTATTTGGTCACGTCTTTTCTACTAACCGTCGAACAGTATCAATAATTTTCCTGAACGGCTTCTCCCAGGTGTACATTTTGATCACTTCCATTCCCATAATAATTTCTTTCATCAGTTTTACTCTCTCGTCTGATTTCTCCGCGGTTCCTCGTCTGTAGTAAGCAGTGTTTACTCCCAAGAATACTAGAACATTTTAAAAATGTTACGAGCTGGGTATGGGATAAATTAAATAATACCGATTAAACAAAAAATAACTTTAATAATCACAAAACCCTTAAAACTCAATCACAAATACACTACTGATCACTATTCGCTTAGATATCGCACTCCTAATTCACTTCGATCGGCTTCGTTGTATCGCCTAAATCAAACTGATCGCTTCCGCATACATGACAGCTATTTAAAGTTTCACAACTTTCTCCAACCTTTTTTCACAGTTCCATAGTGGAACAACATCCTCCGAGAAAATTCCACAACTTTCTCGACACTTCTAGACGGTTCCATAGTGGAACATTCGAGACTCGTACGTAATATACTCGTAGAATGTTATCGTAAAGCAACCGATGTAACAATATGATGAAACTATTCTAGAAGGATTATTCCGACATTGTCCGTAGGACGTAGGTGCAGAAGTTATTTAAATCTATCTAAGCCATATCTTTCCCCTAATAAGTTTGATCTATCAATCGCGTTGCCGTGGCCGACTTGGAAATCCTTAAACAAACTTCGAACCCAAGTCGGCCGGACCAAAGACAATCTCTGCAGATGGGGGTTCATGGACGGCTCAGACCTCAAGTGCGAATGCGGCGTCTCCCCACAGACAATGGCCCACCTTCCATCTTGCACCGCATGCCCTATCACCTGCGCACTCGAAGATCTGCTTACTGCATCAGTGAGTGGGGTTTCACGTGGCTGAGTTTTGGGCTAAAAATAATATCTGAACTTTTTGCCATCGACACGCTAAGAAGAAGTAACTGTAGTGTACTGTAGACTGTCCCATTGGTCTAGGATTATAGGTGTGATTTTATGTAGTAACTGTATTTTATTTGTCTAATTTTAGTCGGATGCTACAGGCTTGTTTTTCACTTTCTTACTCTGAAACGGAATGACTGCTATTATGATCAGCGATCCATACACGGCTGGCATTCCCATTTCTCGGTACAGGTAAATTGTCATGATCTGTAAAAAATTTAGATATTTTAACAGAGGTTGAAAAAGTTGTTAGTTTTTTATTTCGAAAGACTTATTGCATCTTACCGCAGTTTCTAGCGGTCCTATCCAGAGATAATGCGCGAAGAGTGGTCCGGTATCAAAGCGGTTGACGTCATTTGCCATTAGATTCAGAACCAGGCCACCGCTGCTCTCAGATGTGGCCTGGATATTAACTTTTAAAGCCTGAAACCATAAGAATATACCAACTGATAAAAATTCTTATGATTATAAAAATGTAAACGAAAGATAAACGGATGAAAGCTGGTGCTGAAAACCGTAGTAGTCACTGTAGTCAATCAGATCACTTACGTCATGCGGATCTCTACAGCCCTAAGCTACGCAACGACTGATCTTGCTGCTTCTAAAGCCTGGTTTTCACAGGCCCAGTAGCTGACCACCCAGTAGTCAGCAACTGTACATTCTGCTGTCTATACAGTACTGTCACTGTCCCGACGTGTTCTCACTACTGGGTCTGCATAAGAGACAGCAGTACACAGCTACTGTGTTCACAGTACTGGCCAGGTGCTTCTGACCCATTGCGTTTTCACGAGGCCAGTAAAATGGCTGATCAGTGCGATATAATTAGAACAAATATACGAGTATTGGTATCACTCCTTGGTAAACATTTGATGGAAATTCTCAAAAGTCAGAAGACAAAAAAGACAAAAATATGGACAAGGTGTTGAAAAAATCCGACTGTCCAGGCGTTTACTGTCCTTCGGCACTGACCGGCCACTGTCTAGTTGCGTTCGTATGGAACCAGTGACGACCAAGTAGCTGTGGGAGTGGGGGACGGTCAGTGGACAGTAGAAACAAAATGTTTTGAAGTTGCTGACCGACAGCAACTGACCGGTTAGTACTGGCTCAACTTTGTTTTCACGGACCCAGTAGCTGTCAGACAGTAACTGTCCTTCACTGTCCGCCAGCTACTAGGCCTGTGAAAACCAGGCTTAACATCCAGCAGAGTCTCATGTCACCCCCGGTCTACCTACTCCGCGCCTTTCGGTACGGTAGTCATGTCACTTGTTCATCGAGCAATGAGACCATAAAGTAGGGTAGACAAGACTGGAATTTAAGTTCAGTGTCCGGAATGCCGGGGGAATTCTAAAATGTCCGGAATTTCCTAAAATGAGTGAATAATAAATAATTGATAATAAAATAAAATAGATTTTAAACAAATCTAAAAATTAAAAAAAAATTGAGTCATGGTGTAATGCACAATTTAAGAGAAAAAAGTCCGGAACTGTCTTCAATTGTCGGGAACTTTCTTCAAATGTCCAGAATTTTCTCCGGAAAAAAAATCATAGGAACCCTACCATGACGCCATTTCAGTTAACACAAATATACCTTTCTGTAAATAAGACTGCAAACGCCAACCCTCATCTTCATGCCCATGTGCATGACTCCCATCATGAAGGGATGCTGCACCATGATGTTGAAGGTGCTGCAGAAGACGATGCCGAACGCGAAAAATACGGCTTCGGCCCAGGACACGCTGCCTTCCGCGTTGTAGTACGAGAACAGGCGATGCAGGTACGTCGCGTTGTTCCTGAAATTCCTGATAGGGTTAGAAACGAAGACTAGGAGGTACATGCAGGTTTATTTTTATGATATCGATAGGATAAATTAAAATAACTACAGGGTGTAAACGGACCCTTCACGAAGCCGTCAACCAAGCATTCTGTACATCAAACTAAGTAACTTTACGCAAAAATTTTTGCTGGGAAACGACTTTTTTTTTTTGGGGTGAAAAATCACATTTTAGGACACTCAGAACATTGTGCTGATGGATGGATTGAATGGTACGGGAGTCGTGGAGGTGTTTAAAGTAAAAATCTTACTTTAAAAACATGTATAGCACGGGGTTTTCTATGGCCACAGTAAGTGCGGTCATGTTGTTGCTACGCAATCACAGTGCCATACAGTGCGCACCCCCTCCTCCGCCGCCCGCGCACCTGAGCCTCTGGCACAGGGAGGCGACACGGGCGACGAGGTGGATATAGCCCGATCGCCAACGGGAACGGACGTAGCTTGAGCGATCCTCCGCGACTCTAAGTCGTGACGTAACATATTTCTCCAATGCATTGTGTATTTACTCTAATGTATGTTTGGTTTAATAAATATCATTGATTTAAAGAAGTGCCTTTAAACTGGCGCCCAAACTAGTGGCTCGAACCGTTACGAACTGTGATCCGGTGCCTACGTGACTAAAAGTGTATACCTACTCACCTTGTTAGGAATAAGCACGGACATTCGACCTTACCGTTGTCATCACGAGTGTGAAGATGCCGACAACGAGGAGAGGAGAAGCGCTCCGTCAACAACGAGGAGAGGATGAGGGCAAAGTCACGCTCACCGAAGATGAGGAGAGTGTCGTCGAGCGTGGCCTCGCGGACGAAACCGCAAGCGCCGGCCCGAGGTCGACACAGCAACCAGCTCCCCAGATTCCCTCAGACTTCCTATCCACGCTGATTGAGACAATTACGCGTGCGCAAGTGGAAGCCAATAGAAGCCTCATTAACTCGCTGATGTCAACCAATGGCGAATTCAGGGCCTCCACCCCAGTCGGGATCGCGCCAACCAGCGAGAGTCCTGCTGCAGCCACATCACGTGCTGCTGCCAATTTTACCGGATGCACGTCGAGATTCGACGGGGCCTCCCAGGACGCTGAGGTCCTGGAAGCATTCCTGGATGCCGTAGAGGTCTACAAGGAGTGTGCCGCCGTTAGCGACGAGCACGCCCTCCGAGGATTGCCGATGCTGCTGGAAGGTGAAGCCGCAGTATGGTGGCGCGGCGTCAAGGCTTCGGCGATCACGTGGTCAGACGCGATCGCGCGACTACGCGCAACCTACGGCATCGTGCAGCCCGCGTATCAAGTCTTACGACAAATCTCCGCTACGGAACAACGAGAAGAAGAACGTGCGGAAGTGTTTTTGTGTAAAGTGCGGGCATTAATTGCCAAATTACCGTACAAACTCGACGAAGTAGTGCAGGTAGACATTTGTTACGGATTACTGCACCGACGTGTAATAAAACGAGTGCCGCGTGATTGTATACGTAATTTAGATGACCTATTGTATAAGGTAAGGATTGCGGAGGATACATACAAAGCGCTTAAGGTACCAAATTCGGTTACAAGTAGTAATACGACTCCGCAAACCAAAACATTGGCGGTGACTACTACCGACCGTAATCTCACACAATCGACATCGAAGTCGAGTTCGACTACCACGAGTGACACGGCGTTGCGTAGCAACAACAGAAATAGACCCCGTTGTAGTTATTGCAAGTTATTTGGGCATGTTAGTGATGAGTGTCGTAATCGTGATAAGGCGACCACTAATAAAAATAATAGCGATGCTACGGCTAAGGAGTTACGTTGTTATGGTTGTGGTAAACAAGGCGTCGTGAGATCGAAATGTGATGTTTGCGCGAAAACATTATCGAAACCAGACGAGAAAACATCTTTCAACACTGTTGATGTAGATTTTTGCTGTCGTGACGATAGTTGTAACAATAACATTGGCTCGAGTGACACTGATTCGTGCGTTCAAATAACGAACATGAGTGCGCGCGAACAGCACCCAATGATAAATATTAGTGTTATGGGCCGTAACGGTGTGGCTATTGTAGATACCGGCGCTACACATAGTATTGCGAGCCCTCTTTTACACCAACTGCTAGTAGATTCAGGAAGTAGATTCAGCGAAACCAAACGTTTTGTACGCCTAGCTGACGGTACACAAGGGTGGAGAGACCTGTTGTCAGCCGAGGTAGATATTATAATTAAAGGTCGCAGGGTATTGTGTCAGTTTTTAGTATTACCTGGTGATAATATTAGGACGCTGTTAGGTGTAGATTTCCTGGCGCGGGCTGGCATGGTAATAGACGTCGCCCGACGCAAGTGGTCGTTCTCGGATAGTCCGGAACATTGTTATGATTTTGTTTACACTTACACGCTGAATCCTACTGACGCGGGCCTGCTGTGCGCCGCATCTACTAAGTTGTCGTTGCGCCCTGACGAAGGTACGATGTTAGACCACGAGGAGCGGCGCAAACTTAGTGCTTTTATTGAACATCGCGCGTCGCAGTTCGCACGCGATGGCCCGGCGACGGAGTTCGCCACGCATCGTATAAAGGTGAGTTCAAACCAAGAACCTATTGCTTGTCCACCATACAGAATGTCGCAGAATAAGAAAGAGGCCTTGCAGAAGGAGCTCGATAAGCTGCTGTGTGATGACGTCATCGAGGAGTGTGAGTCACCTTGGGCCTCCAATGTCGTGCTTGTAGGTAAGAAGGACGGAAGTTTAAGGCTATGCATAGATTACCGGAAGCTTAATGCGGTGACTGAGCCTGACCGATACCCCCTCCCACGCATTGAAGACATACTCCACGCGGCCAAGACCAGTGAGTACATGACCACTCTTGACCTTCGATCAGGCTACCATCAGGTAAGCGTCTGCCCAGAGGACCAAGACAAGACTGCGTTCACAACGCCACTTGGTACCTTTAGATTTAAGCGGATGCCGATGGGTCTAAGGAATTCGGGAGCCACTTTCCAGAGAATGATGGACCGGTTTCGGTCTAACCTGAAAGAAGTGGAACTCCTCGCGTATCTTGACGATCTAATATTGCTGTCACCAGGGCCTTTCGAGAAGCACCTGGCTGACCTGGAGGTGGTCTTTGAACGACTGGCCATGTTTAACCTAAGGGTCAATAGGGACAAGAGTTTCTTCGCGAAAGATTCTGTCAAATTTTTAGGCCACGTTATAGTGCCAGGCGGAATCCAGGTGGATCCAGACAAGACAGCAGCCATCGATAATATGGCCGCCCCTCAGAACGTGAAACACTTAAAGTGCTTTTTACAGACGTCGAGTTGGTATCGACGCTTCATTAATAATTATGCAGAAGTCGCGAGGCCCCTTACTAACCTCCTGAAGAAGTCGAGTGTTTGGCGATGGGACGTCGAGCAACAGGAGGCGTTTGAACGCATAAAGGTTCTCCTCGTATCCGCTCCCATCCTCTGTCAGGCGGATGAGTCTAAACCCTTCGTCCTTTGCACTGACAGCAGCGCTTATTGCCTTGGAGCTGTTCTTATGCAGGGGGAGGGACACGACGAGAGGCCAATTGAGTACGCAAGTCGACTCCTCACTAGCGCCGAGAGGAACTACTCCACGACCGAGCGGGAAGCTCTCGCCGTCGTGTGGGCACTCGGTAAGTTCCGCGGTTATGTAGAAACCGCGAAGGTCCAAGTTAGGACAGACCACCAGCCCTTGCGGTGGCTGATGAGTCAAAGGTCACCTAGTGGCAGGCTGGCCAGATGGGCCCTCACATTGCAAGAGTTCGACCTTAGCATCGAGTACATTCCCGGTCGCTCGAACGTGGTTGCAGATACGCTGTCGCGACCCTTTTGTTCAGAGGACCAGAATGAGTGTGACCTTTGCATGACGGTCGTTGATATACCGAAGAGGAACAGTGGTGATATCCGCAGCAATCAGTTATTGGACCGAGAGGTTGGTAAAATTATTGAAGATATGGAGTCCGACGAACCCTCTAGGGGGAGACCATGGTCCGACCGCGGGTATACCATTTCCGACGGTATATTATACAGGTACAGCCTAGAGGCAGACGATGGAGAAGACTGCTGCCTGGTCGTACCCGAGCACGAACGCAGGCAGGTCATGGCTGACTTCCACGACGCGCCGACAGCTGGTCATTTCGGCGTGGAACGAACGCTAAGCCGCGTTCGTGCAAGATATTATTGGCCTGGTATGCGCGCGTTCATCGCAAATTATATAAAGGAATGCGTGCCTTGCCAGAGGTACAAAGCGAGCAATCGCAAACCAGCAGGTCTGCTGCAAACCCCTGCCGTGTCTCGACGATTCGAGGTAGTCTCCGTGGACTTGTTTGGTCCACTTGTAGAGACGCCAAGGAAGAACAGGTGGGTACTTATAGTGGAAGATGTCTGCTCGCGCTGGGTGGAATTGTTTCCATTGGAGAATGCCACCAGCGTTGAATGTGCTCAAACGCTCGTGAATGAGGTGTTCCTCAGATATGGAGTACCACGCCGCCTTATCAGCGACAACGGCGTGCAATTCGTGAGCGAGGTGATGCAACAGGTCTGTCATGTGTTGGGAATTGGTCAGTCACTCACGCCCTTCTATCATCCCGAGGCTAATCCCATAGAGAGAAAGAACCGGGACCTCAAACCTCAACTGGCTATGCTCGTAGGCCACGACCACACCACGTGGGACATGCACCTGGCAGCAATCAGGTTTGCCATGAACTCCGCGATTACCAGTAGTACAGGGTATTCGCCGGCTTATCTTACCTTCGGGAGAGAGTTGCGAGCTCCTTCCGATTCTGCGATAGACATGAGGGCTATTGTAGATCACGACAACTTCGTACCCAGCATTACGCCTTACTTGAAGAAGATGGCTGCAACCCTGGATGAGGCCAGGGACACTCACGAGAAGGCGCAGGCCGGCCAGAAGGAGAATGCTGATCAAAAGAGGAGACCGTCACCAGAGTACAAGGTAGGTGATCTAGTTTTACTGAAAACGCAGGGACCTAACGACGCATCCCGCGGACAGACCGCGAAGTTTATCCCACGACGTGACGGCCCATACAAAATCGGGAAAATTATCAGCCCAACCACTTACGGTCTGGAGAACATACAGAGTGGTAGGAACGTAGGAAAATACCATGTTTCGCACCTCACGCCTTTCACCGGTCAGGTAGAGCCACCCATTCGGGAGAAGCGTCGTCGTGGCAGGCCACGCAGGTATTTGGACTAGCCCAACTGCGAGGGCACTTAGTTAGGCTAGAGGGGGAGGATATAGCACGGGGTTTTCTATGGCCACAGTAAGTGCGGTCATGTTGTTGCTACGCAATCACAGTGCCATACAGTGCGCACCCCCTCCTCCGCCGCCCGCGCACCTGAGCCTCTGGCACAGGGAGGCGACACGGGCGACGAGGTGGATATAGCCCGATCGCCAACGGGAACGGACGTAGCTTGAGCGATCCTCCGCGACTCTAAGTCGTGACGTAACATATTTCTCCAATGCATTGTGTATTTACTCTAATGTATGTTTGGTTTAATAAATATCATTGATTTAAAGAAGTGCCTTTAAACATGTATTTAAAAAAAAACTTGTGAAAAAGTTGGAACTTTAACCTCCAATATCTCCGTAACTAGAAGGTTCCCAGGTATGGTCTAGCTAGAACAAAAATGATCGCATTGACGGGGAGAACAAGTGCGTTTCGGCTTTGTTAAGGGTCTTTTTATACCCTTTAGATGACTTTGGATTCATATTAAGGGTTGAATGATATTACAGTTCTACGTGATGTGTTGTGACTTTCGGAAAAATAAATCGAAAAGTATTGCTACATTTAAGAATACAAATAATTCGTCCTACGCGCGTCCATCGTTTTTCTTAGTACTTATTACAAGTTGTTATAGTTCAAGTTCCTACTTGGAATAACTTACACTTTATTATCGTCTTCAATAGGGCTGTAGTAACGCAGCAACAATCCAAGAAATAATGGTTGCTGCAACCTATTGATATAAAACGGAAGATAAAGTAACTTTGTATTAATTTATTGTTTCAACTTAGAATAAAATAGGCGTAGTGTAGAATATCACGACCGTATTTTGAGTTCTCTAAACACTAAACAGTGACGAAAAATTAAGAATAGTGCGTCTGAAGCCGAACATCTTACAAAGGGCAAAGAAGGAACATGGATGGGTTTTAGTCAGTAAAGGTCTGACACTCCCCTCCACTCCGCCCAGAGTGGGGGGGGGGGGGTTATTTGATGATTTCTCATGCGAAAAAAAAAGCCGAACATCTTCCTATTAATGAACGGGACGATAACAAAGGATGAAGGTAGAAGAGGTTGACCTGATTAAAAACTCCATAGCAGCCAGGATAAGACCATACAGCATAAGTTCCGTCCCGAACACTTTGAAGAGAACTCTCCAAAGACTTGGCATGCATCCCTCACCGCGCCGCCGAGCATTCTGCACTTCGCGGTTCCATGCTTTTTGTACGGCATCACCTAAAGATATGGGGGCGCGTGTTAATCTTATCTAAGGTTGACTATCTAGGCATGGATACCTACTGATCGAAGCTATATATCTAGTTTTTAAATCGACTTTAACCAATTTTTAAATTACAAAATTCTAATGTCTTGTTTTATCTTTGGATTGATAGGCTCTGTTCATTAACAGCAATTAGGGTTGTAGTGGGGTACTCGGGACGTATAACTCTAGCTGGCTGGACTTTGCAGTACATACATACTACATTGCTACCTGTATAGCTATGGTTATACTGGCCGGGGGAGCGTGACGAACTGCTTCGCCCACCCTATGTGCATTTACGAACGAAAAAAAAAAGAAAAGAGACATAAAGTTTCAGACTAAAGTTACCTAAGCAGACCCCTTTAACCAGCTATGGCTGGTCCTGTACCTACTCATTTACAAATAAATATGTTGACTTGTTACCTAGCACATTGGAGCGATGCTCAGGCAGGGGTGCATAGAGATCAGCATCTTTAATATCGCGATTGTAGCCCATTTTAAATGTTTCTAACGTCCACCTATAGGAAAACATATCTCATTTAAATGTGTGTACATCTAGAGCTAGCAGAATGAGCTTATCTGTTGGAAATATAGCCGTCATTGATCCAAATAACCGAAGACTCGAACAGCATAAAGTTGGGGTTTTAACTGCGGTTTTGGAAAGCCACTAAAATCGCTGTTACTTTCCGGTCACGATTTCCGAAAATCAATTCAGCCAATCGTACGCATGTGCTTGACATAGTCGTCTCCCAGTGTATACTACAATACCATGGCCTTTGCCTTCCACATCCAATCTGAGCCATTCACCTATTTAAGGTAGCCGATCCATCTAGCTGGACTTACAACAGTACAAACACACATATACTTACAACTCTGCCGGCGAACTCTACTGTTCTAGTTGTGACCGGGTATGCATGAGCAAATTCGGTCTAGCCAGTCATATAAGGGCACACGCAAGGTAATAATAGCTTGAAAGGGTCGCCGTTACCGAAATCGGTAAGGAGGACTATACAACCAAAATCAGTAGATCAACATAACAGCCCAGGATCACCCACTGCTGAGTATAGGCCTCCCCTTTTTTCTGCCACAATTCCCGGTTCCGTAGGTCCATTATCCAGGTGTTTCCCGCGACATTGCCGATATCGTCGAAGCAACGAGCTTTAGGACGGCCCTGGTTTCTTTGGCCTAACCTTAGCCAAATGGGTACAGTAACAGTTTAAAGTGTTTTTTCGGTTCCTCTAGTACCCTACTACATACCCGAATGTCAAGATCGAGAATAAGTTAGCTCCATGTCGGGGATTCATCTCCCTTCTCTGTTTTGGTCCAGTATCCATTTTCAGCAGAAATTATAAAATTATAACGTTCTCATACAATTACATAAGCTGAATTACGCAATCTAGATGGTTACGTAAAATCAGTAATATGTACTTGTAGTAAGTTCATAGATAAAGTAGCCCTAATGCAATAAAAAGCAATACATAATGATTGGTAAACAGGTAGTGTTTATATTACTCGTACATAATAGGTAATTGGGTTGTATTTATGTAGATAAAGTACGTGACAATCACAGAAATTATAATAAATTCCTTAATAAGAACGTTTTTGGAGATTCTAAAGTCAAAAAAATAATCTGAACTTGGAGCCTAGCCCTTATCCCAATTCATTTGGGGTCGGCCAACACGTCTTCTTTTTCCATACTTCTCTATTACTCATCATCTCAGCAGTTACCTCTTTTCTTCCATACCATCCTTCACACAGTTCATCCATCGTTTCTTTGGTCTTCCTCACATTCATACCCAAAACTTTCCTAGCCTAGTAGGACCTATTAAAACTAAAAATAAAACACATTGATTTGGCCTACTTACTACGTGACAATAGCTTAGTTCTTAATTCCTATTAATTTAGCATTGATATGAATAACGAAATTATAATTAGGTACATGAGGTTTTACCGACGCGTTATGTACTTATGTCGAAACCAAATCTATAAAAGCCTAGCTCTAATGACACACAATTAAGTGTGAACAATGCTCTACGTTCGAATTACTTGTCTCCTTGTAATCATTTGTCTGTGTCGGGTAAGTTTCTTTTTTTGTTCTTAATTGTCAAGTTTTTTTTTTAATATTTTAATTAGTAGATTGCTTTTCAAAACGAGTTTGTGTTACTTCACAAAAAATAAACCTTTGTTTTTGGTATCGCAGGCACAGCAATGGGTGTACCCAACAAGGGTGGTGTACCCAACTCGATGTCGGTATGACTCCTGTAGCTCGGCACTGGAAGACCTCAACGTGCTACTGCAACTCGCTAAAGCCCTCGACGACGACGACAAGGAATGCTCCAGTCCCCAACATCAGCCGAATAGCGGGCTTAGCGATGAAATTATCATGAAACTGGTTAACGCACTCATATACACAGCTACGCAGAACTGTGGTCCAAAGCGGGACGATGGTTGCCAGGGGTGTGGTGGAGGTCAAGGTACAGGAGGTGGGGGCATAGGCGGAGGAACAGGCGGTGGACTAGGTGGAGGAATAGGTGGTGGATATGGTGGTGGACTCGGCGGTGGACTAGGTGGTGGACTAGGTGGTGGCCTAGGCGGTGGACTAGGCGGTGGATTAACCGGTGGACTAGGTGGTGGCCTAGGCGGTGGACTAGGCGGTGGATTAACCGGTGGACTACGTGGTGGCCTAGGCGGTGACCTAGGCGGTGGACTAGGTGGTGGCCTAGGCGGTGGACTAGGCGGTGGATTAAGCGGTGGACTAGGTGGTGGCCTAAGCGGTGACCTAGGCGGTGGAATAGGTGGCGGCCTAGGCGGTGGACTAGGCGGTGGCCTAGGCGGTGGCCTAGGCGGTGGACTAGGCGGTGGATTAAGCGGTGGACTAGGTGGTGGCCTAGGCGGTGACCTAGGCGGTGGACTAGGTGGTGGCCTAGGCGGTGACCTAGGCGGTGGACTAGGTGGTGGCCTAGGCAGTGGACTAGGCGGTGGATTAAGCGGTGGACTAGATGGTGGACTAAGGGGTGGACTAGGCGGTGCACTAGGCGGTGGACTAGGCGGTGGATTAAGCGGTGGACTAGGTGGTGGACTAGGCGGTGGACTAGACGGTGGACTAGGCGGTGGACTAGGCGGTGGACCTGGCGGTGGACTAGGCGGTGGATTAGGCGGTGGACTAGGTGGTGGACTGGGTGGTGGACTTGGTGGTGGACTAGGCGGGGGATTAGGTGGTGGACTAGGTGGAGGACTAGATGGTGGATTAGGCGGTGGTCTAAGTGGTGGATTAGGTGGTGGACTAGATGGTGGACTTGGTGGTGGACTAGGTGGTGGCCTAGGCGGTGGACTGGGTGGTGGACTTAGTGGTGGACTAGGCGGGGCATTAGCCGGTGGTTTAGCAGGTGGATTACGTGGTGGTCTGGGTGGTGCAGCAGGGGGTGCATCGGGAGGGGGTGGTAGCCTAGGAGGGGCTGGTGGACTAGGCGGGGGATTAGGTGGTGGTCTAGGTGGTGAATTAGGCGGTGGACTGGATGGTGGACTCGGTGGTGGCCTAGGCGGTGGACTGGATGGTGGACTTGGTGGTGGATTAGGTGGTGGCCTAGGCGGGGGATTAGGTGGTGGTCTAGGTGGTGGTCTAAGTGGTGGGAAAGGTGGTGGACTAGGCGGGGGATTAGGCGGTGGTCTAGGTGGTGGATTAGGTGGTGGACTAGGTGGTGGACTAGGTGGTGGATTAGGTGGTGAACTCGATGGTGGACTTGGTGGTGCACTTGGTGGTGGATTTGGCGGTGTACTAGGTGGTGCAGCAGGGGGTGGATTAGGCGGTGTACTAGGTGGTGCAGCAGGGGGTGGATCGGGAGGGGGTAGTAGCCTAGGAGGGAATAGTGGACTAAGAGGTGGTGGTATCAAAGAAGGGGCTGGTGGTCTAGATGGTGCACTAGCAGGTGGGCTAGGAGGAGGGCTGGGAGGGGAGCTGGGAGGTGCGCTTGGTGCAGGCGGAGGTGGGGTTCTGGTCGATTACTTAGGAGGCGATTAAGGTGTTTGAGTTCTTTATCAATTTTATTATCACGTTTAAAATAAGTTTCAATAAAGTAAAATATTTTATTTCAATAAACGTTTAGAATTTTGCTTTTCAAAAACTATTATTATGAAATTAAGTTTTCCTACAAAAATGTTCATTTTCGAGTTCGGACGAGATTATAACAACAAAGCACTTATGAAACTTATTCTGTATGAATAAATACAAATATAAAAGTAATTCCTTTATTATAATAAACACATTGACAATTCGTAAGTACTCTTTCTTTGCATTCTTGATATAAAACGTAATAAATAGTTTTATCTAAAAGGCTGGCGAAATTGTAACCTAATTAAATAAACAAGATATATAAAATAAGTGTTTTTTTGTTCATAACCCTTTCTTTTTGGATGGTAAATCATCAAATAACCCCCCCCCTCCGCTCTGGGCGGAGTGGGGGGTAGTGTCAGACTTTTACTGACTAAAACTCATCCATGTTCCTTCTTTGCCCTTTGTGTTCCAGGGACGCGTTATCTCTTTCGAACAGTCCCGCAGCCCCGGCAGGCATCGGCCCTTACGGGCCCCTTCCTTTTGCTGCCATTCTCTTTGAGGCGCGCATGGAACACGAACGCGCCGACACGGCCTGTCGTCGTAAGACGGACGGACGGTGAGCTAACCCATTACTCACCGTCCACAGGCACACGCCTACGGTGGCCCCCGACGCCCGGGGCGTCCCCCGCGGTTGCTGGGACCTGAGGTTCACTCCCTTTCACGTCCCGCCACCTCCTTCGCTAACATGACTGCATGCTAGCATGACATGCTGCAGAAGGAGGTGACGGCTTCCCATTCCCTCTCGCTCCGGACCATGGCCTGAACCAGGGCCGGGCGCGAGAGGTCGCCGCCGCCAATCGCCGCTACCCTCATCATAACCCTTGACGTTTACTGTCGTATATGCCAGCACATCAAGCTACCCGAAACTGTTACAATTTTTACCAATCAACCTTGAACCTAATGCTTTAGCGATAAAGTTGAAATCTATTAAAGAAAGACAGATTGTAGTAGCTTGACTTGCTGGCGTCTACGTATTTCATTAGTAATACTTCTGTATAATTGTAAATCTGTGCAGTGATGTTTGCGTTGCGTAGAGAAACTCTGGTGGCAGCCTCTATGCCTCTCTACGTTGAAGTGTTCTCATCTGCCCGAGATACAATAAGTACACATGGCGGCACATAAAGCTGCACATTTCCAGTATAACTTGGCCTCGCTTTGTATAGATTTCTATACAATAAGAGATCCGCATAAACTGGTTCCTATGGCTTGATAGGCCGTCGTGCGTACATTGTACCTATGCCATCGTACAGATTGTTTATAGTAGTAGTTCGAAACCTCCCCATAAACCCTTAGGTTTGATACCTCATAGAATACATAGGTTTTACTATACGTACACTCGTAAAAATATAATCCTTCTTCTAGGGTAGTCGGGAGAAACCTATCGAAATATATTCTTTCATCTTAATGATAGTATTTTTCGGATTATCCTGTTTCGGATCAAATTACAATAATATACACTGGACTAATACAACTAAAATAGTCGACTGATACGAGTATAATATCGACTCACATTCGATTAGAATGTTGCTCTGTCTGTTGCGTTTGCTGCCCCTCACTAGTCGAGTAGTCGCTCGCTCGGGTCAGCTACTGTCATCAAATACGTTGGATGACGTTTGTTTGATTTTTGAATGTTATTGAACTACATATTAATTAATTTGTTAATTGAATTGCGGTTAAGTTATACAAACTATTTAATAAAGTAATTTTGCTAGAAATGTAAATAAAAACTTATTTTCGTCAAGTCAAATGTCAAGATGACTTCAGAGACCGAAGCTATAAAAACAAATGAATTTCTACGACGACGAAAGCTGAGACTTCAACAGGTTTGAATTATGTTATGATTGTTATTTTGAAGTATATTTATAAATAAAAAAAATTAGTCAAGTTCCGTTAAAATATACAATGTGCGAGAATTTTTAGGTCCGTGAGCAGTCTAAAGACATCGCAAAGAAAATAAGACAGCGCGCCAAGGTTGAAAAGTTACGACAAGTCGTCGATCTAGACGCGAAGAAACAAAAGGAATATTTTGAATGTCAAGAGAAACTGGTCAAGCGACTGGAGGTGCTGTATGCGAAAGGGTTGGAAAACATTGGTGCGAGTCATCATAGTGCTACCGAATTCACTGAGCAAGGTTAGTTGGGGTTAGGTAGGAATATGCTGTTGTGACATTAGTATGATAGGTAAATCATACATGGTTTACCTATTGTATAACGGGCTGGTGTCCGCAACTCCCCGTCCAAAGCCCCTATTTTGCATATGAATGGTTTACCTAACATCCTGCCCAGGGTCAAGTTATTGGGGTCAGTGCAGCTTGCTTTCTAACCTTAGTGAAAACTAACCTTCGTCTACCTGCATCAAATTTTATAATAGCTATACCCACTCATGAAGTGATAGACCAAAAGATTGATAAGAAAAAAAATGATATTTTGTTTGCTGGGAAATATACTATGACCCTTCATTCAATTTACAAACCTAAATGATCCCTTATGAGTAGAGATTGGATATTCAGATGCATACTTACCTAAAATATGTTTATAGGGTACAAAAGTATGAAAGCAGCTTCTTAAAATTCCAATTTTTCTTGGGATCGCTGTATTTTATAAATAATACAGTATTTATAAAATATAGTACTCATAAACATAATGAATTCGTCGCGCAGATGAATGTTTAGTTATCTAGGGTTAATTTAAAATCTATTTAAAACCAGGCAAGAAATTTGTTGAAAATAACAAAACAAAACATGTATAAAAAATTATATGATTTTAAATTTTGCTGCTGAGTATTCAAATAGGACAAAATGGTAAATATGACAATTCATTTGAAGTAAAACACTATTTACAAAAAAAATCTCACATGCTCTATACTAGTAAACACTCAAACTTTAGGAAAATATGCATCTGAATATCTGATCCTTACTTATGAGCTATGCAAACACACAAACAATTTTAGACATATTATGTGTCATCATTCCAGTTTCAGTACAAATAAGTCACAAATAATTTTGACCGATTGTCACCAAATATGGCCATATTCGCAAAGAGGTAGTTTTTGCTCTGATATAATCACAGCAACTAATCATGTAACTAACAGGAAGTACAAAATGCCATTATTGATGATGAGAACAAATCAGGAAAGAGTGTTTTATCTGATATATGAAAGTTAAGGGACCGGTCAATGTGGCGACACTTGGGGAAGGCCTATGCCCAGCAGTGGACGTCTTTCGGCTGAAATGATGATGAAAGTTAAGGATAATCTTGTTGCATGATATCCCAATGAAGGGGACTAAGTAACAAATATGAAATTAGTTGATAAGATGTAAGTTTTTGTTAATAGATGAAGTAGCAAAGACAGACTTGGCTAAGTTGCGGGGTAAAGAGGCTACAGCTGAATTGAGAAAGAAAAAGCAAGAGAAATTAGATCAACAGAAAAAACTACTGGACAGAAAAGTACAAGCCAGGTGAGAATCTGTCAAAGTTCATTAGGATGGATGTTGTTACTCTTTCAAGCTAAAACGACTGACTGGATTTGGATGAAAAGCACATAGATAGTTTACAACCTGGATTAACATGTAGGATACTTTTTATCCCTGTAATACGATCCTGTGGGACAATTATCTAACATCAGGCAGGCGAAGCCGCTGGCATTGCATGGCAAACATAATAATTGTGTTTTCTATTGAAGAACTTCACAAATTCATTATTTTATAGATTGTGTGACATAAATAGCCTTTTATTCATAGGATATATTGTAGTACTTGTTATCCAAACAAACAGAACAGGCAGACATACTGTAGTCGAAATAAATTTCGTATGTAGATGAGCTGGTGTAACAAGAACTTAAAACAAAACTTTGAATTATAATTAAATTAAACTGGATGTCTACATTATCATATTCTGTTCCACAGAGAGGTTGCTAATGAAATCAGCCGGGAAAAGTCATCAGTGGTAGCTAACAGGCTTTTGTTCAAATCCTCAAGCACAAAGATTTCTGATGATTCTTCCCAAAAAGCAGGGAGTTCCTCGGAGCTTGCAAACTCAAAGGAAAGCAACAAAAATGCAGGACCAAGTGACAATGAAGGAGAGGCTGTGAAGACAATTGACATGGCCACCCAGTGGGACATGGCGACCATACCTGAGTGGGAACCTGTGCCAGAACTCTCACTTCCTACAGACAAAGACACTCCTCAGGATTCTGATGACTTAAT
This sequence comes from Noctua pronuba, assembly GCA_905220335.1. NCBI lineage: Eukaryota > Metazoa > Arthropoda > Insecta > Lepidoptera > Noctuidae > Noctua > Noctua pronuba. The sequence goes on from LR999894.1 coordinate 12,663,843, forward strand.
AGGAAGTAAAGCTGGCAAGAGCAATAAAATCGACTTGTTTGCCCTCAGCAACGACATGCCAGCTAGTTTACGAGGCAAGCATACACATGAAATAAAAGAAAGGGAAGCAGGACGACCTTCCTTGACAATTGTGTCTGAATACCTGCAGAACAGAAAACTGCGCCTACGTGAAACTGAACCAACATTCACAAACAAGAAGGCACCAGATGATATGCAAAGCTTGAAACAAACAATAGAACGCACAAGATCTTCTAAGCCCGAAGGTATTCCTTTTAATATTTGCCAAGTGCATGACCAACAAATCGTTCCAGTGCCAGCCTGGAGAGCAGAAAGGAACTGCCAATTTTGTTCTCAGAAAATTAACTATGATTGTCCTGCACCTAGTAGACATTTCCAATCTGTGACTAATACTCAAATTAACCAGATCTTTGGTTCCATAAGACCTGTGCGGCAAGCTAATATACAACCAAGCCCAGTTGTAAGAGGGAGAAGCCCATTTAGGAGGAGTAAAGTTGATCCAGGAATTAGTAAGCAAAATTGTGATGCAAGTCATAAGCAATGGTGGCTTTGTAATCCATCGGAGTTGGGTCCATTTATCCATTTCATCTTATTTCAGCTTTCAATTGTATCATAATATTTAATTAATCATGTACACTTGTATTCATTGCCCATTGTAAATGTTTCATTATGTATAAAAGTTGTATTATTGTAAAGACATGCATCAAGCTTACTTCAAAATTTGACTCATTGAAATCAACATCAAGATAGTTACAATATTACTGACAGTTCCAGGTAAGGCACCTGCTTCTAACAGCAAACCTAAGCTCGGAAAATCTCCAGAGCGAGAAAATCATGTTCAAAGGAGGAGCTCTGTTTTAATGTACAACCACTCTACTAGAGACACCAGGGACTTGCCTTATGGTGACAAGCTTGTAGTCAGAGACCTGCAGTCTGAAGAGGATGCATACTCGCAGGCCATGAGGGAGGTGTCAGCCCTCAGTGTTAACAACAAAGAACAGAGAAAAGTCCAGGATATGAGGAACAAGGTGGCAGTAACTAAACAAAATGTTGAGAAAGAGTACAAGGACACCATGAATTTCTTGAACTCCTTGCCTAAGGACAAGGGTAGTAAAGTTATTGTGAGTATGACTAGATTTTTAGGTACTTTTTTGCAGTATTTAATTCCCATACATTTATTATTCAACTTGTACTTTTATACTAATTTTCTATAAATGATAGAACATTTGCAAAGGTAATGGTTTATTATTTTAGAAAAATGCGTATATGGATGAGCGTCGGCACCAAATGCAGCATGAGAGTCGCCAGCAGAAGATGCAACAAGAATACAAGAAAATAGAAAAGGAATGTATAAAACATAACTGTTCGGTAAATATTAAAAATTGAATTAATAAAAATCATGCCATTTACAAATTCTCTCAATTTGACTACAGTAATATGTTATTATTTTCAGAAATCGCGCAACAACTCCAAATCACCTGTAAGACATGACACGGATGACAATTTTGACAGCAGAGACTTCCAATACTCTTGGATGCCTGTGCCTGAGACTGATGGCAACCTCGCCATCCACGCGATACCTAACACAGTGAAACAGGGCAAGTCTGGCAACAGTGTCAAGTTCAGCCAAGTTGACAGTTACCACGAATACAGGTCACGGCATAAGCACACGCCTCCAACTAAAGATACGCAGGACAAGCCACCTGGCAAAAGAATAGTTGAAACTGTAGTAATAGATAAGAATACCACTGAGTCTTCTGAAACCTCGTCCATTACTTCAGATACAAGTTCATTAGTGAACATGAGAATTGATAAGAAAAGGAAACATAGAAATGCTAAAGAAATAAATCAGAATCTATCTGATGCTGAGAGAATAATAATATACAAAGTTCTTGATTCAAAAACTACAAAAAAGTCGAAAAAACAAACAAAACTTTTGAATGAAATTGCAAAATCTTTGACATGTATTGGGAAAGTTCAGAAGCCGGAAACTGAGAATACAGCTAAGAAGAGAGCTGAAACTGCAATGTCTTTTGAACAACTCAATGAAGGTATTTTATTTACCATTTTTCCTATTAATTCAATAAATCCATCCAATATATATCAAATTATCTAAGGTTTGTTAAAAATAGAAGTCCCATTTATAGCTGTTGAAATTCAAAGATTTTTTTTAAACTATTTTATTTCTTTTTCAGGTATCTACAAAATGGTGGAGGAACAGGGGTGAGTTTATATGTTTTAGAATTAATGTTCCCATTCCTCTTCCTTCCCTACAATTACCAATTCCCCTCCTTCTGCAGGGCAGGCTACAAGATGAGTTGTTGCACTACTAATGTTGAGATGTGGAAGTCCACCACGCCTCGCAAACCTTGGTGGTAAATAATATATGTTTAAAATTTTATTAAAATTGACAAAGTAATGAATTGTATAGTTTAATATTTGATCATATTAGTGTAGTCTTTAACACATAGTGCTTTATAGTCCAAGATCCCAGAGCAGTCAGACATAACTTATTTTCACACGGATGAAACCTGAAGTTTTCAGTAGCGTCTCGTGTGCCTTGAATAACTACGCGCTTCGTGGAACTTGCCGAGTGACACCTGGGCAGGTACCAGGTGAGAAAGGTAACTAAAAATAAGAATTATTTAACTTAAATTCACATGGCTGATTTTTATATATGTCATGTAGAATATTATTTTTAAAGTAATATCATAAGTGTCAGACACTTTTGATGGACCAGAGCTTTTGTCAGACGCTTTTAAGCTACCCAAAAAATTAATGAACTTTACTTATTTTTACATGTCTGATCTTTTAATATGTTATTGAAGTATTTATTTAAAAGTTATATTCAATCAGTCAGACAAATTAGAGTGACCAAACATCCCCTAAGACAAAAATTATTCAGCCAGAAGTATGAGGGCGAGAGCACTATGCATGCGCTTCAGAGTGAGTGAGACGTCCATAATAACTCGGTTCCCCTTCTTAAACTCACCATCTGTTTCAATCTACTGTGTATGTGCTGTTTGCGTGTATTACTTATTGTATACAGTATAGTTCTAGTATGGCGGAAAAATATTTTTTTGGCAGAGCAGTAAAATTTTTATAACATTCTCGATGGTAACCACTGTCATACAAGTCATCCGGTAAAACTACATCTTTGAATTTGAGGTTATGGATATATTCGCTGTTTTAAAATGTTTTTGTACTTTTTCAATATATCTTCGAAGAATAATATAAGTTTATCATGAGATTATTTACAAAATGTACATTTCAATTTCTCTTCTTCCATGATTATCACTATTACAAACAACTTAATAAAACACTCACAAATAACCTGATGTAAACAACAAAAACATGTGCTCTCGCAGGCTCGAACTATACTGTATACTATAAGTAATATTACACGCAAACAGCACATACACAGCAGATTGAAACAGATGGTGAGTTTAAGAAGGGGAACCGAGTTATTATGGACGTCTCACTCACTCTGAAGCGCATGCATAGTGCTCTCGCCCTCATACTTCTGGCTGAATAATTTTTGTCTTAGGGGATGTTTGGTCACTCTAATTTGTCTGACTGATTGAATATAACTTTTAAATAAATACTTCAATAACATATTAAAAGATCAGACATGTAAAAATAAGTAAAGTTCATTAATTTTTTGGGTAGCTTAAAAGCGTCTGACAAAAGCTCTGGTCCATCAAAAGTGTCTGACACTTATGATATTACTTTAAAAATAATATTCTACATGACATATATAAAAATCAGCCATGTGAATTTAAGTTAAATAATTCTTATTTTTAGTTACCTTTCTCACCTGGTACCTGCCCAGGTGTCACTCGGCAAGTTCCACAAAGCGCGTAGGTATTCAAGGCACACGAGACGCTACTGAAAACTTCAGGTTTCATCCGTGTGAAAATAAGTTATGTCTGATTGCTCTGGGATCTTACTCTATTACGGCTTTTATACAGTATACAATACGATTGCAATTACCGACAAATCTCAAACGTGGCACACTTTTGCATAGTCAACAAAAATAAGCTACCTACAGTCCAGCCACAGGAATAATAACTGTGAATAGCTGTAAATTCTTAAACAACACTGAAAAGTCTTTCTGTGGCTACATTACAGTTACACATTTTACTGTTTAGACAGCTTAAGCGATGAAGATCTTGATCTTAAGAGGGTGCATTCTTAAAGTTAGCATACCTTTTAAATGTTTCACTGATTTGATAATATAAATCAATATTACTGAATTGAATTATGATGTCTCTCTGTGTTGCACTAAAATATTGATTATGAATAATTGCAATAATAAAACTGGATTAGGGTTGAAACAGTTTTAAGCAAAGAAAACGCATTTGAAAGGTTCCCAAGTGCTTTTTTTTAACTTAAAACTGACACTAAATATCACTAAATATTGTTAGTATTTAATTACTAATTATTCATAATTCACAATCAATATTTTAATGCAACACTGAGAGACATTTCATTCAGTAATAATGATTTTTTATCAAGACAGGGAAATATTTGAATATGCGTCTTTCAGAACGCAGGGTGCATTCTGCCAATTAACATAGAAAATAATTGATTTCTTGTCCAGGGACAACGTAGCGTCGATTTACTATGACGCCCCTGATAAGGTGGCAGCTGCGCGGTCTGAAGACATACATCGTCGACCATGTCGATGTGCGAGCCCATGCAAAGGTCAACATCGTAACAGAGGTTAGTATTATCAGTTAGCCAGTCGTATTCCATTGATGTGTGCGATGCTTTATTTATAATGGGTGTAACAGTACCTTTAACGAAGCCGAAAGGCACTTGTTCGCCCCGTCATTGCAATTTTTTTTGTTCTAGAAATCTAGACAATACCTGGGAACCTTCTAGTTACGGAGATATTGGGGGTCAAAATTCCAACTTTTTCACAAGTTATTTCTTTATACTAGTTTTTAACGTGTACTTTACTTAAATATCTCCATGACTCTTACTATTCAATGCATCCATAAGCACAATGTTTTGAGTGCGTTACATTGAGTTTTGCTACCGTAAAACGTGATTTTTCAACAAAAAAAAAAAAACGTATCCTAGCAATAATTTTTGCGCAGAGTTACTTAGTTTGATGTGAAAAATCCTTGGTTAACGGCTTCGTGAAATGTCCGTTTACACTCTGTATTAATTTAATTTTTTCAGGTACTCTCCTACATTGGGAAAGCGGCGAATGTCCGGCACCTGTAACGTAAGTATTTAACAGTCTTAAGATTTTAAATCCTTTAAGGTGAGTATAGACTACAACATTTTCTGGAGCATTTCTGTGTAATTTAACGTTCTTACGAATGGTACAATACAGGCAAAAGCTCAGTTTCCAAAGCATTTCCATGTAATGTAACGTTCCTGCGAATGCTCGGCGTTATGTTACGGGTAAATGCTCACAGCGAGTGTGCATTTACCAACATTTCGTTGTACCTTTGAACAACTAAACGACCGCGCGGACCGCGTGCGTCTTTCGTCCCTCTCCCTCCGCGTCACCCCGCAACCGCGCATCGCCCGCACTCGTGGCTCGACGAAATGTTACACCAATACGCTCGACGAAATGTTACACCAATACGCTTGTTGGTTTGTAACAAAGAGGCGAGCGTGCTCGACGTTTAGTTCGTAAAAGGATGATACACTAGAACATATCATAGAGCGGCTCGATGTTCTGTTACAAGTAAATGTTGTAGTCTATACTCACCTTTACGGGAACAGGAGATCCTATATCATAACAGATACATAATATAAAACTATTGCTTTTAGGAGAACTAACGAGAGTCAGTGGCCCAGCGAAAACAAAGAAAATCCGAGCAACCCTCCTCCATCTGTGCAATCTTCTGTGCCATCAACATCCTCATATGTGACAGTCGCCAACGACCAAGGCGGTTCATCGGAAGGTGGGTATATTAAATTAGTTGACGAAACTGGCCACGAGGCGGGGAAATTCTTCATAGATTCTTCTGGGCTCCTTAATAATAATGCTTACGAAGTGATCATACAACTTCGAAAGAAAGATAAATCGCCACAAGGAAAAACACCTGATGAAAACATAGTGCTCAATCATAATTTACAATCAGGAAAGGAAATCCACAATAGTGGCAATGAAAATAATCTACCTACTAGCTGCGAGCCCGACGTGAACGTTGTACAGCTAACTTCTGACGAAGACAGACACAATGTTTTGGGCAACAGAAATGATATTGATCAACAGTCCTCTAAGACACCACCTCAACCCGATCCCACAACCACAAATGCCTTCTCTAAAGAACCAAATATACCGTCTGACAATAACGAAAAATGTCACACCAAAACTAATGCTGAAGGAAGTGATGATGTATGTTTTAATCAATCTACTTCGGAAAATAAAAAAGATATGCGTGAAAAAGGCGTGCATACAAATTTAACTGAAGGAACAAAAATTGATCCTCTCCCTAGACCGTCGACAACTACATACACTCAAACTACCTTAAGCTCTCCGACACATAGACCTGTTTTCTTTCATATGAGTTCCTCGACTTCTACTGCTTATATGAGCCCACCAGAAATGATTTTACCTAAATTCTTAAGACATGATTATGCCACGACCGAAGAAGAAGCATATGATCCAATACGCACTTTTGAACTAATTGGAAAGGAATACCGCGAAGAATTAGCTGACTGCGCGTGCCGAAAATGTGTGCTCGCTAAAAAGGCGGGACCAAACCAAGCCGATGTACCGGTAAACTGTAATAAAAAATATGAAAGTAAAAGATTTATAACACCGCCAAATACAGCAAATAATTCTCCTGAAAGACGGCAAGCTCATGAGGTTCTAAACGAAAGAAATGTGCCCTGCAAAAGGACAACTATTGACAAACCAATGTGCCCACATCACAACCGTGGAAAAGTTGATCATGTAAAAGGGCATTGTCATAGAAACAAACGACCCAAATCGTCCCGAAACGCTAATACACACGTTGATATAGATTTGACTTCAGGTAATAGATATAAATTTGCAAGCTCTTGTCGAGATAAAAAGCCCGACCAATCTAGGTTAAATCCTATTATTAGAGATTACGTGAATAAATTATTGGCTCTGAATAGAGAAGGGCTTAAAGCAGTTGAAGTAGCAGATCAAGAATGCAGCTCGGTAGGTACACCAGGCAGCTCAATAATTAATGTCCCGTTTAACGTTGATGAGAGAAAATCTTCAGTGATGAATACGATATCGTTAGAACAAATAAAAAACTTGATAAAACGGCAAATTATGGAGGAGCAACTGACACAAAATTCATTTGTTCATTCAGTTGCTAATAATAAGAGGAATCTGAGAAATTCTTCAACGCGATCATTCCGCAAAAAGCCTGTTCACAAAGTAAAGTCCTTAAATATTTCCAAACACTTTCAAAAGCAAATAAAAACAGGTCCGGGAAAGTATAAAAAATCTGCGTCGCAGTCATCGACTGACGGTAAAAACAAAATGTCTGAAATTCGTGCAGACAAAAGCACACGCAGCAAAAGCCCACCCACACCGAGGCAGGTTTATATGGAACCATCCTCCAGATTCAATGATTCTGAATCTACAGCGAAACATTCTTCTGCCGGGACTGAAAGATTCAAAACTCGCACCAGAACCGAGTCCCCTAAAAAGAGAAATACACCATATTCGAAGCGCCATCAAGCTACTGCTACGGAGACAACAGTCGATTCTGAGTCAACTGGACAATTCAACTCAACAGATGTTCCCGTAAGTATGTCTACGCAGACCACCCAAAACATTGATGTTAACACTGATGCCAATTTTATGAAATTAGCAGAAGATAAATTGCAAAACATGGAAAAAATTGCTGATTTGACCGAAAAATGTACTAAAAGATTGTCAAACCTTGCCAAAGTATTAGAGGAGGTACGAAAAAACAAATCACTGGCTTATAGTCAAATTTCATCTGGAGAATCAACTGACTCTCATTCTGATAAGCCAGTGGTAAGCCCTATCACATTCGACTCTAACGATGTTCCACAGAGGCTAGAAACGAAATCTCCTGAATCTATTCGGGATAAGAAAAACTCTAAAGAAAACGAAATTCTGCCTGAAAATATTAATATCTTGGCAGATATTCCCAAACCAGCTTTTAAAGCACCAGAGCCGAATTTACCAGAAAGCCCAAAACATGTTGAAAAGTTGGATTCGCCGTTACATGTATCTAAAAGTACGGCGGAAATGATGGTTAAAAGTAGACCAAAACCACCACCGGCTTTATCCCGACTTAGTTTAAAACATGGACAAGAATATATAATTCCGCACGAACTATCAACTGTCATAGAAGTAGACTCTCCTATGAGTACGAAACACAAGAATCAGTCTGCGCGCAACGATGCTAAAGAGGCTTCCATCAATTCTAACAGATCATCCCCTGGGCCCGGGGACAAAGCTGTAGAAAAAAACGGGCAAAGTGAAGTTGGAAAAGAATCTTCCATGAACCCTGACTTGCTTCGAACTAAGTCACATTCATCTAAAATTTATAAATTTTCGTCTACGGAATCGTCAGACGATTCTAAGTTCCAAATGATAGATCTAAAACAATTTAATGAGATTATGTTGGAACCTTTTATTAGTATTCAAGAATATGCAAAACAATACAACATGGAGCCACCAGACGAAGGTTCCAATTTGGACGATATACAGAGAGATGATGCTATTCATGATGACATCAGTTCTTTACATTCAGATGGTAGTTTACCAGATGTAATAGCAGAATTATTGAAGAGAAACATTATTACTGAACCATTCAAATTTGACACAGCATCCAATGTTAACTCTACTACCGTTTCTTCGGAATCTACGTTATCCATGCTGGCTTTGACAAAAGCACGCAGGGGTAAGAAGAAATCGATTCTTGTTACCCAAAATAAAGAAAATATCGCCGAAACGTCGGATACCTTGAGCTTTTCTTCAAACCCTGACCTAGAAAATGCTTTTAAAAAGCTTGGTATGGGCTGGGCATCCTCCACTTTGAAAAAGACAAAGGAGCGTTTGGCTTTATCGTCATCCTCAAACACCTCTAGTTCTAGCTTAACTCAATTTAAAACTAAAAATTCCCATCAGGAAATACCAGCTCTAGTTTCAGATTCTGTTTCATCTGGAGGAAATGTATGTAAGCCCACAGCAAATAAGAATACTGTGGACAATGCAAAGAATGCAGAACAGCAAACTACTTTCTCGAACTCCATGACTGTAAAAGAATTTTTGAGAAATGAATTATCTAAGAAAATTACCTTTACAAATAAGTCAAATGTTAATGATACTCAAGAGTTTGTTTCTTTGTTTGAGACAAAAATACCCGAGGAAATGAAAGAATCATCACCGGTAAATCGCAATGAGCGCTCCACAGAGAGTGCGCGCAGCGGCACTAACAGAGCACGGACCTCCACCCCCGTCCAGCTTTTCAAGTCCCTGACGTACCGCTCGAGCTCCAGTTCGAACATGTCTAATGGCTTGTTCAGTAACGCCGATGACCTATCATCGGTTAAAATGACGTCAAATTCCATTAAAAATCATTCCACATCTGATAAGGATGACCTGACCATTCCTACGTTCAGTCTGAGAATGAAAAAGACTTCTGACTGTAGTAAAAGTGATTGAATGCTAATTTGTTGCTTGTTAATATATTTATTTATGTAAAATGTAAAAATTTAGTGAAGAAAATATTTTTGTAATGATGTTGTTTGGACATAATGTATATTTTGAATAAATCAATAAGAGTCAAATTTAACCAATTTTATTCTTTATTTTTTCAAGAAATAGAGCAAACAAGGTAATATACCACAACATTTATTTTTATTGCTTTCACAATTTCACTTGTTAACACAACATTGCATAAGATCTTAAGTACAGATTCATATTATTATTTCTATTCGAGATTAATGTATTTTTTAACTATAGCTTTGGTATGTACATTAATATTATCAGAACAATAAGTTATTGTAGATCTATAGTAAAATAAAATTTGTATGGTAATAATTATTATCTTGTGACTTGCATAATTCTAAAACACATGTTAAGTGGATAGCTGGCAGCAAAAAGTTTGTCAGAGATCCAACAGAATTCAAATTTAGACCAAAGTGTACTATTTACTATGTAATAACTTAACCAATAAATAAAATATTATTACATACATGTAAATTAATACCTGCTAAATGATCACAGAACATAATTAGCTCCTAAACTATACTAACTAGGGAAACTTGCAATAAATATTTAACAGATGTTAATATTATAAAAGTAGGATTTTGAGATTAGATTATGAGATTTCGGATCATGTAAGTGCTTAGGTATCTAAATAGTAACAAAGTTTCCCTATACAATTTTGCTAATTAATCTTTTTAATAAAATTATTCTTTTTTCTTATCATCCTTTAGTACATGATCCCTCACAAGTGTATATGCTAGTCCTAATGTTAGCGCTGACACTACAGTGCCTTGGGCTGCCACTCTCAGCTGCATTAGGAACACGCTGGTGCTCATTTTACCCTTCGTCTTGTATTTGTATGCTCCAAAACCACACACACCCAATAATCCCAGGATACCTGAAACAATTAAAATTGCATTAATTTAACAGAAATGATGACAAGGCTTCTTTCTGAATGATTGCCATTTGTTTATTGGGTACTTTACATGTAATATTTAGTGTAATTCGTTTTAGACAAAAACATATGGACATTACAAAAATGAATTAGGTAATGAATTTTTTGTTAGGTAGATTCATGAATTGTTTTACCTATGATCATAAATGGCGAGTCTTTAGACTTCCTTGCTAGCCTGTCTGATTGAGATTCATCTCTGTAGTCAAATATTTGCTTCGGATTCGACATTGTGCACCTGAAACATAAAATACATAACCTTCAACCAAATAAACGGACAGACACAAAAAAAATATTAAATGGGTATTTTATAATAAAAAGCAACTACTATTGGTTATATATTTCCCTGAAAGTATATTCCTATCATTAAAAATCGGATACAGCATCTTGAACATCAGGGTAATCCTGTATTATTATTTTGGTTCTAGCTTGTCAAGATTAGTATCATAACAGTAGTTCTCTCCTATCAAAGGTCACAGCTGAGATCTTGATATGTTATTACCTATTTATCTTAAAGACTTATCTGTTAACAATTCCACTCATAAAATTATATAACTTAGAACATTTAAAACATTATATTGCATCACAATTACACATGGACACTTACACACAGAGTGACAGCTACTGCTGAAAGAAAAATCCTGACTCCACTGCTTTTCAAGTTCAATCTATTTCTGTCTCTATTGATTTTCATCAATGGAATAGGATGAAACATCAATGTAGTGACGTAGTCCACTGTCCAACGTGAAAAATTTCCAACTTCTCCGTAAATGCTACACTACAGTAACCGTCAAAACTGCTGAAGGTCACGACTGTCAAAATGGATTACGTCACTTGACATTGACATATCTAAATCAATCATGACCAAAGAGTAGAATACTTACATCAATAAGAAATCATGACATAATTTTTGTTCAGAAATGGTAATACACCTTAAGTTTTTAACTATAATTAAGTATTTTTCTATTATAGATCTATGTTTATAAATAATAAGAATATTTTTTCTCTCTGTTTCGCTTTAGTACTCTCGTTTTTTATTCACTTACCCTTTTATTACAATTACGTCGTCGTAGCGAGAATTTGGCATAAGATCGATCCTAAAATACCACAGATCTGAGGTAATTTTAAGGGCACGTGTAAAAGGATACATTCTACGCCACAGCAAGGCCATGGCAAATCGAATCAAATTAGTTGGCCCATTCATTCGCTACGCATGCATTTTTTAAATACTATCACTACGCTAGTGCGCGTGAATCTACGACACCAATGTCGTAGGCATGAATGAACATTACAGTAGGAACGAACGCCGCCGTTTTTTTTTAGTATAATTTCAAAAATGCTTATCAACCGCGCCCTTTTGGCAATGTTATTCAAGCGCCAAAAGAACCATGACGCTCCACCATACCTATTATTTTTATTAACTTTATCTGCTTTCAATGCACTCTAATGTAAAAAACGGTCAAGTAGGGGAAGTTTAAATAATTAGGTCGGGGCGAAATAGATAACAAAAACTATATTTTTGGTCCCAAAATCAAAGGCAAGACATTAAATAAACACAATATGAAATTAATATAAATAAGTAGTTACTTATAAGCAAAACCTTACTTATTTCATTATTTAAGTATACAAAATCTTAAAACTAAAGTAAAAACAAGTACACATAAAAGCAATCTTAAAATAACCGTTAGTTAGATACAGTCACCAACAAAAGATTTCCACATACAGTACACCAATCATATTGTAAATAAAAAGAGGTAGATATCGCACTAGCGCGCTCAAATTGTTGCAGACAAATTCAGACAATTCTCGTAATTAAAAGTACTTCCAGCCACGGACGTAGCTATAGCTTTGACAAGGGGGGGGTCCCCAAAGTAAAAAAAACAGAGCTCTAACGCCAATTAAATGTATCATTTACAAATTAAATATTGCCTGCGACTATAACACGTAAGTATAGTCGCGGGTAATCTATAATATTTAACTTAGGTTACTCTAAGTAGGTGCCTTTAAATAAAAACTTATATGTAATGTATGTATTGCGATATGTATTTATTCAAAAGTAAGAAAGTTGAAACTTTAAAGTAATAAATTTAGTCTTTTACGTTTTATTGCTAACTGATTAATAATTTCTTCGGAATCAAGTCGCACCGCCAGATCTCGGTGTACGCTCATTAAAGCCAGACCAGTAAGTCTTTCATCGCCCATTTTATTTCTTAGGTAAGTTTTTAACCTCTTTAAGGTAGAGAAAGATCTTTCAGGGGTTGCAGTGGACACTGGGAGTGTGGCTAAAATAATGATATATCGTTTTCTACAATTGGCGCGGTGCATGTAATTTTTTTCTGTTGGACAAGTAAGATGAATATAAATGGGGGGGTCCGGACCCCCAAACCCCCCCCCTTATATACGTCCGTGCTTCCAGCGCAATAGCTATCTCTTTCTGTATTATCTATCGCAGTCGTAACAACGCAACGATATTTGAACGCAGCTCAGTTTGAACGTAGCGTATCTTCTTTATAATATCATTGCATTACACTGATCTATCGGAGTAATGCGAAATACATTTAATAAATGATTATGATTAATGGCTTACATAAAATTATTAAATTATGGTTTATAAACCAGAAGTGTTGTTGATGACTATCATTGCTGACTGTACCTGGCTATAAATTGTAGTAAACATGTTTTATTCTATGTAAGTATAAAAATTGTGACATTTGATTCTGATTTATGCTACAATAAGTATTTGGAAAATTATATAGAATGTTTCAGTATTTCCAATCTTTACAAAATAAATAACACCCGTATTTGACAACACGGCACGGTGCTAACCAATGTTTGAAAAAACCTATCTACAGGATGTGAGGGACAGCCCTCCGTAAACTGACAGGGACAGGGTACTTTAACGAACGACGCATGAAATCAGCTGTTCACTTGCTGCCTAGCTACAGAGTTCATCTAACTCCTCGTCGCGCTTGCCGTTCGCTGCGTTCATTTTGCCACGGTAACGATACATTGCTTATGAGGAAATAAAACAAACCAAACTTATTGGACTCCCACAACGTTCCTGAAATAATTTCTTTTACCGGTCATCTTAGTATGATATAAGTACTGAATTCACCCTATCAGTCTGCGGGGGGTCTACCTTACACCGTGTATAATTTTAGTAATAGGAACATTGATTGTCTCCCCGGCGCACAGCGTCCAATTTTTCGCGTTTCCACTAACTGTACCGCTCTAACTAAAGCTACACAATAAGGCGCTTGTTAACCTCCAAAACTAGTAAACACACATATCAATCATATTATCATAGTATTATGAAAAACATGGCCCATTATGAACTTGTCTAAGTCGATGGTGATGCCGACTATGTGACCGAGAAAAATGCAGGCAAAATAATACGTTCGAGACCGAGAATGCTGAGCAATGAGTAATTAATTATAAAGGTACTAGGAGTAAAATCTTCTGACTTCAGCCAATATCGACTCGTAAGATGACTCGTCAATGATGATGAACCGCTTGGCTCGCCTGCTGAAATAGTAAATGTCGCCGGTGTAGATGTCGAACCACAGTGCGTGAATGTGGAGGTCGTGCTTCTCTAGACGCTTCTTCAGCATTCCATAGGATGCAACGTTTTGTAACTGTTGTAGAGTGTTCACCTGAAAATATTAAAATAACTATGACCTTCTAGCCTGTTTTAAATCGTCGTTAGACATTTAGGAACCATGTAGGTTTATTTAAGCTGAAATAAGGATCTACAGTGGGAAGTCCTTATTAGCAACAATATAACGCAGTGAAATATGCCTACGTATTTTTAATTTTTACAAAGATAAGTAGGAATAAACAGAATTTTCTCTAGGTACTTCTTTTATTTACAGCTAAATTTTTTCAGGGCAGCGTTAACTCTTTCGAACAGTCTTTCAGCCCCGAAGTCTAAACCCCTCAGATATAAACTATGCTGACGGTGAGATTGACGATTATCCCGATTGGAGTCAGCAGTTTTGCTGTTGCTACTAGGCAACTTCCGGTCCGCAAAGCTTTATCTCAGGAAATAAAGTTGATTTAGAAGTTAACATAATTCGGTAGTGGTATGTTACCTGTGATAGTTTGTCTTCAATACAAAATCTATTGTCTGGGTCTATATAGGCAACGAATTTTCGTTGCGGTGTTTCAGCCGTGAAAAGTATAGGCTTTGTAAAATCACCCTTCATTGCCAAGAACTTGTCTAAACTCGTGTGAGCATGCGTGCACATCCACGATTTTAGTGGAGACAGTCTCCTTTGTTCCTGAAATTATAGTAAAATGTTAGCTACGTACCTATTCATTAGAAAAAAGGCGGAAACCTGACCATGCCAACAACTCTACAACATTCCATGTTACTGGAACAACCGGTGGCGAAACCGATTGCAAGCAACTTGTACGTTTTCCCCTAAATATGGGGTCTTACTTTTCTTCGTCTATGATCATATGATGATTATAATGTAGGTATATAAGACAATTCCTACATAGAATCACGCCGTGGTTGCCGTGCCTGAAGGGGTTGGGGTAAGTGTGTATTACACTGACTATTATGATATCAGCCATACATTTGTCATTTTAAAAATTAATGGGTATACTAACTATACTCGATTCCTCTTTACTTTTTAGCTTATACAGAAGGTTCATCGCTTTACAGTCGCTGTGGCCACACACAATAATGTGTCTTATATCGTTTAATATACAACCAAGCTCCAAGGCGGCTGGCTCGCAGCTAGTCATCTCATCAACAAAGTACTGCGAGTGAGGTATTACATTTCCAGCGTTCCGCACTGAAATAACAAAGATTCATATTTATAATAATGGGATTGAAGTTGAAAACAACAATAGACACAACAATTAAGTTAATTACGAACCAACAAACATATCGCCGACACTAGTCTCTGTGAACCTTGTCGGAATCATTCTGCTGTCCATGCATGTATAAAATACTGCTTTA
Source organism: Noctua pronuba (assembly GCA_905220335.1). Classification (NCBI taxonomy): domain Eukaryota; kingdom Metazoa; phylum Arthropoda; class Insecta; order Lepidoptera; family Noctuidae; genus Noctua; species Noctua pronuba. Next base: position 12,679,479 of record LR999894.1, read on the forward strand.
GGCTGGGGTAGAAAACAGAATGCTAAATTAACACAAGAGGAGATTCAGATGCAAACATTAGGTACACAAATAATGACTGTGGTTACAGTAACATTCACATTAGGTATATCTAAGTAGAGGGTACACAAACCTTAGCTTTAAGCCCATTGTAAGATCTTCACTCATTAGAATGCAAATAAAGATTTATGAATATCAATAAATTCATGAAAAAGTCATCCAATGAACTTGGATTAAAATAATCAATGCAACCCGCATTGATTATTTTAATGATTATAATTCTGTAAAGCCATATTTGTTACGGCCGTGACTCATATTTTGATCAACTAACAATGACCTGATAATTGCAAAACAATAAATACATTTTGAATTTCGCGGGCTATCCGGCGTTTCCATCGAAACATTTTGAACGCAGTTTATTTTTTGTAAGGTTGGTATGATTTGATGGGAAACTAAACCAACAAACAAACCTTACCTGTCAGTGAGAGTGAAATGAAATGTCAAAATAAATATAATTTTCGTCAATAATTTTGTTGAAGATACCGTAATTTATTCGTATATAACGCAAAATAACAGTTATTAATTAGTGCAAAGTCATAATACCATCATTTTTATTTGTCAATTTAACATCCTTAGTAGCATTTCAGAATAAAAAGGTCAGTAGAAATTGAACTTACCGTAGGATTGTTTTTTACTTCTTGAAATTGTTTTACCATGCTTGCACGATCTAAAACACGATATCTCATAATACCTCTTAGTATTTTTTCCATGATTTTAGTATTGACACGCTCACATCAGCTTTTCACTGTTCATAAAATGATACAAAATAAAGAAGTAAGGTTGCATGTGGTTAAACTAAGATTGACATCTGTGACCTTCATTAGCGAAGCTTATCGTGTCCGCAGCGGACTTGTTCCACAGAGGTAATACTAAATATTGTGGGTCAACGTACATACGAGATTATGTATGTTACTGCTAGGAAATTTAATTTGGCGCGCGTATCTTTTTATCTAAATCATTTAGATATGTATCAGTACACAAAACAATTTCTTACATATGTAGGTGATTCTACAATGGGAAGGTCTCAAAGCTATGTTGAATAAAATACTTCAGAGAAATATAATTATTTTGTAAATTATTTATATTTCATTCTTTTCTTATCCTCTGTTTTAGATGAATGCCGAATCTGTTATTGGTGATATAGGGCACAATGAGAATGTTCCACAAGAATTACCGCTTAACCATCGGTTTCTGGAACCTGAGAAGGCAGTTAAAACACTCACAGACATGGCTATATGGGAGAAATCAGAAGCTTATATGGAATACACCGGCTTCATTGCTACACTGAATGAAGCTATAAAGGCCAAGCCACTATCAGTAGACTGTAAGATCTCAGACAATGTAAAGAAACTCATAGAAATACTTGACTTAATTAATAAACTCATTGATGAATTTCCACCTATTGAGCAGCCACAAAGATTTGGTAATATTGCATTCAGGTCATGGATCGCCAAACTTAAGCTGAACAGTGCACTGTATCTGCAAAATGCTATGCATCCCAGAATACACTTAGCTATCCCTGAAGTCAAAGTTTATTTGGAAGAGAGTTTTGGTAACTCTACAAGGATTGACTACGGGACAGGCCATGAGATGGCCTTTGTCATGTTTCTCTGTTGTCTGTATAAAATAGGTAATCTAGTAGCTGAAGATAATGTGGCAGTAGTATTCTTGGTTTTCAATAAATATTTGAGTATAGTCAGACGTTTGCAGAAGACATATAGAATGGAACCAGCTGGAAGTCATGGTGTGTGGAGCTTGGATGATTACCAATTCATACCTTTCATTTGGGGTAGCTCACAACTTATCGATCAGCCAAGAATATATCCACCAGCCAAGTTCTTGAAGGAAGACATCATTGATAAATATCACAATGAATACATGTTTATATCATGCATTAAGCATATTAAAGAAGTGAAGACGGGTCCTTTTGCAGAACATTCAAATCAACTGTGGAGCATAAGTGGTGTCGGCTCTTGGACCAAAATCAATCAAGGTCTCATTAAAATGTACAAAAAAGAGGTTTTGGGAAAGTTTCCAGTTGTTCAGCATGTTCTCTTTGGTTCCCTGCTTCCTATAAGGAGATTCCCTATCAGCCATTAGAGTAATATTATGCAGAGAATTGTGAGTCATTGACAAAGAGGATTGAAAATTTTTGATGCACTACTTAAAGTAGAAATATTGAAAAGACTGGCAACATGTGGAGAGTAAGTCAAACAAAATTATAAGATGAATTTGTTTCAGTAATTTTAATATGTTGTTTTATTAATGTATCCAACTATGTTAGTGCACTGTTACTGCCTAATATATTTTGTCGTAATTTATGTGTATATTGGTATAAAATTATAAAATGTCAGTATTATGAGTTGTGCAATTTATGATGAGTCTCTGTCACTATTATTTAATAACCTGATTATTATGATATTAACAATGACTTAGCGATTTTTGGGCGGGTAAGCATGTTGGAATGCCGATTGAGCCAGATATTATCAGATAAATAAATTGGTATTCAGTTTGTTTCTTGATTTCACGCTTGTTTATCTATGTAGTATATTAGTATCATATAAATAGTATTAGTTTAGAACAAATACCTGGACCTGTGTTTGAGGCCTTTCATCTATTAGAATCACATCTTTTATAAAAATGATGATTTCCGACGGAAATAAAACAATGAATTGTTTAATTTGTATATTAGATAGTGAAGTAACATTATTTGGAATTCCATAATTTAGTGGCTGAAAAATAGTAGAATAGTTTTCTCAAAAACCCGGTTTTGTTTTAATAGTTCATCCTTACTAATATTATAAATGCGAAAGTTAGTTTGTTTGTTTGTTACCTTTTCACGCCTAAACCACTGAACCGATCATCCTGAAATTTTGCACATACGTTGTCTGGTGTACAGAAACTGACATAGGGTACCTCTCATCCCGAAAAAAAGTAGTTCCCGAGGAAAACAACAATAACGTTCCTATGATAATAGTTGACGCCACCACCACGTGTCTTTCGAATCATGATTGAATTATATTACAAGCAGAGTACAACCCGAATTGACCGTCAATTTCGAAATTAACGCGAGCGAAGCCGCGGGCAAAAGCTAGTAGTAAAATAAACAAACAAGTTATTAAAAAATATACCAATCAAAACACGCGGCGCGTTAAATATCTCGAAAAACGAATAAAATTGACACTTGATTATTTTCTTGAATGAAAATTAACTGAAATCGTTTTTTCAGCCATGATTAATAAATGTGAGTTTTCATAAAATAATATTAATAAATTTTTCGTGTATTTTTACATATATTTTGCATCTGCGTAGACCGTAAATCGCTAGTTAAAAAAAAACCTTGAACAAAAACTGTTAGAAAACTATACGAACAATTTAAAATGTTTTTTAGCCATGTACTTACCTAGTAGATTATGAAATACCAAATAATATGACGTAGGTATAAGTCTTATCTACAAATGAAATAGGTAGATAATTGTTTTACTTTCGTGATTCTAACGGATGAACACTTTAAAGGTTAATTGCAACACACCTTTTCAGTAGATAACAATTTATAAACTTACCTATTGTATAATCGTTGAACAATATAATACATTCGATACGTACTTTGCCCAGTCTCATTATTATACTATTATTGATGTCTATTTACATTTAATTTGCCATTGTTTTCGCTTTGCGTGCTTAATTATGTTGTATTGTGTTATGTGATACAATTATGATTGATTACCTGTCCTTAACTTTAGCATTTATCTCAATTTCTTGTTATTTGTTTCAAATAAAATAACGTACTTATCAAATCTCTTGAAATTTTCTTTTTACCCAACTGCGCGACGTAAAGTATGGTAATGTGTTTATCAGCTTAAGTATGTCTGTTCCTTTGAGGCGCTGAAACGCTTGGGTTGATTTTAATTATTCTAACCTATATTCTAACGTAAAGATATGCGAGTGTCAGTGATACTCGCATATCTTTAGTGACGCTGCCACTAAAGATATGACAGTAGGTAACCAAAATACAATATACAATGTCGCCCATGCGCATGTGACCGCCCGTAATTTTCTGAATATTCATGAAGAAATGTCGAAAATAAACTTCAAAAGGGGGGGTCTATCTATAACATTTTTCATGTTATTCAATTTTGAATTTTTTAAGTAGAGTTTGTAGATTTGCTTTCTATTTTTTGACACATCTCCGAAGTTTATGGGTCGATTTGGATTCTGTTTATTATTTCTCAAAGCTTATGAGTTATTTTAACAGGTTAATTAACATTTTTACTAAAAATTATCGACTACGAAAAAAAAATCAGAATCGAAGTCATTTTTTCGGTAAAAAATTGTGTATTTATTTTAAAAAAACTAGTGTAAGTCCATAAATTATCCCGATAGGACGATTTTTTTAATCATTACTTGTAATCTACTACATAATAGCTACAAATTCACAGAACATTGTTGATACCGGCGGTCACATGCGCATGGGCGACATTGTATAGCGCCAACCATATTGTGAAAAAGAAAGAAATGAAAGTCGGCGAACTATGCGAAGTGGGGTCCTATCATTGAATTGGTTAGCAACCATTCTCACTTACATTTTCAATACCTAGTTAGGTACTTATCATACTCATATTAACTTGTATAATTAATCTGAAATGGCAAATCGTATAAAAAGAGATTCGTCTGCGAAATCTTTCACATTACTTAAAACCAGGAAATAAAAAAAAGTAAAAATCTGACTGACAAGCAAAAAACAAACTCATTTGGGAGCAGGCGGGACGTATTTGAATATACAAAATTATTAAAATATAGAATGGGTCCCGCCCGGTTGTTTTAGTACTTTTTTATTTTTGGGATGCTACCCTGTCGCCTGCTGAATGAAGTAAAACAAAAATTCCAACACACATACAATAATATTCATTTATTAACGCAGAACGCATAAATTAACACAGCCATTCACTTAACGCCACTTACAATTAAATAATACATAAATAAAAGCGTTGCTATGGAGCAGCAGGGTTTGTAAAGAAAGGATACGTATATAATCTCATCCCTTTACATCGTAATAATAATCCTGAGCTCACTATGTCCAAACAATATCTCCTTGATTAAAACTTATTTTCCGCCATATCACCGACCTTCGACGCCGTTAATCTATCGGTTGCTCACGATAGTAACGAAATTGATAGATAGCCCTAACCGATAGCTCGAAATAAAAGATAACAGCGTGTAATGTACCGCACCGACAAGTAAGTAGGCACCACTGTTGGTTTGTTAAAATTAATGTTCGATTTCCAAAGAACCACACACATGGAAGGTAGGAACATTCAATTCAATACACCGTTACAATCATTGTTATCTATGAGTAAGAACCACTTGGGTAGCCTTTATTTACTTTTAATACATATAATGTTGAATAAACTGCGCTACCGTGATTAACACTCGATGATTGTTACGAGGCTGTGTGCTGACTACCCACATCTTGCATAAATAAAAACGAAACGTTTTATAGGAACACCAAATAGCACTCTATGTATTTCGATCAGAATAATATCGCAATTTAAGAATAACACTTCAGCGGCTTCACATAATAGCCACAGTGACATGAGCTGTAAGATTAAACCAACTAAATACCTAATTATTCTACAACTTAATATGACTCGTACTTAATGCTCGTTAGGTTTAGGTAATATGGCGACGTTTTCTTTCGGTTTGTTGAAGTGGTTGTTGTATAGGGTGTAGAGCATGCCGCCGCAGAGGGCGCCGACGGCGGTGCCTTGTGCGATCACTCGGAACTGCATGAGGAACACACTGGTGCTCATCGCACCTCGGTTCTTGTACGCCCAGCCGCCGTAGCCAACGGCTCCCGCACAACCTACGATAGCTGTGAAATAAAAAAATACAATCATTATTAAATTAAATGAATTTCAACTACAGACGCAAAGCCGGGCGTTTTTACAAAGGCATTCATTAAGTGTCGCTTAGTTTTTAGTGAAAACGGCCGTTACTTGCTCCTAACTGCCTCCTATAGTTTACTATTTGTAGCAAAACTAGCAGACAGCCAATGCCGTCATTCGTCAAAGCTGACTACAACTCTATTAGATAAATTGACCACTATATTATTATGTATTATCTAATTTAGCGAACAAATTGTTTGATTGCGTTCATTTGATTGGCTTCAGCTACGTCACTGGCTGAAATAAAACTATCTTATCATCTTCATGGCTGCTACGGATAACCTTTGTTTTGTTCTACTACTAACTTTAATATTGACATAATATCTAACTTTTTATATAATGTAATGTAATGTTATTTGATGATTTTAATTTTGTATTTTTTTCTTGATATTGATTTTTTTGATGTAATTTTATTTCACGTAAGTACCTAATTTGAGAATGTATGTTCCGCCGTTAAGGCGAACATAGATAGTTTCTGAATTTCATAAATTTTACCACCTGTTTTTACTTATGTTCACAAAATAAATGAATTTGAACCGGCATTTAATTCTGTACTAGTTTTTACGACGAGGCAACCCACAAGGTTTATGGCCGTGTTTTTATCTTCATTTAAGGGCTTGTGGCCTCTACTGTACCTACACAATCACCATCAATCTTCGTCGTAAACATCGTAACACATTGCGTCTACTCAGTTGGAATAAGAGATTTTTCCCATGTTATTAACAGAAGTATGCGAGAAATCGGTTTACCGATTTATCCATTATCCTAAAACACAGTCGGGTAATAAATAAGCAGCCTCTAGCCACTGTCCGGTATACGTGACAGTAACGAGAGGCTAACATGAATGACTTCTTTTGAAAGGGGAGAAAGAATCCGTTTTCTATTTTAATCATCAAAATATTTTGTCCATTTCATAGAAAAAACAAAGAAAGCTTTTCTGAAACGTTTTGTTTCTTACGGTCAGTAAGCTAAATGTCAAACGGTTACTAGGCTGATATCACTTCAAAACTTCCTTACTAACGTATCTACTCTGCGTATTCTCTCTCTGTTAGAGGAGGTGGGCCACAATCCACCAGACGGGCCCAGCGGCCTAGTGTGGGCTGGTTATCATAACAACAAGGTCTACATACCAGCGATCATAAAGGGAGATTCCTTGGTCTTGCGCATCAGCTTCTCGCCCTGACTCTCCTCATGGTAGTCGAACACGGGTTTTTCCTGCGACATGTCTGCGGCTGAAATGAGGAAAATAAACATTCAACCTGTCATTGAGTTTATGACGTCAAGTCCCCACCATATGTTCTTTGAAACGAGTTGTGGAAAGATAAACTGCATTTAGTCATTCCATAAGTAGAGATAATATTTTGCAACCATCACTTCAGTTGCAGTATTTTTAGTTGTGCCAGTTTCAATTCTCGGGGATTATAAAGAGCTACAGCTTTTGGACTAAGCTGGTCTATTCAATCTCAAAGTGTAGCTATAAGAGCTAATTGGATTTATTGTAAGTGCTGATCAGATCATGAATTCTTGATAAAGGCTTGCTATGGGGTCTGGTCAGTGGGTCGTCTTAGGGGTTAAATTGGTTTATATTTTGAGCTGAGACTGCATCTTCTGGGAGGTTATTCCACGCTCCGACTGTTCAGTTGCTTAGAAAGTGTTTGTGAGGGTTATTAACTTCTTCTTCTAACTATCGTATTAGTCTTAATCAGGATGCAGTGACGACTTTAGGCGACAAGACAATCTTGGTAGTACAAAACTCAGGACTAGCGTGTAGAAAACTATGAGTGTCTACGTGAGTATTATCGGACACGGGCAAGGAGTAAATCTGTTTACGATAAGTCGCTGACAAGGAAACGATTTATATCTAATCGGCAAATATTCAATGTTCTGCAACTGCAAACATGAATTCTACAGAATTTTAGGGAAGGTGCAGGACCATAGAATTCTGCCTTAATTATTGGTGGTCCTACACTACCTACCCATTAATTAGCGCAAGGTGGGTTCTAGTGACTGGGACTACGGGGACTACGAGGACTTCGAAGCAACTCCGAAACCAAGCTTTACCTATATTATACTAGTTCCAAAGAAAACACATGTCGACAGCACCATGTCAAGCTATTTGATGTTATTTGATAGACAAGATACCTACATCTATTTTAAACCAGTAATAACGTTTATATTAGAACCAACATAACATATTCTGCCAGTTTCACGGACGTCTATGTTTAGTCGACGTAAGTATCTCCATCATAGGGATTTTCCTGTAGTACAAAATAGTATTTAGGAAATTAATTTTATACACGAGATTTTTATCACGTTTCCATCAACCATCAAAACCTTTCAATTAAAAAAATCTATTACACCATATGATGGAAACATCACAAACTGATAGTAAAACACATGATGTAGTGGGAGTTTTCACACGTATGTGCAAATATGTTATACAAACAATCAACTCGTTTTATACTTTACCTAGCACTAGCCTCCACAAACAATACAATAAAAAAGATTGCGTCACAATTCACAGAATAACACAAACGATAACTAACCTTGTTATAAGTCAAGGACACCGAAATTAATACACTAGATATCACCACAACACCTACACGAGCAGCGTCTGTCGACCGAATGAGCTCAATGCGTTTACAGCAGCTATACGATGATATCACCGACTATTGCCTCTGGGGAATCACACGGCGCAGGATATCGCAACAAACAATGGGTAATACAATTAATACCTAATGTACCGTTACTCAGAAATACACTTTCTTTCACGTACCTTGAACTTAACTGCGGTAAGGCTGGAGTCTCACTGTAGTTTGTGCCGCCGAGTCGAATGCCAGTAAACCGGTCAGCTTGCGTGTGCAGAAAACGTGCGCAAGACGGCAAGACGTGTGCTATGTGCACTCGGTTCTACAACTTCTTGTATATTTTACGTCATTTCTAATTTACGACGATTTGTTAATTTTGTTATGATGAAGCTAAAAGCGTTGATAGAATGACAGGAGATTCGTTTCCTTTCATCTTACATTTAAACATAAAAAAACATGGATTCTCTGACACCATGAATGTTTCTCGAAGAATTTTGGCTTATGATGGGCTGGTTTTACAAAAATCTAATTAGTTATAAGAAGTTCTTTCCAACACAGAGAGCCTTCTGTTATACTTATAGATAAGAGGTGTGAATCTATAACAGATTCCACTGTTTATGGAATAATTCGTGAGCTGAAGGTCACACTACTATAATAATAACTCGGTAATTTATCGTGATTTTTATACTCGACCGAGACCTTGAGGCTGAGAGGAATCAAGTTCGCAGCTGTTACGACGCGAGGTTTTTTATTGCTTTTGGATATTATCGACGCTGAATTTTAATCTCAGAATAGAATGACCAGTGTAGATATTCTTCGAGAGCTGTAGAATTTATATTTATCTAGGTACAAGTCTAAAAACTTTAAATCTTTTGCTAACCCTTCGCTTGTTCCAGCAGTCTTGAAAGAAGATCAAAGTATCTTAGAAATTAATTCATCTTCATCTGCCTAGCCTTTTCCCAACTATGTTATGTTATGTTGTTGTGGCTTCCATTCTAACCAGATGTAACTGAATACCTGTATTTAACATGGAGCGGCTGCTTGTCAATTGTAGTATCTATTTAATTTAATTGTTCATGTGTAGATATAACAATAATGTACGCACAGCCTAGGTTTTATCATCTACGATGAATGATGAGTAAGCCCTAGTCATCTCGAGTGTTTATAAAATATTGAATGAATCCAAGTCGTTATTGTATCAGCCTCAGGCTAGTCCCGAGTGTCTTAATTTTATAAATGAGATATTATGAAACATCTTTAAACAAATGAATAAAAATGAAGTGTTTGTTACTGTAAGTATGTAATTTCAAAATCACAACTTTTTACTGAATGCATATAAATACGGTAGGTACTTACAACAAAAATCTATATCTATACATTGTACCTATGTGTATCAAAAGATATCACAATATCAAATATGTGCTTTTTATTTTAGTCAGCTGTTGACCGCCAGTGTTCGTTCGACGTGATATCTCTATGGGCTAACAACGTCAGAGCAGCCAGTCGTTATTTGAGGCACTTGACCAGTTGGCCTTATGACCGCTGTCGTCCACAGTCATTGTACTAATGATGACACAAAAAGGTTGAATCAATGTTTCTTTGCCCACTTGCAATAACGCCCGAAATACAGTTCGTAGAAGCCAAGTAATTTGTCAAGATGTAGTCGTTTGTAAATATTAACGACTTTCTCGAGGCAGTTGGGTAGAACCACAGAACCAATTTAGACTTGTGGGATACATTTCAAAACATTAAAAAACAATAAAGTACACAATACAATACAAATAAAGACGTTAAAATTAATTAATTTACTGCTGAGCATGAGGTCCTAGGCTCGATTCCCGGTTCGGGCAAAGTGGTACTTATTCTTAACGGCCCAAATCGAATGGCCCGCGGGCCATTCGACCGTAACGAAACCTTGTCTACGTTCCAAAGGACCGGTGATAAAATGATGTCAAAATAAATTTAAAGGGACAGTAGCATACATTGTGATAGTCGAATAGTTTATGAATTTTTGCGGGTCGTTAGTCTACAATATAAAAATAAAAATCAAAAGCTTTTCGTTGGTCAAGTAAGCATCAGTAGCTTACCTCATCTGATACCTAACATTAATTTTACTTTAATTCAAGGAAACTACTCACGCCTATAAAGTACCAGGCTGTCATAAATAAGTAGGAGGTTACCCCATCTGAGACCTAACATTAATTTTACTTTAATTCAAGAAAACTACTCACACCTATGAACACCAGGTTGTCATAAATAAGAATGCATGATGCAATCATGCAATTCATGCCAGCCTAGTACTTTTTACAATAGGGAATATGCATGTAATTTTTTCTTCACTTAAATCAATAAAATACAATACTATCAACCCAAGAAAATAATTAAAAGTTAAGTTCAACTACTGCTTTTCGCTCAAAAAATAAATTAAACTCCTACAATTTTCTACGACAGTTCAAAAGTCCGTGACTGTCGCGGCCATTCATGTCATGTTATGTGACGTCATTTACCTCTATCTGCCTTGTTTACATCTAATTTTTTACCCTTAATATATTAATTTGGCAAATTGCATGTCCTTTATTCAAGTAAACATTGCAATAACAATCTTAATATATATAAATCTCGTGTCACAATGTTTGTCCTCAATGGACTCCTAAACCACTTAACCGATTATAATAAAATTCGCACACCATGTGCAGTTCGATCCAACTTGAGAGATAGGATAGTTTAAATCTAGGTAGGTAGGGTAGGTAGGCAGGGTAGGTAGGTAGGGTAGGTAGGTAGGGAAGGTAGGTAGCTAGGGTAGGTAGGGTAGGTAGGTAGGGTAGGTAGGTAGGATAGGTAGGTAGGGTAGGGTAGGTAGGTAGGATAGATAGGTAGGGTAGGGTAGGGTAGGTAGGTAGGGTAGGTAGGTAGGGTAGGTAGGTAGGGTAGGGTAGGTAGGTAGGATAGATAGGTAGGGTAGGGTAGGGTAGGTAGATAGGATAGATAGGTAGAGTCGGTAAAAAGGGTACGGTAGGGTAGGAAAAGGTGCATTGCAACGCATGCCGGGACAGCTAGTATTATAATAAAAGTGAAACTTAGTGAAACTTTAAGTACTTTTCAAATAAAAGTGTTTCTTTGACACATGGTATTTGACGTCACTACCGGCGTTATCGAGGGGCGATGCGTTTTGAGTTTGCGTTCCGTTTCACCAAAAACACGCTACATGAAATATTAAATTGTAAAGTAAGTGTTGTATTAGAAAATTAAACAAGTGTACCACAATGTTTTTATGGACCAATACAAGGCATTTTTAAGAAATAATAAAAGTTTTGTATTTCTTGCATATTCCCTATTCTGAAAAAAAATACTTTACAATATCAGAAGGCCCTTACTAAGAAGTTAAAAAGATCCAGAACAGTTAAAATACTATCAATTCATGTCAGCCTAGTACTTTTTAGGCTTCCGTAGCCGATTAGCAAAAAAACGGAACCCTTATAGATTCGTCATGTCTGTCTGTCTGTCCGTGTATGTCACAACCACTTTATTTCTTAGTAGGTCGATGTTCTGCTAGTATGTCCATTTTAATATGTTCTTGATTATTCTGGCACCATTTCAAGCGACTTTTGAAAACTTTGCAAGCCTCTCGCATTTGTTCATAAACATAACCATTTAAATCTTTTATTTCAACTTTATATTTATAACCTTTGTACCCGAATGTACTTGATGTAGTTTATAACATTGAATTGGTTTACAAATTTTTATCACCGCTTCTTTGGAACGTAGACAATTTTACGTTACGGTCGATTTGGGCCGCTCAGGCAAAGTGTTATTGGCTCGGGCAAAGTGTTATTGGGTTTTCCATCAGAAATGATTCAGTAGTAGTTACGGAGACTGGATTTGTGCCCAGTTGATAGCAATAGTCTCGCTCCTATTACATGGGACTTAAACATAACTGGCGAAATGTGGGTGTACTATTAGGTACACCTCTGCCTAACCTTTCGGGGATTACAGGGTGGTGTTATCTATGTATGTTAAGATTAAAGGATGTCACAGGAGCGTCAGCTATTTCGAAATGGTGAGAAGTAATTACAAACTCGAGTAAGTTATTATAAAAATCTTTTAATAATAGGCTTGTGTTTTAAAATCAGCAACTGATGTTGCTGACTATACAATTGTGCAACATAAATATAACGGATACATAGAACTAAGTCTTGTATGCTGACTGTACTGCAATAAATACTATCATAGAATATTTAAATGAACAAAAATAGACGGTTCTTACAAACGTTCTTAATTATACTTTAACAGATAAAATATTTCTTTAGAATTCAATTTCAGTAAATGATAGATTTTGGTATTTTATTAACAGATACTTACCTATTTGAGTATAAGCATGAACATGAAAGCCAGTGATTTAAAATGTCTGCAAAATAAGTTTTTGAAGTATGAGATCGTAATACCACATCATTTGCTGAAATTGTAATCCTAACAAAATCACAGTTACATTACCTACACTTACTTATAGAAACGATAAAGCAGCGACTTTACTTTAACATAATAATATATATATCTACATATTATATACCTACATCGGTTATATAGACATCAAATTGTGAATCGATTGGGTTCCAGACTACTCTGAAATAATAACGATTATTTGGCCCCCCGCACTAACCAAGGAGGAGTACAGTCAATAATAGACCTTAGTATAATTACCACGAAGTCCAAAATAGAACGCATGGCTCATGATTACGCTCCACAGAACAGTTTATGTACATCCAACTTTGCACTTTGTGAGGTTTCTTATAAAGCCTATTTATTAATGTCGTCATAAAATCCTCTAGAAACTGCGCGCTCTTATTTGATCGGCGGGAAGCCTCAGGAACCAAATCCACATAAAGGTTTTTTTTCTTTATTTTAAACAAAGTAAAATGCCAATTTGAACTACCTAAACAAGTTTCTACATCATATGGTTAGCGACCAGTATACGAGTAAATAAGTTAGTGTTTCAGCTAGTATGAGAGCGTTTTGGTGGACAAATGTATAGTTAGTAGTTACTACAGATTTAGTAGTATCACAGCTCTTGGAAGAATTCGTTTGGGGAAGGATCGCCATACTTATGACTACCGTTAAGCTGCATTTATCTAATCCGACGATTAATAAGTATTACTTAAATTATTAAGAAGTACTACATTCAAGTAAAATCAGTGAATTTAATTGTTAAGCAAATTGACTACCCACTCAAACAGTTCTTTGACAGTTGTGTGAAATGACAACTCGGGAAAGTTGCGAGTGTCAATTTGTTTAACAATTAATGCCTCTGACTGTATGTTACGATCACAAACGAAAAATTCCCTCTATCTAAACTTGTCAACAAAAGACGGACCACTTGTAACCGCTTCTGTGGTCATATTCACTACATCATTTTTTTTTACACGGCCACTTGCCACACTTATGAATAGAGCCGAATATAAGTATACTAAAATATTTATACTATTTTTGAACTAAAAATATTTTAAAATTGATAGTTAAATTTTAAAAACGTAAGAGATACGACAAAGTATGTTACTTAAATACTTTGCTATAGAAGAAAACCACATTATGTGGCATAAATATAATTATTTTAACCAACAAATGTATTGGTTAAGTATTGTCATTTGTTTTAGCGCAGTTTTAAAGGACCGGACATCCTAAACAGTAAAGTGTGTTTGAAGGTGAAATCAACGGGACAGAATTAGAGCGAGAATGGATTGGATGCATCATAACCAGAGATCAGAATAGGTACAGTTCATTTTTCTAAAGTTCAAGGAAGAAAGTAACATGTAGATAACACCTCCCTTAAAATCCTAGAATGATTTTCAAATAAAAAATGTTCCGAAATAATTGAGTTAAATTAGAGGGAGGTATTACGAGTATCCTCATTTTACTTCGTGCCTCGAAAAGCACGTTAAGCCGTTGGTCCCGGTTGTCAGTTGTAGATCTTTGACAATCGTTATAGGAAGTCAGTCAGTCTGATAACCAGTCTTGGGAAAAGGCTAGGCAGATGATGACTTACTTCCTTAAAGTTTAGGCGAATAAACTCTACTTATTCCGACTCTGATTATAACATCACGCCTGTGGCCCACATTGTAGCAAAGTGTGCAAATTTGCTACGCTGTAACACTTTGTGCTACGGGCGCTGGACACTTCGTGGCACAATTTACACTTAGGTACCCTCGTTTTTTGTCCGTTTGGATAGTAAATCTGCCGTGAAATATTATGTAAGCTGGTAGGATTGGTTGACCGAAAAAATAACAACCATTCTCCTTTAACAACTTTCGGATTCCGAGGTAATGTAATCAATTCAAAGTATGTAGTTACATTATTTTAGCTTACAATGTTTTATAGAACTTAAAATTATGTTTTTAAATTAAATCTCTTATCTAAAATAACAGTATTTGGGAATAATGAGTTCAGTGTTCTATGAGTTTTGAAACTTTGGTATTTGAACTGAAATTAAATACCCATTTATTCAGAATATTCTTGTTTTATATTTATTTTAGCTGCAGCAGCGTTTAGTATGATATGGGTACATTTGTACTTCAGATAGATCTTGTTATTATAATGATTATAATAGTATGTATTCGTTTTCCTTTTAAATTTTATCGAGCTGCAGCAATTAAAAATGAGTTTAAAGAAAAAGTTACTTCTCTGCAGTGATGTTAAATAAAATACATAAAACTATATTTTTCCTAAATCAACAATCCGTAGAGGCGCCTACAAAATTACTCGACTATTTTCGATCAACAATGACAATTGACAGATAGCAAGTGCACATAGCTACACATGCACAAAGATTATTGTGCACAGATATATTGCGATATGCGAGACATATTATGTCTATCATCCGATGGACAATGGCACGTAATATGTAAGCTCAGGATTGAGGATCGTCAAAATCAAGCAATTTGACAAACCATACTTACCTTTACTTCACCGGAAGTGTAACAAATTGATCCTATTCCACATCCACACAGCATAACACAATGGACTATCACTTGCTTTGGCAAGACCTCAGTGCTTCGCACTCAAACTTGAATAAAATAAAATTAACTACACAGTTCTGCACAATTGCACACAATTTTGCACAGTTGCACAGACATTTTTGCACAGATTCATTGGTACTGGCTGGGGGCGCTGGAGGACACCTTCTCTAGCTTCTCGAAGTGTTTGCGCGCATTCCTGATGTTGATGAGGGTCGCTTCTGACGGGATCTTGGGGTCTGACATCTCTACCATGACGTATGTGTTGCTCGTGAACCCGTCTATGAACGCTGCGAATACGCTGTTGCGGACCTAGAATTAAAATATGAATAATTTTAGTTTAGTTTCGGATATAAATTGACACGTTGAATGCCAGACTAAAAACTATGTTTAGGCCAGTGGGCCGCAGCGGACACCGTGTGTCCACATGCTCTCGATCACTTTAGAAGTCTCTAGGCGGCCGACGGCGGAGCGTTCGACTGTTTTTATCAAGGCATATCACCGTTATGGCATTCAACGTTAAGCTCCTTCTCCCTGAAACGAGGCCTAGTCCCAGCAGTGGGAATGTTAGGGTTTCTTCAGAAAAATATTGAAAATACTCTCAGAGAATTCATCGCAGTACTTTCCAGACAGGCTATTGATTTTACTTCGGCTCTCTGGGCGCGACTAATTGCAGAGGGTGAGTAATCAAAACGCATACTAGCGGATTATGTGATTAGACGACATGTTGTGACTTGTGTGACACATACAGCGCTACATGATTCATTTGTTTTGACACTCGCATGACTTTGGCAGTATGGGCGCTGTTGCTAAACATTTGTGAAATGTATTGAAAACACAGGATGGCTGCGTTACTGTAATTTTTGTCCAAGCGCCAAAAGGTTAATTTAACAGCCTAAGCCGAACGCGAGGACTGAACTCTCAAGTATTTCCTCTAATTATCTGATTTATCTAGTAAATAAACATAAACAGCAGATAGTCAAAGTACCGACCTCCATGCTCTGGAACTGCGCGGCGAGCTTGGAGCAGGAGAGCTTGAACTGCTTCACGATGTTGGAGACCTTCTCAAAGCGGTGCGCGTCGCGGTGCGGCCGCTGCTGGCAGTGCGACACCACCAGGAACGTCGCGCGCTCGAACAGCAGCACCTGCGGGGTAGGCAGTGTATCTGGTGAGCTTGTTGCTCTGTCTAAGACAGAAGTGTGAACCTGCGCTGATGATGGAAGGAAAAACATCGGACCCCACAAATATCACCCACAATTTAATCATTTTAATGTAACCAGTGGCACTCGTACAACGTACAACCAAGACGAATTTAACGACGCGACGTATAATTTATCCAAATCGGTACATCCGTTTAGTAGTTACGAGGAAACAAAGAAACGGACATACATACAGGTCAAACACTTAACCTTCCTTTTGGGTTTCGCCGAAGTCAGGTAATAAGTGGTGCGGGAACACAATGGTATTGGTCCCGAATTCTCAGTGGGCACTTAAGCGAGCAGGCACTTTGTGTAATTTATTCCATGCTTTTAAAACAGTGCAGAAAGAAAATCAGTTCATTCTAGAACTAAAAATTCGAAGACGTGTGGCATTCACCGACCCGCACTGGGATCACCTGGTGGATTTTTTTCCCATGGTGAGGAAGCCGGTCTCGGTTGAATACATTTTCAATTGTTCTTAAAGTGCATTTTTGCATGACCAACACAATTCATTAAACGATCAGGGTCGTGGCTGTTATTATTGTTTTAGAAGTATGTATAGAGCACTATACCTCGTCTGCGTCCACGATTTCAGCGAACTGCTTCAGCGACGACTCTAACGCCTTCACGTTGGGTATTAACTTGTACACTATACTCGACCACGCCCTGGAAATAATACAAATACAATTTTTATATTTTTTTCATTCACCAATCGTACGCCATTCAAAGTAATGCAATGGTGAATGAAAAAGTAAGATAATTTAGGAGCATTAGAGTCCTCCTAATGAACATGGGTGCAATGGCAAAGGGTGCATGTGCATCATAATGTGGTGAACGCCTATGACGATATTTACGACGTTTGACAAAAACCAAAGGAGTATGAAAACAGTTTTAAACTTTCGCGGTTTACAACTAAACTTATACTAATACTGTCACTTACGGGATATCTTATATCGGGAGCTCAAAATAATGAACAATCACGGAAGATATCGCTTAATAAAAAAAGGCAGTATCATAAATAGTTATAATTTTATCCAAAAATTACAAAGTGGCCTATTGTAATTTTTGGATAAAATTATAACTATTTATGATACTGCCTTTTTTTTATTAAGCGGTGAAAAATGCCTTAACCATACCGCACCGTCCGGGGAGACGGCTTGGTTATGTCCTTGCACCCACTAACCACCGCCGTGAGCCTACTTTCTACTCCCTTGCCTTGGCGGATGGGCCGCGAGAACAGCATGATGTTCGCGACCTATCAAGCGCAGCCCACCTCCAGGCTCCAAACTCCTTGGCGATGTCACGGGCTCAACTGAGACATCGCCACCACTCATGAGCGTTTATGATCCTTAACCTAACCCTAATCAAGCCTCCATAAGGTACAAAATCAGCTGCTTTCTCCCGACCTACGCCATTTCTTATGACCTTAAGACAAGCACATTATAAATGGTACTCGCACAATCGTAAACATGCAGCAATCACAGCGCACCCGCGTCCGACACGCAGATTGCCGATAAGAGTCGCGACTGTTTATACTTACATTA
The DNA here is from genome assembly GCA_905220335.1 of Noctua pronuba. Taxonomy (NCBI): domain Eukaryota; kingdom Metazoa; phylum Arthropoda; class Insecta; order Lepidoptera; family Noctuidae; genus Noctua; species Noctua pronuba. The sequence continues at coordinate 12,697,816 of LR999894.1, forward strand.
ACATGGCTCGCGTTTCCCTTACACTGTTACTAGGGAAATTGTACTGCAGTTTCATAGGGGATAATTTATGTTGCTACTTCTTTTTCCTTATTCATCCGATTTATCAATTAAATGGGTAAATTGTGTAGTTTAATTTTAGACAAGAATTTTCAATGTAGTGAAGTCCCATTGTTTTATAATTTACAATAAGAGCTTTGTATATCGTTCAAAAATGTTTGTATTTCTACAATTCATATTTATATACTAAATGCTCACACCTTTTTCTCCGTGGCGGTAAGCAGAAACCACAGAAAGCCACCTGCTACGATCCTCACATACTCCTTCCGGATTCATTTATATTAATAACATAACATGACATCACGCCTGTAATCTCCGAAGGGTTAGGCAAAGGTGTACCCGATACTACACCCACATTTCGACAGCTATGTTTAAATCGTATGTAATAGGGGGCGAGACTATTGCCAACAACTACTCACTTCAGATTCAGAACTAAACGCGACTTGACGGACAACTGCTACTTTTGTATCAATCAAGAAATGCGAAATCATTTGCTTCTCTATGTATATATAATGCATTTTCAATACAAATAAACCTGTATACAAGTATGGTTACTTGAAGAGCTTGTAAAATATATACTTTTATACTAGAAGCATACTCACTTGTATAAAGTCTCATCCCATATGCTAGTCCTGAAGCAGGTGCACTCGAGTGGCTTGGACAGCCTCTTCAGGTCCTCCTCTCTTTCCTTGAAGATCTCCTCGCGCTGTTCCTCTGGCACCAAGTCCATCTTGTGCACTAGGCAGAATATCCTTGCCTCTGGAGAATTCTGCGAAAGGAAAAATAACATAACTATGATAAAACCTTTAAGAAACCGTCTGGTAGTGGTCAAAGGCAGAGTAACATAGAATAACTAATAGGAATACTTGCAGTACACTGTTTTTGTTCTAAAACTTGTATAAATTCAACTTGGCAGTACACTTAGTAGTAAGAGATGCAAATGGTCACGCATGTTTAATAGATTCGAAAGTATTTTTTTTTATTTGGTTACCTGATTTAATGACTTGAAGATAGGCGAATTCTGAATTAAGTCTAGGATTTTTTTTTTAATTTATAAACCCTTTAAAATGACAGTGCAGACTGCTGGCTCAAACTGGCTAAATCTTGTCAAGGACCGCGAAAAGTGGAAAAAGATGGAGGAGCCTTTACCTGTATTGGGGCTATATCTCCAACCCTTAATAAAAACTAACTAGAATAAGTTAAAGACTAACACAACTAACACTTAATTATTCATAAGTACCTGGTGATTTTAAAGTGTGTGTAAATTAAATGAGATTAGAAATAAAAGGCTTTTTATTTATTTATTTAATGACAAGGGGTATCGTATTATTGTGCCGAGAGCTACTAGCTATTAACTTCAATGGATGAATATCATATTTCGTAATACAGCAGTATCCTCTTTATTCTTCTGATGACAAAGATCACTCGTCCAAGGACACAATGTGACAAATAGGCCTCACAATATTTGTAGACGGGTATGTTTACAGTCACACACTATAACATTAGACATTCAATTCAATCTATGCATAATTGGTATTTGTTTATTATTTCCACTGATAAACCAGTTACAGCTGCATGTTACATTATCAAGTATTTGCTTAGTGATTGGATTCAGTGTATGTTAATATTATGTGATTTGAAATGGAATAATACATGCAAAGCACCTACAACAAAGGGGGATACCTTATTTTAAAGTCTATTGAATTAAATACAAGCCTGATGGCTATTTCGATTCTATTGCAATATTGGCCTCATGGCTGCAGTCATAATCATCATCATCTGCCTAGCCTTTTCCCAACTATATTGGGGTCGGCTTCCAGTCTAACCGGATGTAGCTGAATACCAGTATTGTACACGGAGCTACAGCCTATCTGACCTCCACAACCCAGTTAGTACTGGGTTATACAATACCCCTTGGTAAGACTGGTTGTCAGACTTTTTGGGACACTGACTACCTAACGACTGTCAAAGATCTACAAATGACACCTGGGACCGATGTGCTGCAGTCGTAATATTCAATCAAATCAGGTAGTTTGACTGATCTTACAAGTAGACCAAGCATTCAAAAAAGAACTATTTTATATGGATTGTTGTGCTGTCATTTTCATGCTAGGACAAAGGGAAAATTGGTAACCAGTTTAAGAAATAAAGTAAATAGGTACCTGTAAGATAGCTTCCAAACAAGACTGATAGTAATGCATATCCTTTTCCATCTCCCTGCTTTCAACATCAAACACGTAGATCAGTACTTCCACATTCCTGAAGATGTTGTCTCTCTGTGATGCGAAGTAGTTCTCCATGAAGGCCTCCTGCCCCCCGCAATCCCACAGGTTGAGGACCAGGTTGCCGAGGAAACGGACATGTGAGTGTTCTACGTCAACTGGAATGGAAGGTGTAATTGTTGGTCAGACTTTCGCCTTAGGGGCAGTTTGTTGGAGTTTGAGTATACCGTATAGGGCTTTATGAGCATTCAAAAAATAATTCAAAAAAATTCGAAGGCCCATTTCTCTTAAACGTTGTGTCATTGAACAATGCTTTTCAGAGTATAAAAGGTTTATATGGCCAAGTTAATTACGATGTTGTAAGAAATTCGGAAATTTCCGAAAAAATAACTAACATTTTCAAGTCCTTACTCCCTAGCACCTCTAAGGCTTCAACCCAATTGTTGTCGAACTCATTTGTATTATTGTTACATAATATTATGCCTGTTATCCTGGAAGGGTTAGGCTGATACCTATAGTACACTTATATTTCTTCAGCTATGTTTTATTATTGTTTTTATCACATAAATGCTATAAGTCTATTACCTACAAAAGTAACTATTCTGATAAAAAGCATAATCTATGCATAGGTTTATTTATGTCCTTATTTTTATTATCTTTTCTATGTTATTAGATTTTTTCAATGTCATCTTGACATTATCAACATACTTACCTTTTGTTTTGAAAGAATTGAAAGAATAAACATGATTTCTGATGATCATTTTACAGTCAACATAACATCATACCTAATAGTACAATCCACATTCCAGTAGATATGTTTAAGTCCCATGTAATAGTGGTCGAGCCTACTGCCATCAACCGGGCACAAATCCAGACTCTGTGGCAAAACCCAAAAACATTCCTCTGACCCAGGACCTCATGCTCAGCAGTCATGCTTGTCACAGCTCGACCAATGAGGCAGTCTCAACCACAATCCACCCTCTCCTCAGAAGACCATGGTTTCAAAGATTATGTTTATTATCATTTCAAGTACATTTTTGTTGTACAAAATGGTGGTTCATACAACATTTATAGAGTTAAAAATTAAATCCCATGATATACGTATGTATATCATGGGATTTAATTTTTAACTCTATACATAATTACAAACCATTCAGTTTTGTGGTTTTATTTCATGGTTTATTATTATTTTAATAATGAAATTCATGTCATAATTCTTCTGCCATTACCCTAGTCTCAGGCTTTCACTTTCAAATTACTTATGCAATTTAAGAGTGGATGTACAGGCACCAGCACATCAAGCTACCCGTAACTGTCAAATTTTCCCAATCAACCTTGAACCTAATGCTATAACAATAAAGTGGAAAATCTGTAAAGAAATTTGACAGATTGTAGTAGCTTAATGTGCTGGCATCTGAACATACTTTACATAATCACTAATTTCAGAGCTGAGTTTCAGTGCATCATATTATTTGCTATGTACTGTGGGCATGCATGGGCAGTAGAGGGAGACTACATAATTATGTACCTACAGTCCATGATGGATGAGTCAACTGACATAACAATGCATCAAACTGATAAATGTTGTTATATCTCACAATAACTTCACCCAACATGTAAACAAATATGACTCTCTGCCCTACATTTCTTGTTGTGTTTCTATACTCGGAAAAAAGACTTTCGTTTTTGATAAATTTTCAAAGGGTATAAAATTGCAAATCACAACTTACTTGTTGCGCCCAGTCGTCTTGTGTCTCTGGCGATGTAGTTGGCAAATATTATTGACCTCATGCTCGTTTTACCTGAGCCACTCTTGCCCATCAACAAAACCTGAAAATGGAATGATAAGACAGTTTTCAAAATACTCTTATCTACCATGAGTTCTTTTCAGTTCTGATGAAATTTCTTCCTTAAACAACAAAATAAACGATTAAAATCAAGTTTATCTATTTGAATACGCACCTTCTTCTTCATGTTGACTATGTTTTACTAGGTCAAGGGTCTAAAACTTCATAGGTTCTATAAAGCTCGAATCACAAAACAATTTTGAATAAAAATAACTATATCAGAGAAACAATTTTCAAAATTATGTTGATAAATAAGTGAAATAACTTGAAAAATAAAAATTAAAAGTAGGCGTAAATCTTTATTCATTTACGACGAAGTCAATGAAATTGATGATGATGAACGACAGATGATACAATTTCTCACTGACATGACGATTGTCAACTGACCTGACGGAAACTATGACGTTAGCAATAATGGTTCAGAAATTAGAAAAATGGTTCAATCAAACTTTAAAATAAAAATTGTGTTTGTGCTTAAAAAACTTAGTAACGAAACAGAGAATTAATTAAATATAGTAATTCAAAACGTTTTTAGTTCTATTTTGCTTCCATTTCTCATAATTGAATTTACAAACCACAAATATTTTGATAAATTTCTGAACAAAAACTTTGTACTTTGATAAAGTTGCGTTCCGAATGAGTTAATTTTGCACAGATCGAATAAGCTATTTTTTATTTATTTTGCTATCGAAAAATATATTTGTATGAACTGCATACATAAATACAATTTAATAATAATTGCTAGTTTAAAATCAAAATATTGTTCGCCAGTTTTCAGTGACAACTTATTTCTAAAATATGAACGTATTGTTTTCATTTATGTGTCATACTGTACATTTTTGTCACCCTGAACGAAAAAAATGTCAAAAAGGGTTTTGTAGATAGAAACGTGTGATTATTCCTAAACTTTCTCACAATATGTTTGCTATTAAGTGAAACCTGAATAATTGATACGAGTCTTCACAATGGCTCGTCACCGCGATATTAGAAATAGGAGTTATTCCGAAGACTACGACGACGACGATGTTTACGGATATTCTGTTGAAGAAGATAGCTGCATGTCGCCGAGCGACGCATCACAGTGGATTTATGACCGAAATCGTAGCCAGCAGGTAGATCTCTTGCAGAGCCAGAATGACATACAAGAAGAGCCCGAAGAAGATAGTGTAGCAGATACAAGTCAACCCGGACTCGAGCGACGCGAGTCTATGGACTTCCGGAGTCTGAACCTCGACGAAGAGGATGAGGCTAAGCTCATGTCATGCTTAGACGAACTTAGGAATGTTATAGGCGACACAGTATCGGATAACATTCTCATACAAACTGTTATAAAGCACAAGTTTGACTTTAGTAAGTCCCTTGATGATATACTCAATAGAAATAGCAAAGATGCTGAGATTCCTAAAACAGAACCTGTGAAGCCTGTGATCATTGTAGATCCTTTAAAAGCTCCTGTTATATCAACTGTAGACAAAGTTCCAAAAGTCATAGCTACCAATGTAGAACCAAAGACTGTTGGAATAGTGAAAGGGTTTAAAGTTGGGCAGGATGGCAGCTCTGGTAGTCGTCCACAGACCCCAAGAGACCAATCACCTTGCCCAGAAAAGATACTGAAGACTGATCAAGGTGATGAGATTAAAGTAACACCTAAAGTGAAAGAAAACAAACTGGATGCCAACACACAGTATGCAAATGAGAGAGGATCAGACAAAGACCACTTGTACATTGTTGTTATTGGTCATGTTGACGCTGGCAAGTCTACCCTGATGGGCCGTCTGCTCTGTGAGCTTGGAGAAGTTAGTCAAAGAACTCTGCACAAATATGAACAAGAGAGCAAGAAAATTGGCAAACAGAGCTTCATGTATGCGTGGGTGTTGGACGAAACTGGTGAAGAGAGGGTCAGAGGCATCACAATGGATGTAGGAAGAGCACAATTTGAATCAAAGACAAAAAGAGTGACTATATTAGATGCACCCGGTCACGCTGATTTTATTCCTAATATGATAACTGGTGCAGGTCAAGCAGATGTTGCTCTACTTGTAATTGATGCTACCAGAGGTGAGTTTGAGTCCGGCTTTGACTTTGGAGGTCAGACCAGAGAGCATGCTCTGCTAGTGCGTTCACTTGGAGTAAGTCAACTTGCTGTAGCTGTTAACAAATTAGACACAACTAATTGGTCTCAAGAGAGGTTTAATGAGATCTCTAAAAAACTAAAAGCTTTCTTGAAACAAGCTGGTTTTAAGGATTCTGATGTCACTTACATACCTTGCTCTGGGTTGACGGGAGAGAACTTGGTGAAGCCTCCAGCTGAAGCAGAACTAATTAAATGGTATAATGGACCATGCTTACTAGATGTTGTTGATAAATTTAATGTACCCGAGAGGCCTGTATCAAAACCTTTACGTATGTCTGTAAATGATGTGTATAAAGGAACTGGCTCAGGGTTCTGTGTCGCCGGACGCATTGAGAATGGCTTGATCAATAAAGGTGACAAGATATTAGTATGCCCCACTAAAGAAATGGCTGAAGTTAGAAATATAAGTATCAATGAAATGACAACTAATGTTGCATTTGCCGGAGACCAAGTCAGTGTGACATTAACAGGAGTAGAGATGCAGAATGTGTCTGTTGGCTATGTACTGAGTGACCCCATCCAACAAGTACCTGTCACCACAAGGTTTGAAGCCAGGATAGTCGTTTTTAATATTAAGGTTCCTATCACAAGAGGGTTTCCTGTACTTATTCATCATCAATCCCTAGTTGAGTCTGCAAACATTGTGAAGTTGAAGTCACTATTGAACAAAAGTACGGGCGAGCTGGTGAAGAAGAAGCCTCGTTGTTTGGGCAACAACTGTGTGGCTGTGGTTGAGATAGAGGTGTGTCGTCCGATCTGCGTGGAGCGCTACAAGGATGTGAAGGAGCTGGGCCGCGTGATGCTGCGCGTCGCCGGCACCACTATAGCTGCCGGGCTCGTCACGAACATCGTCAACACCTGATCGATCTGATAAGCTTTAACATTGTTTAAACATTTTGGCATCTTACATAGATATAGCCTGGAAATTACCGTAGGTAATGAAGGCACTTAAGACTTGATTGTTTTTAGTATATTTTTTATAACACATTTTTCAGTCTTCCATTCCTCATTTTTTAAATACCTCACGTCGACGCCATTGGCTATCTGTTGCGCCGTATTATGTAACAAAGACCCATGACGTAAGAGCTTCAAATTAATTTATAAAACATGTTGTGGCCTATATTTTTAGCAGTTTTAAGTGATAAATGAGTTAGAAGAACTATTCTTAAATTGTCAAGTTGGTGTTAAGTTTATGTAACAGCTGTCTCAACGAGCATCGCAATGCACATGGAGAATGTACAATAATGTATCGTGCTATAACAATTGTTTATATCTTTAATTATTACTTTATAAATATTATTTATAATGCCAATAAATTTGTTGTTATATTTGATGTATTTTATTGTTTTTCCTTGTAAGTCACGAATGAGACATAATATGCGAGTAAATAGGAACATAATACATTAATACCCATCATCCGTCTTTGGTAAAATACTAGGTATGATAAAATTATGATGGATACCTATCTCATGTAAAGGGGAGTTGGTCCTGCCACTTCTTCCCAGCTAAAACAGGAAGTAGCGAAAGGCGCGCGCTCTGGGGGACTGTCTCTTGTAAACTTTGGCGTTCATAAAACGATTATCAGCCTAATTTGAATAAATTACTTCTATTTTTTTATTTTTACGCCTGGTTATTCTGATTTCTTTAGGGCTTCATTCCATGGACTATCCATGGTCAAAAAATTATGGAAAGGACTTGTGGCTATCACCATGGACATCCACGGGTATTGTACCCAACTGGATTGAAATGAATAGTTTTTTAACTACCTATCTAAGCACATTAAGCACTCGGTTCGAACATACCCTGATCGTGTCAACGCGGCATTACGGGCTGTAACTGTTGAGAATACGAAATGGTGGCTAAAAATCCACAATAGTGTAGGTACATAATCAGAGAGCCTATTTAGGTTAGCAGGCCATCGGCCGTAGCGCTGCAGATTGTTATCCGCCGGTCGTTATCCTTAGGTTAGTCAAATGAGCAGGTAGCTATGTAGGGTGTGGAGAGCGCGCGTTTTCCGATAGTGCAATGTACCGTCAACCGCGCGTCCACGGTGGTAATATAATTGATTTGACTGACAGGTCGTTTATTTCGTGCAATAAGCGAGTGTTACTAACATGTTCGGGTTGGGAAGATAAGGTACTGCAGGGCGGCCATATCCATCCATCCTTATGAACGCGATTGCCACAAAGCTATACTATACCGTATACGTGAAAAGCAAGCGCGTGCCCTGTACGCCAACGACACAAATATGTGACAAAAAATGCGATGCGCTATAAGTAAAAAACCTTTGAAGTCTGACAACAAGTCTCACCAAGGGGTATCGTATTACCCAGTACTAAGTGGGTTGTGGAGGTCAGATTGGCAGTCGCTCCATGTAAAATACTGGTATTCAGCTGCATCCGGTTAGACTGGAAGCCGACTCCAATATAGTTGGGAAAAGGCTAGGCAGATGATGGAATCCCTATTCTTTTTGCCCTGTACGCCAAACAACACAATGTGACAAATGGTAGGTGAAATTGTGGTTTGGCGTGGAAGCCACGCGCGTGCGTTTATGCTCTGGCGTTCTAAAGGTTAAGTAAGTAAGGTTAAGTAGGAATACGTTCGGAGATAAACCGTTCGGCTTAGCTCAAATTCTGGAAATCACACCTCATCATGTGTCAGCTATTGTAGATGCCTTTCGAATTTGCCAATGAAGCAGCCGAATATGTTATTGTGTAGTAATCGATTTCGGTCGGCTTTGTTCACCAAATACTGCTGAATATGACCCACCGAGCATGATGTGCAATGTGCAACATCCTTATAGGCAGTTTCGGTGATTCAAGTGTCAATAGTGACGTGCGCGTCCACAAATGGCGACTACCTACCCACATCCAACCAAAAGAGTCATAACATCATGCTTTAACGCCTTAGAGCAAAAGCAGTTTCGGTTGGTTTTCATAAATTAGCTTTACGCTGGTTCTTTAATTTCTTACTTGATGGGATCCTTATCTTCTGAGTAAAACATTTACAAAGGCAATGCAATTTTGACTTATGACAACATGTAACGTGTTCTTTCTTGCAGGCGATATTTTCAAAATTCCTTTCAACCATCCGATTGTTATTAAAAGTGTGTGACCCAATTGTGGTCTTCTATCTATGCCTTATCTAATTATTCACACGTGACTAGAAGATAGGTAGGTACCACTTTAGAAACATTTCGTAGTAACACCCATTTTTATTTTTTAAGGATGGGTATTCATCAACTGACCCCTCCTGCTCTGGGCGAAGCGGAAGGGAGTGTCAGACTTGTACTGACTAAAACCCATCGATGTCCCTTCTTTGCCCTTTGTGTTCCAGGGCCGCGGTATCTCTTTCGAACAGTCCCGCAGCCCCGGCAGGGTAGTGACACCCCTCGAAAGAACTTTTCTTTGCATACAGATATTACAGTCACTTTATTAACAAGAGTCCATAGAAACTATTAAGACATAAAGAAGGCTTCTTGCTGGCTCAGTAAATAGTAATATTTGCAGAGTTGTGTACTGTGTCTGTGTAGCAAGAAGTAAAGTGCGGCAAGGAAACAGTCTCCCGCCAGGACCAAGAGATTTAATTTAGATAAGTAGTTTGCCGACGACAGCTTGTTATGTCGCTGCAATCAACTGAGTCTTGAACGTTTGTAGCCGTCTCGAGAAATATCATCTGAGTTTTTATGTAGTCGTAGGTCTACGACTTTGTAAGAAGACTTATGAAGTGGTTCGGGTTAACCAAATTGTTTTTGAATATCAAATACCAAGTAACTTGTTTACCTACTTAGGTACCTACCTACTCTGTCCCGTACTGAAATAAGTTCCTGGATAGTCAAGATAGAATCCTTCACCAAGTATACACTCAAATTCACTTATCTTTGACAATCGCATCGTTGATTTTATTAATTTCCTCTATGGTCGTATCTATTATGTCGAAAGCGCCTACGGGAAAAATGCAGTGGCCTGTTCTTGATTAAAAAAGCAACCGAAACGGTTTTAGAGCGGGTAAGTACTCTACCCAAACATTTATTTACTACATCTTGAAATATACTTTGCAATAGGTAAAGAATGCCAGAAGCAGCGTCGTGCAGCTTTGCGCCGCGCCGTGTCAACGTTTGTGCCAAGTGTCGCGGACTCGCGGCGCGCGGCGTGGCAGGAGTCGTGAAATTTAATTTCCTACTAATTTCCCAACACTCGGTAGTTCAGTGTTTACTCTCTCAACTACAGGCGGCGTCTCCAACCTTTTGCTACTTTCAATTCCGATCCATCGATTTCCATTTACAGTAGGTATTTCCGATGTTCTTTTTTTTGAACTTTTCAGGTAATTAATAAGTCCGTTTTTTAGTTTTTATCCTCAAAGAGAAGCTTAATTCATTATTCTTAATGGTTTCGCGAATTGCACGAGTTCTATTAATTAAAAGTTGAAGCCTTTTAAAGTGTTTTGGAAGTTGTTACTAACTTAACGGTTGCGAATTATGGAGCAAGTGAAACTTTGATTGCAGAAGTCATAACGGGTGGCGAAGCGCGAGCGCCTCTTAAAATGTTTTGAGCAAGAATTATTACGACCGCTCTACTTGTAACTTGTACAACTGAACATGCAATTTAAAACTGAGCCATCTGGTTTATATTGTTTTAAATGTAAAAAAAGGTAAAGCATGTTTTTATTGCAACTAAAAACCCCTACTAAGGTCGAAGAAGTTAATTCTATGGGTATTTATTATAGGTACATAATTATGTAGCTACTATGGCTATTATTGGTTATTTTCTATATTATTATTAAGTTAATCCTATACGAATATTCTAAACAAATATTATTATCTTAAAGACGACTAATGTTAGACAGGAAGTAGGTACGTACCTAAGACTACCTATGTATTATATATTATTATATTGTATTAGTAATTGTTGTACTATAATTTTTCTAATTAAGGCATTTTATTGATTTCAATTGATATTTGTACGGGATCCATGGATATTCTTACTCATTTGAGATGGTACCATTCGTCCGCAACAGAGCGGTGGAACTAGGGAACTTGCAGGAGAATTAGCATAGATTTAAATATTGAGATAGCTACCTTAATAATTATGCTGCCTTTGGTTTAGAGATTTCGTAGCTTTGTAAATGAAGTAAGTATGTATTGGTGTTCTGACATGTCCGCTTTGTGCTCTGAGTTTTTCGGCCAAAGTTGGGTAAGCTAGTCACTTGAGAGTACATGATAGAACCGCACACCAGCTCTCGACAACCTCCCTAGAAAGCCATCGAATGCAGTCACTGTGGCCGAAATCGGCTAGATGGCGTCATCATCAATCATCATCATCAAGTATTGAAATTTGGTGTTGGTACCTAATAGTAACTATTATACCTTATAGTAACTCTTACCAACTCTTACGTATTACCCAGTGCTAACTGGGTTGTGGAGGTCAGATAGGCAGTCGCTCTTTGTATAATACTGGTATTCAGATGCATCCGGTTAGAAGTGCAGTTCATAAATATTTCCAAACACAAAATGCATCACAAGGAAGCCATTTGAATCATCAGAAGTAGTCGTATAAGCTTAAACACAAGAACATATGAAAATACTTTAGTTCAATGCTTAGATATTACGCTGACTTATATTTATTAGGCATTATGCCCTCCCTGCTTTTAGTGTTTCTAATAAACGTCTGTGCTTTGGATGCAAGGCTACTTATTTACATAGAATTATGGACGTGCTTCGTGAATATCTATCAGAATTTATGGTCCATAACTTTTCCTAAGTGCCGCATTCATGAGATCTTCATTGCATACCTGCATTTAAAGGATCAAATTTTCTAGTACCTATTATGGGGCAGCTGCTGTTAAACTTTCAAGGATAAATTAGACCACAGATCCTGCAGGGACGGAAGTCTTCTTGGGGGCCTCTATGGGCCTCTGATTCAATTAAGCTCTCTGGATTTGTACTAAGTAAATTCGGTGTTTGAAGCTGTTACAGAATTGAGGGCGCGTATAAATCAGTGTCGGTCGACCACCTCATTCGGCTGCTCGCCACTGTAATAATGTTTCACAAACAAACCTACGCGATACGACCTCATTCATCCCTTAGCTTCAACTAACCAATGAGTTTGGGGTAAATCACGTAACAAAAACCTCATATTTTGTCAATGAGTCATACTTAATGCAATACTGGTTGAAGTTCTCGAAAAAACAAAGTATAATACCATACCTTATGAAAAAAAAGAAACTGATTTTCTTTTTAATTGAACCAAAGTTAATGGCGTTTGTTATCAATTTCAGGCAACATGGCCAGTTTTATTTTTATTTTAACTCGTTTTTAATGCAGACTCCTTTTCTTTTCTATTTCTCTCCCCGTAATTTTCTATTATAATAAATTATTAGTATAATTAATAAGTATTTTAACAGCAGCCAGCGTAGTAATCTATATTATAAAATATTCAAGCTTTTTTTTTATAATAGGTACCAGCTTTAATTTTGTTTAAGCAGTTACCTACATTGCTAAGTGTGTTATTCGTATTACTTCAACGCTGCTGATTGGTCTAGTTCTAGAGTCATATAGGTAGGTAATTTCATGGGCGTCGCCAGGGGGTACAGTTCCACCAGGGTGTGCCCCCTAGAGGCTCAGGATTTTGTTTAAAGTTATAACATTTCCCGCTTGATGCCACGGAATTAGTAAGTAAGTAATAAATTGTAGCGTACATTAGAACCACACTGTCCTAACCTGTCCAAGGTAGTTTTAAAATTTTTGAGGTCGCTTCGCTCGCTTTTGCAGATTACTTTCTCTTGAATCTCGAGTTTGTCTAAAAGTCCACCAAGGAACTCCTGCATGAAGGATCGATCTTGACTTGGTCTGTATGTCGACTAAGTAACTCCTGTATCAGGTCAAAACAATTTTAACCTGTCCAGGATACGGTGCTAAAATGTTCGCCTTGGCTCTTTTAAGAATAAAAGCCGGACTTCGGATTGGATGAAGAATCATCCAATCCGAAGTGCTAATGTGTTTAAGGTGGGTATTGGATTTTAGATTCTTAGAAGAATTTTAGCTACATCTGTAAATAGTGAATTTAAACTTTAAAAATTAGTTTTTTTTTCTTATCTTTCTGCCCCTCCCCCTAGCTCAAAAGCTAGCCTTGGGTACTTTTAAAGTCGTCCGACGAAATTTCAAAAACGTTATTCAGTTCTTCTCGGAACTGTTAGCTTCCGTGCTTCTTTACCAGGACGTTAAAAACGTGGTAATTAATGTGCTGTGATCAGCGTTGGCGACATACTCAATCCTTGGTAATAGTGTCAGTCACGATACTCACGATGCCCTTACACCGTGTAGGTAGCTATGTCCCTATCAGGCTTTTCGGATAAGAGTTTGAGACTGTTATCTTGAAGGTTTTTTTTATAAATAAGAAGTTACTGCGGTAAGTGCACGTGCCTGCCTTTGGCATAGAAATGGCTCCTAAATTATGCTCAAAAAGCACTTTTATTCGAAGTTTGAACTAGATCTTTGAATTGAATAAATCATTTCTCATATTCTTTGTTCTAATTTCAGGTTAGTCACCTTTTCGTTGAGTCTATTCAAGCGATACCAACAAAGCATTGAGCAAACAAAGATTATTCAAATAGTTTCAGCGATCCATTTAAGTTTATTTTCTAAGTTCTTGAGCAGTTTATAAAAAGGGATTTATTCGTCTATCTTCAGATGTTATTTGGTTTTAGTGCTTAGCAAATATCAAAAAAACTGTTGAGTTGATTTAAATAAGTAAAAAGGCATTATAGTAGCCAAAGGTCTTGACACCATAAAGCCTCTTCTGATTATGCACCACAACAGAAAAAAATCAATGACGAGCAGCACCAGAAAAGCAGCAGAAAGAAAATGTGTTACGTGATTAGTCACGTAACACATTTTCTTTCACAATCTGCAATATTTTGAAGAAAATGCATTATCCATTGCTTCATTTGCTTTATACATACCTATGTTCGAAAAAGTCGTCTGGTCCCTCCCCATCCTACTTAGGATCGGCGCCACACATGTTTTTTTCTTCCATTCTCCCCTGTCAACCGGACAAAAACTTCAATAACGCAATGAATTTGATTGAATTGCCCAATGAATAGCATTAAATTAGGATTATGTGATGTATAATGTGTAACGCGATTACCCCGCAGTTCCATCAAACAGTTTAAACTGCAAAAAAGACCATAAACCAACACCAGTTTGAGCTCTCTTCGATCTATCGATACATATGCAGTCAGTCCAGACACTGTGACAGACAGGTCCTTCTGGTAGCTGCGCCGCGCATCCGACGGGTATGCGGGTTAGACGGCTGGCTAGCTTTGTGTGCACTAAATACATCGCGCCCTACGGCGATAGATAACTATCGGTATCCTACAGTTTCTTGTGTCTCATAGTTTATCCAAATTCTATTTAATAGAATTTTCCTTCCAAGCTTCTTTACTTCCTAAGGTTGTTATAATGGGTGTAACAAGACCCTTACAGAAGCCGAAAGCCATTTTTTTCCCCGTCATTCATTGCGATCATTTTTTTGTTCTAGTTCAAACTTTTTCACAAGTTTCTTTTAATTACATGGTTTTGATGTAAGATTGATTTGAAGTACTTAATGCTAGGTTGACGGCTTCGTGAAGGGTTCCGTTTACAGTTAGAGTTAGATAAAGAATTGAAAGATTACGAAAAGGCATGACCTTCAATCCATGATTGTCATCATGTCATGTATTTAGTCACGAGTCGATTTGATTGTTTACGCGAATCGTTTCTTTCAGATATTAATCAGCAGATTCCAGATATTAGTATGTAAATAATTTTCATATTCAGGACTCGAAAGCTATTGTGCAAATGCCAATTTAAAAGGCGTGTGCAACGAACGCACGAACGAACCCCAAAAACTATTACTCAATCAAAACCATCATAATCGTATTACCAGACAGCTGGACGCCATTTTCAACAACTCAAGCTTACGTAACATCGTTAATCAAACGCTGCACATTCGGAATCGTAATTCAGTCTTTTCATTATCCGTAGTTGTCCGTACACTGATTAATTAACTCGACAAACCGGACGAGTAGTAATTACCGGGCGGGAGCCGGCCCGGGTCGGAGCCGGGTACTCCTGCCTGATTAGCATTCCGAGCTAAGCCGCTTACGTAGGGCAGAGTGATAAGTCTCCTAACTGTTTGTTGTGGTAGGTACCGGGTATAATGTAATGTCCCAAGCCTTACATCATAATGACCGTAGTGACCCTCTTCTAAGCCTTTAGAATACTTCGGGTTATGAACAAAAAAGGGATGCCGCTCATTCGTATCACTTGAACTGAACACGATCTACTTATAACCTTCCAAAATATCCCGGTGACCTTATCATCCCTCCATAAATATTCAATGACAGGAAAATTGTCATAATCAACACTTGCGGCAAATGGATTTTGTATCACGGTATTAAAATAAGTGTGAGCGCTTTGCTCGTACAGTTCCATTGAACATACGATTCACCAATAGTACCTACGTATCTATAACTTTCAAACTGCTGGGTCACAAGCCCCCTTTCTGCGAGAGGGAGTGGGCCATATTCAACCACGCGGGCCCAGTGGGCGTCGGTGGATGTCACATGTCTCCGACTTTTTGGTTCTAGGAATATAAATACGCTAGTAACCGATCGAAAACTCCAGTCGTGTTCAATTTTGACATGACACGAAGCGACACGGCTAGCGAGTCCAATACGTAAACGCGTTGCATTTACAAAATATGCTATATTGGAAAGAACTGAACCAAAACGAATGCACTGCAAAAATACGTCGATATTTTTCCAATTTTCAAATATTACCTCTATTTTCCCAAATTACCTTATATAAGTAATACCTATTCGCATTCGAGCTCCTTACCATGATATTGTGATCAATTTCCCCCAAGTGCGAACATCGTACGTTCATGAATTTCGCTGCGAAGAAATAGCGAATATAAAGTTCTCTCTATGTGTAGTAATGAAAAAACATGACGTAATATACGGCCTGATCAATATATTGGATCTGAGCGATACGTGCTCCGGATTATATCAGAGAATATAGTTTTTCTACGGCTGAAATATTTGACTTCAATTTCATTGTGTCAGTTTTTCGTGCTAGTCTGCATGGATTAACTAAGTTTTATTGCATGCACGCAAAAACGTGATGAAATCTAAACTAGAACTGTTGGAAATCCATGAAGAGAACTGATGGTTATTTAGACAGTTCATCGTTGAACAGGGTTTCCGCTATACCTGCTACAATATCCAGGAACTTTGTCATCTACTACTCCAGATTGATGATCGCGGTATGAGCCATCTGCCAAATGTAGTCAGTATTAGGTCGAAAGGCGCTGGCTTCCCTTCCTTTGCCGAAACTTGCGCAATTTCGTCTCTTAAGGCAGTAAAAGAACACATAATCCCTATTAACCCAATTTAGCCAGCCAACAGCAAATTAATGCAAGTTTTCTGACATACATTTGCGTCAAGACCTTGCGAAGCGTGCTTAGTCCTCGTTACACGGTAGACAAAGATCTAAGACAACGTTCTACAATAATTAGATGTTCGTTTGACATGCTACTCGTAATCAATCATCCACGTGCCTATAACGTGGTGGTGTTATGTTTCAGGGATCTTCCTCAAGGTAAAAAAAACATTAGTCGCCGCGTCGAAAAGCCACTTAGGGTTGATGACATGAAAAATTATTTCATTCACTCGCTTATATTCATTTCTACAATGTATAAAATGTCAAAACTGACTTAAATGCTATTGAAATCTATGTCAGTTTGCCATTTGTACTTGTCAATTTAGTCTCCGAGATTAAAAAACAGACTTTAGTTAGCCTTTTTTATTCATTACTATGTTCATTATTTACAAACTACAAATAGATTTAAATTAATGTTAAATACTTATGAAAAGTTTTTGAAGCGTCCATTTGAATAATCAAGCTTTGTAAGCACCCTATCAATAAATCGCGTTCGAATCGTTTGCATACATAAAGTTTATCGTAAATATGAGGCGGCAGAGCATAACGAGAGCGAACTTTGTTGGTTCGTTAGATGAGATGTTAATGTTCAGAAGTAGTTAAAGTGTTATCTATGCGCGAGTCTTAATTGCTAGCCAACCGAAGTTGCCGTCTCCTGAGGCTAATGTTAATTTCAATAGCGTTGAATAACGTCACGGAGGCGGCAAACGAACTTTTGTGGTTCCGCTTTCAGCTAAGAACAGATTTTGAACACGCTTCGCGAATTACTTCACTCCAGACTTTTATGGTGTGACAAATGTGTTCACAGCTTTATGCCAGCAGAGTTTTGGCGCCCTAATAAAAATGAGATTAATTATTCAAAAATCATTTGGTGTTTGTTTTCGGCCAACGAATTTTAAATAAGAAATGTCGCTTTAACGCTGTTACGCACTTTGGTTTCCAAATTAGATGTTTTGTTCTAACAAAAAACAGTAATTGGTTCCGATAAAGATTAGAATCTAACTTGAAACCAATTACTGTAGGGTGCCGAGTTTCTTTTCCGAAGTTGTATAAACAAGAAACTTACATAAAGGCCTAATTTCAACATTTTCGGTTTCAAAGAAGAAATAAGTTTGCTATCGATTTGGGGGAAACTTACACCTTTTACGAACAAAGCGCATAATACGTTACCATTTGTATTTGATCGACGACCCTTACGTCAAAAGTGTTTGTCGTTAAAATGGGACATGTTAGTGTGGGCGAATCTTCTCGTAAGCGTCGTTTGTCATGCGATGCACGCCTGCCTGCGATAATTACGATCTGCGCACGAATGAATACGTGCCTAGTAATCATGAATATGTAAATATTTCGCGACGGATTGGTATTCGCTATAAATGTAATCTGATATTCTCGTTAGTTCAAACCGAGTACTCGAACTTGTTGATTACTTCAGTTTATCGGATTCGGTTAAATCTCACACTCAATATGTGAATTGTTTGGTGAAAACATTTATGGTTTCTGAAAATGGGATCGTTTTTCCCCTTCGAATTACTTTGAATGGGTTGTTGTTGCTGTTGGTATTTATTTTGACATGGTTCTGCCCTGGCACGACACAGGGATGTGTTCTAAAGGCATCACTATGTATTTGTTTATAAAAATATATCAAAATTGTTAAAGTTACGTTTTCCATAATTCCCTACTAAGTTGATCTTCGGCAACGAAATGAGCTTAGGCACCAACGCTGACACTTTTAAAGCTGATGGAAGCTTCTATGGAAGATTGAGGGAGGAGGCCTATTTCATGAATATTAAGAAATTTAAGAACAGTGTACTCCAGATTTTCTTTACTTTTTATCAAGGTTTGAGACTGCCTCCGGCATTATGTCTACGTAATACCCGGTAATGAAGTCGCTGCCAGCTAGGCGGGCTCAGCTAGGCCGTACTGAGCCCGTGGGTGCACTTACAATCTCCCACTACTCACCCTGGGGGTAAGACTGATGAAGAAATAACTTACCATGTATGTATGTGTTAGGTAATGCAGAATGTTTTTTTTTAAATAAAGGTTTCAGAAACGTATGCATAGAAAAATGAGGAACAAGCCAGAAGCTAGCATTTAAATTAAGTACGGTATTTGGTAATGAAAGTGAAAAATATAACTAACGTTGCGTCAAACTGGATTAGTAATGTAAATAGAATAAGTGGGGGCTGGTTTTAGAGAAGAAATAAGCGAGAGCTTTTTATATCACCAACTTAAGTTTTACTCTCCTCGCAACCTTGGTCGACCGCTATAGAGAGGTTAATCCCATCTTTGGTATCCCAAAAACTCTTCAAAGCAAAATAATTTATTTAAATAAGTGAGTTGTGGCCAGATTTGTGAGCTTTTTCTGAAATTATAAATTCGGGTGAACTGCCTATTTAGTTGGCTCCAAAGATTTTGCTGTTTGGCTGTGTGACTTATATTTACTTATTTTCAGCATGCGAGTATATAAATATATAACTTCAACGCAAAGATAGCCTTATATATATCAGAATTTTCGTAATATCTACTTGTAGTTTTTTGGCACTCAAAGAAGTAACATGCCATTATAATAGAGCCAGAGGAATGTGGAAAGACTACCGACTAGGTGGACAGACGATCTCATTAAAGTCGGAAGAAACTGGATAGCCATGACAAGAAACTGCCAAAAGTGGAGAGATTTGGAAGAGCCCTACGCTCAGCATTGGGTGGCCAAAGGTTGATGAAGATAATAGAGCAGAATGCAGATGTACAAGAGAATCAATGTTTTGACTCCAAGCAGACTTTTTCCATTATTGTACAATTCATTATTACACTCCTCGTATTATACAAACTAAATATTTTCCTGTATATCTCAGTAAGCACCCCAATCTATATGCGCGTAATTTAAATAGTTTGTCGGGTAAAATATTCATAGTGGCGACGTTAATAGCACGGTCGAGTAACGCACGACGAAGGAGAACCATGGCCCGTCCAGCGGTCGGGGCGGTCCGGCGGTGCGGCCCGCATATCCGTATGAACAATGTGATACGCCACTGGATTAAATTGAGTCCAATCTCCAGCAGTACCGCATGGATTACTCCTTTGATACTGATGCTTTACTTCCTAGTTTCGATGGCATGGAGCGCGCAAACATATAGGGCTGAAAGGATCTTTTGGTGATGCAATGACGTTGACAGTAGGTGCTTTTTGAAGAATCCTTGTA
Organism: Noctua pronuba; assembly: GCA_905220335.1. Taxonomy (NCBI): domain Eukaryota; kingdom Metazoa; phylum Arthropoda; class Insecta; order Lepidoptera; family Noctuidae; genus Noctua; species Noctua pronuba. The sequence goes on from LR999894.1 coordinate 12,717,755, forward strand.
CAGCTACTTATATAAAATATTATTATGTAGATTGACTGAGTCGTTGGTCTAGTGGTCGCAAGCGCGACTGCTTTTTTTTTTTTTTTTTCGAATGGGAAATCATCAAGTTACTTCTCCCGCTCTGGGTGGAGTGAGAGGGAGTGTCAGACTCTTACTGACTAAAACCCATCCATGTTCCTTCATTGCCCTTTGTGTTCCAGGGCCACGGTATCTCTTTCGAACAGTCCCGCAGCCCCGGGAGCATGAGGTACTGGGTTCGATTTCCGGGTCGGCCGAAGTGTTATTAGATTAATTTCTTAGTAGCAGCCACGGAATCTGGATTGGTGCCCGGTTGATGGCAATAGGCTTGTCCCCTATTACATGGGACTTAAAACATAACTGGCGAAATGTGGGTGTACCCCTAGGAATAACAGGCGTAGTGACACAGGTATGAGTTACTAAGACAACGTTTTTGTCTACAATACCGGTCTTTTTCAAAAATTCTCGATTGTCATTTTAGGTCAGTTCTTAGTGAAATGAATTTCGAGTCCCCTAAATGCCTGTTAAATTCCACTTAAATCATTGTTGTATATGTGTGGGTGCAACGTGCCGCTATGTATGTAGTTGATATTCAGTGCTATCTGTGACATGGATGAGAGCAAGCAACTGGGTATCAATCACAGGACGTCAAGCGCCCATTGTCTAAACAACACTGATTGTATTATTGCCCAATAGTAATGGGTGCGTGGGAATAGCTCTTTAAGTGTCTGTGAGTGGAAGATGTTCCGCAAGAAGTGGCGCCTATACATAGAGATGTCTGATTTCATGTAAGCTATTTTGTACCTTTTACACTGTTTATATGGGACAGCAACAACCGCTCGGATCGATCTTTAGGTTAAACCGTGCTTGCCTAGGTTGGTCTGTAGATGGGTGACCGCCGATTACATACCGAGTTTCCTCCGTGGCTCGGAAAGCACGCTAAGCCGGTGGTCCCGGGTGTCATTTGTACATCTTTGACAGTCGTTAGGTAGTCAGTAGCCCAAAAAGTCTGACAACCACTCTTACCAAGGGGTATTGTATTACCCAGTACTATCTGGGTTGTGGAGCTCAGATAGGCAGTCGCTCCATGTAAAATACTGGTATTCAGCTGCATCCGGTTAGACTGGAAGCCGACTCCAACATAGTAGGGAAAAGGCTAGGCAGATGATGATGATTAAAAAAATCTGCTGTTTCTTACAAAAGTGCAATACCTACACGGTCAAAATGTATGGAACACTGATTTTTTTTCAGTGTCCCTTCCACCACACATGTCACTAGCTACCTGCCCCTGCTTCAGGACTGCTATAGTGACTTTATCTAAATATCGAGATATCTGTTCCCATTTATTTATTACTAGCTTTTGACCGCGGCTTCACTCGCGTTAATTTAGAATTTGACAATCAATTCGCGACAGACACGTGGCGCCATCTACTATCAGAAGAAACTTATTATTGTTTTTCTCGGGTACAATACTTTTTTTCGGGATGAAAGGTACCCTATGTCCGTTTCTGTACACCTGATAATGTATATGCAAAATTTCAGCATGATCGGTTCAGTGGTTTAGGCGTGAAAAGGTAACAAACAAACAAACTTACTTTCGCATTTGTTATATTAGTTAGGATTCGCATATTTTTTTCGATATGAATACTCTAAATAGAAAACCGCTTCAAATTCCACTATCACGAAAAGCGGCTTTGTTTTATATGTGTATAAAGATAGATTAGAGATCGCAAAAAATCGATGTAGATCACCACACACATTCTCACGATGCAGATAGCAAAATGACTATTGATGTATCAAATCCGAACCGAATCGATGAAACTACCTTGGAACTACAGTAGGCTATTCTATCTTCAGTTATTACTTAGTCAACATTATTAAAACAGTAATCGTTAAGTAAATTAGTTCACATTCCTCTTGTGCAATTACTACTCGGGTTTCTACCTAGGTAACCTAGTAATTTCCTTAAAATCCAATTACTCTTCGCCCAACGTACCCGTAGTGTGTTCGAAGTAAGGTCTGAAACTACGGTCCTCAGCCATAACAAGAGCATTCGTTTTGGTATAACTTAAGTAAATGTCTCTTAACCTCAGTATTTTGAATAAAACGGTACTTTATATGGGAGCAAATAGTCCCCATGGTTTACAGATTTGCTAGTTCATTAATATGTATAGCGTTTCTCTGTTCATAGGTTTGGTTTAGTAAATATAAATATTTGTGGATGCGAAAGTTAAGCGCGGATTCACACTTAGCAGTTACCATAGAGCGCCAAAATTGATTTAAACCTCTGCGCGATTATTGTTTCCCATCACATATTCACTGCATTAAAAATGTTGTAGTATTATTATTAGTGAAAGCTCGATGACTGTAGGCGCGCTGCTACAGGCGTAGTCACACACTCGCACTGCTACGCGTATCGGCTAGGGTTGCTACGCGCGTAGCAACGCTATGTCGTATTATGAACAAGCCGTTGCCCGCGACCTTCGTTCGAGTGAAATTATTATAAAAAATATTAATTCCACGTTTGGATCGTATTTTGTTCATACGATTTAATTTTATTTTTGCACGGAACCCTAATTATTTTACCAAAATAAAAATAGCTAATGTTAGACCTCATAACGTCAGCTATCTGTCAGTAAAAGTTCCGTCAAAATCGGTCCAGCCATTTCGGCTCTTGGGCGGAACAAACTTACATCATTAAAAAGCTGTTATATTGATATTATTACAAACAGACACTACAATTTTATTTATTTGTAAAGATTTGTAAAGATCACGACCTACGTGGCTGTGCTCTCTACGCACAGTTGCGCACGAAATAGCAAATAAAGCTTGCGAACTTTTGGAAATAGAACTTGCATCGGTTGTTTCAGATATCGGTGCGTGTGAAACTCGCTAAAAGTAAGTGCAAATAACCGTAACTCATTTATGCGCATACCTGCTACGACATTACGTTAAAGTAAACAAATGCACTTTAAAGCACACGGAGATAGAATGTCGAGTACTTAGATTTATATTAAATTTTCATCCGCACGCCAGCCTGGAGGCTTCATTCACAAAATTTCTGAACAGAAGCTCCACTTTGAACAGCCGGGACGCTTACCTGGTACCTAATTGCGGACTGCAAAAAAAAAATGTAGGTGTTTGTAGGTGTCTCGGTACGTATTTCTTTTGAGTTGATGGTGACGTATGTAACTTTATGAGGAGGAGCTCCTGGCTAAATAATAACAGCCGCACGGGTCGATCTTTAAGTTAAGCCGTGCTTGCCTAGGTTGGTTTGTGGATTGGTGACCGCCATTACGTACCGAGTTTCCTCCGTGCCTCGGAAAGCACGTTAAGCCGTTGGTTCCGGCTGTCATTTGTAGATCTTTGACAGTCGTTAGTGGCCCAAAAAAACAACCAGTCTTACCAAGGGGTATCGTATTAACCAGTACTAACTGGGTTGTGGAGGTCAGATAGGCAGTCGGAATTCAGCTGCATCCGGTTAGACTGGAAGCTGACTCCAATATAACTTTATCTCTTCAAATCTTAGCTTGGTTTACTTCACTTGGAAGGTAGCGTACACTACCAAGCAGGTCGAGTTCATTACTGAACTAGTGAAGTACCTATGTACACATAGTGCTATTTATAAGACAGCAGGGATTTTACGCGGTTCGTTTCACAGCAGCATAACTTTAATTTCCTCTAGTGAGTTTTACAACCTGTACACTGTGTGGTAAATTAATTCTTTATATCAATTCACGTGGGCATACTGTACCGTTTTCTTTGGCCCGACGTGTATTACGGATATTTCACGTATTTTATAGGCTTCGCTACTCGGGCCGGTAACTTTAATAATACCAGTATAGTTCGTATATATATTTATTGTTTTTTCGGCGAATCCTTTAGGATTTCCTTTTACATTGAACCCATGTATAGGGTTTCATAGCCAAAGGGGTTACGACCCTGTTGCTAAGCCTACGGTTTCCTTGAGTTTGTCCGTCTGTCTGCGGGGCTGTAAATTGTAATTCATCACTTCGTTAATTTTTCAGATCATCTAGTATACGTTAAAGATGGATTCTTTTAGTAATCAATTATGAATCAAGTAATAACAAAGACCGAATACTTTCTATTTTAGTATTTCAAAACATTTTTTTTCAAGACTTTGAGCTACCTTGAGACTTTCTGATGAATGGTGCATTTACAAACATTTAAACTCACATATATTTATACTCACAAACAGTCAGACAGTATTACGAGTAGGCATATCTACCTAATATAATAGTTATCAGACTCACACCTCCAAAAAGCTTTCTAAAGCAAGTCAAGGCATTCTAGGAAAAACAAAGAAAAACATCGAGATCTCCGAAGTAAATTCCAAGAAGTTTTTGTCTCTACATGTCTGGAACTCGTAGCTAACAGAAGAAAATGATCAGGAAAGCCTTATTATTACGTAAAGAATACAAAATGATGGGTTGGCGAACAGATTCAGGGTGACGTACGTTTTTGCGTCGTGTTCCTCAAATGTTAAAGGTTAGTCGAGCCCTTTTTGTGTTCGTCCGAGGACATTCGACTATTACATGGTTTTCACATTTACTCGCTTCTCGTGTCGAGTTTCCTCTCGTCTACGTATGTTGTTTTTTGATGGCCAGAGAATATTAAAATAAGTGGTCGTAGCCGGCTTCACTTAAGCTTAGCGGCCAGAAATATAAGCACGTTCTATATTTCAAAGGTTCCTATAAAAACATGGCTGAACTCGGCTCCACATCGCTCACATTCATATTTTCTTAGAGGATGATTGATGGCGATCCAGGAGTCGGATATCAACATCGAGTGATCGGATTTCAAACTATTCAGCCAATGAGCGTCGCCCATTCATTAACATTTTCTAATGTAGATCACATAAAGATTGAGATAATCGATTCCATAAAAATACCAGCGTACAATTTTCATTTTATTGGCGATCTTATCGCCTACTTCATTTAATTAATTGAGAAATTAACATTTTAAACTTAAAATTATTGCTTTTATTTTGTTTTTATCGGCAAAGGGGCAAAGGTGTGAGTTTTTGTGCCTCACGTATTTTAATAAGCGGAGGTAATTTCGCGGCCTCGTAAAACCAAAGGCGGTGTCGCATGGCCAAGGAACCGCGCTGTGCGGCCTTTTATTTTTTTATGGCAAACTTTTATTTGAATCTTACAACACATTTAAAATTATGATACTGCCTTATTTCACTTGACCTCGTTTGACCGCTAACGTCTGTCGAATTTGTAAAAAAGGTCAAAGGAGCGAAGATTTTCTCAGGATCATATTTCGCAAAGTTTTTCGTAAACAAACTTCGTCTGATTTCTAGTTGGGTTCTGTGGTTGACAGGCGTAACATTTCAGTTATTATACTTGATTCTGAGACTAGAATAGAGTTTGCCTGTACTTATACTTCATTATAAAGTCATGGTCGGGGTTATTATTCAGACAGTTTTGATTATAACATTACTTCGACGCCGTAAATTAATCAGTTAGTTTAATGACAAACTAATTTCGGTAGTGTCAGAACGCAAGCGTCTTCACTTACAATGATTGAAAGCACAATTGTCAAAACCATGGGCTTTCACTTTAGCCTACTACTCCTACTAGTTAATGTAGTAGATATTTTGGTGACTGAATTATGGTATTAATTACTCACCGATGAGATAAACAATCTAGAGATCCACATACCATCGTGCATCGGTTTTGGACGAATATGGATCACACTTTATAAATGTATAGCTTGATTTTTCTCCACATAAAAGTCTCGATGGTTGGAAAATCCGTCACCATTCACCACGAAACCTTATTATGCAGTATATCTCTCGTCGATTTTTCCATCGAATGTGCTCCAAACGTAATAAGTGTCTCGCGCTGTTGCCGAGCTCCGCCACGATTCAGATTTATTTCCAATCAGCCCGTTCACTGTGAAATTGGCCCACAATCACACTCACGTTTAATCAACTCTGTAACTCTGTGATTGATACTGATACCCGTCACTATATGCTAATGTAACCACGTATTTATACAAGGTGTAAACAGACCCTTCACGAAGCCGTCAACCAAGCATTCTGTACATCAAACTAAGTAACTTTACGCAAAAATTTTTGCTGGGAAACGACATTTTTTTTTGGGGTCATAAATCACATTTTACGGTAAAACTCAATATAATGCGCTCAAAACTTATTGCTGATGGATGCTTTGAATAGTAAACGGACCATGGAGGTAATTGGAGTACAGTTAGAATCTTAAAAAGCAGTGTTTAAAAAAAAACTTGTGAAAAAATTGGAACTTTGACCCCCAATATCTCCGTAACTAGAAGGTTCCCAGGTATGGTGCAGAACAAAAAAATTATCACAATGACGAGGAGAACAAGTGCCTTTCGGCTTCGTTAAGGGTTTTTTTACACCCTTTATACTTACGGAAATATATGCAGCATTTAGATGGGCTGCAATTAAATACGCCTAAATTAGCTACCTATGTACATAGTAAGAAGGCTTTCTGGTCTTTCTGCAATGCAGGATCATTAGTATTATTACTGTTTTGCAAGTAGGTTATGCATGTAGTAAAAGTAAGCACTTGGTTGGTGCGATGTTGTAAATTGTGCTGTAATGTAGCTCTACACTATTATTAACTACCTACGTGTAAGTACCACTGGATTGAGCGCGTTGACTTTTGAACCTGCCTGGGAGGTAGACTTGAGCACAATATATTCTTATGTTTTAAGATAAGCTCGCAAACTTATCTTTTTTTTTTTCTTAAATTTATTAGCGGTTTAATTGGATTTGTTAACTAAACAAGCAGGAATTTACGATTTGAATTAATTAGTAACACTACCAAAATAATCAGTGTCAGTAAAATATGAAGAAGTGAATGACTACCATTATTTGTGCAGACATGGTGATAACCGGATGCAGTGTTTTTATGTTTAAATACGACGCAATTTATGCTTATTAGCGGCAAAATGTATCCGTCGCACGGCGTACCCACCTGCCAGACGCTCCGTACTAATTAATGTATAGTTAGCTTATCAGACAGGCTCAATCAAGATGTATTCATTAAAGATAAGAGTATTAACAGTTTTTGTTATTATAAAACGCGGCGTCGGCTTCACTCCATAAGTGTTTCTTTTTGTTTTATTTCGTGTTGAGATATCCTTATTTTGGTGGGTTAATAAAGCCTGATGAACATGAGCTTCGAGCATAAAAGTAACGTTTCTTTTGCAATCTCTTCTTATCGGGTTATTAACATGGCAACTTTGGTCACATGCATGATTAAGATAGTGAAGTTTATGTATTCGGGTTTTGGGACCGCTTTTGTATTCCCTTCTTACTTTAGCTGCGATACGAATTAATTAGGTTATTTACATTCGGTTGTTTTCTTTGCTTTTGGCTTCAATATTATGGACAAAGCTTTTCATATAATTACGTATTTTGTATTCAAAGGGACACAGTATTTTTGCCCTAGTACGCAAATCTGACCATTTAGATAGAGCAATTATGATAATTCTAGAATTTCCCAAGCAAGTTTTACTCGACTTTCCACTCCCAGTCGAACTAGATAGGCAGAATATCAGCATTAATAAGTGCCAAACTAATTGTGGTAAACAAGCGGCTGGTTAAGTTGGTACACAGTTACTGGCGATGGCTGGCCGATAGTGGGCCAGTCGGGGGCGGAAGCTGGCGCGATAGTGTGGCGGTGAAATTTATCGACGCAGCCTTGCCCATAGAGTATAGACTGTGTCTATTGTTCGTGTCGCTTGTGTAATGAGATCAGCTTTGAGCTGTACTGAATTGTACTGTTCGTGTTGATTTACTGTGGTTTAACTGTTAAAGGGGCGTGATTCGTAAAAAGGGCAGTTTTTGGTGCTGAAACTAAGCTTTTTGGTTATTTCAGCGAGAAACCTTATGGCAGCTGGTCTCATTTCTTATTTTCGTAAGCAAATAATACAAACCAGATTTCAGAACAGGTTATATTAGACTGTAAATGACTGCCTTTTGTGTAATTTCATCCATAATTGAGATTCCTTTATGCGATAGCGTAACTAAAGCCATCAAACTCTCGATAAAGATCTATTTGTTCATACATCACTCATACGCACGAATATATAATAGATTTCCTCGTCACGTAAGGTCACGTAATCACATAATGGAATAATAAAAAACTGAAAAAACATAAAGCTAAAAATAAAATATAACTTATACGTACCAAAAGAAATATAATATTGAGCTGGGTTCATACGAATGGGCATTGATTACTCCATCAACATGGAAATAATACCACAAAAGCCTTACCATAACATAACTATCGAGTTTCACGTTATCTCCAACGGATGTACAAAGCTAATGCTCGCTACATTTCGGCGTGAATACATGTCCGCCTGTCCGGGGTCCGAGGCGTCCGGCGAGAAGACGGCATTGTGTTCGTGTCCGGACCGGACGCTGCGAGACAGTTTCATGATTAATTAATATTCCTAATGCTTCCGTGCGAACTGGCCTTTACAAAAACATCGAGTTTATGTTAGTTGAGCATGTGTGTGTGTGTGTGTGAGTGAGTATGAGAAAAGGGATACGAAACAAAAACGCTGTTTCATGACCGTGGGCTGTGATTTCTAATTGTGTTCGAAAGAAATGCTGTGACTACGAAATAAATGTAGGTAGTATATTTCTTTCAGGTTAAACTGAAAATCAATGGATGTAGCTAAATAAAATAACTATGGGTATAATAATTATCTATTGATAAAAGCTTAATTTAAAATACGTCATTTGAAATGTACCGTTGTGCATTTGCCATTTTGATAGCAAAAGCTACATAATACAGGGTGTAAGCGGACCTTCCACGAAGCCGTCAACCAAGCATTCTTTACATCAAACTAAGTAACTTTACGCAAAAAAATTTGCTGGGAAACGACTTTTTTTTTGGGGTCAAAAGTCACATTTGACGGTAGGACTCAATGTAACGCACTCAGAACATTGTGCTGATTGATGGATTGAATAATACGGGGGTCAGGTTTTAAGTAAAAATCTTACATTAAAAACATGTATTTGTGCTGCTGAGCGCGTCGGTCTGTGGCCTCAGAAAGCTGGTGCGGACCTGTGAGGAGTATGCCCTTGGTCATGGGTTGAAGTACAATGTGACCAAAAGTCAATGCATGGTCTTTGAGGCCGGTACGAAACGTGTGCAAAATTGTCCACCCGTTTTTCTAAACGGTGTTCCACTCGAAAGGGTGGATCAATTTAAGTACCTAGGGCATTTAGTTACGACCGACCTCAAGGACAATGCTGACATGGAGCGGGAACGGAGGGCCTTGTCGGTAAGGGCGAACATGCTCGCACGTAGGTTTGCGCGCTGTTCGAGGGAGGTGAAGATAACGCTCTTTAGGGCGTACTGCACGTCCCTTTACACGTGCAGCCTGTGGGCGAGGTATACGCGTGCATCATACGGGGCCCTCCGCGTCCAGTTCAACAACGCGCTCAGGGCTATATTGGGGCTGCCTCGATACTGCAGCGCCTCAGGTATGTTCGCTGAGGCGCGTACTGATTGCTTTTATGCGACCATGCGCAAGCGTGGCGCGTCGCTGGTGCGTAGGGTGTGGGGCAGCCCCAATGCTGTCCTGGCAATGATCGCGGACCGGATGGACTGCCCATATATACGGCACTGCTGTGATAGGCATGTTGCCGTCAGCAGGGCCGGTTAGATGTTGCCTTTTTTTTTTTTTTTTTTACTTTATTTATTTTATTTTTGTTTTATTATTCTTTGTGTGTTGTTTGTATATGTCTCATCACATATGAGTTAAACTTGCTCGAAATAAATGTTTTTTTTTTTTTTTTTTTAAACTTGTGAAAAAGTTGGAACTTTGATCCCCAATATCTCTGTAACTAGAAGGTTCCCAGGTATGGTCTAGATTCTAGATTCGTCAACGCGATCAAAGAGCAAATGCCTTTCGGCTTCGTTAAGGGTCTTTTTACACCCTTTATATGTAACCAACAAGCAAATTACTTTATTTTCATCGAATTTTCCACAAAATAAACACGCCAACTGTGGTATCAACTAACAATATCGTTAAATGTAAGTTTTTAAGATCGCAAAGTGGTTGTAATAAATTGCGACAGTAATGATCCCGTTGCAAGATGAATGGACCAACGGAGGCTTAGCTAAAGCTAGCACGAGACAGGAACATGAAATTTTTATGAGACAATAAAATCCCATGCACTTTTCAACTTAACATTGCTGTTAAAGTTAACTTCGAAGATAATTATGTGAGTTAACTGTGTTTAGTTTAACTGGTAATTTGTTGCTAACTGTTTGACGTTAACCTAAGGTCAAACACTGCTTTAGACAAACTGTTTATCGGCAGGTCGTGAGATGTTTGATGTATTTTATTCTCAAAAAACTGTTGGGAATTGATGTCAACTTTGGAACTTGCTTCTTTGGTAAATGAAGGGACAAAGTTTTAACTCTTCATTTACGAGCATAACAGATAAAAATATAGTGGGTGTAAAAGTACCTTTAACGAAGCCGAAAGTCGTTTTTTTCGCCGTCACTGCGGTATTTTTTTTGTTCTAGACCATACCTGGAAAACTTCTAGTTACGGAGATATTAGGTGTCAAAGTTCCACAGTTCACTTTTTTTTTAAATACTTTTTCAATGTTATAATCTTTAAATATCTCCACGATCCCGTACTATCCAATGCATCCAACAGCAAAATGTCTTGAGGTTACATCAAGTCCTACCGTAGAACATGGTTTTTCACCCCAAAAAAAAATCGTTTTCAGCATCAATTTTTACTTAGTTTGATGTACAAAATGCTTCGCTGGCTTCGTGAAGGTTTCGAATCTCTTGTAGGTACATTTCTTTCTGATTTTATTTTTGGTTCAACTAGGCTGTCTTCTTAATCTTGAACCGAAGCGTCCTGAAGAATTGGAGAAGCTTGCAAGACTTGCATATTCATAATGACGACACAGGTACCCACAGAATCATATACATACTCTATAGATACCAAGTACCAGGACATAACTCTATGATATCAAGTACTTGGGTGACCGAGCTCTGTTCGGACGAAAATAAAGAAAACGATTTTTTCGAGATATGAGATCTAGCTAGATCGATTTTTCGCCCTCATAAACCACTTTGCAACTTTCATTGAAATCGTTAGAGCTTTTTCGAGAACGTGATTACAAATAAATACACAAATATTGCTCATTTAATAGTATAAGATTTATGGAATCCATATCATAGATCCAGGTGTCACGATATTATTAACCTACCTAAGTAAAGTATCTACGCACTACTTGAAGGGGTTCAAGAGATACACAAGCGTAATGTATTAAATTACGTCATTACAAGAACAAGCAAGCAGTACATAATACACAATCACTCCAAAACGTGATTACATAACACACGGGCGACAACTACATTTAAAGTTTAGCGTTTACAGCAATTTGTGTCGCACATTTCTGTAAATTACATCACGGGAACTAAATTATGTACCCATTTGAACTGTGGAACTGGATTTTGTTTACGGCAATGATGTGTTATTTTATTGAATTGTTCTTTGGTGCCACATGTTTCAGTGGGCCTCTTTTATGCTAACAGTAAACTAAGATTTTCTAAGTGTCAGTTTGTCAGGCGTTTCTCGACTTTTGCCGTTCAGTCTACATGCCAGGTTCTATACAACCTGATTCCTACTCACCTCAAATTAAATATTAAAATAAGACACAATTATGCAGAAAAGCGCCACACACTCCCTAAAATTGAGACATCGCCAGATTTATTAGCTTATATTTCGTTTAGTTCGGCCTGTGTGGGCGGCGGAAACGCGAGTTTTCGAATGAAAAATGACACAAGCACCTTGGGCCCGGTTAATTGTTGGTCGAGCAATGTCGCAACCTGCATGGGACATCTGTCTGGGTGAATAGTGGCCATTTGTTTAGGCAACCTCTCTCTAATACCTCACACGTAGGCTTTATCTCCAAATGAAATATCTTTATCTAAGAATTTGAATAAATACATTAGTTTATGGCGTTGCACGGGTAGACAGGAAGACTGAATAGACATGTTGTAATGTCAGGTTCATAAAGAAGTTATAGTGCAGCAAGGCTCAATGGCCGCTTGGCCATAGACGAAACTGTCGCAGCCATCTTGTTTTTCATCATATTTATGATCAGCGTCCTCCTTTTTTTTTTGCATTTGTAGTCATCAAATAACCGCCCCCCCCCGCTCTTAGTGTCAGACTTTTAATGACTAAAACCCATCCATGTTCCTTTTTGTTCCAGGGCCGCGGTATCTCTTTCGAACAGTCATCAGCGCCCTCCTTTCAATGTCATTCAAGTGCTAAAAAGAACAATGCTGTGCTCTATTATATCTTTTTGGATGGTTCTGTCTCCAAAATCCTATCTATCTAGTACCTATGCATTTTGAGCTAATAGAAACGAAAGTTTGCAAGTAAGTACACATTTATAATGAAAACATGAGACGCAAATTCCCGGGATCTTGTGAACCAAAATAGATTTCAGATTAGCAAATTCTCAAGTCAGCGGAAAGTTAATAGGCTTCGTCAAACGACCGGCATCGAGTGCTCTTCTGTCACAAAGGGCCAATTTTAAATATTATAATCTCCATGTAAAATACTGATATTCAGCTGCATACGGTTAGACTGGAAGCCGACCCCAATATAGGTACGAAAAGGCTAGGCAGATGATGATAATATGGATGATTAAATATGATTATATACCTTTTACGTCACTATAAGGCCCGATTGCACCAAAATCCGCTAATTATGTGTACCTGTAAACTAATTACAATTGTAAACTAACTTTTGAAGATGATAAAGACCGAATGATGTTGTGAAATATCTTCAGCGCTAAACGCAACTAGCATTTAGCGAATTGTGGTTCAAGTGGACCTTAAAATGTGTTACAAAGAGTTTCCCGCTTAACTTGTTCCCAAGGTACGTAGATGCCATTTCGTATGACACGGTCACAAGTTCGATTGGTATTCCTGCAAGAGAGCGACTACTTCATTTATTGACCTGGTTATAAATGCATGGGACGTGATATGGCGAATGTAAACCAAGTCTCTGCAACTTTGCACTGGTGTAGTTTATTACTTGGTGGCGATAATGTAAACAAGTTAACAAGATAAAGATAGCTGTTTGTCATAATTCAATTTTATCTTGCTCCCACGCAAGTTGGAGCGGTTGGTGGAAAATGGTGCTTTGCATGCCTGATCTAAGAACTACAGATGATATGTGATGCAGATCATCAAACTGAACAACGTTCTCCACTAGACCATCATCGAAGTCACTTTCACTTTCAATCAAAATTTCAATTAAAAAAAACTTTTTGCAAAAAAAAACCGACTTCCGCAAGCCGACTTCCGCAAGTAAACTTATTTTAAACTTTTTTAGTTTTTTTTTAAAGTTTTTTTTGCATTGTAATTAGAAGTTTTAAAGGACCGCCGTGCTATCATAGGCCAAGAAGAAAAAAAAGCTTTATGTTTCTATAAAACGTCATAAATTGATCCTTAATGATCCCACCCTTCGTCGGGTCACTACCCTCGATCAAAACTTGTATACATTTCTAGCAAAGTGAAATAAGACCGAGTCCATCAGTATGCAAGTAGTTCATACCCCGGTAATGTATTGGAGATACTATTAATGGCCCCTTCACTGAACATCGTTTGGCGTGTCGGCCGACGGCGGCCAAATGAGATTCAAATATTGAACTTAATGTGAGTAATAATATTCCGAAGTGCTTTTTAGAGGGCTTGGTAGCTTGGAGCGACATTACGGTAGGATAGGCACTTCTACTAACTACTTCATTACAAGCAGCCTTAGAACCTAATGGTATGGAGTCATTTTAGTAAATGGTTATAAGATAGCAGATTCAAAGTAATTTCTAGTTATTATTAGGTACTTGATAAAGCTCGTCGAACAGCATAAGGTCCTCCCAAGTTGGACAGTGTTATTGGGTTGTTCCACCTGGGTTTTTTTGGTAACATGCCCGGAGTTTGCATTGGTGCCCCGTTGATGGCAACAGGTCCGCCCCATATTATATGGGACTTAAACATAGCTGGCCAAACATGGGTGTTTCGTGTGTGGCGTCATATTATCTGTTATTAAAATTAAAAAAGAACGGACACCTGGGACACTCCAGCTGGACGGTCATAGTCTGATCTGGGGCGCTGCAATTGCACTCGGTGATGGAGGAATCGATAATACTCACATTTAGGCATTTTAAAGTTCTAAAGTTCGTTAAAAAAATAACAACTCAACTGTAATAGTTACTACGCATATATAGTGTTGCACATGAGATACTCGTGCAGTAAGCCAACCCCTTCAGTTCTGCTGATTGTGCTTATGTTAGGTGTCGGTTCACCGCAACGGTGCAAGTGGGGTTAAATCAGATCGCAATTGGAGTTCTCGGTTAGTAATAGTAGGTATATCATTCATAAATTAATGATAATACTCTAATACTCGTATAGCCGTGTGTATATCCGACCCCAACATAATGACACCTGTCAGTAACTACTGACAGGTGTCATGGTGTTGGGGTCGGCTTCCAGACTTACTTACCGGATGCAATTGAATACCAGTTTTTTACATTTAGCGACTGCCTATCTGACCTCCACAACCCACGCAGATTGCATTGCAAGACCGATAGTAAGGAAATAATCCGTTTCTTAATTCGTAGTTTCGTAGCAAACGATAAAAGGCTGTTGATAAAACTAGTGAACAATAAAAATCCAGTCTTAGTACGGGGTAATGCGATACCCCATGGTATCAAGACTGGACGCCACTCGGTCACAGCTTTACTCCGCCTGCCATCACCACGCCTTGCCATGTGTACTGCCCAACTCCATTTGAGTTCCATAACGCGATTTCCAATATCGAAAACCTTCGTACGTTTGGAACTGGGTCTATTAGTTTTATGCCGAGCATGGAACGCTCCATGGCTCTCTGTGCTACTCTGAGTCTGTACACAGCCTCCTGTGAGAGCGTCCACGTCTCAGCACCATATGCTATGGTGGGCAGAACACACTGATTATAGAGACAAATAAATTACTGTGACCTAAATAATATGTAGTTACTGAAAAAAAATACAATCACTTAACATTTATGTCTGAAGATACGAATTTAAACAGAAGTCGAGACAGGCACATAAAACTCTCATAAATATCTAGTAATCCCATTTATCTCTTCAATCCAGATGAGATTAAATAAAAACAATTTCAAATTACACGCAGTCCTAAAATAAAACAGAAACAAAGCTTTGCTTATGCTCTATGGCAAGTAGATGAAAAAACAGCAAAGTGTAAAAAAAAAGTTAACATTTAAATAAGAGTGAGTAATTAATTAATGACTTATCGATATTTTTAAACCTCCATATTTCATAAGAACTCAATGCGACCCAGTCCAGTCTAACAAACTAAATAAAATTTAAGCTTTTTTTTACCATAAACTACTGCAAAGCTCGCACCCCATTACCTGAACTTATTCATTTCGATTCCCGATCCAGTCATAAAATGAAATGGCTTTTCAAATGACGGAATTCGTATCGCATTTTGTGATCCGGCCTGTAATATACTGGACTTTGGATATTTATTGAATCCGTGGATATTAAGGCCTTATTTACATGTATTATGCACATGGAAAAAGGAACTGGGAACTGCATAAAATGACAGCAGGAATGGACGTTATTACGTTTGTATTTAGAATTTTAGCCAACAAATTGTATAGTTTTTCATTTTCTGCAATGAAAAGTTATAAATAACTTATTTGAATTTAATTTGCCGTAGTTTAGCTATAAAATAAGGAATAACCGATTGAATCGGTCGTAAAAATAATGTAATAAAGTAAAATAATTCGTAAATCGAATTGGTAGCACTTACGAATTGGTAAAATACTAACGTATTGGAGGTGAATGTACTACAGTCTACAGGGGTACACCTGCCCAACTCTTTAAGAAATATAAGCTTCATGTTATGTGTGTCATGTAAGTTTTATAGGAGTCAATTGTACTTCTGCTAATATAATATCCATGATGATTCGTCAATAAAGTGTAGGTGTTCATAATTGCATCAACGCAGATGGCAGGAAATAGAAGTCGCGCACGAAACACGTCACTGTATTTCTACCGGAATTAAGCCCTCAAAGGTTTTTCCTTTCATAGGTGTAAGGACAACTTTAATAATCATCGAAGTATGCAAACACATAAATAAACTTCTAAATACAGGATTGGAATTTATATGAAGATAAAAATACCCAGACAAATTCTTATAACAAATTATGACAAATAAAATATTGTTAACACACATTGTCAAACCAATCTAGCGAGAACGACCATGTTGACGAAAATAAGAATGATATTTCTAGTAATTGGAAATCTATAATAACGGTCTACATAGTAATACAAACAATAAACTAGCCATATCGTCGAGTTAAATCGCGCTACAAGTCATTCCGCAGTAGATCTCTCATAATTTTGCATTTTACGTCTGTTTTGGAGACTCATTTGAATAATTTAAGTGGGTGTAACAAGGGGCAAGAGGAATTTGAGAGCAACCAGTTTGCGATCCTCCTCAATTTATAGTGTTGGGTGTGACAGGTCCTGGTCGCCTCATCGCCTGGCGCCGCCACCAGACGTCCGAAAATAAAAATTTGCGGCGAATCGCAAGCCATTTAGACCCAAAAACTAAAACGATGTTTTACAAAATTGAATCGGAGCCCGATTTACAAAAACGTCCGCGCGGAGACATTCGCCTTGGGTTGAATGGATGGGGATAACGACTTGGGGACCACTTTTTGGCCACAAACCCGTTTCGGCTGGCCGCTCAAAGACGCTATCTGTCGCGGAATCTCGATATCGATATAAAACCACGTACGTTTTGCATTGTAATTTCATATGTGTGCAACATTATATCGCGATGGGACAGCAACAAGTGAATCACGTTTTAAATGACTCGCCCGATGTTATATGTTTTTATTTTGGGTCCGTCCGCTAAGTTATGCGGCTCGACACCAGACCCGGCATTTAAATCGACAAAACAAAAATACCTTTTCTAAAAAACCCTTTTTGTGATCTCATGATTCAAATACGTGCTAAAATTATTACTAACCTACTTTAGTATGTTTTGAACTTTTCAGGCAATTAAAGAAGTTGACGACAAAAGGGATTTTCCTAATTTGGTTCCGTGGAGCAATAAAGTAAATCTTATCACAAATTAGGGATTTAGACACATTTATAAGTTTACATCAATAAATTTCTCAGTTATTTGCATAATTAAAGCTCGTTATGATTTCCTAATGCCCAATAGAGTTTGTTAAGAAGGATGTGTCGGCTTAACGTCGTTCGTGGGAGCAAGAAACAAGACGGTCGGCTTAGATGGGTACTGACATGTTCTTCCGCTGAGAAATCACCGGCGACCCCCACTGATCATTAATAAGGAGATAGAGAAGTAAACCCTGTGCTCAGATTACCGACGAAAGACTGATTTATTGTAGATAATGATTTTGGCGATTTAACCACAAAGAAACATGACGAAGGTAATGAAGTAGGAGAAATAGGTAATTTTGTAGAAGATAGATAAGTAAAGCGAGATAATTTAGTAGCAACCACTCGGTCTCATAAATAAACTCAAAACGTTAGAGAAAATCTAGTTAAGCTTGAAGCGATTAACCACGACACAATTACCGCAGCCACGCCATTTGATTTCCAGTTCCAAATAGATTTATTTGTAACAGGCTGCCTTCTAATTTAATGTAACCTGCCCCAAGCACGTAAATAGTTTTAATCTAAATTCGAGCAAACATTTTGTTTTAACATAGCACTGTAATGTTCGTAGATTTCTGAGGAATGATAATTGGAATTGTAAGCTTCGAGTAAATTATATACAAAGAGACTCGTAAATAAATACTTGGATATAATGTCGACTGACAGGCATAATAACAAAATTCTCTAGTTTGTGTAGTTTGATCTGTAGTTTAAATGTCTTCGGCACGGATATAAAAAATAATCACCAATAAAAACAGATGTAGTCGCGAGTCCAACAGTGGCAGTGAAAAGATGGCCGCGGCATAAATATTAAAATTACGAGCGACACAATTCCGCGCTCGGAGGGCCCGCCAGCCCGCCACTTGAGACCACATTAACACAATTTTTGAAACTCCCGAAATTGACATTTGTCGCATTATAGCATCCACGTGCCCGAACACAAAGTTATTCAATCTATTATAGAATGGAGAATTTATCGCCACGTAAGATTCGGAAGGTCAAGCTGTAGTTTCGGAGTTTTATGAACTTTCCGCCTCTGTTTTGAATTTTTTATAAGGTTAATGCGCGGCGTCCATCATAACAATCTACGTAGATGGCGGTAGCAGTATTGTGATCGTTGGGAGTTGTGCGACAGTTAATTTTACGACTCTGTCGTAGGCGCAAAGGTTATGGCAGTCGCAGTTAGTCGGGCTAGATAGTGTAGGTATCAGTTAGCTGTCGTGTGTATGCTACGCTCGGTCTTGGGACTAAGAGCTGGAGTTCCGATTATATGGAACGAAATAAAAGTGACACTATTTTATGTTTCTTGACCTGGCCCTATTGCGATGTCGTGACCAATTTAAAACATAGTTACGTGCATTTATGATTCTTGAAGTACTGCTGCATGAAGTTTCTCAGGCATAGCTGTTATTTTAGTATGAAATAAGGTTTTACTACAGCAGCTGACAGTAAGACTGAGAACAGGTCTTATAAAAACTAAACTACTTGTTTAATCTATGATTTTTTCTCTCAAGTAGTTTATACGGTTCGCTGGCTGAGAGTCTCTATTGCTCTATCTGGTAACCAATAAATCTCAATCCTAAAAGAATTATCAATTACACGTGAATGCACATTCACGCCACACATCACGGCCACAGCTCACACGCTTCGACCGATAACATATCCTTTCAACGCTCATATTTCATCTATCATGATTATTGACGGCTTGTTTTACCCACAATAGGATCGGCACTTCCTCTCCTTGTGAATCATGCGCCCCTAGTACGTGGAAGGTCTTTGACCTAATATTGAAATTTTGTTTTTCGTTTTTGGTATATTTTGTGTGGGCATTTTCTCTGTTAATGAGTATGAACAATGGTCTGGCATCAGATTGCATCTCTGTGGGCGTCTGGGCTCTTCGTGGGAGTAGATATTATGTACTGACGCTTCATTAAAGATAGGAAATACACTCATCATTTCTTCCCACTCGCGTTTGGAGAGCTTCAACGGCTATTATGTGATTTTGCGATTTTATAAGAGTGTTGTTTATTAGATACTGTTTGAGGAAAAGAGATGAAGAGGAAATAAGCCTTCAATATTGACGTGCTCAAAAAGGTCCCCGTTAACTTTCTCTTTGATCTGTTAAACCCTTTTTGGCACAGACGCTTTTAATCGCAAACTTGATACTTATTCCCGGAACAAATTATATTTGTGAAGTTTTTAAACTGTCAATTTCACTAGCTAAGCTTATTTGTAACTTGTAAGTCATAAATTTGCATTTAGCGCTGTAACTTGTAGAACTTTGGCACAAAAACGGCTTGGAGGCAAAGCCCTGACATGCACTTTTCGAAGTTTGAGTTATGAGCCATCAAAGTGAGAGAGAGCCTTTAGACAAGTAACATGGAATGAATGGAATGTATGGCAGATATTGTAGAAAGCAGTCGCTTCTAGTGTATTGTGTATTTTATTTGTAGGTGTGCAAACAAGCTTAAAATATGTAAGCTAAAAGTAACTTTAAATTCTTCTCGTCATTGCGATTATTGTTTTGTCTGGACCATACTTGGGGACCTCCTAGTTATGGATAATTTAAAAGTAAGAGTTGTTTTGAATGTTCTAACTTTATTTTAAATTCCTCCATGACCTCTGTACTGTTTAAGGCATCAATCAGCACAATGAATTGCACTCAAAACATTCTGCTGATGGATGCATTGAATAGTGACAAGTTTCATTGACCGCTATCGTAAATCGTGATGACCGTGGTTTATCAGCAATCATTTTTGAGCAGAGTTTTGTCTCTAGTATAAACAAACCCTATAAATGTGGTTTGTTTCAAAAAACGAAACAAAGGGCAGCGCGTGTGAAACTTAACACAACCATTTGTTTCTTTTGCTTATTTGGGACTTCGGAAAGTACAGATTTTTGAGATAATTATGTTTTATTTGTACATACTTCGTTTCTGGCGCAGGCGCTTATTTTACTGTGCCCAACAGGGCCCATAATGATCTCATGTTGTACACATTGTGGAATGCAATAAATGATTGATTGAGTATTGATTAATGGGAGAGGTTCTCCTATCTTGCTGTGGGCGACGTGAAAGTCTTTCAGCTGCAAACTCAATATTTAATTTTGAACTTTTCTTAGTTATTGTAACTCGGAATCTTATAACCTTGCTGGGTCTGTTAAACTAAATACCTAATTAATATAATTAAAGCTCCGTCGTCATAGTTCCCTGCTAGATATCATGTTCAAACCTCCGTTCATTGCCCTTGCATAAGAATTTTCTATTTTTAAACCATGCTTGTTCTATCCATTTTCATTTAAACACCATTAGGTGCTATTCAAAAACAAATATGAAATAGATTTACGACGTCGAGACGGGGAGTGTCTAGCACAGCGGGTAGGTATCAACAAATTCATTGTGCACTTACAAGGCGTAAGCAGTAAATATGCAAGTTCCAGAGTTTCCTTCGTAATGTTCGGGAAGTGCGGTTATTACGGACTGTTATGTGTTTTAACTAGAACTGAAGTAACTTACGTATCGTATGGTTAGTTGTGGCGTTTATTTTTAGAATTAGGTGACTTGGCTAAACCACAGGAAAGATTATCACTATTCAGAGATGAAAATTTTTACTCTTGTAATTTTATTTATGTAAGGTAAGCTGACAAAAGGTCATTATGTAGATAAATCAAGAGCAAGTGTGTACGCGAACGACGCAACGGGCGTCGGGGGCCACGTGGTGGCTCCCGGCCACCGTAGGCGCGGGCCTGTGGACCGTGAGTAATGGGTTAGCTCACCGTCCGTCCGTCTTATGACGACAGGCCGTGTCGACGGCGCGTTCGTGTTCCACGCGCACCTCAAAGAGATGTCAGCAATCAGGAAGGGGCCCGCAAGAGCCGATGCCTGCCGGGGCTGCGGAACTGTTCGAAAGAGATACGGTGGCCCTGGAACACAAAGGGCAATGAAGGAACATGGATGGGTTTTAGTCAGTAAGAGTCTGACACTCCCTCCCACTCCACCCAGAGCGGGAGAAGTCATTTGATGATTTCCCATCCGTAAAAAAAAAAAAAAAAAAGAGCAAGTGTGTAAAACACTCCATACTATATTGCATAAACAGTGTCATAAATAAATAAGGTTTATGTCGGTCATTATCAATTTTAAGATACATACGTAACAAGATGGTCAAAAAAATCAAAAAATTCAGAACAATTGATAACCTCCTCCTTTTTGAAGTCGGTTAAAAAGTGGCCGCGAATGAAAAAAATATTGGTTTAACCGCTACTTATATAGACAATTTTGTTGTATTGAGAGTGGCATAAAAGTATTAAATATTTGCTCTGCTATCTCATTTGAGAAAGTGTTCTTGGAAAATTCAGCGTCTATGGGTGTGAAATGAAAGCTGCCCTATTTTTTGTTCTTAAAATGGGCAAGATAATGTTGTTTCTTTTAATTAACTTTTGAAAGCTTGATGGCTCCGCTTCAATTGTCGCTTTCGGTATTACCCCAGTTCAGACACACGTCCGATAAGTTGAAGGCCTATTATCTTGGACTGAATATTTTCTTTCATTTTGAACAGGCAAAGATTCTTAAGGTATTACTATAGTGAGGTCCGTTGGTCTCGCAGTCGCAAGCGCGACAACTGAGCGTGGGGTCCTGTGTTCGATTCCCGGGTCGGCCAAAGTGTTGTTGGGTTTTCCTGTTAGGAATTTCTCAGCAACAGCCCAGAGTCTGCAAGTTGGCGGTATGATCCGTGCCTCGGTGCGCACGTGAAGCCGTTGATCCTGCACCTGATCTCTCTCCGGTCGTGTCGGATTGCCATCCCATCGGACTATGTGAGTGAGGGAAGAGAGACTGCACCTGTGCCTGCGCACACACTTGTGTACTATAATATCTCCCGCGCGCATGCATGATGGCTAATCTCCGTTGCGATAGGCCTTTGTGACCGAAAACGGTCAGGAGGGCTTATTATAGTGAGGCTATCAGAAGCAATTTTATAGAAAAAATGTGGCTCCATGTGTGAGGAAAGAAGAAGCGAAATAACATATTGGCCAAGTTTGACAAGTAACACAAGGACTAGATGAGCGATTAATGCACAGTCTGGCTCTTTTTTAAATGTAATTTTGTTAGTTTACCGGAAGTATATTTACATGTCTTAGCAGTCAACATTTTTCAAGTTGCTGCAGCATAGGACATGTATGTAGTTATACCTAATATGATGCGTATACGAGAACGTATATGTTTACAGAATCAAATATTTATAGTAAAGCATTGATGTGTTGTTATAGTTCATAGGTGTCAAGTTCGAAGGAACCCAAGACACGCAACTCTGATTTTTCGGATTCATGTGCGTATCGTATAATTATCACTTGCTTCGGTGAAGGAAAACATCGTGAGGAAACCAAACCAGCATGACTGAGAGATATTTCTCGGCGGCATGTAAAGCCAAGTCAGAGGTCCATGCGCGGCATAGAAACTCTGACACCAGGTTAGGCACTAACCACACGTAGGAGAGGAAGTTAGTTGTATAACATTGCCTTATGGGTCGTTCTCAAAAAAGTGGCACCGCTCGAAGAAATTTATCAATTTGAGAAAATGTATCAATTATTAAGTTTTTTTTAATAAAAATACATTCTGGGTATTTCAGAAAAAAAACCAGAGTATAGCACTTGCGACCTGTTTGAGTTTTACATAAAATAGCAATAATGTAACGACATGTAGTTCAATAAATTGTGTGTAAAACTAAAAAGACTAAAAGCGCCTGTCAGCGTTCGCGCACACAGCCCGCATGATCGACTCCTGCGCAGACACACTTCAAACCAGCTCAGGAATGCGGGAACACTGAAGTTATTGCTGCGTAGATACTTCAAATTTATATATTTTACGTTTTTATTGTATGTGTTAAATGTACTGGTTTAGTGAATAATGTAGCTTTTATGTGGGCCTGCGTGGTCACTTTATTTTTCTGATTCAGGTGTGAAGGGTAAAAAGTGGTGTAAATTCTGTAAATCGAGTAGATAAATGGTCAGTCGAGAAATGATGTTTCAAGATAATGAACCTTCGCGCTGTCGATGATTCGAGATTTTGATGAGTCGAGGTGGTGAACTGTCACGCTCATAATTTATCGGTTTCAAGTACTATCGAGTTAACGTTTTCGAGCAAGTGTTATTCGACCTCACGTCATTAGATTTCAAGTAGGGAACCCGTAAAATTCATGCCTAACCTAGACGCCTGTCTAATTTACACAAATCAAAGTTCTGTTTTGTGTCAATTACTTCATTATCACAGCTCTCAAAGCACCACGGAAATGATTCTGAGGAAACGGATGTGTCCTAGAACCAAACATTCGAAGGCATGTGACATATACCAACTCACACTGTGGGTCCGTGTGGTTGATTACGGAAAGCCCGGCCGACCTTCATTCCTGTGAATAAATGTTAAGAAAAGTAGTAGTAATAATACTGAAACTAAGATTTCCGTACTCTGCTGTAGCAATAGGCAGAAAATAGCAATAGAAGACGGAAAAGGAATCGTATACTTTTAGCTATATCTACATAGCCAAGCTTGTACCTCCCTTTTAAAACCAAAATCATAATTTAATAAAATAATAAGAACCATTTTCCCATCCTTACTTAGCACAAAGTAAACTAGTGATGTTTCTCTTTAATTAAGTGGAGTGCAAATGGTAGCCTGCGTGACCAGTTGTTATTCCGTGCAGTCTGTACCTCTCCTTACATGGCCGTAGTTAATTCTCGCCGCGGGCAGCGAGGAGGTCCTATGACCAAGTACAGAGCATGACTCATTAACCGATGAACCTTAGAGGTCCATTACCGGTAACTTTCAGAAGGTGAAAAAGAGTTTTTACCGTCTTCTGCTGAAAGAGGCTCCTTATTGACTTATTGCCTTTTTTTTCGGATTGGATATCATCAAATGACCCTGCTCTGGGCGGACTGGAAGGGAGTGTCAGACTTCTACTGACTAAAACCCATCCATGTTCCTTCTTTGACCATTGTGTTCCAGGGCCGCGGTATCTCTCGAACAGTCCCGCGACCCCGGCAGGACCCCTTCCTTGTTGTTGACATCTCTTAGAGGCGCGCGTAGAACACGAACGCGCCGTCAACACGGCCTGTCGTTATAAGACGGCCGGACGGCGAGTTTTGGCTTAATTATGCCTCTCAAATGAATGTCAGGATCACTGTGTTTGCCGACCACATTGGTGACCGTCGCTTGTTTATTACTGGTTACTGGCGACAGAAACCACGACAACCTCCTGACGTATCTCTGCGGCTTTTATTATGTCGAGGACAGGTAGTCAAATAACTACCGTAACATGGTATTGGACGGATCACATCCATACATGAATTCAGGCCTTTTCCCCATGGACGGATCAAGTTAATAATAAAGACAAACGCGCATCAGCGCAAATAAAAAGTTGTTCGCAAGACAAGAAATTTGAACTGTGTAGCATGACAATTTTAACCGGCTTAGTCGAATAATGCCCAATTCTAAAAATGCCTAGCATTCTATAAATGCCCAATTCTTAAAACGGCCAATTCGTAAAAGGACTAATTTTTAAAATGCCCAATTCACAAAAGGACTAATTCTTAAAATGCCCAATTCACAAAAGGACTAATTCTTAAAATGCCCAATTCTCAAAAGGACTAATTGTTAAAATTGGCTTTTTGCTTCCAGTGGAAATACTGCTTTCATCTATGTATGTATCTCTAATCGTTAAAGTCTAAGGTAGTGAGCGATATGACCTGTCCTCGACCAAACCTGGGTACTTCGTAATGTACTTATAGGAGACAATGAAGATGTATCTACTATTTACTGTATTTGGTCACAGTTTCTTAGCACCTACGAATCGACGACGAAAATGGTGACAAATATTTATGATGTTATAGTTTGTGCTATTCGTTCCGTAATTGCTGGGCAATTAAGCGCCAAATCTATCAATCCATAGTAGGCTTAAAGACAGGTTTAAAAGGCTTACCATAGGACTTTACCATAAATAAAGAATGAGGACCGTAGATTTGTGGTAGATCAATGAACCTCATTTCTTTTAACAATAAGACATTACAAGAGGTTTTTGAAAAACATATCATCAAATTAAAAAAACTGAAAATCACCATGACTATTTATTTGCGTTTGGGCTCGGAGTTAGTACATGCAGGAGTTTTTAATCATGGAAAATTAAAAGAAAACCATGGTTTTCTTGTCTGACTCAGTACACATAGTACAAATAATATAGTACTACATAACCCTGCGACCCTTTTTACCCATTGAAATGACCATGGAGATATCTTCAATTATATCTCTTGGGCCCAAATTCGAATTATTAATTGGAGCTATACATACCGACACGGCCAAGGTCAGCGGTCGTCTGTCGTCCCAAGCGTCCCAATCGATACTATTTCATTATGCACGACAACCCAAACGGGTGACACCATAGCTACCTGTACATATCGGGATGACCAGCACACCACCTGCTTACATTATTAACATGTTCACGTAACTGCATATATCGTGGTACCTATTTGTGTATCTAGACTCCCTCCAACCCGTCTAACGTTCGCACGGGTGCAATTTACGTACTAATTAAAAAAATGAGAAGCGACATTAACAAAAACCGGCCAAGTGTGAGCCAGATTGGCGCATGAAGGGTTCCGTACCATCGTGGTAGGCGTGGTGATTGATTTTTATTTATCTTAATATGTAAAAATTACGTGTCACTATGTTGGTTCACGCTAATCTGCGAAAACACCCAACCGATTTCAATGAAATTTTGTGAATGTGTGTGGTTGGTTCCAGCTTGAATGATAGGATAGTTTTGCACCCGATAGGTTTCACTGCTGCATGCCGAGATTTAGACTAAATTGCGCCCGGGCGAAGCCGGGGTGGGTCGCTAGTATCTCTATGTAAATTCTCGGTGCCCGGATGGAACTGCTTGAAAGCTCGAAGTGACGATTCCCATGACTACGACACGTCATTAAAATGTATCAAGAAATGTCGCAGATGATAGCACCTTCAATTTATTTGACACTCCTTCTCATTTATGGTAACGCGACTGATGTAAGGTGATCCTCTATTACAATAAGGGTATCAAGAGCTAGAGGTCATCTTAAACTGGTGCTCATGGCGGATAAAAACATGGACTCGAACGATTTGCGGAAATTACTGTTTAATTGGGTACCTATAGGCGTCGCACACGCAACCGGTTGGTGGCGGATGCGCGGTGCCTGCGATTGTCTCGTCGTATAATCGCGCCAATAATGAGCCTGCGCAATTCGGTCGGTTATTGTCGTATCGACCAGCGATCAGTGTTCGTAATGGAACTGGATCCAGTCGACGGCGACTCGAGATTTTAATTAATATTAAGACCTGTTCAAATGAGGTTCAAGTTGCTTGTCTGATCATAAATTCGAGCTGGGAAGGGAAATCTTATCCTTTCTTGCGCACGATGTTGCTCCAGTCGCGTGCGAATGGCTCGGCCAAAGACCTCCTTAATGAAAGCTTCACCCGTCATTTGATGAGTTGACTCGCCCAGTCACAACCTGGAGATGAAAAAGATAATGTAATTCTGTAGTTGAAATGATACCATTAAATACAATTAAGCTCGCCACATCGTGTTAAAGTATTGATTAAAAATAATATAAATTATTGGTCACATTTGGGCGCCGGCACGAGCGACATAATATATCGTCGGGTTATTCTGTCACCCATGACAATATGAAATATGGCCGCATTACGAAGCTCCTGACTGAATGTTTTATACAATAACGTAATTTGTGAAAGCCATTATGCTAATTTATTGACGTTTTTATGTTCTCTGTCGCTTCGACGGCGACGCGGAACGTTTTGCGTTCAAACGTCGACTTCTTGATAAATAATTGTGATACTGTGACAGCTGAAACATAAACCCGTCCCATAGGTCACTGGTAACACTAACTTTTATAATATGTTAATTGCCAGAATATTAAAATGTCTTAGTGGCTAATATTTTGATTGGCTGTAAAATTATTAATGTGTTTGTAACGGAAACTCGTTGCGGACGATATCATCTTATTGTGAAACTATAAAAAGCTCGCCATTTAATTATTACTTTATTCCTTCACCGTAGTAAAACTAAGTAATGCCTGTTCAGTAGCGTTGAACTCATAATTACATATGTGCAATGTCTAGCCAAATAGTGTTCAATTAGACATATCATGATATCTTTCTTTTTCGTGTGGTTAGTGCCTAACTTGGTGTCAGAGTTTTTGTACCGCTCATGACTTCGCTTTACATGCCGTCGACAAATATCTCTCAGGCATGCTGGTTTTGTTATCTCGTGATGTTGTCCTTCACCGAAGTAAGTAATAATTATACAATAGGCACATGAATCCGAAAAATCAGAGAGGCGTGTCTTGGACTTAGCTACAACTAGACATACAAAAACATTTAAGGAAAAACCCACAAATCGAAGCAGCCTAAAAAAAGGAATTGCACAAAAACGGAAATTAAATCACCTTAAGAAAAAAAATACAATTAGTAAGCAATTATCACCTGCTCTAATAGCCTACAATTTAATCAAAATAAGGAAAGTCTACCAAAAAAGGGTAGCCACGTTTTTGGCGAAAAATTAACAAATGGCTTTGCATTTTTATCCAAAACAATTTGGGAATTACGGAACGTCTTTGTGTTCCGCGATAAAAATCTTGAACGTGTTTTTAAACCTATTCGAACCTAGTTAATGTAACTGAACTAGCGTTGTCTGGTGACATAAATTATGGGAAACATAAAGGGTGTAAATAGACCCTTAACGAAGCCGAAAGGCACTTGTTCTTCCCGCTATTGCGATCATTTTTTTTTCTAGACCATACCTGGGAACCTTCTAGCTACGGAGATATTGGGAGTCAAAGTTCCAACTTTTCACAAGTTTTTTTTTAAATACACGTTTTTAATGGAAGAACTTTACTTTGCACACATCCACGGCCCCCGTACATTTCAATCCATCCAACAGCACAATGTTTTGAATGCGTTACACCGAGTCCTAACGTAATACGTGGTTTTTAACCCCAAAAAAAAGTCGTTTCCCAGCAATAATTTTTGCGTAGGGTGACTTAGGTTGATGTACACAATGCTTGGTTGACGGCTTCGTGAAGGGTCCGTTTACACCCTGTATAATTATTTCAAACAAATTAAAGTTTACTTCGCAATCTGGTACGATTTGTCAGTGATAAAACTATAATTAGGCCTTCAGTTTGCTCCTGTGTCTGTTATCAAAACACCGCGATACATGCTGTCATTTAATCTTGGCGGTGTTTTTGACAGCACATGTCATATTTATTCAATCTGTCAAAATCGCAAACGTTTTTGTTTCTAATTTTTGAAATTGAAGTTGTTTCTAATTTCGCGGTCTCTTAAGTTATTCTGGCAGCTGGTTTTTAACGTTCGTGAGCACAAAACAATTATGAATTTAAAATGGCATCCATTGTGTTAGCCGCGTGACACTAGGTATAATCATAGACGATTCGTTACGGTTTTTTGCCCAATCTATAATAAACATAGGGTCAACGTTCTTATTCTTTCTTTTCGAACAAAATACGGTACATGGCTTGTTAAGTTTTGAATACTAGAATTAAAATAGAATTAACTCGTTGCGGAGACATTGTTGTTTTTTTGCATAAGTTAGGTATCCTATTTTCTTATTATGTTTTGATGGCTGTAGGAACCGGTTCATATAATTGTAGTTTTGGCTAAAACAGCTTTTTCGATTGTGGAAACGAACGAGCTTTCAAAGGAGGTTAGTTCTGTAGATTATGACAGAGAAACATTACCGTACAAATGTTGTGGAAACGCGATCCGAATACGTTCAAAAAGTGTTGCTTTTCAGAAAAAAATGGAATACCATAAAAAAATCAAAAGTCATTACTTTTGATTTTTTTGAAGAATCTACAAACCAATATTGCTCGGCTCGTTACCTAGGTACATACCTCTTACCTATATGTTGTTAGGTTAGGTAATAAGTACGTAAAACTGAAAACAATTTGAAGCCAGAACTTTTCTTTGTAAAACTTCTAGTTTTAT
This sequence comes from Noctua pronuba, assembly GCA_905220335.1. Lineage (NCBI taxonomy): Eukaryota > Metazoa > Arthropoda > Insecta > Lepidoptera > Noctuidae > Noctua > Noctua pronuba. Next base: position 12,747,088 of record LR999894.1, read on the forward strand.
TTTTCTTTTCTCAGCGTAATTTTTTTGTATTGAAATTAAGAATCCTGTCAAAAGCTAAAGTCCCCGACGAAGTAATTCAACTTTTCGTCAAACTTCATTCATACAGGAGTTCTTTAACAGTTATTTATTCCTGATTCTGTAACGAAGTAGACTTATTATGTAAGTCGCGAGAACGTGACTTAAGTTAACCCTCTTTTTAAGGGACCACTGAAAACATTTGAAGAACGTGATGAACGCTCTGAGGATTGAATTTACGGATCTAGATTTTTTACTACCTCGATGGTCTACTGGTCGCAAACGTTAGGTACTACTTCGTTGGGTTTCGAATCCCAGGTCGGGCAAAGTGTTATTGGGCTATTCCCTCTGGTTTTGTTTTATTGCTTTGGATTTTGGATCTGTGCCTCTATTCCATGGGCCTGACACATAAATGGTTAAGGACAGGATATCTCTGCCTAAATATTCTGGAAACAAGTTACGTTGGTTTTTTAACCAACTTTTTTCATGATTCTCTGTAACTTGCCTGATAACATCGAAAATCGATAGTATTTCAAAGAATGGCACGTACTCACTCCTATCCACTTTCAGTTCAGAATTCTGAGTTAACAGTACAGTGCAGGTCGGAACTCCTAACACTCCTACACGTGTGAAATAGCGGTGTCGGCACCGCGCGTCGCAGCCTACCTGCCTCTAATAACTTCCTCTCAGCTCGAAATTACCTGCTGTTTGTAACTGTACACTATCTGAAAAAAAACAAAAGTTCGATGTCTATGTCATGCATGTTACAGAAGAACGATATATGTAATAAGGTTTTTCTAAAAATTTGTATAGAGTATGAGATTGAGATATTAAAACTTTTAAGGAGCATCAAGATTTTTTAATTTTTAATTTGAAGTTAAAAACTTATGAAACTCTACTTTATGGTAATGCCTTTGAAATTAATTTCTTACGCTAAAAAGTAAACATTTGACAAATAGTGGATTTCGTGAGCTGCATTGAAGGCATCAAAGTAAACTAGCGTTTGACAAGTTTTCGACTTTAACAAGTTTCCGACTTAACGTATCGAGGATGAGAATAGAAAATGAATTTTCCTTCAATTATAATTGGTTTACTTTAAAAGCGGTTAAACAAATACATAGATACATATTTAAAGTTCTTAGATACACATAGGTAACTGTTTCTATTTTCGTGAACCTAAATTCTGGCTGAAATATTTTGGATAGAAACAAGAGCACAAATACTCGTAAGTCAGCAAGCTCCGTACTCCGCAGTTTCTTATTTACCTGTCGCATTTCCCCTGAGGTGCCCCTTAATATTTGAACGAACAATGAGCGACGGCTTCCTTCCAAGTTTCAGCAGAAAGTTCATGCCAAAATATCAAAATGGAAACATGATTTTTGGCAAATATGTAGGTTGTGTTTTGTTTTTACTGTCCATTGATGATGAGATTCTCTTGCTAGTGCTTCGCAAGTTTGGTCTAGGTGACATCAACCTCGATGTAAAATCGAACACGGATGTTCTGGTCGGAGTCTGGTTGAGTCTGCCCGAGTCTGGTCGTGTCTGGTCGAGTCTGGTCGAGTCTGGTCGAGTCAGGTCGGCTCGGTCGAGTGTAGTCGAGTCAGACCTAGTATCGCCATCTTGTTTTTTCATAAAACTATTTAAATATGTTTACCAAGAACGACGATCCCTGACCGTACGCTTTTATAACTAGAGAAATTAATGAAGTTGTAATAGTTATATTTGTTATTATATATTTTTAGCAAGAAAAATCTACAGGTCATTTGTTTTTTATTGTATGTCCGCAACTCCACGTTCAAAGCGCGTATTTTGCGTATGTCTGGGAAAATTATTCGATCCATCCCAACTCCCCGAGAGAGGCCAGCAGCTCCTTGGCGTTGCTGATGAACTCGCGGAGAGTACCTGGGTTACCGAAGTACTTTGCCTTGTATGAGGCAACCTCTGGGCAGTGTAGAAGCACGCAAGAAGCAATAAAGCATTTCAGAATCAACCATACAGCAAGTGGGTTTGCGACCCTCAGATCATTTCAGCATCGCAAACATGACTTAGCGAGATGTAAATATAGATATTAAAATGTTGTTCCACGTTCAGTAATTAACGGCAGTGCTTCCAGTGTTTTGTTCAAGTGATTTATATTCTGTGGCCGCGAATTAATTGCGTGGAAGCCGTTAAAGATTCTTTGAATAAACAAAGCGTGCTCATTTTCATTTTTGTTACGCTAAATATACGAATTTACGATTTTGGGAGTTGTTCGTAAAGTTCTAGGAATAATTTTGTAGACTTTGGTTAAGTATTCGAGGTAATATGAATTTGAGAAATCGTGGCTAAAGTCTGGAACAAGCCTTGAGCTTGATAGGCCTCTTGGTGGTCTGGAATTACATTTAATATAGGTATTCAGGGTGTAAACGGGGCCGCCAACCAAGCATTATGTTTGTAGATCAAACTAAATAACTTTACGCAAAAATTATTGCTGGGAAACGACTCTTTTTTTGGGATGAAAAAAACACGTTTTACGGTAGGACTCAATATAACGCACTCAAAACATTATGCTGATGGATGGATTAAATAGTACGGGGGTCTTGGAGGTGTTTAAAGTAATAAAAAAAAAAAACTAGTGATAAAGTTGGAACTTTGACCCCCAGGTATGGTCTAGCTAGAACAAAAAAAAATATCGCAATGACGGGGAAAACAAGTGCCTTTCGGCTTCGTTAAGTAAGGGTCTTGTTACACCCTTTATTATAAATTTATTTTTGTTTCGTCCTAGCCGTTTGATATACCTACTAAATTACTAAAGCCACAACTATAAACCTTGTCCTTTTGTACTAATTAATATTTAAAGCGTGTAATTTACTAAAGAACTACTTTGTGAAACACGTGTATATTAGTTGGTACTAAAACTGGAGTTTGTGTTTAATTAGGACATTATTTCGTTTGTCCGCGTTACCCTAACATCCTCGGTCCTAGATTTGTTTTTTGAACTTTAAGCTTGTTTAGTAATGTTAGAGGGTTAAACTTGGATTTCGAGAGCCTAATAAACACATAAATGTTTAGCCATAACTGTTTGACATGTTGGACCACAGATTAATCCCAGAATAGGTTTTTAGTTTTTAGAAACCGAAAGTAAACTAGGTTTAGGCTAATCCTATGTATACCAGACAGTGGCTTGCCTAGGGGCCAAAAATACGGCAAGCCTATAAGGCAAGCAAACTGTCAGAAACCCCAATATCATGAAGATTAGTAGGTTATAAGGGCAAGCCAAGCTTTTAGGCTTGTATGAAAGTATTGCCACTAACCAGCCCATACAATGCGAATGTCAATTTACTCGAATTGCCAAGCATATTGTCTTTTTTTTTAGCCGGTACTATCCCACTGTAGGGCAAAGGCCTTCCTCAATTCCTACCACGAGTTCTTTTCCCGTGCCTCCTCGAACCGGCCATCGTGGTACGCGTCCAGACCGTCTCGCCACCCTCTTTCTCATATTGTCTTACATGGCGATAAATCTAAAGTAAAAACCATCGAATCAAATACGAGAGACAATCAAACTGTATGCCGTAGAACAGGCTTTAAACATGTTAGAACCTGATGTGTAGTAATGTCATAGTCCTACACATAACGAGGAGACAAATCGTCTGGATCGCATTTGTCCATCGTCCAATGACCCTTACTTTCAATTCCGCATTGTCCGGTCTAAACGCTGATAGCATCTAGAGTGGTGCCGCCGGCCTAATGGGATCCCGGGGTTACGCTTAATGCTCTTAATAATACAATCGCGGGACTGACAAATTGCAGCGTTCCCGCGGGATTGGGGATGGAAACCATTGCTGTAATCGGTTTAGAGGGTAAACAATGTTTTAGGGTGGCGAAATAGGTTAGTGTTGGTTAATTTTAACTTAGTTGATGAGTAAATTTGTTACTACGTTGATATTAAAAATAAAATAAATTAATAAATGCAATTCTTTATAAGCAGCACTTAAAGGCACAAATATCATTGTAACCCTGGCTCTTGTACTAGGAATTCCTCTAGGTATCACAAGATGTATTGATAGCTGGAAGGGAGCTGAGACAATGTCACCTACGATCCAGCGCTCAAATCTGCTCAATAGGATCATAAATCCTATTGAGCAGATTTGAGCGCTGGATCGTGCATTTTATGATCTCTGGCATTAAATAAGCAGAACAACTTGTTAAATTGTACGAGATATTTTACTGATATTCATTTGTATGCTGTTCTACTAGGAGCCGAACCGAACCAAGTATACATGGGAAAAGGCGAGCAGATGATGATGACTGTCAAACATATTACGTCATCCCTGCATTTGTAATTCCGCTTACCTTTGTTTATCCGAGAGAACTCTTAGTTTCAAGTTGTCCTACGATACCTCCCTATTCAGTGACAAACTGAAGTGAAAACTCCTCAATAATTCCGGAACTACTCAACGGACAAAGCTCAATCATTTTGTTCGCGATTTTACTTCGAGAGCTGTCAGTTCTGTTTACGACTGTACCTACTTACCAATCAATGTTAGTAACGGACACTTGACCATTGTGGTGGTGACGTCAAGATGACAGATGGAGGTGATGACAGCGTTCACTTGTGGATTGTAGTAACTGGTCAAGTGCTGTGACTGTACTGTTTTTATTAAAAAGGAAGAATTACAAATTATCGGTACATAAATAATAATACCAGCCTATTACTGACCCCAGAGCGGGGCAAAGGCTTATTGTCATTTTGAGGAAGCATTGATCACCATGCTTGCTTAAAGCGGATCTTTCTAATTTTATTTTGGAAATATCGGACGAAAACGGGGATTTATAAATCAATATAAGTCTCAAATCGGCACAGAATTTTGGCAAATAGTCTCCACACAAAATTCTGTCGGCTGATACAAAAGTATCAGATATTATGGATTAAAAAGGTTACAGAGATGTCTGGCATAAGTCTCGATACTTGTATTGCAACTTGTGCCGCAGTATGGACGAGGCTGAAGAGCAATGAAGGAGGTTCAAGTGTTGCTTTGATTCGGAAAATCTCTCTGGATGCTTTCTGTGTCTGGCAGTCGAAAAAAAAACTTTAAATTTCGAATCCATGAAAACAAATTGGAATGACTTAAAGCTTCAAAAAAGAATATTTGAAAATTTATAAAGTGTTTTGCATCTCAGTGAAAATAATTCTAATATAAAGCTAGCTCAAAGGTTTATTTTAAGAAATACTTAACCTCAAAGGAATATACTTAACCTTGATCGATTTTATAGGCAGCCCTAGAGACCAAAAGTTAAGATACGTTTCAGTTTACAGGTTTCAGAAGCAGATGATTTTAAACAATAACCTTGTCTATTACACGTCTAGTTTGAAAGGTCTCGAGGCATTTGAAATACTATTCTTATTTTGAAAGTAAATCGCGCTTATTTTTTTACAAAAATTATAATAAAGTTTTAATAGTGGGAATCAAAACTTTGCTAAATCCTCTGAAGATTACCTAAATGTATAAATGAATGCAAATTAATAAACCAGCCAAAATAATTTAATCGTCTGAAGCATTTTCAAGCGTTTTTAATTCCTAACGTTGCAGTGCAACGTGCAGACTATAAATAAAAAAGAAAGATGGCTGCCTAGTTACGGAATTTAAAAATGCAACGTTCTTCTACTCATAGTGTTGTTGTGTTTTTATTGCTAGGGATACGGAAAATGTAAAATAGAAGCTTCTTTTCGAGAGTAGTCGTTGGATGTTCCGACCTAGCTACATTGTTTTTTATCCCAATTTTCAATTTCTTGATTGAAAGTTCATAATATTAGCTTGGCAGGACCCAATGTTTCGCAGCAAATGTGGTACACACTACGTTTGCTGGGAAACATTTCTTCCACAGACGCAAAATAAAATTACGGTTAAAATAATTGCCAAAAGAACCTCCCAATGCCATCACTATGAACAAAACTGGAATATTGTCACAGAATCTAATGTGATTTGACCCGCGAAAATCCTGTCTCATCTACGTGCTATCGAAATTCTTGAAGTAGTGACCTCTTTCTATTATGAACTCTCTACGCCCATATTTTATATAATCTTTTGTGTTATAGAATGTTCCACCTCATCGTCGTGGGCGATTATGGCCCGCCACACGATGGCCCCATACCTTTACCTTATAGAAAACATGATCGCTTGACCCCATGGCGCACCGTGCCGGTTTCGCAGCGGTACTTCCAAAGCAGTAGTAGGTATTCATATGTAAAAGCATATAAATTTCATAAGGTTAAGTGGTACAGGTGACTCAGATTCTAAATTATACTATTGTAGTATTAATTCAGAATATATTGTATGCGAAATGAATTGCTTTTTGTGACCTCTCGCAGATTAAATTGAACTTGTGATTCTTTAGTTCGTTAGGCTAATTCTCTATCAACAGTTCTTTTATATTTAAATTTGGATGTTTCTTATGAATAGTTTTATTCTGTTAGCTTCGCTTTGGTTATCTTCCGCGCTATCTCCTTGTCTCGGCGTTTGGCGTGGCTCACTAATTAAATTGCGCAGTGGGCTGTGATCTAATTATAATAATTGGTCAGATTTGGTTTTAACTTAATTTATGGTTTAGTGTGGTTTATTGTGCTTTGCTATCCGTAACAATGTCTCTTCTGCACTTAAAAGACCATACTTAAAAAAAATCTTGCAAACAAAAGATAAAATCAGCAAAATCACTCGAAGAATCCTCAAATCTTAACCAAGTGCTGCACACAAGCTGGTAACGTAACACTTCACAATGTGCCTGTACGCATTTGTTTCACTGAAACACGAGCATGCCCTTGCTTCGTGATTAGTGGCAGTTAATCCATACAAATGTTGTCCCTAATTGGAGTAATAAATATCACGTTACACTCTCTCTTCCTCGTTCTAATGTTACAGTACTTGTAAACTTGTAACTGGGTGTTTTGTAACGTTTTACGGGCCGAGGAGTAGACTCAAGTACTTTTTAAATGATTGTGTACCTAAGGTCGGATTGGTGCCTGGGAACTGGGACCTAATTCTAATTTTCAAATTCGAGCTAAGGCTCTTCCTTTAAAACGTAAGTATTTGTAAACATCACGAAACGGTGACACATGTAACTGACAGCAGTGAACAACATAATTATGGACAGTCCACTCTGTCAGCAATCATTTTTAGAATCCTGTTAGGGCTGGACACAATGACTCATGACTCGATCACCATCGATGCTGCGCATAATATAGGAACCAAACATCTTAGGCACAGGGTGTGTTACATTTTTTTGCAAAACTTTTGATTGGTTTGTTTGAAAAACTAAGTAGAATGATTTCCACCAGCGAACTATTCCATCTTTGACTGTCCAATAGTTCACGAAGTTCCCGTTGAGAAAAAATCAATTAACCCTGGACAACGTGGTCTCTTCAAGAGTAATCTGAACTAGAATTATGATGTGAAAATTCGTATAAAAAGCTCTCGCCCGGCTTAGTTGATAAGAACGAAATGTCTGGAAGTTATTACAAAATTAAATGCGGAGACTTCGAGCTGTCACTTACAGTACCTAGTTTACTAAGACAACCGCAGACAGTATCTAACAATTATTTACTAGCTAACTTACAATATTATAGGAGGGATTATTTAGAATTATTTCAGTCTAGGATCAATCGATACCTTCTAGATAGGGTGATATTGTCTGGGTTATATTAAACGTAATGAAAACGAATGACTATTAAATATGATGAATGAGTGAAAATGATGTATGGAGTTCGTGTCAAGGAGATACTCGGTATATGTTTGGACGTTACTTTGAAGCTTAAGAATAAAACCTGCGTTTTATTTACCAAACGATTGTATTAACGTAACTTAAAGTACCTATAGCTATAATTATATTTTTAATTTAGTTACATATTTTTATACAGGGTGTAAACAGACCCTTCACGAAGCCGTCAACCAAGCATTCTGTAGGCATCAAATTTAGTAACTTTACGCAAAAATTATTGCTGGGAAACGACTTTTTTTTTTTGGGTGAAAAATTACGTTTTACGGTAAAACTTAATGTAACGCACTCAAAACATTGTGCTGATGGGTGGATTGAATAGTACGGGGGTCGTGTAGGTGTTTAAAGTAAAAATCTCACACTAAAAACATGTATTTTAAAAAAAACTTGTGAAAAAGTTGGAACTTTGACCCCCCATATCTCCGTAACTAGAAGGTTCCCAGGTATGGTCTAGAACAAAAAAATGATCGCAATGACGGGGAGAACAAGTACCTTTCGGCTTCGTTAAGGGACTTTTTACACCCTTTATAGGTAACTACGATATGGAGCCCAGAAGCGCAGAAGATGGTGGCACGACCTGGACAGAACCAACGACCAGTGGTCCATATTGGCCCTGGATCATAGGATTTTGAAGTCATGCCTTTGCCTAGCAGTCGGATAACACAGGCTAACAGTAACAAGAGGTATATGATATGTTTAATTTGTTTTCATTGTTTTACGTTTCTGATATTAAGACGCCGACTAAAGCTACGCGTGGAAAACCTCTCCGTGTATATTCTACTTGGCAGTGGACGATCGACTTTTCACTTCGATTAAATTCGGCGGATTGATATTCGCCCGATCACAAACAACATTCCAAATTCTATTGTTAGAATGAATCCTTTTGTTAATTTAAATATTATCTTGAGAAGCAGCCTAATTCTAACTTTGAACAATACTTGCTCCAGTCACAATGAAGTTCAAGTGTAGAACTTATTTCAATTGCGATTGAGAGGTTCGTTGGCCGGTTATCAACGTGGTCGGATTATTTCCAGGTGCCTACTTCCAGCTGTAGAAGTGTAGACGTGTTTTGGCGTAAGGTGGACGCATCAGCGTGGCCCGCGAAATTCAAATTTTCTTACGATTTTTGCAATTTGCAGGTCAGTTTCAGGTTGTATGTTGATTAAAAATGAGTTGCGCAAGTAACACGTATGTAGTTACAGAATTGTAATCATTCCCCGTTCAAATTCCCCATTCAATAACTATTTCATGAAAGAGTCATTCATTTGGGTTAAATGAACTGAGAGGGTTGTATTAACGATTTTAATGATTACAATTTTGTACTAACATAAGTGTTACTAGCGTGACTCATTTTTCATCAACATACAACCTGACACTGACCTGCAAATTGCAAAAAACGCAAGAAAATTTGAATGTCGCGGGGTACCCTGGCGCTTCCACCTTAAGCTATGGTGATGATGATGAGACCCACCAGTTAGGGTCGCAAAAGACGAATAGGGTATTGTGTCAAGAGAAAACAAGCGTACTACCGAGAACACTGACAGTCGACCTCTTTTCAGCCTTATTAATCAGGGCATAAGGGTGAAGAGTGGTCGACCGCCAGTGAACCCGGCAGAACATGGAATTTCTTTTATCGTGCATTATTTATAGATACATACCATAAACGATAGCAGTGAGTAAGGCTTTTGACTAATTTTTATGACGAGTTGAAAATATAAAATACCTATATTTATGAATGCTAATCATCAAAAATCCGTTAATCCAATTTTAATCATTCACATAACTACAAAGCGGAAAAATATTAATAAAACCCAAATGAGACATTTACTGTTGTTATAAAGTCCCTGATAGAATCGTTGTAAAGGTAATTTACAATTCAAAGTGAATCGACGACTCGAGTATTAACATAAGAATAGGATCAGCCATTATTATAATACAAAACTTATAATTAATGGTAAATAAGACAGTCTCAATTCTATAAGTATCCTGACGTAACCGAGAAATTTTAGCATTTATGTTCAAAGGAATTTGATCTTTGATCTGACATGTAGCGCACCCATATAATGTCTGGTTTAATATCTAATATCGATTAAAGATTGGTGTTTTAGAAGATTTTATGACACTTAGGTATGCCTGGCAACTACATGGTTTTTATTATGGCATAAAAAGTAATTTATGCAGTATCGAAATGTCTGCATTATTGCTAGAATTTAGCTCTGTCAAAATAATTTTAGATTCTAATAGGTTCAAAATTGTCTGTGGCATAAGGTGTCAGTTTTCAAAGGGTTCTCTTTATATGAATATTTTGCCAAACTTCTTGGCAGTATATGATTAGGTATAAATGAGACAAAAGATGTAGTATAGTCTGGTTATAATTATCCAAAGGTGCATCTTATATACTAACGACTACGTGACGATAACAGACAGTAGAAACATTTAATAGATATTGAACGTGCGATAAAGAACATAAGATTGCGATGTAGATTGTAGATACAGCACAAAGATATTGTACTGTAACAGTACACCCCCCTTTAAAAGAAAAAAATAAATATTATGGTAATAGTGTTTACAATATAAATTTGATCTAGACCTTACTAGTTATTTGCTGATGTATATAAATAATAATGCTATTGTACGCGGTGGAATTTGATGACGCCTGTTGTGGTGTTATTTGCTGACGTCTGTAATTTTGACTTAGCTGTTGCACGAGTGTTTATTATTTTTTATAGACGTACTACTGGCTTTACTTTACGTCCCGATCGTGTAGTGTACGTGTGTGAATGTCTGTCGTAATCCTTTGAATCTGGCACGTAGTTTGATTCGTCATTGATCATGAATGCTGGTTTCAATCTATCAATTGATATCACTGTCTCTTTATCCCTAATTCTAATGCAAAATGTTTTATCTGTTTTACTAATTACTGGGTAGGGTCCCTCATACGGCGGTGTCAGGGCCTTCCTCATTCTATCACACCGAACAAATACGTGTGAGCATTCTTTGAGTTCGGGATGCACAAATATAGCTTGGTTATGGTTTTTTCTTTTCGGAATTGATGTCATTTGTGTGATGTCCTTTTGAATTTGTTTAAAAGTTGCGTAATACGTGGATTCGTTCCCACTGCGATAGTACGAATTGTTTGCTGTGTCGCTTTTTCTGAAGTTACATGCGTTGTCAGCTCTGTAACTCTGTCGATAAGTTTGCGACCTGCTATGTCGACTAATAGTTTATAGTGCTCTAGAAAATCTGCTCCAATTACTGGTTGTGTAACATCGGCGATTATAAAATTCCAACTATAACATCGTTGTAGTCCTAAATCCAAGGTAAGCGTCTTCTCGCCGTAAGTCCTAATTTTAGTCCCATTTGCAGCGTATAGTGTGTATTGTTCATTCTGTAAAATTGAATATCTCTGTTGCTTGCTAATGACTGAGATATTTGCGCCCGTGTCAATCAAAAACTTCATACCACTTTTTCGGTCGGTAATGGTGAGGCGATTGGATGGGTGGATCGCACAGAGTTTCGCCGTTGTCTGTGCTCTTATTCGTTTCCCTGGTTCCGTACGTAAGTCATTGGTTTCCAACCGCATGGTTTAATGCAGTTCCTTGCATATTTTCCGAATGTTTCGTGGTAGTAACAAAATCGATCTGCTCCTCTATAGTTTGTTCTCGGCCTCATAACCGGGAATTGTTGACGTTTCTTGAAATGACTGTGCGTGTTGGGTCGATAGCCATATTGACCTTGCTGAATTGCGTCAATATCTATCTGTAATTTTGCTAGCTGGGTTAAAATGCATGCTGTATTGTTGTCGCTTGAAGTGTCGCTGCTAACAGCTGATATTTCGGTTACTTTTGAATTCATTATTACTTTGTCTGCAATTTGGCTCAGTTTGTCAATTTCCATGTCTTCCGTAACTGCTAGAACCGTAGTAACTGATGTTGGTAAAAGCCTGAACCATAGTAGTTTAATTGTTTCGTCACTGATTTTTCCTCTCCCGAGGACTCGCATTTGACGTAATAACTGCGAAGGTTTTTGATCACCGAGTTCTGTCTCTGATATTAATTTTTGAAACTGTCGCTGTTCTGTTTCTTCGTAACAACCAATTAAACGTTCCTTGATGTTTTTGTATTTATCTGTAGTCGGTGGTGAAGTGATTAGGTCACTAACCTGTAGTATTTCTTCCTTGGATAACTTTGCTATTACTGCACAGTATTTGTATTCGTCTCCTTGCTTCTGTGGTGCTAATATGGCTTCTAGCTGCGTGAACCATAATCTTGGTTGGTCCTTCCAAAATTCCGGAATGCGGGATAAAACCGAGGTGCCAGCAGCTACTTCAAGTGTTCCTTGCTGATTTATGTTCGCCTTGCACGGTGATTGTGCCATGTTTCTTGCTGCGTATTCGTTCGTCGGGGTCACCAATTTGCCAAACTTCTTGGCAGTATATGATTAGGTATAAATGAGACAAAAGATGTAGTATAGTCTGGTTATAATTATCCAAAGGTGCATCTTATATACTAACGACTACGTGACGATAACAGACAGTAGAAACATTTAATAGATATTGAACGTGCGATAAAGAACATAAGATTGCGATGTAGATTGTGGATACAGCACAAAGATATTGTACTGTAACAAATATCTTATTCCAATGGGCAAGACCAGTCAAGTGGCAATTGCTTCCAACACATTCAGAATTTCTACAGCCCTATTCAACGGGACGGACATAAGCTTTTCAGTAGCGTATGGCAATTCAATATACTTCTATTGAAAGACGTCGTTTGATACACGTGGACATTTTCACTGCAGTTCCCGGTTCCATAACACCCTTGCCTAAAGCTCGGGTGTGAATCCGCCTCGGCTGCAATGACAAAGTTTGCTCACTTGTATCAAAATCTATGTACTATTTCTCTTTTCCAACGTCGCCACGTCCGCTGTTAGAATGACGCTTTGTCTAAAAACTTTGGAGTGGATATAAGTTATTTATATAGGAAAAACAGACATACAATGTGATAATATAGCATTTTTTACACCAGAAAATAACTATTCTCTAATCCTTAATCTACCTTAACTGAGATGTAACTCCAGTTTCCCTTCAAAATTCCCCAAATCATCCGATCACCTAACCCTCTACAAACATCTATAAAGCGGTACCACAAACAAGAACCTACAGCATATCGGCCATTCGGCCTCTGATCCACTAAGGGATGGGCGAGGCCGAGGCCGAATGCCGTGCTATTTGAATACCGAATGACGCCGCGCGATTGTCAATATCCGCCCGATATGGGGATATTAAGTTGCCTTATGATAAAATGGACGATTCATGCTGTTGGTCGAAGGGTGAATGCACCGATTTGTGTTATGTTTTTGTACGAGTCGGATAGTGTCCCAACCCTGTTTGTATAGGGTGCGGTAATTGGTCTAATATTTGAGTAAAGCTATGACTGTATTAGCGGCTAGTGTTTTTCAGCACTATTTTACGCTGAGTGTTCCGTCTGATCTTGTGTTAGTGCTACAAAAATATCCCGAGAACTCCCCAAAATGGTGGAAGATATTGTCGGCAAATTCGCGGGGCAAATGACGAGAGACGCTCATTTCCCAGATATATGACGGAAAAGAACTGGGGCCTATACAAAGCAGTGCAAGGTGAGTCCAGGCTAAAATGAAAATGATGATACCTACTGCCCTGAAGACATATTTAAGAAACTTAGCTGAGGGTTAAGTTCAGGAGCAATGCACTGCGACAGGCTGAGCTAATTGATTGATTTGAATTTGCAATAATTGCAAATACAATCTGTTCACATTCTCATATGCATGCTCCGTAACTAATTCCCGATTGCCCCTCCAGACGCGATCAGGCGATCATACATGATCCTGATCAATCAAAGCTCAATTAACGTTAACGAAGAACAATTACCGGACGATCATCTCTCAGTTACTCCAATTAGTGTCGCTAACTTTACAGATTGTGGGACATTTGGTTGGGGAAAATTGTTTTACCTGGGGACCCTATGTGGATAACTTTAGGTACTATTTACTGATAAATAAAGCATACTCTTTTAAAAAGGTACCTAAGGTGGATAGGATATTCCCAAATTAAGTACACAACTTAAGTGTAACTTGAAACTTATCCAACTTAGGTACCTATCTACATTAGTACGCACCCTAGTATTGTCTTATATTCTAGGCAAGAATTCTATCTCCGCAGATACGAAGATTTCAATTAAAATCAACAACAGGCTTCTCACAAATCTCGGCTAGATTTGTGGGAAACGTCTCATGTACGTAGGTACCGCGTAGATACGACATAAGTCTTATAAAATTATTTATGTAGGAACACGTCCCGAGGTGCGTGGTACGTGACGAGCGTCTGCGAAACACGCGGCTTGTGAAACTGATGAGATGAGGAATATGGTGACGAGTTATTAACTTAGAGAAAAGATTTCGAAATTCATTTGAGAAAATGGTATGTGATGTATATCTTGAGTTTATTTTAGTGGCACGATTAAAATGGATTGGCGAGAGATTGAGCTAGTAGAGGGATGGTTTGATAATTTAAACGTTTTTCGAATCAGTTTAAAAAAGGAAGTAGGCTAGTATGCCGTGCACCATAATACCTACCTACTTATTTCTATGCAACATAGCATTAGCACAATTATGTTCGATTTATACAAGTTCGAAAATATATCTGAATTAAATTGCCATTTAGAGAATTTCGGTCTTTATCGAAAATCGATCTCCACTATTTTCACATATTTTCATAGTTCTAAGTTCGAGGAACAGATCAAGGATGAAGAATGGCGAGTAAGTACGCCTGCACGCCTCACACTTCTGGGATAAACGTGACTCTGGTCGCCAGCCATTTGACATTTTAGTCTGACAGCTTTTTCCTATTATGCGCACTTAATTCACGGCGCGTATCATTTTGCATTCTATTGTTGTCATTTGAAAAAAGAAGCAAACAATTGAAAAATGTTTATTTTTTTAAATACTTCCTCTTTTGTTGGAACTGTAGTGATTGTTTATGGCCAGTCTTTTTCTTTTCCCAGGACTTTTGTTGAGCTCGCTGAGAACTAAGAAAGAGAAAGCTGAGACGATATAAGCAATAAAAAAAAAACAAAATTCTGAACTATAATTATATTTTTAAACTTAAAAGTAGGCTATAGTTACGGGTGCCATATGTCCGGAATTTTCGCTATTAGCTCTTGCTTCCAGCACTGGCGTCTGGCACGTGCACTTGCGCAAGCACTGGCGCGATTAGAGGCGTGAGTACTGGCGCGATTACTGGCGTGAGCACTGGCGCGAGCACAGGCTTCCAAGACTGGAGCGAGTAGGAACTTGTTTCCAGTACTGGCGTGAGTTCAAGCGCGAGCACTAGCGCGAGCATTTGGTTCCAAGTTCCAGCCTTAGCTCCAGCACTGGCTACCAACACTGGCTCGGTGGAGGCGTGATCGTGATTAATCTCGAAATGCACAAAAGCTGGGCGGTGGCGTTTTGATAGCGGTAAGAAGTGAGCTTACATCCTTTCTCATGTATTTTAGTAAAAAAGCAATGTTACAATTTTATTAAAGCTTCCTATTATTATTCTAATGAACTACGAAATAAAGCAAAAAGCAATTTACATTAGGCATGTATGTAACGCGACCAACTTCATAGTAGAAGTAATTCTCAATGCTAACTCCGGGTACCTACAAGTGATTGAATTAGTTTTCGATTTGTTGATGGAGGACCTTCAATTTGGTAGCACTAAGACGATTAGAGCCCAGATAAGTCTGAGTGAGGCTCGGTAAGTGTCTTCGCAATTAAAAGTTTTGGGGATTAGATTCTTAAAGATTTGGAATATTCTTTTGAGATCGAAATAGATTTAAATCATCTTCTTATAAAAATCTTTCACAAAGGTAGAGCTGAGGTTAAAGATATTTAATTAATTTTGAAAAATATAATACGAACTATTTTGGTATTAGATTTTTAGATTATGGTATTCAACTCGCGACTTCAGAGCGTGATGAGCTTAAGAACTGAAAGCTTCGTTCGAGTACGAAATTAATCGGGCAACCCAAAATTAAATAACTTAGTCTAAACAAATAATAAAATTGAAGTGTCTGTTTGTAATTTCAAAATAACAGCTTTTGACTGAATGCATATAAAAGTATATACGGTACCTGTAAAAAAAGAAGCAATTTTTAAACTGTTTGTCTATTTGTCTGTTTGGTCCGGTTAATCTCCGAAACGGTTAGACCGATTTTGACAGGACTTTTACTAGCCGATAGCTGATGTTATAAGGAGTTACTTATTTCAAAAAAAAGGTAAGGATCCGTGCAAAAAAAACCCTTGAAATTGTTAACAAAATTCGATTCAAAAAGGGAAAGAAAGGGAAGATCTTTTATAATAATTACTCGCGGACGAAGATCGCGAGCAACAGCTAGTCATACATGAACTCACGACTTTTTCCACAGAACGCCATCTGCCTCGATTCTGACATACTCCTTTCGCGTCGTCCACGCCCATAACTTAACCATACCGTTAACATATATAATCCCACTCCACCCAGAGCGGGAGAAGTCATTTGATGATTTCCCATCGGTAAAAAAAAAAAAAAAAAAAAAACATATATAATCAAACAAACAACTAAACAGGCGTTACTTTAAACTTGTTTCAGGACGTCAAAGAACCCTAAAACTACAAAAATCTTGCGACTGAAACAAAGTGAGGACATCCTCAATTAATCGAGGGCCCCTTTCTACACTGTCTTTAATTAAATGGCTGCTCCTAAAACTAAACTTAAGCAAAGTAGTTCTTGTTTGTAGTAGTTTGGGACAAAAGACTTTGCATAGACACGAAATAGTTAAGCCCCAATCAGTCACCGAAAAACAAAAGATTCAAATAAAGGAGTCGGACTACTACACGAAGGGTTCCGTACCGCCATTATTATTGAGTTTCTTGTATTCTCTTTAATTTTTATTATTTATTGTTATAACGACTCTGCTTATACAATGCTGCTACTTAGCCTGTATCGTCCCAATAATGGTCAAAAGCCTCTCCTACTCCGCCTTCCACTCTTCCCTCCGTGCGGTTTTCTCCGGCATATCTCTCACAAACGCCTCTAAGTCGTCACGCCAGCGTTTTCTAGGCTTTCCTCGGCGACAACGCCAGTCTTCTGCCATCCACTGCGCGACGACTCTGGCCCATCGGTCCTGATGCATTCTACAGACATGGGCCGTCAAATCCAACTTCAACCCAGCAGTCTTATGGCCTACATCAGCGATTCCAGTTTTTGAGCGTATTGTTGTATTGCGAATTCTGGCGCCCTTCACGGTTCAAAAGATACAGCCCCGTGACAGATGGACGGACGGACAAGTAACAGGGCCCCGTTGCCACCCTTTAGCTACAGAACCCTAAAAACGAAAACGCCATAAACAACAGAACCCGTGGGCGTCCCTGACTTATAGTAGTTGGCCGCACGCGCACAATTATTGATTACGTATCATCTGACTCGTCTCATTATACTTACGAAGGCATTAATCAGTCATGGCGCATTACCGGGAAACAAATTGAAGTGTGGGCTGCTAGAGGAGACACTTTTACGACTAAACCGCCATTGGATAGTTTTAAAGTTCGAATGTCAATTAACACCGTTGCTCGGCTATTATATTTATCATCGGCGCAGACGCCATGTTCTGCCCACGGCGCGCGCGTGTCGTCACGAAATGGCATTTCATCATTATTAGATGTTTAGTTTTAATTAATGATTTTCTCTGGGGCTTATTTCTTGTTGTGTTGAAAGGTTTCTCTGCTGAATAGAGTTATGAGTTTTGCAGCGAATTTCTAGGCTATTTTAGAAAGGTTTTCCACTTTCTGTATTTTTCATTCCACTGTTACAGCTCTTAGCATTTTCTTCTTCTTCTTTCTTTTTCGTGTGGTTAGAGCCTAACCAGGTGTCAGAGTTTTTCTGCCGCCCATGGGCCTCTGACTTGGCCTTACATGTCGTCGAGAAATATCTCTTGGCTTTTCTACTGCTAAAATCGTTTCTAGCAATTCCAAAGACTTCCTTTCTTAGTTAACATCTAATATCCAATAATTAAAAGCCAAAGTTACACTCTCATTCCTTTTCTCTCTTTTGTTTTTACTTTAGTCAAAGGAAAATTAGATTTTCCTCCTGTTTTCGTTACAGCTTATCAATACAACTTTTTTCAGAACATCTAACGTTCCATTAAGTTCCTACACCTCAGGTAAAGCTCTATTAAATATGTATAAAGAAATAAATGGCAGTACAAGGCGCGGTAAGCGTTGTATAATATTCTCTTTGCTTGAAGTCGGCGCGTGACTGCGGCTGTAATCGGCTTCTTTCGGCTGAAATCGGTTTTATCTCGGCGTGAAACTTTTCTTTGATGGCTTTTATATGTACGGTTACATTTATTTTTTACTTATACGTGCTTTTAGCAGATTTGTAGATCAATTTGGCGGGCTTTGACAAATTTTACTTTGATTCGAAATCAAGAGATTGAAGACCAATGTTTGGGAGAAGTGCTGTCAAACTTGTGGTCCTGGAAGTTATTTAATTCAAAAATTTGATTCGAGCAACAAGACTCATAGTGTTACTAACAAAGTACTTACAAACTATCTTAGTAAAACACTCACACAGATAAAAACAAAAACAGAAACAGATTGTGACATTACTTACAGGTCAGCATAAGTTTTTGTTTTCTCTTCAGTAAACTGTTTCGCCGGAGATGGCAAAACTCAAGGAAGATTGGAAAGCTATGGAGGAGGCCTTTGCCCAGCAGTGGGACAAAAACACTGTGGGCACATGAATAAAGTCTTGGCTGCTGCTTTTCCAATAAAATCCTTCTTAAAGCTGTCTTCCTTTTCTAACAATGCAAGTTTGTTCGGAACTGTCTTTCAAGACGGATCAGTTAGGAGTTTCAACAATCATGTCATTTACATTCAGGCATTGTCTGTTTAATTTGTTTTAATTAAATAATCGTTTAAAGATTGCGGGCCCGAATTATTTTTTCATTATCATCGGGTAGCAGTTTTGTAAAAACAAACTGAAAGCGGCTTCAAGAAACATGTAGGTGTGTAAATGTAGGTTGTAGGAAATATTAGCAAAATACTGGCTAGGGGTCGTCCTTTATTCTCGTGAGGTTAAAAAAGGGGCGATGGGGGGACAATCACGTGTATTTTTTCGTTTTTTTGCCAATGCCAATATCGGCTTGAAAACCTGAGCTTGCGAATTTGTAAAACTCTGATATTTGCAATAATAAAAAATACACGTGACGCTTTGAGAGGGGAGGAGGACTAGCTTAAAATTTCACGACATATCATCAAGAGAGGGAGGGGTATAAAATCATCCTATAAAACCTCACGTAATTAAAGGATGGGCCCTATTGTCCAGTAAATCTTTCAGATTCCCTCGTTTTTCCAAATCAATTTTCAATTAAACTTCCTCATGGGAACTGATCGAATCCATCCTCGCTAGCTACCAACCATTAAAGCGTCCGTGACCACCAATAATAAACCCATAACTTCAATTGTAACAGCTCTTAAATTTCCCATCAAACAGCTATAAAAATAGTTTAGAACCTGCGTGTGCTCTGTAGGTGCGTAGGAGTGACGTGAATGCACTATCTTAGTCATTATAAATAATGTTGAGATAAGCCAGAGACAATAGATCGCTTGCGGGTGGGCGGCACGTACCACCAGTCCACTCTGACCTTACGTAAGGCTGTTTTACACGGCTACAGTTTTATTAGAGAGTAAATTAGGTGATTCTTCGGTACCTCGTATCTTTGCTGTTAAATGCATATTAATTATTAAGATCTACTTGATATGCATTTTACAACAATCCGTTAATATATTCTCCCAAATTGGCGAAACTAAAATATAAGTTTTGTAAAACTGACAAAAATATTAGGTAAATACGACAAAAAAGTACTTAGTAACATTTTTCCACAACTGTTGGTGACAATACGAGAGAAAAAGTACCTAGGTAGGGATATTATATATTATTAGATTTAGATATTCTAATAGTATGGTTTTAGCATTATTATTAGAATTGAATAGTAGAAATCTAGCAAAGCTATACGTTTTCATTGGTCATATTGATACCTGGTTGTTCACAACACAACGATACAAGTTGCTAGTTCATCCTAAGATACGATATTCACTTTCTGACTGATATATGGAGTTACATAAGTTATGTAAATAAGCCTTAAGGCTCTCCCGAGGAGATACAGGCGGCTCCTAATAGAGTGGTTTGTCCGTCTCCCGTGGGTGCACGTCATCAGCCGGGAAGAATGGAGTTGTACTCATTGTTGTGATCGGTAAACAGTGCAAGCTTTGTGATATAAATACATTAATTGTTCTTGAAAGATATCCATCTTTGTTTTGTTTAAAATATACGGGTTTTTGTGGGATGAGACTTATTAGTAGCTAGCTGTTGTCCGCGACTTCGTTTGCGAGGAAATTTTGATGTGAATGTGTGAGAAAAAAAAAGATAGCCTATGTTCTTTCTTAGGATATAATCTATCTCCTTGCCAAATTTCATTACGATCTGATCACCCGTTTAATCGTGAAAAGGTAACAAACAAACACACAGAGTTACTTTCGCATTTATAATATTAGTATGGATTTTTTTAAATATTACAAAACATTTTTTGAATGGACCTGCCCGATATACACTGTTCTTTAAATTCATGTATTTAGAACACTTTTGTATTCAAACTGTTACAGGATACCGTTCCACATACTTATTTTCGTCGCTTATCACCTCATAGAGGTGTTCGGGAAAAAATCTAAAATATATGGTGAAAAATTACCTACAGCAGTCAACAAAGAATCTGCTAGCTGTAAGACTACAGCTAGCAGATTCTTTGTTGACTGCTGTAGGTAATTTTTAATCCTACCATATGCATACACTCTTGAAGTTTGTAAGGAATTCCTCACCACTTCCCAGCCATCTTATAACTTTCTCTCAATACTGCTGCACATCTCCATAACGCTCAGTGCTCATGAACTGGCAACACAATAAAATAACAGTTCTGCGTCAGCGGGCGACGGCGACGGCTGCGGATCCCTCATTCATTATTCAGCCGTGACACTATGGTTGGAGGCAGAGAGGAGATAGCCGCAGAAGAACCACGGCTAAGATCACTTGGCCTGGGAGACTATAATAAATTTTGCATCACAGTATTGTGATGGCATACAGCCAATAGCCAATCCCTTTTACTTAATTTGACTCTTTGCGAGTTATTGGAAAAAGCTTCTACGCAATTAAAAAAAACACCGATTGCACCATGGGCAGTCAGTTCTGCTACCGTTTCTGTTATCACGATATGAGCTATTCTCATTAATTTAGTAGAATTTATGTTCTGTGTAGTGACGCCATTTTTGGTTAGTCGAAGCACCAGTACTTCAGTGTAGTTTTTCTATTTTCAAATACTTTTTCTTCTTTTCTCGTTGATGTTACTTTTAACATCAAATGGCCCTAGATGGCAATGTTAGTAGCAGCAGTCAGTTCAGTAGAAGGTTAGAAGGGTTCCAAGTTGGTAACTGGGATTCTGTTCTGTTGTACATCAAACAGAAAAGGTTCTACAATCTGAGATCTCGATTGTTTATTTTGTTGCTAGTAAAACTGACCTTCGGAATTGCTCTTCTCGATGCTCCATCTCCAATGATGGCAGCTTCATTTATACGATGCCCCGAGGACACGGGACTGTCGTAAAGTACCAGGGATTGCTCACAGCTCACCACTGCGCCGCTGAGGTTTTCACTCAACTCGCTTTTTTTTATAGACGCCATTAATTGCTTTTTGGTGAGATAAGTTGCATTACGTGATAATGTTGCCTTAGGTATTTATTTAATAATTTATGTAGGTACACACTTTATATAGAAAAGAAGAAAGAAAGAAAAGTGTGTTTATTCGCTTTAAAACAAGAGAATACACCTTAAACCTAAAATAAGTGAAGAACAGATAACTAGTTGCAACAAAGGGATAAACTTTATGGCATTCGTTTTCAATTCTCGGACCAATAGTGATAGAAGGGGCTTTATATTTCCATATTCCCTTTTCTTAAAACACACAGCCTAATGCAACCATCATTTTTTTGCTTGTCTATTCAGGCAGACGATTTTATAAGACCAATCCTTCGGCTCACTACCTACTACAAAACAAACTAAAACTTTACCACGACTAAATAATTACAGCCTCAAATTCAAATATTACCTAATTATTGAAAATATAAGTTCATCAAGACGATTTTACGCAACCAAAATCCTAAAGGTCAATCTGATATAGATTGACCTTTAGGTTTTGGGAATCTCCAACCCTTCACATTTCTGCCGATTATATCCGATTCGTTGCTCATAAAATAAGTAGAATTTTCTCGTCGCACGTCCCTCAAATCTACATCTACACTAATATAAAGAGGAAAGATTTGTATTTTTGTGTGTTTGTAACGAATAAACTCAAAAACTACTGGACCGATTTCAAAAATTCTTTCACCATTCGAATGCTACATTATCCCTGAGTAGCATAGGCTATATTTATTACTAGATAAAATAAATATCCACCCGTGCGAAGCCGGGACGGGCCGCTAGTGATAAATAAAATGGAGTGTCAATGGTTAATTGACTTGTACTAGAATGTGGCGCTCAATAGGTTAGGTGTGCAGTGTCGTGTTGCAACGCTGCAATTGATATTAGGCACAACCAGTTGGCAGAATTAGCAAGGCGAACAATCGGCTCGATTTACGGGCAGCCTTGGTGACTGTGGGTCAATATTGCAAAATAAGTTATAATTTATACTCTGTTAATCTGAATGGAAAGCAATGCTAGGGCGGCCTTTTCCTAAAACGCTGTTTTATAGAATTGGTAAGTATAAGACGGAAGCACCATTACGCTCACACAGGTTTACCTCAAAGACATTATAATTTTCTTGGATTATATCTATGGGTAATATCTAGGTCTGTTTCTGTTGTCGATGACCGGCCCTCTTTCAAAAGAGAACTTTTCAAAGAGGGCCAGCCTCATCATCATATATCATCATCTGCCTAGCCTTTTTCCAACTATGGGGGGTTGGCTTCCAGTCCAAGCGGTTGCAACCGGACATCAGTATTTAAAATGCAGCAAGAGAGGTATCTGACCTGCACAAACTAGTAACTGGGTATTACGATACCTTTTGGTAAGACTGCTGGTCAGACTTTCGGGAGTATCACCATTATCATCATCATATATGCCAAAAAAGAGTAACATATCAGTCATTCAGTTTTACCAAACGGAACCAAACGCCCACAATGTCGGCAACATTCGCTATGTTTCGACTATCCTATTAGTTTTAAAACTCATACGTAAACTAGACTAGAATCCCCGATCCCTCTAGCTCGCGCTAAACTAGATCTCGTAGACAAGGCACTGTGCCTCAGGCAGTATGAACTTTGTACGATGTGGAACCTTCAGCAGTTGTCGTACTAACAGAATAGATTGAACGGCAATAAATAAAACAATACTATTCGGAATGGGCTCAAATTAAACTGGGACGTGTGTGTAATGGATTCGTCCTTCCTTTGTTTAGGGTTCGCACGCGTTTTAGGGCAAGGAGGTAGAAAATATTCGAGATATCAGACTCTGGGTGATATAAGGATACGGCTTTTTTCCAAAACTATCTAGGATTGTAGATCTGGGGATGGATGTCCCATTGACTTTGCAAGTTATTACCATATCTGATCAATTGACTAAGATTATGATGATGATGATGATGACGCCATTTCGCCGATTTCGGCTACAGCGACTGCATTCGATGGCTTCCTAGGGTGGTTGTCGAGAGCTTTGGTGTGCTAGTCTTTCTTGTACTCTCAAGTGGCTCTGGCTAGCATATCCAACTTTTGCCGAAAAATTCCGAGCACAAAGAGGAAATGTCAAAACATCATTGACGAAATCGCCTTTTTCCCATGGGGCACGCAGAAACTACAGAACGCCTGCTACGATCCTTTCATACTCCTTTCGTCTTTTCCACGTTCACACATCTGGCCAGACACCCATCTTAATAATAGGGGATCCAACTTAACCACTGGAATAACAAAAAGAGCACAACAAACAAGTCCATTGTATTTCTAATCATAAAGACGAGTAATAAGAATCTCTAATAAATTTCCTATTACAACTTTACGATGAAGCCTACCTGAATATTAACTTCACTTAACGCAATTTACTTTTTAAGCAACTGTACGAGACTTAATTGAATTTAAAAAGCTAAGAAATCACTTAAACTCTCGACTGTAACAAAAGCTCCACATAAAACGAACTAAAATCACTTTCCAGCAACAATTTGGTCTTTTCAAAGGTTCAATGGAGCAAATCTTCCAAGTTTCGTTGTTCCCGACGACAGATAGTCTCGCGCGCGAATTGAATCGGATTCAGACGAAAGATTAGCTCCGAATAAGTTACGGGAAAAGTTTGATTATTTGCTCCGTGTCTATTGGGAGTTGCTGGGTCGTTATCTTTGGCGGGGTTATTAGAAAGCCAAGGAATAATGTATATGTGCGCGAATGAGGGTGTGGAGGTTTGCAGGAATATTGATTTTATCCTTAATATTGTATCAAGTTGGAGTGCAAGTAGCAATCGCTTTCAAAGTGTTTCGTATTACTACAGCGACTACAGCGACTTTTCGGTACCATAAGTCAATCCAATACATAACAACACGCCTGTAATCCCGAAGGTTAAAGCATAGGTGTACCTTATAGTACAGCGACATTTCGCTAGTTATGTTTAAGTCCTATGTAATGGGTGGCGAGCGTATTGCCATCAACCGGGTACAAATCCAGGGACCGTGGCTGCTACTGAGAAATTCCTGCTGAAAAAACCTAATAACACAAAATTACTGAATAAATGTATTTGGAATTGAACACTTTGCCCGACCTGGAAATTGAACCCAGGTCCTCATGCTCAGCAGTCGTACTTGCGAACAATACACCAACGAGGTAATCCAAAACTGTTTCCCCTTTTGCAGATTGATTGGTGCTTTCAACCCTTTGGTCTACTGCCTTCTAAGAAGTCAACATCAGATCTTCGGTAAAGTGGTTGAAGTCATTATGCTGACCGTTATCCGCTACATCGTATTCTAAAAATCTTCTGCTCGATTTGTGTTACTTTTGTAAGACAGAGAATAACCTAGTTTAACTATATTGGATTTATTTTAAACAATTTCAGTAGTATAAAATGTAATTTGTGCGTAGTACCAAGAACAGTGAACCATGAATATTTAATTACATTTCCAATTAGGTCTTTAGTGAAATCGATTTATAGTTTCTCCGTAAATTGAAATTTGAATTTTCAGAGTTACTTGGCCTTTATCTATGCTACCTACTTTTATAAAGAGTTTTGTTTCTATGTAAAGGGTAATCTTTGGAACTGCTGATCCGATTTCGAAAATTCTTTAATTAACGGGAAGCTACATTATCCCCAAGTGCTATAGGCTACAGGCTACATACTATGCGACTATCACAATGTATGCGACCGTCCCTTTGAACTTATTTTGACATCATTTTATCACCGGTCCTTTGGAATGTAGACAATTTTTTGTTACGGTCGAACGGCCCGTAGGCCATTCGATTCGGGCCGTTCAGACTAAATACCCATTAAAACGTTCCCATGAGTTAATTTTCGTACATAAAGCGAGCGAATCCGCGAGCAATAGCTAGTCATAAATAAAGGCATAGTTAATTAATGTTGGATGTGATATCTGATCTATCTATCTGTACCAATCGATTTTCACAATGGAAGCTTTTTTTCCAGAGACTAAACTACCTCTCCGCCGTATTTCATCAAAATTGCTTCCGTCCACAGTTTCATCAAAGCTAATTTACCCAAAACCCTTCCACTCGACGTAAAACATAACGACATTAATATAAGACGCGGCAGCCCTACGCTAGGGCTGTCACGGCGGCACATGTGACAGCGATCAGATATAATTGGTGCGACACTCGTTACCATAACACGCAGGGTTCGAGACGCGTCAGGCCACGCTGTAACGAGGAATATTGAGCAATGACACGTCATCCATCATCGAGTGCTGACGTGAGCTGTTGGGCAGCGTGATTCTCACGGAAGGACGGTAGTTGAGAATTAAATGGTGTCAACCAAAATCAATGCTGTGAACCTACGGTCATTGTATTTGGAGAAGATACTATGGTTTTAGTTTTTTTATACATTGCAGTCCAGTGTCGACGGTTGCTAGCTAACATTTAAGACTTCTTCAAAAAATAAAATGATCTTCAAAATATGAAAAAAACAAACAGCTGAACATAGAACCTCCTACTTTTTTGAAGTTGGTTAAAAATACTCCAAATTGTTTCAGAACATTCTAGATCCTTATTCATATCTCCTTCCTCGTTGCATGTAAAAAAAACATTCTATAAAAACCTAATATAACTCTTCACCACGACCTCTTTTATTTACCTGACACACTTTTTCACACCTGGAATCCCACAGGGTTGAAAACCATCACACAGGATGAAATAGGCGAAGTAAATTAATGTTTGGGTACGAGGAATATCCTGTATCCTCCCTTCCCTCTGTGGGTACGCCAGATTTAAAAGTTTTATCTAAGAACAGCTGTTTGCCTTGTGAACTTTCTCAACGGTATAAATGACGAACTTTAATTTTTTTTATCCTCTATTTGTACCTATTAGAGGATGAATTTTAAAGGATAGATAATAACAGCCGCAGATTGATTTTCAAGGCTAAGCCGTGCTAGCCTAGCCTAGTCTGTGGGTGGGTGACCATCATAACATACCGGGTCTCTTTGTGCCTTGCCATTGCTTGGGCCTGGCTGTCATTTGTAGATATTTGACAGTCGTTACAGGTTTCTAAGGAGTATCGTATTAGGTACCCAGTACTAACTGGCTTGAGGAGGTCAGATAGGCAGTCGCTCCATATAAAATACTGGTATTCAGCTGCATCCGGTTAGACTGGAAGCCGACCCCAACATAGTTGGGAAAAGGCTAGGCAGATATACAGGGTGTAAACAGACCCTTCACGAAGCCGTCAACCAAGCATTCTGTACATCAAACTAAGTAACTGTACGCAAAAATTATTGCTGGGAAACGACTTTTTTTTTGGGGTGAAAAATTATTTTTTACGGTAAAACTCAATGTAGCGCACTCAAAACATTGTGCTGATGGAAGGATTGAATAGTACAAGGGTCGTGAAGGTGTTTAAAGTAAAAATAGTACAAAAGAAACATGTATTTAAAAAAAAAACTTGTGAAAAAGTTGGAACTTTGACCCCCAATATCTCCGTAACTAGAAGGTTCCCAGGTATGGTCTAGAACAAAAAAATGATGATGGGGTGAACAAGTACCTTTCGGCTTCGTTAAGGGTCTTTTTACACCCTTTATAGATGATGATGATGAGAGGATGAATTATCAAAAATCTGACTTTCATTAAGTTTACAAGAAACTCTTGGGCAAAATTTCATGCTTCTGGACCTCACGGTTTAGTCTGGAGGAATGATGCTTGCATCTTTCCATGATTTTTCCTTTTAATAGGATTTATATAATGTTAGTACAAGGACTAGAGGATATTAGTATTAGTAGACTGCCTCGATGGTCTAGTGGTCGAAAGCGCGACTGCTGAGCATGAGGTTCTGGGTTCGATTCCAGGGTCGGGTAAATTGTTATTGGATTTTTCCATCAGAAATTTCTCAGTAGCAGCCACGGAGTCTGGATTAGTACCCAATTGATGGAAATAGGGTCGCCCCCTATTACATGGGACATAAAAATATAACTGGCGAAATGGGAATGGATTACAGGCGTGACGTTATGTTATGTAATGTAGTACATGAAAGGTTTTCAAATCTGTTGAATAACTTTAGCAGTCTCCCGATTGTATCTCTAAACTTTACTACTTCTATTGATGTTATTTCTAAGTAACTAATACACAAATAAAGCGTGTTTCGTCCCACACGATATCATTCACTTCAACATTGTAACGTCGCCGCGGGGCACATGCATCTAAAGAGTTTCAACATTTAACATTATTGTTTTTATCGCCGATAAGCATGATAAACTTCATTATAATTATTCTTTTCTAATTATAATTAAGAATACACGTCGTTAAATTATTGATGTTTTGTATATTTGTCGGCAAAGCTCTTTGTTTTAGATATTATTTCGAGATAATTTGGTATCAAACTGAGATGTTACTTGTTATTAATTACTACGTTTGAATACATTTAACGGTATTTTAATATTTTTTAACGACACATTTTAGTAGCTTTGTAAATTATCTAAATTAATCATTCATCTCACAATAGGCGGTAGTAGAAACGTCCGAACACTTGTACTTACTCATTTGTACCTACTTTATACTCATTATAAATCTTTAGTGATTAATCGCTGTTCATACTGAAAAATTTAAAATGGGATGACCTTAATGAATGACTACTTAGTTTTTGAGATATAGGCGCCTTTAATTTCTTAGGAGTTGCAATGAATACTAACAGAAAATGTGAGCTTATTCAAAACTCATTTCCAACAATTTTCCTGCCGCTTAGTTTTTGGCAAAGCAGCGTCCACACGCGGTAGCCGCAAGCACCTGTCATGGCGGCCGGCGGTAGTAACAGCTGACTACCCGACTGTGCACATTGACTAATTACTGCGGTTTGTACGGCTTGCTACATTATTACGTGACAATTAATAACCTGTGGTCGTCGCTCACACTGGTTTTCTCTACCAATAGAATCATGACCAATTACCGTGGGCTTACCATGAGTTTGAAATGTATTATTCGTTATCGAATACTATCGCCCTGTCTCTTTCATATTCATCGACTGCTTTACGACACGAGAAGTATATCCGATAGTTTTCGATATCGAGGATAGTTTTTTACAGACTCATGGTAAGGGCACTGATATCGTCATCATAAAAAAAACGACACATTAAAGGCTCTCCTTTATTTCGGTTATTTACGCTTCACTTTTAGCTAAATCTTAGTGGGCATTAGGTATAAACCAAAACCACAGAATACTTTCCATCCGACTGCAATGCGCACTGGATGCTCATCATAGGAACCGAGAAAAAATTGACTTTATGAGTTGATGTTCAATGCAAATTTAGGATAGGAAGATACGTTTGTTGAACGTTATTTCCAAATTCGCATTTACTTCAAACAATCTAAGCTATTAGTTTCTATTCTCATCTTGTTATTTATCATATTATACACAAGCGAGGCGACATAATGCAGCTTTTACTCTAGCCCCGCGTTACTTTGTGGCGGGAGAGTCCACAGTTTATTGCCATTTCACTTCCTAGAAAACGTTTTAACCATAATAGGTTTGTCATAACTTGTGTTTATCTTTAGTGGTTAATATTATGTGAGGGAACTGGCCCTGAGGTCACGAAATCCGCTATTCTTGCGTGGTACGGGCAAGCTCCGATTTTGAGAAGAGCAAGTATGTGTAGGTGTTTGAATATTGTGTACCCTAATAAACAAGGTGTAAACGGACCCTTCACGAAGCCGTCAACCAAGCATTCTGTAC
This sequence comes from Noctua pronuba, assembly GCA_905220335.1. NCBI lineage: Eukaryota > Metazoa > Arthropoda > Insecta > Lepidoptera > Noctuidae > Noctua > Noctua pronuba. The sequence goes on from LR999894.1 coordinate 12,776,377, forward strand.
ATCAAACTTAGTAACTCTGCACAACAATTTATTACTGCGAAACGATTTTTTTATGTTAAGGAGGTATTTACAGTAAAGTTAAAAACTTGTATTAAAAAATGAAAACTTGTGAAAAAGTTAGAACTTTGATCTCCTTGTCTCCGAAACTAGAAGGTGCCCAGGTACCTATGTTCCAGAATAAAATAAAATATCGAAATGACGGGGAGAACAAAGAATTGTTAGTGCCTTTCAACTTCGTTAAGGGTATTTTTAAATGTTGCTTAGCCTTTTCAGCAATATTATCTAGCCATTTTTAATGAGAGAATCACAAGGCCCCTATCCCGGGATATAAGAGCAGACTGGAATTCAGACAGTTCTTTTTTCATTTCTATAGTTTGGTAAACTACGTTGATGATCAGCTCGTCGTGCCTTAGGAAATTGAACCGTTTGTTTCGGTAATAAGCCCGAACGATACTTTATGCCTACCCCCAAGGGAAAAAGGCTTGAGTTTATGTTTATATGATACTAAATAAAGATAATGCTCCAGATTGTAGCGACACTACAAAATGTACTACAGCAACATAGAATAAAAAGTACTACAGCGCCATCTATGACACAGACAATGAACTAAACATCGAAATAAATCTAAATCCTACATCGCGCAAGTAAAGTTAACCGCGACTTAAGACTATACAGAAGAACCCGACTACAACTGTCGGGCAGTACCCCCCAGATATAACACCCGTATGGTCGGAGGATCCTCCCTCTTCTATGGGGGATGAAGAACTTGACACCCTGTTCTTCATACCCTTAAAAGATAAAACAGTGAGGCTCAAAAATGCCAGCGAAGTCTTAAGCAAAGAATACATTTTCCTGACTACATAATTTTTTATCCAGTTATTCTTCGAAAATAAATCATCCTAGCTCGTTAGATGTTACACCTATAGTCTCTGGGCCGGTACTGTTTCCCGTTATCACCATTCGATCTGTATCCCTTTATTACGATTCTCAGATACAGTATTGTCTTTTATCTATATTGATTGCTTCTTGCAACCGTTTTACGGCGGCCATAGACTATGACATCCGTCAAAGATGTACAGACCGGATGGCGCAGTGGCTGAGCGATTGACTGCTGCGTGTCGCGGGGTCGATTCCCGCACGGAACAAAAATGTATATGGCCTACAGGTAGTTCTTTCGGGTCTGGCTGTTTGTGTATGTGGGTTTAAATGTTTGTAAACGCACCCACGATACAGGAGAAATTCCTAGTGTGAGGCAACGTTTTTTTTAAATAAAAACATATATTATCTAGAGAAATCGCTTGCACAATGGTACAGTCCTATCACATTAATTTTACCTCTGCCAGGTGCTGCAGTCCAACAGCAACCTTTTCATGACGAAAATAAAGATCACTTTAATTTTCAGTGACAGCACAATCAGCCTACATTGTTCCCGCTGCTGGGACACAGGCCTCCTCTCTATGAAAGGGAAGGCCTATCATCCACCACGCGGGCCCAGTGCGAGTTAAGACGTCACAAGTCTTAGATTGATTTGTTCTAGGACGTGCCGGTTTCCTCACGATGTTTTTCACCACCATTTTGAAAGCAGTGGTGATGAAATAAATTACATAAAGCAATGCACCTGTTAGGGCTCGAACCCAAAAACTACATCACGTAAGACAAGGCCACCAGTCCTCACCAGTGCTGCTTTCAGTGAAAGCCATCTAATAACAACCTTATTTTTACGTGCATAAAGATCGCTGTCTTTTTGACAGCGGTGAAGGGGTGGAGGTTATTTATTACTGGTAAGGACTGTACAGGGCTTTGTGCCCGTGACTTCGCTGCGTTTCGCGGAAGCCAGTCTCGTGTGGACAACAGTTGACCCACAGGACTGACCCTAGATACCGTAGATTGAAGTATTAATTGTTGCGAGAATTTTGTAGCCTGTCGACCTGCAGGTTAGAAGGTACCGCTCTTGCATAAGTTCTAAGAAATGATTAGGATTGGATGTATTACAAGTCTTGATCTGTAAGGTCTTGTACTATTTTAGGCCAGGTTGGTTAGGGTCATCTCCTTTTCGAAAACATGTGGGACTTGTAGATATGTAAACTTTACTATTTTGTTATGAAATGAACGAACTACAGCTTTTACTTGAAAAGCGTTTCAGGAAAAGAGTGAAAATACTGCAATCGCGTAAGATAACAAATCCCTAACTGAGGCCATAGCACGGGCGCTCGGTGTAAACGTAAAGGTGAGTATAGAGTACAACATTTACTTGTAACAGAACAACGAGCCGCTCTATGATATGTTCTAGTGTATCATCCTTTTACGAACTAAACGTCGAGCACGCTCGCCTCTTTGTTACAAACCAACGAGCGTATTGGTGTAACATTTCGTCGAGCGTATTGGTGTAACATTTCGTCGAGCCACGAGTGCGGGCGATGCGCGGTTGCGGGGTGACGCGGAGGAAGAGGGACGAAAGACGCACGCGGTCCGCGCGGTCGTTTAGTTTTAACGCCAAGCATTCGCAGGAACGTTACATTACATGGAAATGCTTTGGAAACTGAGCTTTTGCCTGTATTGTACCATTTGTAAAATGCTCCAGAAAATGTTGTAGTCTATACTCACCTTAACGTAAATACGTCGATTTTTTCTATCGAATACGACTTTCTTATAAAACACAATCAGTATCATCCATAAATATGGATAAATTCTTAAAACTATGAAAATCCTTTCTTTACTAATATACTAAATGCGAAAGTAAATTTGTTTGTTTGTTACCTTTTCACGCCTAAACCACTGAACCGATCATCCTGAAATTTGCATATACGTTGTCAGGTGTACAGAAACGGACATAGGGTACCATGGCTTTCATGCCGAAAGAAAGTACTGTTCCCGAGGAAAACAACAATAACGTTCTTCTGATAATAGATGGCGAATTATATTATTACAAGCAGAGTAGAACCCGAATTGATTGTCAAATTCTAAATTAACGCGAGCGAAGTTGCGGGCAAAAGCTAGTATAATATATAATATGACGTATTTACGTTAGGTTTACGCCGCACGTAAAAGGGCTATCGTGCTGTCGTGCTAGGGCCTCTGGTTTTCATTATTCTGCATATAAAAATACAGTGCTGGTAAACAAAGGGTTCTCTGTCTCTTAATGCTCTTTTTTAATATCAAAAGCCTCGAATATTTCGCGCAAACATTTTCTGCGTACGAATAAATGTAGTATTCCTGTACCAATATCAATACATCATTTAAATCAACATTCCCAACATGATGGAACGCTGTACGTAATATTCCTCTAAACATGTTTCAACTAATGTTTCGCATATATGGCTAGTCAATAACTCAGGAATCTATTAATCAACTGTATTCAATCATTTTCATTCCACGGTAATTGTTTCCAGTTTATTTAACTAGTGTTTGCTCACTACTTTGTTTGCTCGTATTTTGTTGATAGCAAAGAGTTTCATCATCATCATCATCATCTGCCTAGCCTTTTCCCAACTATTTTGGGGTCGGCAAAGAGAGCAAAGAGCAAAGCAAAGAGCAAAAGAAAAAAGCAAAGAGCAAAGAGTTTATGTATCCAAAAAGCTGAGGGAGATCGAATACTATGTTGTTACTGTTACTGTTAGCCTGTGTCATCCCACTGCTGGGTAAAGGCCTCTCCCCATGAATTCCAAATCCTTCGATCCAGGGCCAATGTGTGGACTGGTCGTTGGTATTGTCCAGCTCGTCCCGCCATCTCTTGCGAGGTCTACCGCGTCACCTTCTGGCTGTGTTAGGACCCCGTATCTTGGTTATTTTGCCACAGCAGACATGGCCAGCCCAGTTCCACGTAAGCTTAGCGGCTTTTTGAGCAAAAATGATAATCTATCTGCAATTAACTCGTGTGGAAATGTCAAACATGACATAAGCTATCGAAAAGCTTGCCTCAATCTTATTCAGTCGTTATAGAAATAGGAAACGATATCAAATTGATTTCCTCGTCTCTAAGCCCTCTGGTATAGATATTAGTGTCTGCCTCGTTGGTCTAGTGATCGCAAGCACGACTGCTGAGCATGAGTTCCTGGGTTCGATTCCCGGGTCGGGCAAAGTGTTATTGGGTTTTTCTATCAGGATATCTCAGTAGCAACCACGGAGTTTAGATTTGCGCCTGGTTGATGGCAATAGGCTCGCCCCCTATTACATGGGATTTAAACATAACTGGCGACATGTGGGTGTCCATAATGAGATACACCTCTGCCTAACCCTTCGGGGATTACAGGCGTGATGTTATGTTATGTTTTCTTAGCGAACTTTTTAAATAGCTACCTACTGAAAAATTTAAAGGTCGATGTTTCTTCAAAGATAAATTGCTATTAACGCAGCTTTAGTATTTAGTTATTAGTTAAATACTATAGATTTTCTTTCTGGATCTGTCCTATCAAATCATTGATAAAAACAAAACTATATTATTGTTTATTTATTTAAAACAATCCCTCAAAACATCTTGCATTCGTAAGGCACAACCTTAAAGTACATACTTTACTACTTGAAAGATTACGCAATATGATTGATGCAACTCCGCGATCGAATTGAAAGCCAATAAGTGAGTATTGATTATAGATAAAGCATTGAAGGTATTGCTACTGCCAGAGAATATGACGGAGGTAATACGAATAGAGTGTCAATGTTATGGATATTTGTACAAAAAGTCTGGATGATCAGAACGATGTAGGTTCAGGATTGTTTAGAGAATCGAAATTCGTAATGGTTAGGAGTGTTATAGACTAAGTATGCGATGGGGAAAAAGGCCCGGTATCCACCAAAGCGGAGACGAGCAGAGCGGAGGAGATGCGCGGAAGTCAAACATTTGTTGAAATCTACATCGCGTCTCCCGTCTCTCCTGTGATTGGTCGTATCTTGCACATCTCCTCTCCGCTCCGCTCATCTCTGCTTTTCTATTTCAGTTCTAAGGACTGAAATAATGGTGACAATGATGAAATGAAGTGGCTGTACTTGAGTGTTACACTACCTAGTGTGACACTCAACTGCAGCCACTTGTCGCGAAATTTACGATTGTTTCGAGTTATCGAATCCGGCTAACCCCACTGCACCGTTGACCCGTACATTAGCACTCCATTCCTACTTACTCCGCGATCTCGGGCTCATGTAAGCAATTGTACAAATTGAGTGGAGTCGCTCGACCTCGGGCTAAATGATCCGTGAAATGGGCGTCTGATACAGCTCTTGACTTATTCTATCCGTTATTCGATTCGATTGCCCGATTCCCAGACGATACACTAAGAGATACCAAATGTATTGGAACTTACTTATGTGGTACTTTCGCTTCGGTTTTATTATATTTCAAGTAATCTTGGTTACGGATATGTTCGGATCGTTTTGTTTAGTATACATTAGAGTTTATAGGGTCTTAGAAACAAATTCTTTTGGCCTGTTGGATGGCAGAACTATTTTTCGTCGCAAAAGTATCTGTAAGTTATTGTTTTGGATAAAACCGAAGGGATCTAGCCCAGAAAAGCAATATACGTAACTTTTAGGGTTTCCATCCTAAGCCTAGTTATTTTTCTTGTCTCAAAGAAATTGATTTAACCACGTACTTCCCGTGGGAGCACAAGAACTAGTAAAGAAAATGTCGAAACTATTTCTTTTTGTAAAAACTAGAAATCCCCAGAGATCGCAGAGGTCAGACGCTAACAGTTACAGAACTATTTCTGTCATGGATCAATACAATTTTAGTTAGGAAAACTAAAATGAGTGTGGAAAGTACAGGATTATTCAGTTTCTACTTTTGTGGATAATCTGCATAAGTGGTACTGTTTGTGTGCACTGTTTTATTCACCAAATCCTGAACTTGTAAAGCATATATTATGTACTGCATGTTAGTTCAGAGTTTCATAATGTTAAAAGCGTTGGTGGAGTCGCACGTTACTGGTGTTATTATGACGCTTGCCGACTGCATACAATGGTCTCTATGAATAAAATATACCGAAATGGGGACACTGTGTTGCCATGGAGGAAGGAGGGAATGAAGTGTTAATATTAGCTAAAGCAGTGTGTGAAATATCAATGAAAATGTGCTGGGAACTGATGATATAATTTGCTGTTAATTGCTGGGGCAGTTTCTGATTTCTGATCTCTGCTATCGCAACATAGATTAAAAATAAATTGCTATCGCACCAATATACTTACTGAATTCAGCTAGTTTAGTTATGATTGAATTATTGTCTATTGCGTTTGATTTATGACAACAATAGTACGTATAGTGTTTTTATTGTTAGATTGTTCTTTCACATCTGCTCAAAAAAGGGTGTTATTTTTTCATTAAACATATTTACCCATTGGTTCCACAATGCAAAATTGCACATACGTATATGTTTTATTTTTCCATTAAATTCAGCTTTTTGTGCTCACCGCTTGTCTGGTCACTTGAAAGCATTAGCAGTTGTATTACCACTAGTAATACGCGCTTTGACGTGGAGTTGTGGAAACCAGCCCGTCATACTACTGTATAACTTAGGTATTGCTAGTGGTATTATATTGTATTGTATGTTAAGTAAGTTTCTGAGTACTCCATTTCCTAACTCCTCCGTGACCGCTGCGCTCCCAATGCGTCCTATGCAACGCTTCATATCTGCTGCACGTCCTTTTATCGTCACTACAATGTACTTAGCACGGCTCTTTGTGTGTAGTGTATACCTCTGTTGCTGTAACTAGGTCAAAATGTAGTGTATGTATAATGTAGGGACGTTATGTATTTTTCACAGGTTTCCTACATAGTTCTCAGAAATATGAGATGATGTTTCAAAAACTTTCTATTGATATCTTATTTTTATGTGATTTTCTCCTTTTTCGACCGAAATAATACTAAAGCTTAGAAAACATACATCCATGCTATTGAGTGCTACCTACCTATTGGTATTTGATTAAATGTTCTGAATATTTTGTATACACACTGTCGAAATTTTTCAACGCCTTATAAAAATCAACAGCTACTCCATGGTCCGTATAAAACTGCAATATCTACACCGCTACACCGTCAAAACTTAATGAACAGTAGTTTTTTTAATAATAAACATAACATCACGCCTGCAATCCCCGAAGATTTAGGCAAAGATGTACCCAATAAGTACAATACACCGACATTTGGCCAGTTACGTTCAAGTCATGTGTAATAGGGGGCGAGCCTATTGCCATCAACCGGGCACTAATGCAGACTCCGTGGCTACTACTGAGAAAATTGATGATAGAAAAACTGAATAGAGATAGAGAAACTGACCTCAAGCTCAGCAGTAGCGCTTGAGACCCCTTGATCTACGAAACAGTTTATAATAATCGACAAATAATTTCATAGCTGAGAGGTCTACATTCTAGAATCGTGTACTGAATTCATGGTAAAACTTTGCGCCATGATGCCGTGATTAATGTAGATAATACTTTACATAAAAATAAAAATGTAGTAAAGAAACTTGTCATTAGCTAGGTTTATACGGCTTATGCAAACAAACCTTTTAAACAAAGCGGGCTTTAGAACACTAGCAGCAAAATAAATTTAAAATGAGTCGGTATTTTTACAAAAGACTTGGAGTTTCATTAAAAATGAAAAGGATTAGTAACACGTTTTAGCGTTTAAAACTTTAGCACTACAAGCTTTTTACATTATTCACTTTGCACTGGACGCTGTGAAGGGATACCTAAAGTAATCCATTGGAATTCTTTTACCTGCGTTGTTGATCATTGAAACCAAAATGGGGGGTATTCCTCAAAGCGCAACTATTTTTAAGCGTAACCAACTAAGCGCAACTAAATTATTCCTCGAAGCGCAACCATTAGTTGCACTCACAAATTCAAATTAAAAATATTATATGTTTACTCCTCAAACGTGGGACGCGCAACCATGATGAAAAACTTAGTTGCGCTTAGTTGGCTGCGCTTAAAAATAGTTGCGCTTTGTGGAATACCCCCAAAATGTTGATGAACAGTTAAAGAAACCCTGTAGTCAAGAGTATCCCCTTACTGCACTTACCATTGAATATCATGCCAATTAAAAACATATCTTATAATCTTTTCAGATAGTCACACATTTTCGCTCATCAGTGAAATTGCAGGAATCACCCTGCAATTTCACCATCCACCATTTGGCTTTCGGGCCATATTGCGGGATGTTGTTACTAGGCAATAAATTAATCATTAAGTTACATAGGTAAGTTGATTATACCTACCTCCGTAACTAAGCAATTAAGCATAACATCACGCCCGTTTTCCCCCACGGGTTAGGCAGAAGAGACTTATAATAGTACACCCACGTTTTTCCAGTTATGCTTAAGTCTCATGTGCTAGGGAAACCTAAATGATTTAGGAATATGAAATAAATCTTCTAGCTGGTTTTACGTCGACGTAGCGATATTTGTGAACATAAAAACAAATAGGAGTAAGGTCGTAACTCGGAAGGAATATGTAAATTGTATAAAACTTTTAGGGTTGACAATAAAACAAGAACGCGTATAGTACAGAATTTATTTCCATATTATATACTCAGATATAACAGCAATTGTCTCGGTTCCACTCTATATACTCTCCAACAATATTTACATTGAGTTTTGGGTTTCATGTCGCTACACTTTGTGTCGCCTTTATAAAAGCGATACGTTATTTTGTAGTATGAGCGTATACACACTTGCGACTTTTGTCACTCCACATTCGCAATTCCTTGTATGTGCTTACTTTTGGGCTTACAGAGATCACCATATTCTCACATCGTAAAATACTGATAAATCAACCATAGATATTTACGGCTGAAAGGTCGGCGCTTGATCCTTCTAACTAAAAGGATCACACCAAATACGAGTGTTGGATGTTGCATCCTGCACTAAAATAAGACATGGTCTGTGATTAATAGACCAAATCTTATTTTCTTAGCACCACTTTATCCATAGACTATAAATAAACTGGCGTTTTAAGATGGAGTATGCAAACTTCGTTACACACAATTAATTGGTGACCTCGATTCATGCCTGAAGTAAGTACCTATAGAATCTTATGTACGATCGCAAGACAGGAGATGTCGTAAAACAAAATCCTTTGTTATAATCATAAAATATCTACGTGGATGATAAAATACAGCGTAACAAAAGTCGCATGTGTGCTACAAACTTTATTCGAACAATATATTTTTATAGCGAGCTCTTTGACTATTTTTTTTATAAAACAACGAAAATTAATACAGTTACAGGGTGTACAGTCATGAGCACTAATATGTATACACTGAGCAAAGCGATTTTCTCGCGACCTATTTCATAATACATATTATATCTTCCAAAATACTATGTTCGAGAAAACGTAAAACGTTAATCAATACTGTAGGAGATACACTTTTAAAATTTGCTCCGTGTATACATATTTGTACTCGTGACTGTACCTCAGTTATAGGATAATTTTCGAGTTAAAAAAAAAAAAACAAAATAATCAAATGTGAATTTACTATAATCTCTATTATACATATATAATTCAATAAAGTGGCTGACTTGACCGCAGCTTATTTAATTTTCGTCGAGTACCTAATGTCGATCAAGGTCGGAAGTTCTTTCCTTGTTCCAAAAAGCGGAACTCCCTAAACTGACACTTGAACCTGATCAACATACTCGAGGTACTGGGCCAAAGCTAAGATCAAATGTGAAGAGATCGAGGAAAGTCTGTTATTGTTCAATATACAAGATTGTTTTTAAATGACTATCGAAATTGGCATGAGTACTGAAATTTCAAATTTTTTCAGGAAATCTCATTACTATTCCTCCTTTTTATCATTTTATTGTTCTGAAAGTCCTATGTCCTTGCGTTGGAGTTCCAGAACAATCATTTTTTATTCAATTTTTTTGTTTGATAGATGTTGTTTTTTTTTGTTGTTTTAGTTTTTTTTTAATACTTTTGCCAAACTAAGATACCGATTATGAAATCCCACGCAAATTTCGGATACTCGTTAAAATTGAACCCTGTATATATGTTTCATCTGTAGTAGCGACATGTCCCAACATTCCATCCTGGTCCTCACGTCAACAAACCATATCTACGATACATACAAAACGCAGCCATTACATGACCGCAACACTTTATTATAGATATATTCACTAATCTTTAAAGCAATTTACAAACATACTTTATTGCTACATATAACTTATATTTTTATTTTATATTTTTTTTCTTGTCATTTTGTTTCTTCCTACATTACTGGTTTATTGATATTGAAACTAAATATTTTTAATATATCAGAATAAACATGGGTATTTAGGCCTGCAGTAAATAAATTATACACAACAAACATACAGCTATTTATAATAATATCTTTTATATATTTTTTGTTAATGATGGAACTTTATTTTGCATATAGATGATCGATTTTAAATACTTGTTATGCAATGAATTAATAAACCAATTCTATTAAAACACAATACAATGCATCAAGTGCTTCAACTTATAACTAATCAGTATCACATAACATAATATTAGTTTAAATTATGACTTAATTAATATTATAAATAATAATATCCGTAATATTAATATGGCAACGAAATATATTTACTAGCTAAGCACCTAGACCAGTAGGATTTCAGGTATTTACACAATCTGTACACAGAATCCTTATTTTAGAGTTATCACTCGCTTCTAATCGTTATACATTTTTCTTAATAAAATTATTGCCAATCAGCTAGTGTTCAACAATGATTAAAGATTTCTCAAATAATTTATTATTATTATGACAGTAAATTTCACAATCACCTCGAAGTTTTTAAATGCAGAAGTATAGTAAAGCTTCCATTACAATGTATATTTCCACCTAATTCTAAGAAGAATCTTCAAAAAAAATATTTACAAAATGAAGACATCATCGATATGCACTGTACATTAACTGGGATATGCACTGTACATTTACAAACGTTAAAATATCTTAAATGCATCGGATTGTCGCGTGCATCGTTATGAGATTTCATTATAAAATCTTATTTAATTTATCTTTGTAAATACGCGGAAATCTGGCATCGGATACTACCGTAGTTCAGGACTAGCTACAACGAACGGTCGCACTACGCATCACTCGCGTGTCTTTTATTACGTCACTACACTATGTTCCTCGCGCACCCGTCTCCCTCGCACATCGGGCCACCCGTGCGTGTGAGCGGGACAGCACGAGCGAGTGGCAGTCGTTCACACGATCACTCATGACGTCATACAAATGATATGGTTATTCTTACGTGTGTGCGCGCGGCTTAGGTGAGGCGAGCGAGCAGTGCGGCCGCCAGCAGCGCCAGCACCGAGGTGGTGGAGCGCGGTGTCGCGCCGTTGAACACCTTCGGCGTCGAGGAGTCAGGGGGAGTCTCGTTGGGGTACGTTCTGCTTTCTGTTGTGACAATAAGATGGATTTCAGAAATAACTCATTTATAATAACAGATATTTTGTGTATCTGGGCAGTTCTCGAATACTAGAGAGTTCCAAGCTATAAATGCACTAATGCAGCAGCAATGTTACCACTGATGTCCAGAACGCTATAAAGCTTAAATTACACGTACGTACTCTTTCAACTGTCACGCTACTATATCTTTCACAATCTAATAACCATAATATACTCACGTCCATCATGATCCCCAGAGCCGTCGTCTCCCGAACCCTCGGTGTCGTAGTCGTCAGGGTAGCTGCGACCAGATCCTGAGCCTTCCTCGCCGGCCTCGTCACCTTGCATGAAGGCTTCTGCTGAGAGTTCCTTGCTGCGAGAGTATGAGACGAGCAACTGTGGAGGGAAAGCGAAGATATGAGATTGGACTTTATCAAAATTGAATGTATGAAAAAGAGCAGAAAATAGACGTGGCGAAATCACTGTGTATTAAATGAAATTCTTTAAAATATATAAATGCAAATCGACGCTTTAGAGTGAAGACGTCGTAAGTGTAAAAGAAGTAACTGTTCAGGAGGAAGAAAAAACTGGGTGCTGTAAAATTTTTGTACAGCGTCTTTTATGTTTTTTTAATTAATTAATATGGAAATTTAACCTGCTTTTATATTCAGAACTGTTCGATACTTCAATTTTCAAATAATAAACGACACGTTCATTGCAAGGATTCACGCCAAACTGACAGATGCGAGTATTTACGAGGTTCTCATTTACTGTCATACATGGAGCGACGAGTATCAAATGAACAAATTAGTCAGATCAGATTTAGTCAGGATGCGAGGTTTTCTTCCCATAAAATAAATTTGAGCAAAAACGCATTCCCGATGTTTTCACTGTAAGGCGACGAAATGGGAAATAGCGACACGTTATTAAAGAATAGGTCTTTACTGATCTAAACCATAACCTTGTGCTTGCTCGGCGGAAATCTGGATATTTGGGAAATTGAACGCCGAGGAGGTAAAAATGAGAAGCGATATGAGGATAAAAATATTCAAGCAGCTTGCATTCTTCTATTGATAGAGCCTGTTAGCCTCTTGATAGACTGTCAGAACCCAAGCCAGTTGCAACGGGATCAGATTTAAAGCTAAATTCTCCCAGTTACAATAAGTTCCTCGTTTTCTTAATAACAAAACATAAATTCTTCGTTATAGCCCATAACAGAAGATTTATGTTGTAGAAAATTTCAATTATGCTTTTTGCTTGGACTTCGCAATCAAAGTACTGGGAAGCGATACTTGACTTTTTTCTGGAGTTTAATGAAACCCCTCTCTGTAAACGGGCGTAAGTAGCTAATTAAAAAAGAGACTGGTGTCAATTAGCTACAAACACTTATCCCCGAGTATTTCCCATCTTCCATTACACAAGTTAACGCTTTTAACGACATCTTAAACTGTGCATTTCCTTCCTGTTGAGCTAGAACCTGTTTCTTATCTACAAAGCTTGGCGTCACATTAGTAGTTTGGAACCACTTTGAGCATTGTAAAAAGTTTATAAGTTTTCTTTCGTCGTTTTGTCAGAGGAAGAACATGGTGCTTTACTGATACGTGGGATCTGGTACAGTTGCGCGGTTTGTTTTCGGCAATGTCCTTCTGCGCAAGTGTCTTTCGTGTAAGTGTGTTCGCGTGAGTGCCTTTCGCGGAAATGAGTTTTACGTTCTTGGTACCTCAATGAGGATTTTGCAGTAGCTTGGTGTTACGGAGATTTTCTCTAATAAATACATTTACATACAGGGTGTAACAAAGACCCTTAACGAAGCCGAAAGACACTTGTTCTCCGCGTCATTGCAATCATTTGATCTAGCCCATACCTGGGAACCTTCCAGTTGCGGAGATATTAGGGGAATTTCAAAAGAACTTTACTTTAAACACCTGCACGATTCCCGTTCTATTTAATCCATCCATCAGCAAAATGTGTTGAGTGCGTTACATTGAGTCCTACCGTAAAACGTGATATTTCACCCCAAAAAAAAAGTCTTCCCAGCAAAAATGTATTCGTAAAGTTACTTAGTTTGATGAACAGAATGCTTTTTTGACGGCTTCGTGAAGGGTCCGTTTACACCCTGTACAGTTTAATTTAGAGTTTATAACAGCCCTGATATAACAGTACTACATTGGCTCGCACAGGATATATTTTTATTATTTCTAGGAAGCTAGCACATATCATTTTTGTGTCGCGACATTTTGTCATCCGGCGTTGTATTCCTCATTGCCGAGGATCGTGACCCCATTCACAGCTGTCTTGGCATGCACTCTTTGGCGCCGCGTTGTTTTAAATATATTTTGTAAGCTATATCATTGTTCTAAAACTAACGGGTGTAAAAGACATTGACATCTTGACTGTATCTAGAAACCTTCTGGTAACAGAGACGTTGAGAGTTAGGTACAACTTTATTGCTTTTCTTCCGAAAATCTGTTTTAAATAGCTTAGCTTTATAATACCACCAGGACCCATGTGCCGTTGGATGCACCTTGTGCGCTGCCGTTATGGCTATTGCATTGCATGTTTTGATTTTACTTTTAATTTTATCGTTTTAAATTTGAATGTTTTATGTATCTTATTTTAACTGTGAATTTAAAATTTTATCTTGATTTTAATAATTGATGGTACTTTATTTTTGATTTTTTTGTATTTGTGATAATTTATTTTATTTTTTAATACTAATTTTAATTTCACTGTATGGATCATGTTATCTGAATTAAATGAATTTTATGTTATTTATATATTTATTGCAAATAACGATTTTTCGGACCACAAGTGTGATGTTGGCATAAAATTAATTTAAATCGTAATTTGATTGAAGCACTTGACTTTTAGTTGCCATGTTATTCTAATGGCTTTTATATTAAATTACGCGTTACACACCATTATACAAGATAGTCTTTTATTAGTCTGAACGCCGCTAATGTATTTTTCCTTCGCGAGTTTTTCGTATCCAATATCCCTCGTATAATATAAAACACATCATCATAATCTTTAGCCCTTGTCACTTGTAACTTAGGGTTACGCATTTCTTCTTCCATTCTGGTCTGCTAAGTCTTGCTAACTTCCTTTTCTTCTATATCATTCCCCACAGCCCCACACAATCTACCTTTAAAAAAGCTCCCTCATACAAAAGTACCTATTCTTAAAACTTCTAAATACATGTTATTTACCTGTCTGGCTTGCTGCAGTCTGTCGGCTAAGGTTGCTACTCTTGAATCCTGTGGGGCGCTGCCGGTGATCTCGGGATTGTACTTCTGGTCGCTCAGCGTGGCCGATGACACCAGGGGTTTCGTATAGCTACAATAACATGAAATAACATTAGTTATGGAATCAGATACCTAGACGTACCTTCGTATCTGATTCAACGGGACTCACTGGCGAAACTAGCGCGATGATAAGTACCTACTTATCATCGCGCCAGTAATTCCCGTTGGATTAGACATAGGTGTACCCTGTAGTGCACCGTGATTTCGTCAGGTATGTTTACGTCCCATGTAATTGGGCGGCGAGCCATCAACCGGCAACAAAACCAGACTGCTACTGAGAAATTACTGGTAGAAAATCTCAATAAAACTTTTCCCGAAATTGGAATCGAGCTGAGGATCTCATGTTCAGCAGTAGCATTTGCGACTACTTGACCAACGTCGAGGCATAATATACATAAAGGGTGTAAAAAGACCCTTAACGAAGCCGAAAGGCACTTGTTCTCCTCGTCATTGTGATCATTTTTTTGTTCTGGACCATACCTGGGAACCTTCTAGTTACGGAGATATTGGGGGTCAAAGTTCCAATTTTTTCACAAGTTTTTTTTTAAATACTACTTTTTAAGGTTCTAACTTTACTCCAATTACCTCCATGGTCCGTTTACTATTCAAAGCATCCATCAGCATTATATTGATAATTTTTGAGCGCATTATATTGAGTTTTACCGTAAAATGTGATTATAGACCTCAAAAAAAAATTTCGTTTCCCAGCAAAAATTTTTGCGTAAAGTTACTTAGTTTGATGTACAGAATGCTTGGTTGACGGCTTGGTGAAGGGTCTGTTTACACCCCGTATATAGAACGTTCATAATTAGATCTGTATGTGA
This sequence comes from Noctua pronuba, assembly GCA_905220335.1. NCBI lineage: Eukaryota > Metazoa > Arthropoda > Insecta > Lepidoptera > Noctuidae > Noctua > Noctua pronuba. Next base: position 12,791,874 of record LR999894.1, read on the forward strand.
CAACTGTCCGCTTTGAACCGTGCGTGCAATTTGTTAGTTAAATTGAAATGAGATTAGCATAACATGAATGTCACGTTTCACGTTATTAAATATGAATACAATTTTACTGGGTCATTCAAACACTAAAGTTTAATTCAGTTGACAAATTATTATATTCGTTAATATATATAATAATATTCGTTTTTTCAAGTTGACTGCTACAGCGCAGCGTACAATCATATAAGACGTTTAAGAAGAAGAGACTCTCGTCTCATTTGAATTGAGCCTTTACCATTAAGACAAGAATATTATAAAAATGTGTGGTCCAGTCAAGGATCTGAGGATCTAAACAAAGTAACATTCAATCAGCTATTACTATTATGGAAAAGTAAAAAATGTATGACACTGACATTTAAGCTACCAAAAATCTCATGTTAATTCTGTTGAAAATTGTAGTAGAAATAAAAAAAAAACTGAGAGCGATTAATAACTTGTCTAGTCCTTCAACTTCGCTACCATACTACTTCTTCTTTCTCGTGTGGTTAGTGCCTAATCTGTTGTCAGAGTTTTTATGACGCCCATGGGCCTCTGATTTGGCCTCTGATTTGATCTTTACCACCATACTACTAGAGGTTACTATAGACAAAAGAACTACTCACTCTGCAACAGCATTTCCATTCCAACAGCGCTCATTCTCGTCAGCTGCAAAGTCCGGTTCATCACACAACCGATCAGCCAGGCCAGCGAACAGCTTCTTCGTCGAGGCGAGGGTAGCAGCGAACTGCAGGAGTTCGGTGTCTGGTGGAGGTGCCCTAAGGTTATCCCGGCGAATTGACCCTGGTGTAGGTTGTGTAGAAGGGGCTGGACTCTCCATTGTGGCTGGGGGACCGCATTCTTGACGTACCTAGGAATAAGGAGAACGTTTTGGTTAGTTAAATGTGTGAAGATAAAGACTAAACTATTTTAAAGGCTGATGACAAGCTGATTTTGGCTTTTGTTTGATTTTTTACGCTTCGAACTGAGAAAATACTGAGAGCGAGTCAGAATTGGAACTCCAGACAACAAACCGAATACCAAAAACATTTGAATACTAAAACCTAATATCTATTTCACTGTAATAGCAATAAAGTCGAAGTTAGAACGAGCTTTAGAACACGAATAATCATAACTTCGCACTCAAATCCAAGTATAATTTTCTCCACAACATTAGGACCTGTAACATTATGTGTACGTGATCGTAAACGCAAACAAGGAATGCCGCGATGTACCGCTATCCCTATAACTAGCAAAAAGTGAGATGTAATCAGCGCGCGTTCCAGCGTGTTCCAGCTGAGATGAAGACAAACGATGGCGCAGCTTCGATACAGTCATGTCATTTGTCAGCGGGTAGACACCGCTGCAGTGCGCTGCAGTCGCTGGATTATCACGGAGAGGATCTGGTATAGAGGTGTGAATAACCGGTGAACGAGCACCTATACGTTATAGAGTTAGTTGTATTGATCGGTTTAAAATTATAGGTCCTATGTCGATATATCTTGCTCTAAGATATTTTATTAAAAATATGTATAACGTCTGAATGTGTTTTTTCAGTGACAGCTGCTAAAATTTGTCATTACTAATTTGTTCGTCTTGTCAAGCTACTAATACCTACTAACAACAATTAAGTAGGTAGGAGGCGATTAGCTAGTGTAATGTTTCACATACCGTCGTCAGAGAGAAAACCTCGGGAATGCATTTTTGCTCAAATTTATTTTATTGCGTTTCTAGGAAGAAAACCTCGCAACGCAATTTGTTCATTCGATACTCGTCGCTCCATGTATGATACGCACATAAATGAGAACCTCGTAAATACTCGCATCTGTCAGTTAAAATACCCTACAACGAACGTGTCGTTTCTTATTTGAAAATTGAAGCATCTTATAGTAGCGGGTTAAATTTCCATACATATTAACTAACTAGCTTCTGCCCGCGACTTCGTACGCGGATCCTGTTGCTTATGCCAGCGACAACGGGGTCGTCAAAATCGAAGATCTGAAACGTCTGATGTCGAATTCTAAGAGCCCGGGGACGGGAAAACAACGGGATGCGCGAGACGATTCGAGACGTTCCAGATCTTTCATTTTTGTAAGTCAGAAGTCGATGCGTAGATACGCTTGGAACTCAAGCGTAATTCTCTATCCGTGAACGTCTCCGACTCGCGAGACAATGCGTGACGTTCACGATCAGTGGTCAGTCGCGCATCACGTTCCCCACTTGTCTCTAGAGACCTAGAAGTCGATGCGTAGATACGCTTGGAACTCAAGCGTAATTCTCTATCCGTGAACGTCTCCGATTCGCAAGACAATGCATGACGTTCACGATCAGCGGTCAGTCGCGCATCATGTTTTTCACAGTTCTCTAGAGACCTGGATGTAGATGCGTAAATACGCTGAGAACGCAGGCGTGCTTCGTTATCCAAGAGGAAGAGAAGAGAAGAGAGGAAGAGGTTTCCACGGAGCGAGTTGCAGCCTGATGTTCTCGAACAGCATCAAGCCTCTCCTGACGTTCTTCGGTAGATTCTTGGGATCTTATGATCCTCAATCTTTTAGCTCCTTTGGAACATTGGGAAAGATTTGACCTCTTTCTAGGCATGGTTATAGTTTTATTGTGAAGATACCTGATCAATTAAAATCTAAGTGACTGCTCCCCTGCGTTACCGGGTAGGCTACCGCGTCACGAAGATAAGTGGAAAAAGTCTAAAACACTCAAGTAACATAAGCCCGAAGGCATATTTATTCGATAAAGTAAAAAATAAATAGGAGTTTTGTCCAGTAGAGTCACATTTTCAATGATATACCGTCGTCATCGAATATCAGTCCTAAACTGTTACCGCTTTCACCGCGTGGAGATACTCCCAGCTTATGTTATTTTATAATTATACAGTGAAATTAGTGATAGCTTTGATTTCCACATCAGATGTTTCTGATCTTCGATTTTTATAAGTCAACAGGAAAAGCCCATCAGACCGAACAACTTTTGCTAAGACGTCATTCCTATATGTGTTATGGTGTAGCTGGGCTCTTGGAGTTCCACAACAGGTGTTCCAGATCTTCGATTTTTATAAGTCAACAGAGAGTGCTCATCAGATTGAACAATTTTTGCTAAGACTTCATTCCTATATGTGTTATGGTGTAGCTGGGCTCTTGGAGTTCCACAATAGGTGTTCCAGAACTTCGATTTTTATAAATCAACAGAGAGTGCTCATCAGATTGAACAATGTTTGCTAAGACGTCATTCCTATATGTGTTATTGTGTAGCTGGGCTCTTGGAGTTCCACAACAGGTGTTCCAGATCTTCGATTTTTATAAATCAACAAAGAGTGGTCATAAGATTGAACAATTTTTGCTAAGACGTCATTCCTATATGTGTTATGGTGTAGCTGGGCTCTTGGAGTTCCACAACAGGTGTTCCAGATCTTCGATTTTATAAGTCAACAGAGAGTGCTCATCAGATTGAACAATGTTTGCTAAGACGTCATTCCTATATGTGTTATGGTGTAGCTGGGCTCTTGGAGTTCCACAACAGGTGTTCCAGATCTTCGATTTTTATAAATCAACAGAGAGTGGTCATCAGATTGAACAATTTTTGCTAAGACGTCATTCCTATATATGTTATAGTGTAGCTGGACTCTTGGAGTTCCACATCAGGTGTTCCAGATCTTCAAATTTATTCTCTCAGCAGAAAATGCTCATCACGTGGAACAATTTTTGCTATGGTACCATTTTTGTATCTCTTATAGTTTAGCTATTCTATTGCGGTTCTGCATCAGGTCTTCAAGTTTCCAAGATAAATTATAGCCTATATGTTGCCCAGACTTAATACCTACACAACAAAAAAAAAATCTTTCAAATCCGTCTAGTAGTTCCGAAGATTAGCGTGTACAAACAAACAGACAAACAGACAAACAGACAAACAGATAAACAGACAAACAGACAGAATTTTTTTTTTGGATTCGTGCTCTATTACTGTTTCTAAACCCCCCTCATTTTATTTTTTTTAAATATCTTCAATGTACAGACACAGTTTTTTTACTGTCTTATTATATGTATAGATATAGATGAAAAAACATAAAAGACGCCGTACAAAAATTTTACAGCACTCAGTTTTTTCTTCCTCCTTAACTTACAAGGTTTTCACTCTAAGGCGTCGATACCCATTTACCCATCAGCAATTTCTGGGGTCTGTCTCGCGCTATCGTTCAATCCTTGTCCCATTCCATTTCATTTAGCTACACGTATCGATACAATCGTCATGGTAACATTCCAGTCCTCACTCACATCTCTAGTCTAGATATATTGGAGTGCTACATTACCAGCGCGTGCGCCGACCGCCGAGTGAACGGCCTCAACGACTCGCGACACGCAAATAAACCACAACAACTCAGACGCAAATAGGCGCATAGTTCCGACGCAATTATTGCAAAAAGTACGACATAATACCACCAGGGGACGCCACCGTGAATACATTTCACATTTTTCTGCTATTTATAACATGTGGCATGTTTGGACTCTTTTGAAATGCAGTTTAAAATGCGCTTGAAATTGTAAATGTTTTCGCTTTTTGCTAAGAGGCATTCATGACCTTTATAGCAGAGGTACAATGCTGCACGATTCGGTATTGGTGCTTGAATGATGTTGACACCGACAGTAGGGGCGCCGCCGTTGTTAAACATTTACGAAATTGTATACTTATATTTAATAAAAAAATGGCGTCATTAGTTCGGAAAAAGGTCAAATGCCAAAAGAAGCAGCACTTTACCAATGAAATTAACTGTGAAACGCGGAATCTAAAATAAGCCAACATCATATTATTACCGTTTGAAAGAACCCTATTATAACGATATCCACGAGCCCCCCATTAAAACCATTTCCAAATACAGCGATTAGTAAGCTTTCCGTCTAGCAGCTGCAGATGAAAATCAGTATTTCCCATGTGGATGTGATATCTTATGTATTCCAAGCAAAGTTATCTACGCAAAGATTCCGCAACTTAGGAGTAATATCATGAATCCCGCAGGATTCAGGACGAAGTTTTATTACGACTGTGACATCTGTCGCGAACATACATAGAACTGATAGCTATATAACTGCTTTTATTAATATTGGGATATATTCGTGTCAAGCTCTACAGAGAGCTATTCTCGATATTCCACGAAGTGAAGCAAGTAAAGTTCCACAACAATAAATTTAAAAACTGCAAGACTACTTTTTCAAGTAAAATGAAGTGAATTCAAGCGTAGCTTTTTCGACACAAAATATGAGTTCATTTAAGCCATATTTTACAAGTTAAAGTAACTCGTATTTTCTTTCCAGCACTGTTTTCCACAAAGAGATTAAGCTAAACAAAGCGAAACACACCGACTTCTCTTCTTAGCGTGTCGATGGCAAAAAGTTCAAATGTTGTGTTTAGCCCAAAACTCAGCCGCGCGAACCCCACTCACTGATGCAGTAAGCAGATCATCAAGTGCGCAGATGATAGGGCATGCGGTGCAAGATGGAAGGTGGGCCATTGTCTGTGGGGAGACGCCGCATACGCACTTGAGGTCTGAGCCGTCAATGAACCCCCATCTGTAGAGATTGTCTTTGGTCCGGCCGACTTGGGTTCGAAGTCTGTTTAAGGATTTCCAAGTCGGCCACGGCAACGCGTGCCCAGGTGGAAGGTTTTCTGATGGATCGTTGAAATTGTCAGGGGGTTTAAACCGCTCCCGCCAGAGATTGCACCTCGCTGTGGATGCGTTGAAATTGGCTGAATTAGTTGGGCCCACGCATCCAAGAAAACTTTTACGGCTTTTCAGCCTCGGAGGTACTGGGAGGTAGCTGTGCATTGGATGGCGTGAGTCAGCTTGTAGCTTCGTCCTCTCGATACGGCTGGCTATAATCCTGCGAACTTTAGGAGGCGCGATGCCGGACAGTGGATACAGCATTCGTACCGGGGTCGGTTTAAGACAACCAGTAATTATACGGCACGTCTCATTTAGAGCTGTATCCACTAGGTGTGCGTGCGCAGAGCGGTCCCATACTGGACAGGCATATTCACCAGCAGAAAAGCAGAGTGCCATCCCTGTGGTTCGCAGAACTTTTGGAGAGGCCCCCCATTTGGTGGATGTAAGACGGCGTAACAGGTGATTTCTAGCATGCACTTTTAATTTTACATTGCGACAGTTATTTTTGTAGGTGAGTGACCGGTCTAAGGTTATGCCGAGGTATTTCGGGTGAGAACTGTGTGCGATGGGCACCCCTTGCCAAGAGATGTTTAATTTATAACCCGCTTGTCTATTACGCAGGTGGAACGCGCATGACTGCGTTTTTGAGGGATTCGGTTTCAGAGCGTTTTCGGCATAATAATGGCTGAGGTCACTTAGAGCTGCAGAAAGTGTTGCTGCTTCGGGTGACAGATCTCGGCGACAAGTGACAGTCCAGGAATGTGGGGCCTGCTTTGGGTGGAATCTCGATGGGTCTCTTGAACACATAAGACATCGCAGTTCGTCTTGCGAGATAATTCAGAGAGAATTTCTGCTTTATCCTGAGAGAAGCCCTCGATGTTGATCGAGATTACACACAAGGCTGGTTTTGTTAGTGGACTGTTTGGCCCTAAGAAGGGCCGGTTAGAACTTTTATTTATATTTGCCATCGTGGTGAAAGGATTAGCCAATCGACTGCAGTCGATTGCCCAGGGTGCGCCGGACGTAACAGGAGGTCGGAGGGTACGTCGCTCGGGGAGGCTCCTTTCTTGCACCCCAACACACCGACGTAAACACCACAAGAAATTATAACCTTAATTAAATAATGAACAGTGATAGTGCAAGTAATAAAGTTGCTACAACAAAAAGCAGACATCAATTAAAACTTAACAGTCGAAAACTCAGATAGTCGGCACAAACTCTTAACATTATGTGCTAATTACTGTTTTTTTTTACAAACAGCTCTCAAGACAGGCATAAAAAGGCACCGACAACTGAATTTACTAAATATTCATTAACGCATTCAGTTTGCACGACCGCAACCGGATTGTACCGCCTTTACGAAAAGAATTTAAAAAACTATGTGCTTGTCTGTACAGTCGAATTAGCTTTTTGGTATACGGGTAGCTAAATTGCAACTATTATTAAACTCAAAACATTAATTTCAAATAGACTAGTAACATGCACTTTTGTAGTGTTAAAAACAAAAAGATGAACTGTGAAAGGCCTGAAGTTTAAGTTTAAACCATGTTCTAGGTGTTCTAAGTAGGCAATAATTCTTTATGACCTTCTTAAGTATGCTATAAGCTTAAAAACTTACACTATATACATACTCGTACATACAGACACTATAAAAAGAACATTGGCAGTGAAGTGTTTTTGTCTCTATACAAATCAATAAAATTGAAGTGTCTTATTGTAATATCAAAATAAAGCTTTTTACAGAATGTACATGAAAAAATATACGGCACTTATAACAAAAACATTTTTTTTAAAATTTTTGTCTGTCTGTTTGTTCCGGTTAATTTCCGAAACACCTGGACAGATTATGACGGGACTTTTACTGGCAAATAGCTGATGCTATAAGTTCAAATAAAGGCTACTTTTATTTTAGAAAAATAGTTAGTGTTCCTTGCAAAAAAATATAACCCTTGGAATTGTTATCAAAAACGATTCAAACGGCGAAACGACTAAACCGATTTTGATGGGAATGTGATGAGATGATCTGATGTCATAAGGAGTAACTTAGGCTACTTTTATTTTAGAATAAGAATTGGGGTACCGTTCAAAAAAATTAAAAACCCTTGAAATTTGTAACAACAACTAGTTGGTGCTAGCTGTTGCCCGCGATGATAATGACTTGCTCAACTGTACCTAGAATCGCGAGAATTTGCTTGCCGCGGGTGGGCAGTGGGCATGCAAGTAATTACAGTACTAAAGAAACTAGATAATTCAAACCGATATAAAAGCACCGCTTGGGATCGCGATTAACGGATCGACAGAAGTAATTATGATTGCAAATTGAAACAGCTGTAGAATAACTGTAGTTTTGCTTTGATAGTTACTGACTTTTCAAGTTTTTTTAGGAAAATATTAAAGAATTGATATACAAATGGCAATGTTACTGAATGTGATAAGTTAATGGGTGTGAATACATAATTAATACCTAAAAAGGTGCGCCAAAATTGTGTTATGCTTATTAAAGTATAATGGCTCCATTTCACACTTCGGCCTTATTTACATTTTTTTTGGTTTGCTTCTAAAAACATGTCTGCGGAAATCGCTAATTACTCTGTTAATGGCTTAGCATGGTACTTTTTCATATTCTTTAACATTTTGTGAATTTGAATCAGGAAGTCTAAAGGCATAGATTGATGGCTTTAGGTTTATTTGTAACACAATTCGTGCAAGCTACTTTCTCATAACCTCTTTTTGACAATATTTAACCGGCATTTCTTCACGAATAAAAAAAAAAGCTGAAAGCAAAATGGCTTTCAAAAGAACAGTTCGGAAGTACTATGTGAATTCAGACTAAATTGCTCACTACTACTAGACTAGCTCATTAGTAGTCATAGTAATTATTATAAGGTTTCTCGTATTTTGGACTATTTGCATGTATTATAATATATATTAGTTTATTTCATTTTATTTGTATATATGTGTATTAGTATGTACCTATTTATATACATCAATTTATGTTTACAAAATGGTATTTTCTTATTTATTTTTTTGTACTCTATCACAATGCTGTCCTATTTGACCCAAAGGTTGTCTGGTAGAAAATGCCTTGTGGCATTAAGTCCGCCTATGTACCACTTTTGTACATGAAGTTTAAATAAATAAATAAATCCCTTTAAAATGGAAACTTTTCGTTCAGTATCTACCTGAACTAGTTTCAGCTCCCAACAGTATTTCAATTGGACAATCCATTGTTAATTGGTTCGCTGGCCAGTCATTAATTAAACGTTAATTATAAATTTATACGTGTGTCCGTCATTGTTATTTATGGCAGGCTCTTCATTGGACGTCAGTCACTGTAGATTACCATTTATAGTCCTTTCATAGATGATTTACCTTTGACTAAACCACATTGATCTTTATTTTAGTTAGTATAAGGTTGGTGTTAGGTTGTTTCCACTGAAAAATGTACCAAGATTACAGTGATCTTCATTTACGTTGCAATAAGGTTGGTTTTGGTTGGTAAATTAACTTTGAGAGGACTGTACAACGAATGACTAACGCATTGTATAGCTAATCGATAAATATTATAAAATTACAATAATTGTAACATAAGATCGTCTTTGTTCGCCATGAGTCATACGCAATTGTGCAGTGTGTATGAAAATGTTATATTTTGTAGCGCTTAGCAATAATGATCTAAAATTACTTGCATTATGCTCTGTTTCATTGTTCGTTTTAGACGTAGAGTTCTAATATAATACATTTGTTATAATATTCATCTACTTATTTAATTTATAACAACTAAGCTGGGTTTGGAACATAATTATATTAATCTTAGGTTTTTGGATGAGTGATTGTATTATGATTATCCCTTTTGTGTTCAACTTGGAAACATTAATTTTGGAACACCCAGTGACAGACAGAGTGGCGAATTCGTCACTAATGACTACGACGAACCAATATAGCGTTAAACGTATTAGTCATAATATTCGTAAAAAATAAGCACGTAATACCATACGGGTGTATTAGCAGAATATAAAACGCAATAATATATGAAAGAAGTGTTAAATAATTCAGAAGGAGGTACAAAAAACGGAACATCCGGTGTCAAGGCAGCTCGTCATTGAATTTGAATGTCTTTTTATGAATGACATCTGTTCTTATGAGTTGGAGAATTGTGTTACTGTATGCCTATCGCGTACTTAAACTACGGTTGTATTGGTAATAAATAAACGTATGGGTTCTATTAAAGGTGGCTCTTATAAAGTACTACACGTTTCAAATGAGATTTCGAACACAATCTGGCGGTTGGGCCTAAAAAAGTGTCTTCTGCACACAGAGACCTGTTGTAAAAAGTGAACCCATAATTTCACATTAATAATACAAAGTAATACCAACATGGGTCTGTTTATCCCAAAACACGATAAACAAGGCGAGCCGAGCACATAAATCATATCACATCGGAACATCACAAAAAGCAATCCGGCCCGCAGTCTAACTCGCGTTTTTTGCTCCCGTCTGTATAACTAGATTGTACGAGATAAATAATAAATGGCACTTTTATTGGTGCTCCCAACATGACAATAAATATTTTAGGTTCAGACGTTAGGCCGTCAAATAAATGGCCTATCATAAATCGGCCATACACCTATTGCCATATTTCGAGCCGTATAAGATTATTATACTTAACCTGTTTGGTGGCAAATCTTATAAATTGCACGCATGTTATGTTAGAGTCGTGAAACGCATCTAAGTGTGGTAAAATTTATTACTTGGGTTAGGTTAATATCGCTCGAAATTACGATCTATTTTACTAGAGGCGTGGAGCAGTCATAAATTACTGAACGTGATTTATTCTGCCCAGTGCTATTAATTTATGAAATAAAATATGAATTTGCTGTATTCAATCAGAACGATCTTTTATAAATGATTAAAAACGAAAGCTTAAAATGTACATAAAAACATATCGTACAGAAATCCGTGAATATGTATCTTGACACTTAACTCAATCAATAAACGACGACCATCTTCAACAAATTGGCAGAATAGGTGACAATCATTGCGGCAGAAACGACAATAGAAAAAAAAAAGATAGTGTGATGTCATAGTCCTTTTACGCTGAATGGTTGGGGAGAGCCATTTGTGGGAAATGAGGCAATTACAGGGCGCGCCGGCCCGGAAGATTACTTAATAGAAAATAAGAAAAGTTTTCCTGGCGATTGCCTATTCCAAATTAATTAGGTTTAACAACTTCTTAGCAGGTGGCTTAAGGTTGTGTTTATTTCGTGAAGGTTTTGTGGCTCCATTTTCTCGAACGATTTGTGGAAAACCATATTTAAGGCAGGAAATAACTAGTTCTTTCACAATGATTTTACAGATAGAGGTACCTAATGTGAACGAGCTCAAACTACAGATTGCAGTCAGTGCGAACTACATATTTATTCAATTGCATCAGATTGCTATGGAAAAAATATGTACTTCGCATGCAAGTTGCAGTTACCTTTAATTTGAATTGATCACAAGGTCTACAAGCATGTGCTTATGCATGAAGCCCATAGCTACTAGCCTAGTGGAAATACATACGAGTCTAAGCGTGGGACAAAGAGTTTCATTCTTTGTACTTCAATGTTTTAATGTCACTGGCCATTGTGCACAGATAAACAGACAAACGTGACATTTGCTATTCAACGCAGATTAGCGCTTTAAAGCGGTAAATAGTCGCTCAATAAGTAAACTCTCCATTGAGTGCCTTTGTTATTAGGTGATAATTATACTGCCTTTGAAGTAGTATTTAATCAAATAATTGGCACTTCTTTAAGAAAATCTGCTTTTGTTTGTTCGTATCGACGTTCAAAAAGTTTTATATAGGTGCTAAATTATCGGAACTATTTAAGTAATATACCATAAAGAACATTAAACTTAATTCTAATTAATCATAAGTCCTAATAAAAAATACGTCAGAACCAGAAGTCGTTTCATAAACAAGTCGAAGTATTACAATAAATAAAGTCGGTGGGACTATACATCAGTTCTGCGATTGGCCGTATCGAGGTTCTAACTTTTCGCCCACGTAAGTCATGACCCAAGACACGAGCGGTATAATCTGCCACACGCCAAACCCACATTTCTAACTAATCATGTATTGTGTGGAAGATTTAGAAGGCTCACTTTCTATAATGCACGAAAAAACTGTCAAAACGTAACATCTTAATATATATAAATCTCGTGTCACAATGTTTGTCCTCAATGGACTCCTAAACCACTTAACCGATTATAATAAAATTCAACTGAGAGATAGGATAGTTTAAATCTAGGTAGGTAGGGTAGGTAGGCAGGGTAGGTAGGTAGGGTAGGTAGGTAGGGTAGGTAGGTAGGTAGGGTAGGTAGGGTAGGTAGGTAGGTAGGGTAGGTAGGTAGGTAGGTAGGGTAGGTAGGTAGGGTAGGTAGGTAGGGTAGGTAGGTAGGATAGGTAGGTAGGGTAGGGTAGGTAGGTAGGTAGGGTAGGTAGGGTAGGTAGGTAGGTAGGGTAGGTAGGTAGGTAGGGTAGGTAGGTAGGTAGGTAGGGTAGGTAGGTAGGTAGGGTAGGTAGGTAGGTAGGGTAGGTAGGTAGGTAGGGTAGGTAGGTAGGGTAGGTAGGTAGGGTAGGTAGGTAGGGTAGGTAGGTAGGTAGGATAGGTAGGTAGGGTAGGGTAGGTAGGTAGGATAGATAGGTAGGGTAGGGTAGGGTAGGTAGATAGGATAGATAGGTAGAGTCGGTAAAAAGGGTACGGTAGGGTAGGAAAAGGTGCATTGCAACGCATGCCGGGACAGCTAGTATTCAATAAATTTTAGTGCTAGTGCTACTTCTTGGAAAAGCAGAATTCGGAAAACATGATTTTTCGGTAGTATCGTATCGTATAGTTTTTATTCTGAAGTGGCAACGATCGCTTTAACTTGAGACATGGAAGAATAATATAATTTCACGAAGACTACTGATGGTAAAGCATAGCTTGTGTCCTGCAGTGTGCTAAGACGATGATAGACTTTACTGCAATCACAGTAACTTGCACAATGCACATGTCGTGTTTGTGGTTGCGAGAAAGTACGCTTAGGTTGCACATATGCTTTCTTCGAGAGTGGCTCTTCTGTACTTCTCTATCCAATTATACAAGCATTTTATATAAGGTCGTGTGCCATACTGTTTAATATGCGTAGGCGCCGGGGAAATGCGTTGAGAAATTAATATTAATAGCTTTACACGTTACATGTTATCTTTAACGTTGTAAATTTCGGTATACCTATCGAGTTTCGTGATATGTGGCGGCATTTAAATAGTTGTTTACATTATCAAAGTTTTGGTACTCAATTTAAAACAAATTGAGTAATGTATCGGTTATTTATAGGTACGGGGCAGTCACGACCTGATATAAATAACCTGACTTTAATAGCCCTTACGACTAGTGGAATTTAGGTACTTAAGTATTTCAGGCAATTGGAATGTCACAATAAGATTTAATACTATTAAATTTATTTTAGCAAAGAACGAGAAATCGAAACGTAACGTTTGCGTGAAATGAATGTTGATCTTCACTTCTCAATTATCTCCAGAACATCAAACCTTTATCCCATGGGGACAGGCCAAAACTATAGAACACCGCCTGCTACTCCTGCTACCATCGGCTCCATCAATATGAACAAAGTATCTTAAACTTTTTTTACCGTCAGTTTTAAATACAGACTTTCAAAGGCCTTACAGATAAAATTAAAAAGCTTTGACTCCACAGGCATTTTCCCTCGCTATCGTCTGCACATTGCGACTGCGATTCGCGAGGTGAAAGCACGCACTTGGCGTGGGCGGGCACCGGCGTCTCACTATACAAGAAGGGGTCCATAGTACACGGACTGACTTCATATGAACTACGGAACACTCGACGTGTGTCGATGACACTACTCTTTTGCTCAGAGCTTCAACCGCTTGGAGTTCGGACAAAATCTCACGAGATCGTACGACTGGGTTAAAAAGTATCCTATGACCGTACCCTACCAGATCATGGTCTATCCGTATGCTAATTTTCAAAAGACTTATACACAGGGTAGTATGGATATCACGTCTTCAGCAAGATAGCCGAGAACTTGAAAATGTTATGCAAAACTTTGCACAAAATTATGGCTGAAAATTACTGCTACGCTAAAATGCTCATTTTAAAATGGTTATAACGAATAAGTATGTAATACAGAACTTAACTACAAAATAACGGGAAAAGTTGGGACTCAATGGGATTGGATGTCGCTGAATGCATAAAATATTACGTTTCCAAAAATATTGTGATTAAATTGAATGGTATTGCCGTGCCGGTCCGAATACATAAGTTTCATATTATGGCAACAACGGAATTACACTGAGTAGCAAGGCAGGGAAATTCGAATGGTATCGAGGAAAAAAATTCATATTTCGTTCAAAGTGAACTTTACAAAATAAAAATAAATAAAGCTTTCTGAAAATAGGTGCACCATGTAAAACACTGATATTCAGTTGCACCCGGTTAGACTGGAAGACCAACATAATTGGGAATATGCTAGAATTTGTCTAGCATTTTCCCGACGATGACTCACTGAAGCATTTCTAAAATTGTTCCCATTTATGAATCCTCTATACATGATTATAGGTATTATTTAGTCATTACCTCATGTCCTCAGTGGGTGGGAGATTAGCCGAGGTATGATTAGCGAACAACCAGTAAATTGCTCCGTAGGAAGCGAAGAGAGGAGATGATTACCGGTGTTGAGTTCTTGACCCAGATACGTGACGTCTGCGCCGTGTGGGATCCATAGATCTACTGCTAGATATGCTACGAGTATATCTCTGCTTTACAGATGATTATCATCTTTCTATATTATGCCGATTCTCGATATGTATATTATGTATAATTTATGTCTTTTGAAACACACTTTACATGATAATGCAATGTTAATCTCTCCATTATAATTCTAAATATTATCTTACAATATTTTTTTTTCGTTAGCCTATTTGAGTGTCCCACTGCTGGGCAAAGGCCTTCCCTTTCTCATAATAATAATTAATCTATGTAAATTAACTTGTCCGGAGCTAAAAGGTTTAACACCATCCCTAATTTAACTTTTGAATACTGTAAGCAATAGTAATATAAACTCATGAATACTCCAATTGATTAGTGTTCGAAACTGAAATCGAATTGGAAAACTAAAACCAATTCATCTAACTTTTCCGTACTTAACTGTCTACATACCCCAGTGTTAATTTTCTATTTCATTCCACTATTTTATTATTCAACAATTTGTTTCGCAAATACTAGCTCATTCTGCTTGATTAAAAGGCGAGTCGACTTCGTAGTCGGTAGTTAGGTACTGTGGATTGAAAGTCAACAACCTCCAGTCTAGGATACAATGTCGGACTTGTCTGGTAAGTGAAAAGTTTTTATAAAGCGCCAAAGTCTGGGTAATAAAGCTCAAGTGTGTTATATTCAGCGTCGTTTATCTTTTGTTATATTACTACGGCGCGCGATAAAACAGGATTTTAAAAACTTTATTGCGGTACGCCTAGCTGAGTTCGCTCTAAGTCTTTCAGATGAAAAACCTGAGAACCTAAAATGGCCGTTTAAGCAGAATCGGAATGAGATAATAATATGAATTACGTTACAATTCTTAAAATGGTCGGAAAATGACAATTCATAATGTTAACCGCGTCTGTAACCATTTTAAGAATTTTTATGTGTTTCGTATTGATTCTGCCAAAGCGGACGTTTTTGACCCCCTGGTTTTTGCAGTATTTTAAACTTAAATAAAAATTGAATCAGCCTACTAATCATTTTATCATCCACAATCATTACGTCTTCATTAACAGACTGTTTAGCTTACAACAGTGCACAAAGAACATACATATTTCAGTAAACACGCAATCTTTTTCTAAAAAACTTTATCTTTTAATTAAGTAAACGCTCATTAGCAATTTCTCGGATAAAGCATGTTTATCTATTCTTCCTCTTTTTCTATGTTCCGTTGTTTTCTCGCTATTTATTTTTCTCATTTGTTTTTCCATACAAACAGTACGGATTTTTTTCTTTGTAACATTTGATAAATATCTAGCTAACGTTATAGATCAGCTGTCCCAGCAAATAAAACCTGTAGGTACAAACGTATGCTGTCACAAGTTTATTGAATCAACCGTCTGTGTACGAGGAAAATGATTGAGACCGAAACAAGATTACCTATATTGGCAATATTGCCACGGCTGATTACGGGAGAGGACACAAAATAAAATATTTTCTCTCTCAGAAAATATTCACGGAAAACA
Source organism: Noctua pronuba (assembly GCA_905220335.1). NCBI lineage: Eukaryota > Metazoa > Arthropoda > Insecta > Lepidoptera > Noctuidae > Noctua > Noctua pronuba. The sequence continues at coordinate 12,807,842 of LR999894.1, forward strand.
GCGCGGCATTTTTTTTCTTTTTTACTTTACGCTTAAAATAAATTGGTGTTCCGATTGAGTTAGTCAATCTCTGCGAAACGGTTTTGTATACAGATGAACCTATTAAGCTGGAAGACGGAAGCGGTGTCCTTGATCCGAGGTGCGCTGTGACATAACTATATGAGATATAGGTGGTTTGTCACGTGTGAGTCAACGGGATGTATCCTACGTGTGGCAATAAGACTATCCGGATTCCGGGGTCATTTTGCCCGAATTTGGTTGCTTTAGTCTTGCGATATAAACAGCCAATAGTTGAAATACGAACCCTTTTATTATATTTTGGAAATCATTTTAATGTGTGCTATTAAAAGTGACGTAAAGTAAATGAAATTGCGAAGTTAAAGCGTCGTCCTACAATAACCGTAAGTTATATTTCTGCAGTATTAATATTCATGAAGCGAAACGCATGTTATGTGATATTTTAACGCGCTGTGGATGCATACCGCTAAATAAAGGGAGGTCTTTATGAGCCTCGTTATTTCTAATAAAACGACCATGAACCATTCTGGACTGCGCTTAAATCCACGAGCTGTGAGCGACATTAGACGAGCGACGGGTAACGAACGAAATTGGCATCTAGGTAAGGATATAATACTACCTATGTCACGAGTAAGTCGACGCTAAGGTAAGCCACAAATTTTATTCGGAAATCGATCGAGATGGGTCAATTGATTCAATCAAATCTTCAATCTACAGATATTACTGAGAAAAACCATTTAATTTCGAATGTAATATTTCACCGTAATCGATTATCGGTTTTGATTTAAGCTTTTGACCGCCACCCATCACTGTGGCGCTAACTCACTTTGAACGTTAGATGCGAAGATAAAAAGCTCACTTAGTGTAAAAGCAATTTCTCTTTGTTGTATGTGGTGGGCGCAGGCTGCGGGCTGGCGGGCTCGCGACCCGCGCCCACCGCTGACCCGGGCCGGCCTACGTCGCTTTTAACTGTTTATGGTCTCGTAATGCCTTGTAAACATTTAGACAGTAAGATGCTTCGCTATACGACCGGCCGATAGATATCGCCGTTCTAAGTAATTGAATTCTCGTCCGGATCGAGTTTTAGTACGTAAATAGCTGAATGCAAATCGTCGACAGCACTTTCAGTTGGAACCAGCAGTACCTAACTAAGGAATAATTGAAACGTCTCGTGAAGGTATTCGGGGCACGTGTGGCGAGCTGCCAAACTGTAGGGCGCGTCCGGCTACTTTATTTTATTCAAGTTCTCGTGTTCAATTAGAATATATTCTCTAATTTGATAGCTCTATGAGCGGGAAGTAGCGGTTCCATATTTCATAGCTCCTAGTTGTAACAGCAATTTCATGCTAAAATAGCGAACTTCTGTTGGCTACCACTGCACCGGTAAATCAAACAAAATTATAGCCAGTGGTTGTGAATTTAGAGCCATATTTTATCGTTGAGAAAATTATCATGTTGAACCGAAGTCGAAAGTTGTCCAATTAGAAAGAGGGCGTTGATCAGATTGACCTGTTCATCGAGCTATGATTATCTTTTTAAATTGCTTCTGTATGTAAATATTATTTTAGCTTTAATGTGTTAGATTAACTTGGCTTAAATCATCAAGTTTTTAAGTAGTTATTTAAGATATCTTAATATTTTATCTTTGAGATAACGGTTGCTTTATCGAGCCAGACATCTTTAGAGTTTTTTTAGTTATTTTTGAGTAAACTTACTTTGTTTTCGGAGACAGCCCTATTCTCGAGCGCGTACATGATGGCTTTAGACACCTTGGTCTCCAGCTCCCTGAGGGCGACATCGGCGTCCACTTTGGTGAGCCTCTCCACGCCTTCCACGTAGCCCGCCCAGGGACCATCCAGCTCGGACAGCAGGGAGCCTATGCACCTGTTGAAAAAATAGTTATGAGAACTTTTCGTCCAACTCTTGGCTACACAGAAGATTCAGAAAAGGTAAAAAAGGATAATAATCCATGTTGGGTGAAATATTTCGTAGAAAATAATAGTAGTTGAAACCACGCGTTGTTAATTGATGTGCCCTGAGGACTTGCTGGATATCAAAAGACAGTGTGCCATCTTCATTTTCAAAGAGCATCACAAGATGTCAGGAGAAAAACCAGAAAGAAAAATAGGACCAGAAACCCAACTTTTCTTTATAGAACAAGTCTGCAATGATAGTAAAACATGAAAAAACTTTTATACGTTTTCTTACAGAGTGCAGTTTTTCCAATTGTCTGCGAGACTAGTAAAATGTTGACCGTGTTTCACTTTGTTGCGTTCGCTGAGGAAGTTCAAATGCTCTCGGTGCCATCCTTAGCTCCCTTTTGATCAACTTTGTTATGGATTGCAGTGCATCCTCTTTGTACAACGGGCGAGTGTTACATTTTGTATAAGTTTATACGAGTGCTTTGATCATTTTATAGTTTGATTAAATTAATAGAGTTTGCATTAGCTGCTCTGGTTTTCGCAACTGACACGTGTATCTTTGTAGAATTTCGCTATTTCTATAATTCAGTAATAGTATTGGTTTGGTTTGATTTATTTGTTTTGGTATTACCCGTGGAGGTATCAATGGCATCCATTGTAATAAATTATAGTATAATCAACGGATGTCCATTAAACGAATTAAGTATTATTTTAATTATTTATTTAGGAAAAACAAACAGTAACATATTACAGGTTTATAATAAGGCTTAAACTAGGATAAATATGCTACCCACTACGTTTATCATTCAAACTTGCCAACAAACCTACCTTTTCTGGGAAATAATAGAATAAAATCTTCGAGAAATGGTTTCAATCGGATAACTCAGTTCAATACTGGAGCGGAAAACAATAGCCAACTGGGCTGTATACGACCACAGTATCTTACATTTCCAACTGGATTCCGACACTAGGATTTGTGTGCAGCCTGTGTAGGACACATTTAACTCAATTCCTAGCCAGTCTTACTTGTAGCTCGGCACAGATATTCCATTTAACTAAAATCTTGGCTCAGAGCACTGATATTCTCAGAACTTAACTCTCACATAGCAACAGGCAGTACTCATAAAATATGATCTTCTATGAAGGTAGGTCATACATAATTATATCAAACAGAAGAGGCCATGTTTAGTAGTGGATAAAGAGATCAAATCTGACATCGCAGTCGTCATACAGTTGTACGACACAAAATCGCAACACACGCCAAGTCTGGTCCACAAAATTAGTTTTTTTACTTATTAAAGTCTCTAACCATGTCCTGAATAAGTATATTAAAAGCAGACAGTCAGATTGCACCCCAGAGAGAAAAAATTATAGCACCAGCTTCTAAACCTTTATATTCCTGTAAAGTGACCATTTTAGCCCCACATTAATTCATATTAAGCCCAACCAGTCCTACACAGATGCTCGCACACAGTCCGTGTCTCGTCCACACAGCAACACGCTTGGTGTACACCCGCACACCGACTCTCAGATACACAGCAACAAGCCGGGTGTACACCCGCACACCGCCTGCAATTAATCCGCACGCACGACTAGAACAAGTGTACACCAACCAAGCTAGTATATTACTCGCCTCGCCTTGATTACTTGCCTCGCCCGCCACAACTGATATTGAACATTTTTTAAATGAAATTGCAATTTATTTTACTGTGCATAGTTGGGCTTTTTAAATAACATTGCTATTTGTTGAACTGTAGCTTCGTTTTGTGTTTTGGATTCTAGTTATGAGAATTTATGTTTTGTTAGTTCTATTGAGTTTTTGAAACAGTAGTTTGTTAGTTGAATTATGAAAAAGTAGTGTTGTTTAGTAGTCCACGCTTAGTCATCAATTCATCATCACAATCATGTGCCTATTCTTTTCCCAACTCTATCTAGTTCTGCTTGCTTGTATACTAGTATTCAGCTGCATCCGGTAAGACTGGAAGCCGACCCCAACATAGGAAAAGGCTAGGCAGATGATGATTTTGGGGTCTGTTTCCAGTCTAACCGGAAACTGCTGAATACCAGTATTATAGTGACTGTCTATATGAGTTCCACAACCCAGTTACTGGATAACATGATACCCCACTAGTACGACTGGCTGTCTCTTTCGAATTTCTGACTTACCATAATGGACTGTTTACAGCCCATCCATACTTATTGCCATGCTAAAATAGTCTCAAATTAATCATTTAAAAGACATTAGTCTTAATTATATCATCAGTTTTGACTGAATACTTCCTAGAACTACAAACGATATGGACCAGTCCTTCCTACACGGTCGGATGACTTGCGTGACGATGCGGGATGGCGGTTGCATTCCAACCAAGCGCCAATTTAAGTCAATAGAGCAGAACACACGACATTACAAACCAGTGGCACTGCTCTTGGAGATGAAGATCAAGTGATCACTTAATGTCACCGTTAAACACATCAATCATCATACAATTACGTGATTAAACTAACGTACCTAGTTATGACAGCGGAATAGAAATACAGAGTGTTTTTATTCTATTATTGGTTTTATACAGCGGGTTTGATTTTGGCGAGAAAGTTTTTTTTCACAATATGTTGGTTTTTTTGTTACAAGACCGAAGTCCTAGGGGTATGGTACTACCCAATAACGGGCAATAATGGACTGTGGAGGTCAGATAGACAGTTAAAAATACTAGTATTCAGCTGCATGCGATTAGAATGGAAGTCTACCCCAAAATTGTTGGGAAAACTTAAAAAAAGAACGAAAAAATCAGGATGAAAAATGGATTTTTTCGTTGAAAAATATTTTTATGCTCATGAAAAACTATAGATATTTACGACAAAAATGACATCTCGTTGTTAAAGGTTTTTCAGCTCCTATGCTACTGAATGCCTGTTAAAAACTCCAGCAGCACAGATCCATCACAGATTGTGGCATACTTTTGAATAGGGTCCGCCTCATTGTTGAGTTTTCTCACGAGTTTCGGGACTCGTTAAAGTTGAAATCTCTTTGTTTGACAGAAGTTAACGAATTTAATTAGTGACGTGTTTGCAGTAGCGTACCTTTCATTTGGATTTCAAAAGGTAGCGGGTTAGATTTTAAAGCGTTATCTGCCGAAATAATACGAAGTGTTTTTGAATAATATCTAGGTTGGTGTTTTAACTTGCAAAAGTTACGTAAGCATGAAACCAAAGGTTCAGAGCAAGTGTACTTGAACCATTTCATTTACTTAAGTTCGATTCTTTTTAAATAAAAATAATACATCATAACGTCATCACGCTTGCTATCTAGAAGGTATAATACACCCACATTTTGTCAGTAAAAAGCACGTTCACATATTTAACTGCAAGTGAGAATACCATCGCAAGAATTCTTGGCAACCCGGAGTTTCCGTTTGTAATACCGATTGTATAGCAAGCGACACCATGCGCGCATTCCCGGTATATTTCTTATTGACAATAGCACGCGATCCTGTCGTGCCTACGCGAACAGCCCTAACATTCTGAAGCAAGTCTAGCTTGAAATGCTTAGGCTTTAAACAATTACTTTACGTAATATTATTATGGACCAGTATTATTCCACGACTTTGTCTTTGGAAACTCTGCACAATAGATTTTTCCAAACTCAAACTCAAAGCATTTATTTCAATTAGACCTTTACAGGCACTTTTGAATGTCACAAAAAAACAAAGAAAGCGAAGCTACAGTCACAGACACAAGGCTTAATAACTTGTGATAGTACTGTAGTTGCCCATTCGAAGGCGTAGATCTCTATGGAGAAAATGAGCAAGAAACTCCATGGACTCTCTTTCCAATCAGGATATTTTTACAAAATCTTGGTTACATCATTCATTCTGAGACTATACATTTATGTGAGAATGATGTAGAAAGACGTGCACATTAAGAGTGTCCAGAGTAAAAAGATATAATGAACAGTACATAAATAAAAATAAACCATGGCAGCTAAGAGATGACCAGTCCCTACTGACAGCGCCCGTTCACGAACATGACGCATGGATCAGCACCATTCAACTCAACCATTTTGAAACAAACATTGAAATCCCATTACTATCACTTAAGGGTATTTTCTGAAAAGTGTTTTAGTGCTAGACGACTTAAAGATCAGTCAAGTTTCTGTGGTTTTTACTGTGCATTGCCATTCAGTCAGACATAAAACTGTTTCAAGTACCTATCTGCATAGAAAACATTAAGTTTCGGTTGCCACGAAGATGAAAATTTCGTCTATGAAAATTAAATATTTTACAAAGTTTCACTAGTGAATGCACAAGAGACGTTGTTTGCACAAATTAGAAGCACAGAGAGACATGGACCGTATAATGTTTAGAATCAAATTAGGAGGACCTAACGTTGCAAGTTTGACTTCGGATGAAACGGTCAAGACTAATAGTGAATGTATTTTGGTACACAGGACATGGCTAGACGAGGTGAAATGGGGGGGGCTGGACCTTGCCGAAAGCATTCCTAATTGGTTAAGGAAACATGGTTAGTTCAGTAAGGTGTAGACGCGATTCGGACACTTCTATCCAGACGTACCCTTTTATCTTACAAAAAAAGCGCTGTAAAGATAATAGTTACAGCGTAAATAAAACTGTTAAAGCTACACTCGACAGTTTACGATAAAAATATAAGAGGGACAACATAATTTAAGCGCCTCGTCCGAGATTGCTACTTTAAAGGCAAAAAAGGCTATTTTATGTACAAAGCTATGAGATTACTCTCGCACTAGCTACGACATTATTCGTAGTATTTGAGTAAAAGCCAAATTAATCGGAGAGAAACTATCGTGGTCAAGGCGCTTTACCTTTAGACTATACGGTCGCCAACCAAGTCTCTGGTAATATATCTTATATCCACAGCATGAGTTATTCATAAAGCCCGGCTTCCACTAAAGCAGATTCTAGCGGAGCGGAGAGATCTGCAAGGTTTACTCTATTCCAAGAGTGACGAGAGCCGCGATGTGGATTAGAAACAATGCGATTTGTCGATTCCAGCACGTCTTCTCTTCGCTCCTCTTGTCTTTGCTTTGGTGGAGCCGGGCACAAGTATTTCGTTATACCTATACGAAAGAAAAAGAATAGGTACTCACCCTCTAGCCACATTGAGGCAGTAGTTCCTGCAAGGCCGTGCATCATGTCCTGCGCACCGTGCGCACCCGCCTGCCCGTAGCAGTCGTTCAGCGCAGTTCTCGCTGCCACTGGCCAGCACTCGTTCTGTGGAGGCGAGTGTGTCGGCCCCTACTGCCAACATCTGAAGCAGCGCACGCGCCGCTTCAAGTGACCGCGATAGAGATGTACCCAGCTGTTGAAAAGACAAATTAATTGATTATAGAAATCTCATTTTATGGAAGTTTCACGTTTCGGTAGTTAAAATCCGCCTACGTTCAACAGGGAGGTCTCGTGACCAAGTGATGATGATGAATAAATTATAATAAATCAAATAATCCAATTAAAATTATGTTCATCGTTTCTACAAAAGTGATAGAAAAGCTTTAAATATCAAACAACTTTTCCCGACCAACTTGTTAAAATAACTAGGGAATGATTTATTATGGCGTCGGCGACAGCTACATTGAAATAAATCCGATTTAGCGCTTTACGAGCCGGCCACCGGCGCTGTAAGAAGCGCTAAGCGTCCGTCATTTTTATACGTCAGCAATATAAATAAATAAACTCGAAAATCTCTGAATAGTGAATAGGATTTAGTTATATGGGGCCAAGCGTTTATCGCACTTCCGCACTCTGCGTGGTTCATATCCGGGCTTGTGCTCATTCGCTCGCTACCGTATAAGCGTTGGGTACGATTTCAGTAATAATCTATGTACTGCCTATATTATTATCTTCATGAATGTATGTAAACAGTAAAACATATAGGTATAATGTCGAAAATTCTTGAGTTTTTATTTATCTTTAATTTCACCAAGTGAGTATGGCACTGGCATATTTTCCTTCATCAAAACGATAAAGCAAAATATGCCAGTGCCATACATCAACTCGCATTGGGCTGCATTGCTTTCCCACTCCTTCTCACACTCACTCACTCTTTCTCACACAGGTGTCGTCACTCATAGACAGGACTACAGGAGGCCTGTGTCGCAGAAATGAAAACAATTTGCAGTTTGAGTCATGCCCCTAGCATCTAAAGTAGTTTTGTAACATCTTGTCCTTTATTTAGAATACCTAAAGCATTATGTTTTATGCAAATGCTTGTGTTATCTGAGTGCCAACAATATTTCATGATGGCACAACTGCAGTGTTCTGCAATAGTACCCATTATACTATGCACACTGTGCTTTGTCTTGCTGCATAGAACGACTCTCAAAAGACACTTCGTTGCCACATCGCGACCCACTGACGGGCTTATTGAATCCACTTAATATTACGAAAATCATCAGCAGTTAGTCACTGGATGCCTGTACAGCCAAAGATATGGGTGCCTGTCCCATGGAACACAAACCATAACCTATTTTCGACATTCAAATAGTATTATATTACCTACTCAATTATGGAAAATTCTTGGAAAAACACGGAACAGACTGTAAAGAGAGCATAAATCATAAAAATTACCATCTACCCTTTATGCAAACGTAATAAGGTTCAAAGCATAAAATATAAGTGAGTTATCCCACCCCGGTATGAGTATGACACTGCAAGGCACAGGTTAATTCGGATAATTTCCAGGTTAACCCAATTAAGGCACATGCCAGTACTCGAGCAAAACGTGTAATGCACCATTACTTTTAATGACCGAAACCTACTGCCTACCTGTTTCGCCCAACGTCGCGTGCCTCTCGGCATTTGCTAAGAAATTTTGAATTTTACTTACACTTTATGCATAACGTACCCCCTTTATTTTTAGGGTGCGTCAGTAAATAAACGTAAATGCTTTGGAGTTTGTCAATGTTTTGTGATGAGAAACAAAGTGAGCAGTTTGACCAAATATTTAAATGTAAAAAGACGAGACAAGAACTTCTGAAACGAAATACGTTAATACAACAACGCACCATACGTCTCATAATTACACAAAACTGATTGATAGACGTGTGTGTTTCTCACAGAACGCTTTAATGAAGCTATAACACCCAAATTCTCGAAACATAATCTACATAGTTAGCAAGCGTAATTTACCTGTTGCGGCACATCCCCAAACGGCTGTACTGCGTCATAAGCATCTTTCAGACACACTTCATACTCCGAAGTGAACTGCTTCAAGTCCAACTTCAGCACATTGTGGTAGGCTACAGGGAACAGGTCCCTGAAGAAAGTCTTCGTGGTGACTGATAAGTCTTTCGGCGGACCTGCGCTGAGGCTCTCGCTGGTCAGGTCGCCTTCGGCTCGGAGGATTGTTCGGATGTCGTCGTATAAGTTCTTTAGGGGCTGAACCGTCCGCGCTGCGAGACCTCGGTACAGCTGGATGAAGAGAGTCGCAGTCTTGTTCTGCGACGAGTATGAGAGCCCCGTTAGGTGGTCTGTAGGGAAAAAAATAAATAATTTTAAAGACATTCAAGTCTATTTTTAAAGCATGACTGAGATTAATATCAATACATAAAACAAGACAGAGGTATTAGTTTGCACCATGCCAGTTTAAATCATAATCCAATTACGGTTTGATTGATAGACCCTAATTCAGTAATCAACTAAACTCTATTTCATATAATAATGTAAGTGAAACCTCCAAGGGTACGTATTTACATTGCGTCTTACCAAAATTTGGATACATGTAGTTACGAAACATTTGTGTACAATAAATTAGACGTAACGTTAACAGAGCCTGTGTAAATACGTTTAGTTGGTTAAACATCCCCCGAGTATTTGGGCTCATAGTTTGTGGCACCTGCCCTGGGTTACAAGAGTTACTCGTGTTATCTCACTGGAATGCAGGGCCGAGTCGGGGATCAACGCCTCGACGCATTCCTACGAACATACACATGTCAACTCCTCAAAGACGACGTTATCCTACCAATACAAGATAACTACAAGATAGTTTTAATTTAAATAACGCTAAGCTTGTTATCAAAATGCTACTACGAGTAAATCCGAGTGGCCGTGTGTTTAAACTGTAAGGAAAGCCTACTATCCTTATACCTACGAAGGATCAAAAGCTCCTTTGATCTGCGGAGCTTGACGAAAAGCTTTTTAGCCGGCGGCGTTTACCGCGTACGTACATGTATACCTTGAACCGTACGCTTGAAGGATTCATTATGATTCTAGTTATAAATCTCCAAGGATTAAATGCGAGGACTAACATGTCACATGGTTTAATTTTAGGAGGCAGTTAACTGGTATTTTGTCTTTATGTGTTAGGAAATTAAGACTAAGGATCTACTTTATTACTCAAATACATATTATGTATTTTATGATTTCTACAGGTAAGTAAATACCTATGTAATAACTTAAAAAAAGAAACTGTAATCAACGAAAGGATGCCTCAATTTATCAGTCAAAAGGAATAATTTTCAATTTCCCGTGAAGTTCTGCTGAACTGTCATCGGGAGCTATAGACAGTATATTAAAGTAACCGTCAGTGTGCCCACCTGCACAATAGAGGATTGATGGCAGTTCGCAGTGCTTCACAGTAAATCCCCCGCATTCAGTGATTCGTGGCTGAAAATCCGGAAGGTACTGTTCCGCAGGACAGGGGCAGAAGGTCCATCACCTCATTAGACTCAGTTTAAACGATACTGATATTGAGTAAAAGACAGCATAACGACGCAAGTAGGTATGTACCTACAGGCCTACTTGAGTCGTGATGCTGGCAATTTGGTAATTACTTGATTTACAAACAAGTTTAGGCTTCGTAACTACATAGGGATTTTACAGCCCAAAAATCTTTGCGTAATTTAAAAATTTAATTATTTATTAATTTTCAATGGAAACGAAAAGTTTATCTGATTAACTACTTCTATGATTGATTACTTCTCTAAACTAATCGAGAAGTTTGTATTCTGTATCTCTTTAATTTACAGTGGCACGGGATGAGCAATAAATAACAAGTGTCATTCGTCTTTTCAGAGGGAGACCTCCAGACACCCTTTCCAGCGGCCGACGAGCTGGCTACATTTAACCTAACTACATATTTTACAGCTATGTCTGCAAAAGGGCTAACACGTTATCTTGATATGTTGTACTAATGCAACGTTTTGAGTTCTGACCGTAAATAAAAAAGGCATGCAAAGCAAAACAGTAAAATCTGGAAATTGAATAATATAAAAATTAAACAAGGCGCAACAAAAAATGTTTAATTCAAATGAAAAATACGGTTGGAAAAAGAAGGAAAAGCACCTCGAGAACAGAAATGCTTTTAATTCATTATCCCTCTTCTCGCTATATTTCAAAATGTTATGTAAATAAAGCTGACCTAATCAACGAACTAAGCGCCCTTTGCAATTAACGCCCTTTCATCAAAATCGTGACATTTTTCACGGCCCACGCTTTTAACACTCATACTTAAAAGTCATTTAGTTAAAGAATCTTATATTTCATTACAGTACAGAAGCTCAAACTGTGAATAGTCTGCGGAGAGTGGACTAATTACTTAGTTATGTAAATTCTGCTACAGAGGTTGTTTTAACAAATGAAGTTCGTCAAACCAGAGAACCAGCTAAGAGTTTTTTTGCGATTTCATCTCGTGGAGCAGGACTGAACTATAGTAACGAGACGAAAGGGCGACGGTAGTTTAGACAGGATTGAGACGTGGGAAAGTGAATATAAACGAGACTGTAAGAGCTGCTAAGGAAAATATATAACCTCCCTTTATCTTCATTCATTTAGCTAAAATACTAGCTTTTTTACCCCCGGCTAGGTAATTCCAGAATCTTAAAATGTTTTTATACAACGTCTCATCTAAGTTTATGTTAAAGAACTAAGATTTAACAAAGTTTATCTTAAGAAAACCCCGTCTGTACCGTCAGTTACGAGTCTCTACGGTTCGTATAGCAGGGCGGATAGTATCTTCATACCCAATAAATCTGAGGTGTGCACACTATAGAAAATACGTTTAAGGAAATTTCATACTGTCGGTAGTGGGGATTATATCCTGTCAGTGGTTATGTATGGTGGCTGCCCTGTTCCCGAGCAGACAACTGGATGAATGGGACCAATACACTACATTGTCAACCAGACGATATAAAAGGGTTACTTTACATATCAACAAACTATACAAAGTTTACCAAATTCACTGTCCCGTAAAAGCAAAGCATGAGACAAGAGCTGTTAATGAGTACTCTATTAATATTAAATGGTCTGTATTAACGTTAATGTGGGGTACCTACATAAAGCACAAAGGTAAATTATTTTAGTGCTCTAATGAGGGTCCGTGCGTGTGGTCGGGGAGGCCCTTAGGCATTCGCTCCACAATGGTATAAAAGGAACCCTCCGCGTGAAGCACACTCTGATTATTTCCTCTCAGGAGCAGGGGTTGAGCTCATTGTTTCATACTTGTTAGTCGCGGGGTCGTCGCACCCAATATTATATTTTTTTATAGATAATGACGCGCCACTCGTGTTGATGGGAATCTTTGAAGAGTACTTAGCAGGTAAGTAGCTCTTGAAGATTCTTTTAAAAGATGAGAGAACCTATTTAAAGATGGCTGCGAAATATAAATAACAACATCTGATTGCAAGTCGTCGTCGTTAATCTATGTGTTGGCTGATATTGCTTTTGTTTGTAGCGTATTTATTTGACTGGGCTATATATTATGCTCGTTTGCGTGTTAAACAAAGATTAATCGAGGGTTAGTCAATGCTTGGCACTAGATGTATCTACGTTACGTTTCTACAACATAACGACTGTTTAATAACAATAAATTGTAAACTCTACTAGACATATTACAATATACAATTTAGCACATATTCTCTATGGAACTTTTGTAGAAATGTTATCTCTGGTCCTTAGTACAAACACTACAGTTTATAGATTGTTGAAAACAGTCGTTAGTTACCCGATAGGTCACTACGACCGTTCCCAGAGAAATTCCTAGTGATTTTATAAGCCTTATATGGTTGTTAATTTATTTACGACCGTTGTAGTAAATCGTGTGGCATTTATTGGAAAACACAATTTAATTAATTTTCTAAAGGCCAAATGCTTCGGTCATTCATCAAACGAAATATATGCATGGATTACACGCTGTTTGGGCAGTGAGTGACATAACCTTTTGGGAGTTCTTAGAGCGTTTATTGGGCCAATACATTTAAATGGTCCGTTGGGGGGAAATCAATGCTAGCTGGCCTAATTGATGGTTTTTAGATCTATGAATTTCATCAGGTGCTTAATTTTTAAGCAACTATTCATCATCAGCCTTCTTCAGTCCTCTGCCGGTCATAGGCCTCTTCAATCAGACGTCATTCGATTCTCAGCAACTCTCATCCAGTTATTACCAGCCACCCTGCGAAGATCGTCGCTATATTATAAGCAACTATTACATATTTTTCGTTTAAACTTGTGGAGAATCTTATCAACGTCTAGGGACAACGTTTAAAATTCACCGTCAGTGTTTGACCCCCGTCTGCAGCGTTTAGTTGTTGTAAGCACACACAGATGGCACTAGTTCCACGTTCTCTCTGCCTGCACCACAAGAGCACTAGCAAAACCCTCCAGTTTTGTCAGTCCCGGCCAGTATTTTTTGAGTGTTCCATTTCTAAAGAGGTTTTACTCGCATGGAATACGAGATTCTAGCAACGTAGCAGGTGCAAATTAAACTTTTTCTGTTACTTCGTTTCTTTTCTTGAATGTTGCGCAAAAGTAACACATATGATAATGTACCTACAGAAAAGCTATGAGAAAAACTAGGTTTTCCAACTAAAATTGCTTTAGTTTCGGCCAGTTAACACAGGCAAAGACATAAAAACTCTTTAAATAAGCTTTTCCCAACATCTGTGGCCTAATAGGAGAAAATTGTTGTTTTTTTTTTCTATGAATATTAATACTATGTACAGTCACGTCTTCATTACGAGTTTTATAATATATGCACACTACACGCACATGCAATTATATTTTAATGTTTATTGGCTGAATAAGTAAGTTTCTGTGCCCATCTCTGGAAAATAAACAATAAAATATTTATTTAATACCCGAAGTCGCAGTGAGTTTATAGCGTAAGCATTTTCAGCAATAAAATCACATAGGGTTTTATATTTATTTAAAGAACGATATCATGTCGAACATTATTTATAATTTCAATTATACGCTATAAATCTTTGTTTCTAATTTAATTTACGTTTTATCGAATCGAATCTAAACCTAACTTTTAATTATAGTTTTATCTAGTCCATGTAGATAATTGTAGAACAAGTTTCAAAAAGCGAATGACCAGAGGCAATCATAGAGGTGGAGCATACAGGAAATTAATACGAATCAATTTTCCTTCAATCGATCTCAGGATCAATGAATCGTGCTTCGAATCTAATTTGTCGAGAGTTTCGTGTAAAAACTAGTGTATCAAATTATCTTTTATGAGGGTGCACGTGTATTAACAGCGTGTAAGGGTCTACACAAAGTGCCCAATTTGTCGGCCGTTGGGAGTGTTTGTTAAACAAGTATTGTTCGGCCGACTAACACACGGCCGCGGGCCCGCCTCTACTTTCTCATATTTATTGTTGTAAGTGCTGCGGGCACGGGGCACGTGGCCCAAGTTGCGGTAGGCTCGGGTGCCACTCGATATGCCGCATCTGCTTACTGTGCCGGTTGATCTTTGCCCACTGACATAATAAACATATCTATGCGCTCAGTCGTCTTTCAATAACGTCTCCTTTTATAACGAGCGTACAATGAGGATACAGATAGTGTTTATTGTATAATGCTTGTATACAATTTATAAATGAATGCGTGTGTGCTATTTTTAAAGCTTCTTTCATTCAAGAATGTGGTTTGTGAATGGAATTTTGAATGGAGTATTTGACTTATCAATATGCAGTTGAGTATCAGTATTTTACATGGAGCGCTTGCCTATCTGACCTCCACAACTCAATACTGGGTAAAACAGTAACCCTTGGTTAGACTGGTTTATACTTAAATATAGAGCAATTTCCCAACAGTGTTCCAATTTTATTGAAAAAACTGCAATATACCATTGACCATTCAAAGCTTCCACTCAATCATATTTTAGTTGAAACCGAGGTAAGCGTTGCATTATTATATTCTATTCGATATCTATTGTCAATCATTGTAATCTACCTGCACTAAATCCCAATCTATTACACGAAATCCCTGCAATCAAGTTGATGGCAGCATCACAATAGTTACTCACCACTCCGTACAGATACCATCCACTTTGATCTCGTTCAATATTGATGGTTAGCGTAACAACTAGAGCATAACCAGTGACCAAGCGTTCCTTTAATCTAGGTACTTGGATTTAGACGCTAGGTGCGGTAAGAGCCGGCTTGAGACGTAAGATGTCTTGGTGTTTGCATTCGTTTATTCACGATTTTCTTACAGGTCTCGTGTGGTTAAGATTGAATAGAAAGAGAGCGAGGGTGTGTTTTTGAGAGGTTCTTAGTTTTGTTCTTTAGGGTGGTATTAAAAAGAAGGTTTATTTTTGGCTTTAAAATATCTATCATGAACTGCAATGTCAACAGAGATTCGCACAAAACAGAACGTTTTGCCAACATTCTTTGTCATCCCCTTCAAAACTTACTATTATAAACTGAATTTAATTATCTAGTTTAGAAATTTAATTCACTCGGCTATCGTCGAACTATCTGTATTATCCGTAGGTATATAAAACATAACAGCAACATTATATTGGGTTGTCCGATCATGAATTTTTGAGTAGCAATATAACAGGCTAAATGTGGGGGGTGCAGTATAAGTAGACCTCTGCCTATCCCTTCGGTACATACAGCCGTGATATTAAGTTGTAAATCACATCAGTAACACAATATTTTACCTTGTAACGATATCTTGGTATTGAGCAGCAGCCTGGCCGTCCTCTTGATAGGCACGGTCGTGCTGACCTCGGCAGCCCGCCGCAGTGCGGACTGCACCTGGATCTCGCGCCCCCGGCCACAGCACTGCCCACCGCATATTTGACCTGGGAATAAAAGAAAATTTTAGAATAAGTTATATGAAATGGTACAGAATAAAAACATTTTTCTGGGCATTTTAACCGACCTTATACCTACATAAGTTAAGTAACTAAGTACACTGAACTCCTTCATTATATGGAATTTTTCGTATGAGATAGGAGCACAGTATTATTAAGTAATATCTAGTTTAGGAGCTAGCTATGTGTCTCTTGTCTTCTTTCCTCAACTATTGAAATATTTGGTGCCAATCTCATTGACGGCTCTTCAATACGTGTCACTACGTGACATTTACGAAATTGTGGTAACTCTTCTACAAAAGCCACAAATGTGTGCAAAGTCTTATTATTGTAATGGTGAGGTAGCGACCCGAAACGGTTGATTGGATCCGTTTCATTCGTAATTATGTATTGAATCAACCCTCTCGGAAATATTCAGGAAAATTATTATCCAAATAATTGGTTAGGCAAAAAGGCAGCTGGATTTATTTGGTTGAATATCGGTTGTTGTTGAAGTATTTCATAAATTGGGATTCGACCGCGAACATTATTTCCGAAACATTGTGCAAAAGCACGTAGTTAATTAAATTCTCATTATTATTGGTTGGTAAAAAGAATATTAATTATGTGAAAATTTAATTATGTCTCCAAATATCATGAAATGGACATGAAGTACCTAATTGAAAAATTTTAACGTAGTTACGCCCGCAATGGTATTTTTTCTAATTGGGTGTGACAATGTTTAATAAAAATAAAAGATAAAAAAAACACGCAACTGCCGCAAAAGTTTCCGTGTACACAAAAGCAGATAGCCACAGAAACCTCACAAAGGGCAGTGAAGTAGTGCTTCATTTCCAATTACTATTTAACATGAGGTCAGAGGTAAATTGTCGTGGAGTGAGGTCGCGTGACAGGTGTCGCTGTGATGAGGGTACCGCCCACTTAACAGCCTCCGAAACACTCGCATTGATCACTACTTCTATTAACTAACTCCTGGACTATAAAAATAATTATATGCTTTGTTAAAGAGATTTTAATGGATTTAAATTTTTCATTTTTTATCTACCTACCTAAAAAGGAAAAATCAATATCTAGGTTAGGTAGGTATACATATAGTTTAGGACGGCACATTTATTTTAAGAAAATTATTTTTAAAATGATCATCATCAGCCCGGAAGTAGACATGTTTGTACTACAATGATTATATAATAACAACAGACAGACAGCCATCCATTATTACGTCAGCTGCTTAACTTCCCACATAGAAATTGCAGGAATGACGGAAGTCTGAACTAACCAGACATAATATCGGTATGCAGCCAACAAACTTATAGCCTGGCAATTTCTATCAACAAACTTTATTTACTGATACCCGTTCACCTTTTGTAATATACGAGTAGGCAACACTATAAATAGTAACTGTCAACATTCCTAATTTAGATAAATCAACACATTATCTAATAGTAGGGGAGCCCACGATGCTAAATGGGGATTTACTCGAGCGTCGTAGAGACCTATTGGGTTGCAAAGCTTAGATGATAAGAAGAAAAAAATGTTATATGATATATACCTTTTCATCGGTGGGGGAAGCGGCTATAGATTTTTAAATATGTAAAAAAAAACTGTTGCATGGACATCCTCGAGCGCGTCAGATATTGATAGCATCAATGCCCTACGTATTTTTAATAATGTACGTATGTTAATCTGATCGTTTGCATGATGCGGGTGGTTGTATGCAAAGGTTGAAAATGAAAAAAAAAAAATTTAATCGAGCGCGTCAGATTTTCTAAGGGAGTGTTAAGTGCACCAAAAAAAAGCTCTCATTCACTAATCTGACGATTTCGATGGGACGTAAACTCGCGGCCATTTTCATAATGTGCAAAAAAAATTCGCCATTTTGAAATACTCAAGCGCGTCAGATTAAGATATATATGGTTCATCTTTATGTTCTAAACGTACTGTCTCATAATCTGACGATTATCTAGAGGGATTCGCCTGATCTGACAAAAAAAATTAGAAAAACGGTTCACCCTAAAGGCCATTCCTGTAACTTCCCGCTAATTCCATTCCTGGGCGCTTAAAATTGTACTTATGACATGTGACATGTGTTTCGGAGCTATTTCCCGAAACTTCCGGTGCATTGTCATGTTCTACTACACTTTGATCTTGTAAATACTGAAAGTCTCGCGGTATTTTAATTGCAGTAAATAATTTATAGCACTGTGCGTGATATAAATCATTTAATGATGATTCCATCGACAATTCGAGGTTATCATATGTTCCTCGAGACTTTCGGATAACCGGCTTGCTCCGACGATATTCCAAAATATTTACACATTTTTTTAATGTTTCTACTGTAAATTTAATTGTTTTTTGTAAGGTACTTTCACCACAAAATACACATTTTAAATTATTATCACTCATATTAAATATTTATAAACTTTAATTCACATAAATAATATTAAAATAGCAAAAAAAGCCAAAACTTTGGAAACACGTTGTAAACAGTATGCTACGAACGAGTCTTTATGATCAGTTGTGATGGCGTCGTGGCAGCAGAAACCAGAGAGCATGGGACGGAGTGAGAGAGTAATAGATAGAGAAAGAGTGAGAGAGGAATAGAAACGCGGAGAAGGAAATGTAGGCATCACGCAGCTGCACGCATTTAACTTTATCGACTAATTTTTGTTATTTCGGCTTGCGGAAATCGTCAGATTATATATTTTTCATTATTCTTGAATTATTTCCTTTAAAATAAAAAAAAAATTAGCTACGCTCGAGAATGTCGAGATGAAGTTTTTTTTTTACAACTTTGCTGCCCTCCCCTTTCTTTACGTCACTCTCAAATTGTCAGATTAGTGGAATATACACTTTTTAGGATGTAATTAACTCACCCTACCTTAATCTGACGCGCTCGAGAATTTCTGATGGTCAATTTTTTTTTACTAATCTGATCCTGTATCCTTCACGGGCGGCCTTATATATGGGCCTCATGTTTGGTGGAGGTACTTAACCGGGTACAAGGTATCCCCCTGTATATTAATCTGCCGCGCTTTAGTAAATCCCGAAATCCCTTCTAGGGCTCCCCTACTATAAACATTGACACAATAAATGACGCAAGATAAAGTGTTAATGAACGCTCCTCCAGACCTCTAGTCTAAATAAACCTAACTAGGTTGTCAAATAGTAAATAATATAATATCAATAACGAAGTGTCGCGAGCGTGGTCCGAGGTATTTCAACCGTTGTCGTTGGACATGGTCCAACATGGGCCAGCCTGCCAGCCATTGTACACGGTGCGTAAAAACCGTCGTCTGGTTAGTTGTGGTATGCCAACACATTTATATGACTATAAAACATCATGCTGTAGAAATAGAACTTAATATTCGGTGAAATAGCGTTATGTTTGGGTTAATCACAGGATGTGACGAATGTGCTAGGCTTTTTATTGCGTTGACTGAGACGTTTAGTGTCTTCTTAGTTTAATTTATTAAATTGAAGTACTAACGTAATCTGTGTTTATAAAGAGAAATATTTCTGAGTTAAATCTAATTACATAATTATTTAGTTTGTCCCAAATCTAACTCGTTTACCAAATTTTATCTATAGTAGGTAAACAATTCTAAATGTACCAAATCCACGAGTAAAGATAATATTATATTAATGAGTTCTCAAACTGTGGCAGTATTTATAGATTGCTAAGTTTAATTTAAGGTTTAAATTATTTCCAAGTAGTAAATACAACATAAGTCGACCTACTTATTTCTAATATTGCAAACACAAAGGATAGTGGAGTGCCATCGAGGGGTTGAATGCTCTATCGATTGATTACTGTAAGAAATGTAGGTACAGAAATAAACTTATAGGAGTAGGTACCTAACTAGTTTAACTCCCATTGTTGCACTAAAAAAAACATCAGTTTAATCATAAAAACCATTAAAGCTATCAGCCAATTGTTCGTACTGCAAAAGAACCATTAAAGCATTCTTTATTCAACTCGTTTAAAAGCTAACTTTCAGCAACGAAGACATTAGCTCATTATTCAGTCAAATGAAACCCATTTCCTAGAAAAGTCTTGTCGTTTAGATTACAATTACCGTTTTTTACTTTGGACTCGTTCCAGACTGACAAGAAAAAGACATTTTAGTGATGAAAACATTTTAACTAGCTCCGTCAATAGCAGCGATATATACGTTTATATATAAGCATGTATATTAAATTACATTTGGCACAATGTCGTGTAAGAGAGCGACGCCCGCCGCAGGTTCAAGGCTGCGTCGGCGCATTGTTGTGTGACAGCTAGACGAGAGCGCACAAACACGCCCTGCTGAATACCGAGACACGAGCTCTTTTTATTAAATAAATTAAACTCTTGACAAAAATTTAACTTTATTCTGTTCCCCGAACCGTCTGTGTTGCCGGCTACGTGGCCAATTTAATACTCTGCAAAAACTTGCCATATTACAGGAGCTTGCATTAATTTCGTTGCAAAAGACCTGTAACCGATATCGACTACTGTTATCTGAATTTATGTCAGAAACTGTATCTCTGCAAAGCCCGTATAATTGCAAGTTTCCTACAAGAGTAATGTGGTTCAATAATATCAGTGGCTTATGTAATGTTCGGTATTAGTGCTCGACTCGGGCCGACAGCTGTGGCGGTACAAGGCCGCGCCTCCAGACTGAGCGGTGCCTACTGCCTAGCACACAGCACCCACATCTATAAAACCTATTACATAAATTGGATAAATAATGAGACTCCGCGATTAGCAGGAAACACCTACATTCGTTACAAGACAAAGGTGATAAATGATGATTGCGGACACGAAAGTCGTGTCGAACACTTCACCAACAAGATCATAGAGATGCCATAAACCAGTCAATTTTGATTGATGCTTATAGCCTTTGCATTTCTTAGTATTATTCCGTTGTTTCCAACTCAACTACTGTCCGCTAACTAAACAGTGGCCCGGTGTTAGTACAGTCAAGTTGAGTCATAAATCTAATACCACATTTACGGCAAATAGATCGGTAATAAAGTTGTCTCGGTAAATTGCTGGCTTGGTTTAGAGAACGACTGGCCAATCAATCATTTGTGAATGTATAAGTGGTAGTAAAAAACTGGGATTATTATGAATAACAACTAGTAACAAATTGATACTACCTCGAGACGGTTATACGATAATAAACATTGGTCTGTTTATATAAAACCGTCTTCAGCCCGTTTCTCTGGAGTCGTCCATCACTGAATGTTATTTAAATTCGGGTGACCTACGGCTGTAGGTACTTCAAACTATGTGTATGATGAAATTTTTTGTACGACGCCGAAGTCGACGAATTGATTCATATTTGAAGGTGGGAGCGTCTGGCATGATCGAACGCAGTGAGGACAAGGTGACAAATGTGTCCGGCACTCAGAAGCGGTACTATCGAGAACGAAATAAAAACGTTGTAAAACGAATGAGACTTTGATATGAAAAAAAACGATGAAAATATACCAGCGTTCATAGGTATTCCTTTGTGTTTACATTCCTCGATTTGAATGATTACTTTTCGACCGTTTTCTTCGAAGACTAGTCGTGGCTTCGCGATGTGTTGACATTTTTTTCCGCGCCAACGCAGCGTGGGCCCTGGACCACCACTAATACCGTTTCCACTCATGAATATTCCGCCCAATTGTCTCTAAAACGCAATAAAATTAAAATGTACCGTCAACAACATCCGCCATTAATTCTTTTTACGATTATTTGATGATGCCTTGTGGCGTATCTCTTTATATGTACCTGTGCGTAAAATTGTAAAAATAAGAAATAGACTAACACAGGTGTGCCGAATAAATGAGTTATAAAAATAAAAAGACATTTATTAGTTTATAACTCATAATAAAAATAAAAAAAGTCTAGATTTTGTGATAAAATTACCGTTACATGTTATCTATTAGTCTGACTTTTTTGGCTGCAGAATTGAATTAATTAATTAATCAACATTTGCAGAAGAGAAATAGAAATAATCAAGTATCACCGTTACTTTTTACGCCAATATTTTGAATGAATGAGATCCTTATCTTGATTTACAAGTCTAGAGTAGGCACTCGATTATACTATATTATCTTACAAGACCAGATGCAAAAAAGCTGTCTTTAAAACCACTTAGGATACTTAATAAGATTAACCCACACGAGAATCCTTATTCTTACTAATATTATAAATGCGAAAGTAAGTTTGTTTGTTTGTTTATTACCTTTTCACGCCTAAACCACTGAACCGATCATCCTGAAATTTAGCATATACGTTGTCATGTGTACAGAAACGGACATAGCGTACCTGTCATCCCGAAAAAAACTACTGTTCCCGAGGAAAACAACAATAACGTTCTTATGATAATAGATGGCGCCACGTGACTTTCAAATCATCATCTACACTTATATATAATAATATTATAAAGCTGCAGTGTTTGTTTGTTTGAACGCGCTAATCTCTGGAACTACTGGTCCGATTTGAATGATTCTTTCAGTGTTGGGTAGGCCATTTATCGAGGAAGGCTATAGCTATATAACATCACGCTACGACCAGTAAGAGCGGAGCAGCGATGAAAAATGTTGCAAAAACGGGGAAAATTGTATTTTTAATAATTTTACGCGGACGAAGGTCGCGGGGAACAGCTAGTTGAATTATATTATTACAAGCAGAATACAACCCGAATAGATTGTCAAATTCTAAATTAACGCAAGCGAAGCCGCGGGCAAAAGCTAGTCATAAATAAATATTAAGTAAAGTGCTTTGAAATTTCCACACAAAGAAATATAAAAGTAAAGATCGCTACATAATCTAAACGTAAGCTAACTAAACGCAAATCACAGAAGCTAAGTACAAACGCACACGAAAGCCCTACACTAAGCTAAGTACAAATTGCATGGTGTTGGCCCGAGAACCTTATTCCCCTAATGTTTGTGCACCATCCAGTTAATGATAGTGTGAAGAGCAAAGCGCGGCAACAGCCCGAAATAACGATAAATAAATATGGCGCTCATTAAATGTGAAAACACTTACTACTGCTCCCTTGTGGACTTTTCCGGCCGAGAAAAAAGTAATTTTAATTTTTATGGACTACTATATTTTTTCGTTAGTCTAACAGTTTTTTGGTTAAGCTATAAAAAGAGGTACGGTATGTTTTATTTAACACTGCTTTTGAAAAGCGGGAAAATGTTTGCTGCTAATGTAAGTTTTTTTTTTTAATTATGACGTTTCCAGCCAGCAATTCAAATTGTCTATGATCAATTTTGGAACAAAACCTTCTTGACTTTTTTTTGTACTGAAATAAAAGCGAATATTTTCCTCAAACACGTAAAATATTGATACTTTTACATATCAGATTAAGTAGTTTTACTAGCGTAAGTTAGTATCACTACAGAGCTATATCGAGTAATCAGTAGTAAATCGGTAAGTGGCGTGCGTTAACTCTCTCAGCGGGAGTGGTAAATATCAACACGTTGGTGTTAACCGGTGCAAGCGTGTATTTGTGCACTGTAATAATATTTCCTTTGCCACTAATTTTAACTTACAACAACATTTAACGTTGAATAGTAAACGTCCACATTGAAATACGAACTCGAGTTTATGTTTTAATATGAAATGTATTAATAGAATATCAGAACCACTTTTACACATATTTTAAACATGTGTTAAATGGAGTCGACATTTTCTACCTGACTACCCAGAGAAGAAAAGGTAAATGGAAATTGCGGCCAGGATATTTTTTTTTCGGAATAAGAAAGGCTAGCACGACCAAGTTATGTCATCATAAGATATGTCCTTCTATGAGATGGTCTATCTTCATTCGTATGCAAGCCACGAGCCCAATATTACTGAACTCCCAATAAATATTAACAGCTCACTATGTTTATTACTTCGGCTTTATCATTTTATTATATCATAAGACGCTTAGTTATGATCGTAAAAATGTGATGCTTCCGAAAAATATAGTCAAAGTTTAAAAGTTACGATTTCATTTTAAAACCAAAAGCTAGCAACAATGAAAACCCTGAGAATCATGGTTTCTGGGACCCAACTATATCGTGTACCAAGATACAAATGAATAACAATGCATAATATTGAAATCGGCTTTTTTAAATCAAATTTAATTTTCTGCAATATTTATGAAGCTTGGCATTTATTTTATCGTACAAATTATATCTACAATCTGCATAAGCAGCACTCGCCACATTTATTTATTACAGAACACTCTTTGCATACCTCAAAACATTATTTTTACAATATTTATTACGAACTATGGAAAATTATCTTAATTACATACAACACTTAATTTATGGTAGGTACAACACTAGCGTGTCAGCGCAACGCCATTTTACCACTCGGTTTTTTTAATTATTCTACACCACATCACAAAGCACTCACCGCGTATTGAAAAATTCTCATAATTCTCTGAAATATCAAAGAAATAAAAGTCAAGGTTAGCAACATTTGCATAGAAAAAGTATTAAAATATCTTCCTATTATCGGAGCTTGCATGCTTTTCCACTCTTATAGCCATTGCGAAACGGTTATGCGGCATTATCGTAACACTGCAACACTGAATAACACTTATTTATAAGGTATTTAACATTTTAAAGGTTATTCTACAAAATATAAAGGCTATAATCCCGTGCATGTGAACGGCAATGTTGGCAGTTTAGTATAATTGACATTGGCTGCCGCAAGGAATATTTAAAATGTAAACGGTTCTATCGACAATTAAAGGTAATCTTCGTTTAAATACGATTGAAAGGATAAATTATTACACGGCGCAATATTAATTATATCCATTATTGCGTATATATTTCTTAACTGGCAACTTGAATATGAATTGCTAAAAACCTCATTCATATCTATTTCCTTTTTAGTCGTTCTGTTTTCAAACGCCACCCGTATCCAAATTATTCGATCGTGATTTGTTTTAGTTTTGGAGTCCCCGGTCCCTGACAATTGAATTTCATCCAATACTGATTTAGAAGGCAAAGGGAAAAAAAGAAATGTAGGTACAAATAACGAACATGTCCTTTCTTTTCATTCTGCCCAAATTGTATGAGTTTTCTAAGAGCTTTCCTTCAGTCAAGTACTCTAGAATAAAACCCTTTTTTCTTACTATTGTAACACTTCTATGGTTATTTTTTTTTCAAATCATAATGAAATTGTAGGCTTCTGCTGATTTACTTTCTACTATTATAATTGAACAACTATAGGAAACCATTTTAATTAAATTTTTCATGTCCGTCACGTTATTCCATGACTAGGCCATGTAAGGCATCATAAACTACTCGTAGGAATTATAAATAATATATTTCCCTCATTTTAAGAACCCATAACATACACATTAGCAGTGTCTTCAAGTCTCGAGACAGGTACAAAGCTAATAACATCACCGTTAATTTAATGGCAAACTTTACGACTAGTTATAACAGCCACAGTGAACAATAAATTATACCTTTACATGTATGCAAATCGTAATGGCGGTAGGCTTATGGCACATAACACCACGTAAAGCGGTGTGGCGAGTTTGAAATAGCATAGACAATGATAAAGTCTACGCTGACACGCGAGGCACTATCTGTTACCGACTAGAGTTAAATTTTCAAACAGAAAAAAAATAAAGGCGTGGAATACATAATTATTTGAAAATTGGCTTGGTTGTACTAGTTCTAAATGTCAAAGAAGTAATTCGTCTAGAGACTTCGGTCTAACTTTCAATCGATTTTGCAAAACTTGTCAAAACATTCGAAGTGACTGGGCACGTGGAACTCGAAAAGAACGGCCCTTGAGATTTGAGCGTACGTTTTGTCAATACAAAGTGCCTGTGGAATAAACTAGGCCCTGAATTTATTTATCGTGCCTTCAAACGTTTGTGCCTAAAAACATCTTTTTATAAGCTTTTATTTAACTTGCCTTGTTAGTTAGTTAGTATGTCGTGTTGGTCAAATCTTACAACTGAATCTCGAACCAGTTCCTTCCTAACTGATTGAGCTGAAATTCGACACACCTTTGTCTCTGGTGACAATACATTTTTTTGACAGACGCCTCCTTACGAGAGAACTTCTCAACGATGAATAGAACGGACACGAGATTTTGTATACGCCTTCAATGTTCATAGATAAACTTAATTTTCTTCTTTTCATTTTAATAAAAGCTGTTTTTTTACTGTTTTAATTCATTTATATTAAAAATTTATAACACACTCGAATCTCGAAATCATTTTTCCGAACCCGAATAATTACGAAAACAATTCATAACACTATTTCTAACTCAAAACAAGCCGTCGTTTCTATTTACATTTCAGACTACAAACACCGTCGAACCAAATGTTTACTATTTTCACAAATTTCATATACTACACTAAGCACTATGGGCAAATGTGGGTATACTAAAACAGTGATGCACGTTCCGATCCGGTACTTTACAGTATCGATATATCCGATATAATACTTCAATATTTTGTATCGATACAGAAGTATCGGTATAGGTATGAATGCATCGTTTGGTGCTACATTATCCTAGAGTCTAAGACCTACTCTCTTATTAGGATAATCGAATCGAATTGATATGATCCTAGAATCGTATCGCTTAGTTGCGATCCAAAATATCGGAGTATCGCATGGATCCAAAGTTTATACTCAAATGCAAGTATTGTGCATCCCTAGTACGTTTGCCCGGCGCCGTATGCTTGGCTCTAAAATAAGCACAATACGCGATTGTGGTGTCTGCCCGTGTTGACCACCCCTGGCGAGTGTGGTGTGTGCACATTCACGCGGGCACCCTGAAGCGGGCGCACTTTGTGTTACTAAGTGATTGTGATTAATTATAAATTCTGTCTGTGTGAAATTATAATTATTGTTAGCGGTCCATCGATTTGGTTTTGGATTTATTGGTGAACTTACTGCAGCTATGCCATGTAAATTCGACTGTGAAGGAGTTTCATTTGATCAAATAAAGCTAGGTATTTGTAATGTATCTATTAACGTCGTTTTATAAGTATCTAAATAGCATGTAAAAAAGTTTGAGGAAACAAATCTAACTCTCGGAAACGGAACAACAATAGTTAGTGAGGTATGAGAATACAACATGCACTTTGTACGTCATGTCGGTGATATTTTTTTTTGATGTGTAATTAATCGTATCTTAAAACCGTTTGTCAGAATAAATAATATTTCATCAAGAACTAGGTACCTATTAGTTTCAAATAACTTCAGATACATCACACCTTTCACTTCAGGTTCACGACAGAATTAAAAACAAAACCACATTCCCCTGCGTACAATACGAAAAAGGAAAAAAAAAATTACGCACAATACGTTATAGTATGACCACTTTAAGTGTGCAGTTCAAGGTGGCGCTGCTTGTCAAGCATCAATGCATCGATATGTCAAACTTGGTACATTTATTTTAGTTCTGAGTTTTCCCGCTTACACAAGTAAGGTTGTTGAAGTGTACTACACGGTGGCTGCTGGCCGCGCCATGTCAGCCAGTCTACGCAGCTACGTATACATTCCCATAACACGTGTCTAGACTCTCCCCCGATAAGTCTGGCAGTATATTGTGCCAACGACCAGGAAAGATATGGGTGGACTTGGATTATGATACGGGGTCGAGAAAAGGGAATAGAGAAATATTAGTATGCTAGCAGTTGTAGCAGCCTAACTGAATAAAAGTGCGAGAAGATTTTACTCTATGACGAAAAATGGTTGGCGGGATTCAGATGCGATTTGGCAGACGTATTGGCTATGTTCTAAGGTTTTTTAAGGCTATTTAAAGAAGTCTCCGCACCGCGGGCATTACCTAGTTAGCATATTTGCACAACAAGTTACTCATTGCTCCTAATCAAAACACAGATTGCGCGAAAACGATTCCATTGAAAAGACTTAAACGTCTATTTTTTTGTCACGTACGGGAAACACAACCAAATTCACAAATCACTGCGGGGTTAAATTCTAACCGCACTGAAATCGGGGTGTAAGTGATTGTAAACCATCCTTTATAGGAGCACAATCTAGGTTATTTTAGCCGATATTCTAAACAGCTAGCCAAATTTTGCAGCGCAGCTAGCAGAATTTAGAATCATCTACTTTCAGTTTAGTTCAATATAAATGGACCAGTTTATTTTACGAATATTTAAAACGGAGTGAAATTGTGACTTGCAACATTTGCAACGTTATTTAATTTTCGCTTGGGCCGGCTTTGCCTCTACCTCTATTGTTAGGATTCACTATAAATGTTACTGATTGAGTTCATTACCTTTACTTTTATGTTTTATATACGGAACTTTATCTGATTTTTTTCTTTGTTTAATCTTGCGATCAGTCTTTCAGACTATGAGCAGATGGGATGTTTCGGATGGCGTGTTGGGCGCTACTCCCAGTAGTTTGCCCTATCTTTCCGAAGTCATCACTGACTGTTCTGGTCGGAAATGTCCCGTCGCTTTTTTAATCGACGGATGCTTTCTGTGATGACCAAGCTGCGTATCTGAATTAGTGCATAAATACTTTCTGCTTTAGTATTACAAACTGACAACTGACTGGCACAACATTTACAATGGTGGACAAAGACATAGGCATACACATTGTCAGTATAGTATGACCACTTTAAGTGCACAGTTCAAGGTGGCGCTGCTTGTCAAGAAAATATGCATCGATATTATTGTCAAACTTGGTACATTTATTTTAGTTCTGTGTTTTCCCGCCTGTACAGATAAGTTGGTTGAAGTACGTCCTTTTAAACCGACTTCAAAAAGGAGGAGGTTCTCAATTCGTCGGAATCTTTTTTTTTATGTATGTTCACCGATTACTGGAAGACGCCTGAACCGATTTGGAAAATTATCTTTTTGTTTCAGAGGGTATTTCCCAGGGTACTTTCCAGGAAGTCCCATTTAGATTTTACCGAAATCGGTCGAGCGGTTTTTGAAAAATCAACCAAACACAAACCTCAGTGTCTAATTGGAGCAGCAAATAAAAAATGGAAAATTAAAAATGCAAAAAATAGAAAACCTGACTTCAATAACTTTAACTACAGAAGTCGGTGCCAAAAAAAACTGAATCAAACAAACAAAAGTCACAGACTCCGACGACGTCCTTTTATTAGTAACAATGTCTTCCGAACATTATATTAATAAACTGTAATTAAATAAACTGCAACTGACATTCAGATTACATCTACCTACCTAATTATAAACCTGACTAATCACTTTAATTAAGTCACAATTATCCGTAAAATTAGAAACCACAGACGTACATACATACTCGTAGATATATAACATTATATACATCCGTATAACCACTAAGATTAGCTCAAGACAGTTCAATCTCTACAAGATAGGACTATAGCAGTACATAGAATTCATTCGGCACATTAACACTAACCAGTACAACCAGACCCGTATCACCTACAATTTTCTTCGATCTGAGAGGTCTGGGTTTTCCGGGCAGGAAGTCGATTGGTCACATATGTGTCTAGACATGTACGAATAGTTATGTAAAACCGTTTGGAAGTGACATTAGCGTTTAGCATTAACGTCAAGTGCCTCTGCCAAACTACGATTATCACGAGTGTTACGTTTAATTTTAACTAGAACATTAGTATTCCTGTATCTAGCAAAATTTTGCTATACTTCCTACGTGACGGTAGAATTTTATTCATTGAAATATCGCTCGTTTAATTTAATTAATTATGAATGGTGACTATTCTAGACTTCATTAAAATGAATCGCCCTATTCACCGATAAAACTCATTGATAACAAAATAACTAATGAGTAGAACACCATTTTAATTAATTGTTGATAGAAAATCGGCCGTTATTAACCGACATCTAACACAAAAATAAAAAAACATGTAAAATTGAAAATTCCTTCACAATCGAAGCGTTCTACTTTCAAAACCCCATTGTACGAAAACCTATAACAGTTTTCGCAAATCAAAGTCATAAAAACATAAGCTAAGGACCCTTAACTTTTAAGCCCCGTATTCATGGTAAACATTTGTTTAGGAACAGTTGATCAACATTGTTGGTGAGCGGCGAGAATGTTGCTAGCAACTATGTTTAAATCAATACAGGTTGTCCACACGCCAGTCTGCGTTAAAATGTTGCCCGAGGAGGTAGTGTTGTTGTGTTCTCTGTATCTGATGTATACGATTTCTAATAAAAAAAATACGCAGTACATGTATTTTAGTTTCCACATCTTTTTTGGGTATATTTAGGGCTTGAGAAATTTCTTCGAATGCATCGTTCTTTTTGTTTCTATCTTTGTATTCTTTTATAGAAGAATCCCATAATAATAGTTTTGATTGAAATAATTCTATTAGTTGCATTATTTTATCATTACTCCACACTACTGCCATGTTTATAAACAGTTGCAATCATGTCCACACACGTCAACATTTGTTGATAAACTGATGTTTTCGCTCGCCGGGCGTCAACTCTGCAACATGACGTGATCAACTCTGCAACATGCAGTGTTGCAAGCAACATGTTGACAGCAACTCCGCAACACGTTGATTCAACATTGTTGCGAAACAAATGTTTACCATGAATACGGGGCTTTATGATTACCAGCTAAACATGCAGCAACCCATTCTTAGACTATATCAACAGACGATCAAGACAATAAAACATCGGAAAACAAAACACGCGATCCTTATACATACACTGTAATTTCTTTCAAATATTTATAGAAATACAAACTTTACTTCGAAAGGCAGATGGTTGATAATGGTTTGGCCGGTTAGTGCTACGGTGTGGAATCACTAATTTCATCCAAATATTCATAGGATTACAACCTTAAGGTGTGAATACAGATGGTTGGTAATCGCTTGCTCGGTGAGTGCAATGATGTGGTATCACTGTAATTTCATCCAAATATTCATAGGATTACAACCTTTAGTTATAAAGGCACATGGTTGGTAATGGCTTGGTCGGTCTGTGCTAAAGTGCGGTATGGTGTTGCCGTGCGACGATAAGCGATCTCGTTACGATCGCATTACATATCGGAAGTAAGGGGTTGGTAGAAACGGAGGTTTTATTGTAATATTGTCTGAGACGTCACCGTGACAGACAATGTGCAGATAGTGGAGTATTTGCGTTGTAGCAAAAATGGCACAAGTGCTTCATTTCATGGTTCTTTTGGTACCTGAATAACATTTGCGAAATTTAACATTACACTGTCCCTACAGGATATCTCCCTGATTTTCAATTATTGTGAGCTCAAAATTTCGACACTATTGTAAGCGCCATGGTCGCGGGATCGCGATAGAATGCGGGTGGATGGTAAATAAATAGTTAGGTGCAGACAAATCTGTCTACCCTCTTTCTTAGTTTGCTAGGTATAGCCGGCTAGAACTAGGAGTAACCTTACTTCGGCTTTTAGCCGTAACATATAATACACTGATAACCAGAGACCTGTATCTATTGAAAGTGTCGATGATTAATCTGTGTAAAACATAATAAATACATAAACTCACGCCTATTTCCCATGAGGGTAGCCAGAAACTACAGAACGCCAAATAATAAACAATATACAAAAACAAAGAGAATGCTCTACACGAGACATGCCAAAGTATAACACAGAAACAGGTGTCAAATATCACAAGTATCGTATAACCCTTTAATACGCGTTCCTCGTTGTGCTGGCGAAGGGTTCAGTTACGCACGCGAACCGTTTACCAGTGAATATTGTGTTTTTGTAAATATGAGGCCTTCGAGGTTGAGGAAACTGACTAAAACTGATGTTAAGTAACAGTAAATAAGATTTTTAAAGTGTTTTTGTTTTGTAAATTAATTAATTCTTTGGTACCCTTCGATTTAATATATTGCTTTACTAGCTGTTGTTGTTAAAAGTCTCGTCAAAATCGATCCAGTTATTTCGGAGATTAGACGGAACAAACAGACAGACAAAAAAAAATTAAAAAATTGATTTGTTACAAGTACCGTACCGTATTACTTTCATATGCATTCAGTAAAAAGCCGTTATTATAGAATTACAAACATACACTTCAATTTTATTTCTCTGTAAGTATAGATCGTATCCACACACAATTAGGAAACTATTTATATACATACCAACCTATAATTGGTTGAAAACCATAAAAAAATTAAAGAAACACAGCTACAAGAATCGATTAACGGTGAAATTGTATTGAAAAAACAAGATTGTAGAACTATCACAATCAATTCAAATACCGCAATATGGATTTCAAACAATAATGTAAAATCATCCATTTTACCTCAACAGGCCAATGAGCTTACTAAAAGCAGTACCCAGTAAAACTATGCACAAAATGCAGTAATTAAACAAGTGAGCTTTAACAATATCTGGTGTTACATCGAGCTAGCGGTTTTCATACTTAGTCGGGAAAACTCATTTTACACGATCGATTTTAAACAGGTTAAACTGCCGTGAAATCCGCGGCTAATTGTATTTAGTACCAACTACCTAGGCAATATACATGAGGTTGGTAAAAAAATGTGTGATCATGGTAATTTGACATAGATAGGGCGTTGTAGATCTTTGACAGTCGTTACAGGTGAAAGCTGAAAGTCAGAAAACCAGTCTTACCAAGGAGTATCGTATTACCTAGTACTAACAGGGTTATGGAAGTCAGATAGGCAGTCGCTCCATATAAAATACTGGTATTCAGCTGCGTCCGGTTAGACTGGAAGCCGACCCTTACATAGTTGGGAAAAGGCTAGGCTGATGATGATGATGACGCGTTGTGGTGCAGCTGGGAGCGGCTTATGTCCAGTAGTGGACTTGCAAAAACTGAGTTGATTGCCTGATTGACTTTGATTTCACATAATTAGAGATGGGATAGAAATAAAAGAAGCAAAACATAGCTTAGATTATAAAAATCAAACTAAAATAAAAAAAAGTTTTTGAACGTCAAAAGACACAAACGATAGCCCAATAAAAAGTCGATACTTAACCTTTTTTTTTTGTTTGTTTATTAATTAAAGGACAAAACAAAATATAAACAGGAACATCACAAAAACCTCAATAGGTTTGTCCGGTTGTTGAGACACTTTTAAACTTCCTTAATACTAACGTAGCAAATGATAATTGTTAATTTATGGTTAATACTTCTAATGCTGACAAAAAGCAAGTTTATATGACTGTATACTCATGTTTCCAATTAACCTTTAATCCAACACTTTGACACAAAGATACCTATAGAACTCCTCTATGTAACACGTCAAAGAGAAGACAAAGAAAAATAAAGCTAAAACGAGAGAAAATGTTAAGGAAATGTCGCGCTCAGATATTGTAATATCTAGTCAGAGACGAGAAAACGTGTTACAGCATCGTTATAACAATGTACGGACGATACACAAAACAATGCTGTTAAATAACGTCAAAAATAAACGTCATTTATTATCACTTATTTCGATAGAAAATGCTTCGGGACGTGATTCTGATGAGTATTCAAATTCACGTCCCGAAGCATTATGCCGCAAAAAAAAGAAGAAGTAATTGGACCTCCATAGCCCGCTGAAAGCTTCGGAAGCCGAATAGTCGGAAAGTTGGGTATGAGCTATCCAGCCGCTATTGAGTTTCCAATTTAGTTTTGCATTTTTATTTGCGCTTACCAATGAAATAAGCCAGCTGTATTGGCTTTTAATACCTTGCTAAAAATATGAGAATTATAATTTTTATCCGAATTTGTGGATGACGAAGCACTGTGTCTCACTAATACACTTTTTCGTTTTTCTAGATGTACTTATTAAACTCTACACGTATTAAACTTGTAATACGCTAGAAAGAGCACGCTAAACCACGAAATCTCTTATAAAGCAGGTAGCCTCAGAACGGTATCATGTTTTTTTTAAAACAAAACGAAAAATAAACTTTTACCAACCTGATTAAAAACTATCTCCCCATAGGTAAATACTATTACAAATAACAGCTTACCAGGAAACCAGTGTTAGTAATTTTCATTCAATTCAAAACCAACTAAGTCCAACTTTCCATGTTCTACCGGTCTGAAAGTTGAATATCATAGCAGTGGGCGCCACATTCACGGGGCTATTATACATCGGGCTATTTACACGGAGCTATTTCGACGGGGCTATTATACACGGGTGTGGAAGGACTTATGAATATTAGATCGGCGTATATAATGCGCTTTACTGGACACATTTGCACTGGATTATGTAAATTACTGGGATACGTTTGAGAAATATCGGTTTAAGTAGGTTTAAGGTGTGAAACGGTGTCTTACTGAGTTACTTGTAGGAACTACATTTATATTGTGTGCTGTCGTATCGGAAGCCCAGATACATCTTATATGATGCCAATGATAAACATAACTTGTAGGGTTTGCATTTAATTTAGGACCCCAAAACTACAAACAACAATTAGGCAGCTTTTATTCTATTTACAAAAAAATTAAGGTTATACGAGAACAAAACATATTATGTCCACAAAACTCAGACTAACATGCACTGAAAGGAATGTTCTTTAAGTTTTAAATTTGATGTGTAGACAATTCTTGATTTAGTACCTACTTTTTTTGACATTGGAAATTAATTATTTTGATTAAATTAGAATCACTGTTTTACACACATGGAATTTAGTAGGCGAAATATGAAGAACTATTGTGTATGTGTCATAAAATCTGTAAAATACCATATTTTCAGGCAAATAAATGAATCTTAATCACAAACAGTAACTGGGGTGTGGAGGTCAAAGAGTTAGTCGATCATGTAAAATGTAAGCCGGCTGGAGTTGGCAAAAGGCAAGGCAGAGGCTGTTAACAGGTGATTAGTAGAACATTATGCATATTACTCTTAAAATTTCCTTTTGAAAATGTAGCTACATTGTAAAACTACGTTTATCAAATACAGGGTGTAAACAGACCCTTCACGAAGCCGTCAACCAAGCATTCTGTACATCAAACTAAGTAACTCTGTACAAAAATTATTGCTGGGAAACGACTTTTTTTTTTGGGGTGAAAAATCACGTTTTACGGTAAAACTCAATGTAACGCACTCAAAACTTAGTGCTGATGGATGCTTTGAATAATAAACGGGTCTTGGAGTTAATTAAAGTAAAGTTAAAACCTTTACAAGTGGTATTTAAAAAAAAACTTGTGAAAAAATCGGAACTTTGACCTCCGATATCTCCGCAACTAAAAGGTTCCCAGGTATGGTCCAGAACAAAAAAGTCATCGCAATGACGGGGAAAACAAATGCCTTTCAGCTTCGTTAAGGGTCTATTTACACCCTTTATAGCTGCTACATGAAAATGGATGTCGGCCGGAACAAGACGGCTCGTTATTGTATTGACAGGCAATCGTGAAAGTGCCCCATAATAGCTCACGAGATGGATAGCGGCACACCCGTTATTATGTTCACACGTGTAAGCGAAGAAAATGTGATCGTTCTCTGATTTAACGTGTAGATAACAATTTTGACCGTGATAGCTTAGTGGTGTGATGTCGGACTGCCAAGTCGGTCTCGAGTTCGAACCCAAGACACGCATTTCAGATTTTTCGGATTCATGTGCGTATTGTGGAATTGTCACTTACTTCGGTGAAGGTAAATATCGTGAGGAAACCAGCATGCCTAAGTCATATTTCTTGCAGTATGTAAAGCGAACTCAGAGGCCAGGCCATGGACGGCATGAATACACTGACACCAGGTTAGGCACAAACCACACGAAAAATAAGAATTTGGTGCCACTTTGTTATGATTCTGCTCCTAAAATGTTAAGGTTCGTTTAGATTTTCAACGACACTTATTTATCATCACATGGAGTGACTGCCTATCTGACCTTCATAACCCAGTTAGTACTGGGTAATACGATACCCCTTGGCCGTTGGTAAGACTGGTTGTCAGACCTTTAGGACACTAACTACCTGTAACGACTGTCACAAGATCTAAAAATGACAGCCGAGGCTTAACGTGCTTTCTAGGGTACGGAAGAAACTCGGTATGTAATGGATGGTAACCCATCCACGGACCGACCTTAGCAAGCGCAGCTTAACCTGAAGATCGACCTGTGGGGATATTAGTATTTAGCCACACTCTACACTATATCGATATTTTTATGCTGTTCCTAAGAGTCAAATGAAACTAACTTTACTCTCTCGGCTGTCCAACATTCCCGTTTTAAGCCATAAGGATTGCATGAAATGGGCAACTTCTAGTAATTTGATAATTTATTACAATTGAAAAGTGCCTGTAAAAGGTTCCATTTAGGAAAACTTTCTTAGTTTTTTTTTCTTTTCACCACAGTTGAAAGATGTTTGTTTAATTACATTGTACCTTACTACCAAATAAATATTCCTTTCAACATTGTGGCATGTAAATTAACATCAAAATTACATACCAAGTTAACGTATGTCATGTGTGAACGAAATCAAAGGCGATAGGAAATCTCAAGATAGGCACATAAAGACGAAATTCTGTACATTTTTGCGCTCTGTTTGTCACAAGAGAATTAATTAAATTCCCTATACTTACATACGGAGCCAGAGGCAAATGTACATAACATATTATATTAGTTAAATGGAATTCGTGGCCCGAAGTAATGTTTTTGATTTAGAGACTAAATATCTCTTATTTTAGTTGTATTGTAGATGAAAACAAAGTCTACTTTATTTATTTGTTTAGATAGATACCTGCCGCACTTACAGTTTACACCAAACTCTCCATTTCGTCTTGAAAAGCGCTAGATATCTATAGTTGCACTTGGCCAAAATCGGAACTAACGTCGCTTTATTATTTTTTATATACCATATTAGGCGCAAATAAACATAATTATTTTCTTTTCTTACTATAGATGTATGTAGGTCCAACGATATTTATCCAATGCACTATTATTGCAATATTTTTTTCAAAAATCAACAATGTACGTTTTTTTAATGATTATAAATTACCAAGCAACTACCACGCAATAAACGAAACAAATCGGAAACAACATCGTAATAATTCGGACATTTCATTAGACAGCTTCCGCACCATATAATAAAAGGTAGTGGGATATTTCCCTCACGCCAAATCGCATAAAATATCGGCGAGTAATTTATAAATTGGATTCTCAGAAGGTAAGGCAAAGATTTAAATCACTAGATGTGACTTAGGTCGCCCGAAAAAGTGTTCACAATAATGAAAGTAAGCTTGCACATCCCGCATGGAACAACATACACCAAGTTTCAGTATGAATGAGCATGATGGAGGGTAGGCAGGAACTCTAACTACTACGATACTTACATACTCCTTCCTTCTCATCCACGTTCATAGTTTCATACATCTATCTGATCATACACGCACGCCGGATGAGTTTACTAAGAACCTGATCTTTTTGAAAATCAACCAATTCGTTCATCTTTTTTTTTTTTCGGGTTGGAAATCATCAAATGACTTCTCCCGCTCTGGGTGGAGTGGGAGAGAGTGTTAGACTCTTACTGACTGAAACCAATCCATGTTCCTTCATTGCCCTTTGTGTTCCAGGGCCACGATATCTCTTTCGAACAGTCCCGCAGCCCCGGCAGGCATCGGCCCTTGCGGGCCCCTTCCTGGTAGCTGACATCTCTTTGAGGCGCGCGTGGAACACGAACGCGCCGTCGACACGGCCTGTCGTCATAAGACGGACGGACGGTGAGCTAACCCATCACTCACCGTCCACAGGCCCGCGCCTACGGTGGCCGGGAGCCACCACGTGGCCCCCGACGCCCGGTGCGTCGCCCGCGGCGGCTGGGACGTGAGATTCTCTCCCTCTCACGTCCCGCCACCTCCTTCGCTAGCAGCACCTCCTTCGCTAG
Source organism: Noctua pronuba (assembly GCA_905220335.1). Taxonomy (NCBI): domain Eukaryota; kingdom Metazoa; phylum Arthropoda; class Insecta; order Lepidoptera; family Noctuidae; genus Noctua; species Noctua pronuba. The sequence goes on from LR999894.1 coordinate 12,845,633, forward strand.
CAAATTTCAATTTGCATTTTGCATTTTTTTTCAATCAGCAAATGTCAATTCGTTCATCTGCCTAGCCTTTTTTGGTAACTATGTTGGAGTCGGCTTCCAGTCTAACCGTATTACAACTGAATACCAGTATTTTTCTGAAGAACAACCAATAGGGTCTGTTATTACGCATTTGTTATTATTATACATATTTGACGTGGTAGAGCGGATCTAGCGCTTTAAATCTTTGTCATGGGGCATAATAAACCCTCAATGCCAAGTCAGCCGTAAAACCTTCTGACCTTCTTCGTAGGTACCTACTATGAAAACTTGACAATTAATAATAAAATGTTATATCCAAGCGATCGTTATTAAAGCTAAGTACGTACCTACCACTCATTTGAGAGGATTATGAAGCTCCGTTATAAGTCTGTTAAGAGGCCGATATTTTTTTAATAATTTCATTACTTAGGCGAAGACTGACTTAATCTAGCTACTTTATTTCGGCTTAGAGGAATTAGAGCAAATGTAATGTATTTCTTTAAGATTTTCTTGGAAAAAATGTTTTATTTATGTATAAAATGTTCTGTCGTAAGAAAGCATATTTAGAATAAGATTTCGTCTGTTCTATTTCGGTAAAACTTGTTTGATTTTTCTTTTCTTGATGTTTGTCAACATAATTGAAAACCTTGGAGAGATTATCTCTGGTTTTCTGGAAAATAACATCGTCAAAATTGGCTTCAATCAGTTTTTATACCAAACGCTAGGGGATATCAAAACTTTGAGACAAATAAACAAAAATGTATTAATTCTAAACAAGGAGACATTTATTTTATTTATACTTTTCGTGTATTTAACAAAGAAGCATATTTTCTTCTATTTATACATAATTATATGTTTTGTGTGATCGTGTTGTTCTTGTAACACACACTTGCAACGGGAAGTTTATGTAAATAAAAACATTTATATTTAAATTATATGAAAAATCTCGATGGATGTCGTTAGTTACTTATTAATCAAAATAAAAAAGTAAAATAACGTTGTCAAAACTAGAAACATAATTATTCATTATTCAGATATCAACTAAACAAAAGTATATGATTTTTTAACATAAACTCTAAAGTGAGTAAATAAGGGTCTAAATAGGACGTCAAAGACAAAGCAGTTTCGTATCGACGATGTACCTTGGTATTAGTATATAAGTCTTTATTTACACGAAGCGGGGCAAAGCCTAGCCTTATTTACTAGTGCCGGGAAATCCCTTATGTAAGCATCGATCGGCTGATGTTGACTAGCGCTACATAAACTTACTGCTTTTGTTGTTTGACTGTGGTTAGTGGCAGTATAGTAAAGTATTACTTGAGTAAATAAACTCATTGTTATGAACGACTTTTAGTATGATTATTAAATAGTTAGGTTATGTAAGTTAAGAATCACAAGAAACTATTGTTTCCATTTTAAAAGTTGCTCACTTTTTTTTAATAATAATAAACTAACTATTTTTACAATTTTTTAATATTTTAAATGTTTTTTATATATTTAGTTGTTGATAAAAAATATTTAAAATGTAACTAGGTAAGTAAGTAAAATAAATAAACGAAATTAAAAATATCTTATCAGAATCAGAAATAACATGCGGATCCAGCTGGGAATGAATTTGGAGCGCCGATATATGTATACAAAATCCATACCTAACACAAACAGGAAAAATAACAAAACGAATGAAAAATATATTTGATATTTCGACCTTTTCCGTCCGACCAACGTTCAAGAGCCCTCATCGTGAAATTGAAACAAATATAATACCCCACAAATCTTTATATCAATATACAGTGCAATTTCATGGAAATGGATCCGTATCGCCTCGTCCATCATCCCTTATTGGCCGTAAAACAAATACGCATGCCCGCTATAACTTGGTACACGGCGAAAAAGGGTACTACATATAAATGTACAGAAATTGACATAATATTGACAGTTTCCTTCACCAACAGCACCATCTGAACGTGTCAAGATATACTAGACACCATAGAGAGCAAGCATATTCAATACATTCCAGGAAATCTGAACAGTAATGAAAAATTGTTTGCTACGCCATCGATCGTAGCAGGCCTACGAGCCGCTGGCTACGAGCTACGGCGCTACGCCGCGTAGCACCGAGACAATAAGGTTTGTGATTGTAAGTTGGATTTTATATTTATTCATGTACACACAAAACACTTAATAAATGAATGATTTTACATCAACATAGAAGAACACCAAGGTCCTAATCTATACACCTATACAAATAAATAAAATTGAAGAGTCTTTTTGTAATATCAAAATAACAGTTCTTTACTGAATGCATATGAAACTATATACGGTACTTTTAATAAAAACTTTTTTTTTAAAGTTTTTGTCTATCTGTCTGTTTGTCGGTTTGTCTGTTTGTTCCGGCTAATCTCCGAAACGGCTAGACCAATTTTGACTGCACATTTTTTGGACTTTTACTTTTATTTTAGAAAAATAATTAGGGTTCCGTGCAAAAAAAACCTTGAAATTATTAACAAAATCCAAATTGAAAAAAAAAATGAATTGAAGGAAGTGCCTATAATAATGGGGATTTTTATAATGATTTCACACAAACGAAGGTCGTGGGTAACAGCTAGTAGATACTAATATTCAAGGCTGTTCTATTTAGATTACAAGGACAAGGAAATGATAGTCTTTAATTTCAATTCTGGAAATTAATTTTACATGGAAAATGTTTTTGAAATAATTACCTAATTATACGTTATTATAACGTTTGGTGACGTGACGACACAAAGGAGATATTATACGTTTTTAGGACCTTTTTTCCTCAAAGGAATTTATTTAAAGGAAAATTACTACATCTCTAATTGGAATATTTACTTCCAGATTGCTATAGCTAATACCAAATTATGTAGGAATAAAATTATTTAGAATATATGTTACAATTACTTCACGATTTCTTATTACACAATCATCTCATCTGCCGAGCCTTTTCCCAACTATGTTGGGGTCGGCTTTCAGTGTAACCGAATGTTGCTGAATACCAGTATTTTACATGGAGCGACTGCCTATCTGCCTATTACTTTTTTATATTTAATTCACAAAACTGATGTACAATCACGAATGCTATAAAAAAGTTACAAACTAATATTTCTGATTGACATCTACTAGTTGTGAATCTAGCATCCATATTATATGTAAAACACTTACTACAATGTTAAAATATTATACAATGTTTATCACAACTGAGTACTCAGTGTTATAAAATAAATGATGGGTACATTTTCGAGACCTACTAAGCGAACTTCAAAGGCATATTCAACGTGAAATTAAAATACTGAACGGCATTTATCTAACGTAGGGAACAATTTATAAATGACAACCATTCCCAGAACAAAACCAAGCAAGAATAAACCTCATTCGTTTAGTGATAGAGTTGAAAATCGCATGGGCACAGCTCCGAAGCTCCAAAAAAATAATTTACGCACATACTACTTCTCACAACAAAATGACAAGAAACAATCTTAATTAACTTGCGTCATCCAAAAATGTCGCGAATAACACAAATAACGTTCCATATACGGGGTACACCTGTACCCCAGCACGGGGTCCTGGGGTGCGGGGATACCCCACCGCGCCACCTTCTTCCAACGGTGCCTTTAATTATACCACTTAAGGTCTCTTAATTAAATCCCTGGGTGACACGTATATTCGTTCCGGGGATTTATTTGCCGTCCTCGTGAAATTGTATGAAGTGACACTTTAGTAGAATGTGCAGAATTGTTGACGCTTGTGTGTAATTAGCTGTGTTCAAGCTCTTTTACAGAGCTGTGGAGTAATTAACTGGTTTGTAGTAACTCTCGACGAAACAACGAAACTGGGCTGCGTTATAAAAAGGTAGTCTGCGTGGTAAAATATGAGTAAATCAGGCTTTTTAAATATTTTTGTTAAATTACGTAGACAATAATAATTCAAAGATGAAATTAGATATAGAAATTATAATGTTCGTTTCATGTGATCAAAAAAGTACAGTTCTGTGATTTCCATATACTTACATATTCAAAGTGCAATCTTTCATGGAAACAACCTTCATAAAATAATATAATTAGACAGCAGCAGTAGAAGTTGTACAACAATTTAAATAAACTCCAAAAGTTTTACGACATGCAAATCGTCACTTACTTCAGACACGTAATTTTGAGTTACATGACTCAGGCATTCCCATTACTTTGATATTCAGCTCCTCATTCGCAAATTACCTGAAAAAATAAAAGAAAAACGTTAGAAGATCGTCGCAGTAAGTCAATCATCGAGTGCTGACATATGAACACGGCGAGGGGCAGACTGTATGGCGAGGCGCGCGGAGCATGCCGGCTCAAGTCTAAATTGGTCGAGTTATATGCGTTCGCGCCGACGACGACGCCGCATGCGAAATTAGCGTCAGAGCACGCCCCGTGTCGTTACCCCGCCGCGCACACATTAAATTATTTCGAGAACGTTTGCACATGTTCCTTTACACGTTATAACTTATAAACTTAGCACACGCGACGTGATTGCAGTACAATTAGCGCGAATGTATCAACCGACTTAGTCCAACTTGGTTTACGAGCGCGCCCCCACCGCCGCCGCCAGCGCTCGCTCCTATTGACAATGGAACGATAAATTTTAACATCGCTGCGGCTAACTTTCTATAATAAAACGCAACACGACAGTTATTGCTGTCATTTCGCTGGATTTAACATTTGCTTCGTCTAATTGAACGACGGACAATATAAGCGATGTTTTAATGCTTAATACGGCGCGCATGGCAACCAGACTCCGCGGCATGCTCGATACAAGGCGGAGTTTTTTGAACGTCGGCGTGCAAAAAAGTCAACTAAGCGATACGAGGCACGCAGATTTGTAAAGGAACAACAAGATAGGAGCGCGCCCGAGCCGAGGAACGGGTTCCGTTCGTGAGAATGCACGCTAATGTATGCGGCATAACAACACAATGCGCCCGCCGCGCGCGCCGCGGCCGCACGAGCGCCGCACCCACACCCCGCGCACTCGATATGTGCACGATATAATAACGCAGTAGAACTTCACAATTAAACACGAATAATAAAATCGCCGAGAAAAAGCCGGACAATGCAGTATTGTGGCGAGAAGTGATAACGATTAATACGGCTAAAATGACAGCTGCACACGCTGCACGGCCGGCTGTCGCATGCAACAAGAGCTCGGTTCGTTAGAGCTACAGATTTAAAATAAAACTCTTCGCGGCGGAACAAAAAGAAGAACCTGCGGTACGAAGTAGGCGCTTGACCTGCGCGCTCAAATGACATCATCGCGAAACACGCCAGAGCTGAAACGATCCTTGCCAAATTGTAATAAGAATTAATTTAGCACGACGCGGGATTCGCTTCCAGCTTTTTGCAATCGGCCGTGCGGGCTGCACTGACGTTTTATTTCAATTGTCTCTGCGGGTGGATTGCCCTATTTCGAGAGTGCATTCGCCAACAATTTTCGCCCAATCAAATCTAGTGCACTTGTGATTACCGCGGGCCGGCAACGGTTCACGAGTTCACGACTAACTGTCAAGTGGAAATCATAATTGTTTGATCGCATAGAACAACGAACATTGTTTCAATTAACGTTTTATCGTTGGTGTTAAAGATACTCGTTATCAGTTATTATCATCTCGGAGCGGGACTACGGACAAATGTTGTCCAGACGTTCATTAAAAGCTCTTTATCAGTGTTCGCGATCAAGCAGATATCAAATTATAAAGCTCCGGTTGGTTTAATGAGCGGTAATCATGTTACAGTCAAGGGCTGTCGTTCGTTGATTGAGTTAAATTAGTTGTGATTGCGGATCAGGTTACGGTCGCCGGTCGCCGGTCGCCGCAGACATCCGATTTTCTACTTAGTTGCCTTTTCCCTTGCATGCAGTGATGCAGCAGACGGGGCGGCGGCGCGCGCCGCGCTTCGTCTTGACTAATAACACTTTACAGCAGGATTATGCAAAATAATACCAAAGTACACTCACCGACGGCTGCAGAATCTCAATTTGTGAACTCGACATGTTTTCGTACGTGATTTGGAAGAGCGCCCGATACAGATGGAGGTTTTATTAACAGGGAATGTAAAAGTAAGTATCTACTCGAATGTTGTCATCCGATGTATGGATAGATAGACGCGAGAAGTATTTGTTTGGGAAACAATTGATTTATTAATAAGCAAACGTTGCAGCCTGGTCATAATTTACAGCGGGAACACGCTACAAATCTCCGTGTAATCCTGACAAAGTCCAGTCAGATAGCGCGCTGTCAGCGTGTATCGTGTCACCGGATGCCGGAGGACGCGGCCGGACGCCGGCCGGACCCGGCACGATCGATATGATTCGCTCCTGCTACTTATTTACCCAAACCGGCCTGTAATTAAAACCAAACAATGGCCCAACTTAATCAGCGGATTCAGTTTTAAACGTAGTCATTGCGGGTTATAATGAAAACGTAACATAAAGGCGGTTACTGAACAGATAGAATGACAGTGTTATTACTTCTAGTCACGAACTGCTATTAAAAGGAATTATACGTAGGTTAATACTAAAAGTGATCACTATCTTTAGTACTTCGAGATTTCAAGCGATTATGTTCTTAGTTCCAAATCATTTTAACGGAAACTTTGAAATATTTCAATAATCTATTGTTTCTGACCCACAGTGGCCACAGTTAATATCTATATTAATATGGTAACATATTATATTATTACTTACTTGATATTATTACTTACTTATTTATTATTTGTCATTGATTTTGTCATTCTTTAGAGCAACAAAATTGATTTAGTTATTTTTTTTCTTTATATTTTATTTTCAATGTAGTTTTATTTCTTTTAGCCTATATGTACTCTATGTAATATTATAAAACTTGAAATACCTATGTAAGTGCTGTGCCAAAATGTGTAAGTGACAAATGCACCCATTTATTTTATTTTTTTAAAGTTTAATTGTTACATTACTCCAAAAAATGTCATCAATCATCACCTGCCTAGTCTTTTCCCAACTGTGTTGGGGTCGGCTTCCGGTCTAGCCGGATACAGCTGAATACCAGTATCTTACATGGAGCGACTGCCTATCTGACCTTCACAACCTAGAAAAAATGTATTAGTGAATAAGTCGCTGGAGTGCCATAATTAAATAAATAATAATCTGAATAATCCTAAAACGTTCGTGTCTTTCAATTAATTTGTCTTCTATTCGCTAATGAAACAAATCGCCTTACAAAGGAATTTGATCCAACAGGGACACAAACGTAACGAGTTGTACAAAACAAAATATCAGGATTTCAAATTAAAATGAGAATGCTTGCCCTAAAACAGGAAACATTAGGATTGGACCGTTAACGAAGACTCTATTTCCATCTCAATATTGCGAATACCTTTCGTGTCCTGTGACTCTCGAATTTGGGCTCTTAGTTAGTGGTTCCAAGTATCTTATTCGCTTGTCGCAGGTATCTAGACGGTAAGTTCTTATATAAAGCTGAACTAATCAACTAAGAGCCCGGTGAAGTGACCGGCTGGACATAAAATATTCAATGTCCGTCAGCTATGCACTTTCCGTATTAATGTGAGCGACAATATGTTAATTATTTGGAAATAACTTGTATTGTGAATTCCGCTATATACGGTATGTCACGACTAGGTATTCTTAGAAAGGAGCACCGGCCTGACTAAATGAGTGTACTGGAATAAGACATATTGTTCACTCATTTTAGAGTGCACAAAAAATAGGGTCTATTTAATGAAAGCAGATCTATTGCTGAAACTGAAACTTGGGGCACTTAAAGGAAAATGCCCTTTATCATTTCTCGACCAAAAATCGAACGTTATCCCACCAGCCGCGTGGACAAAAAAAACTAAACTCAAGAAACTGAAAATATACTTAAGGTGGAAGCGCGAAAGTAGCCCGCGAAATTCATTCAATAGGATTAAATGACCATAAAAGGGTTGTATTGATGATTTTAATGATTATAATTCTGTAAATGAATGTACGGTTTTTTGCATGAATATTTGAATGTTTAGGGCTATTCTGGCACTCTCTCTCCTTAAAGAAATTTTTTAAATAAGCTATGATAGGTTCACGTAAAACTTGATATGTATTTCATAAAGATATAAATAAATACCAGATATTATAATATTCTGCCACATCTGGTTAGACTGAAATCCGAAACCAATTTTCTTAGAAAAGGGTAGGACGATGTTGATTGGAATATACAAGCAATCTTCTAGAATTTCACCCTTCTTGCTACAAGTACAGGGTGTTGCAAATTCATTAGTGGTCACGTAAAAGCTCTTTTGGTAGAGGAAGCGGTAAATCTTCTTGTAATTTCAACTGAATCCAGATTTAACTTCAGAAAATTATACTTGGTTATCTGTTTTTTGAAAACTTGAAGATTTTCCGAGTGCTTTCACTTTATGATTAAGTCACTAACCAAAATTACTAATTTTACAGTTACCTACTGTATAGTGTATATTTTATAATGATGCTGTCATCATTTAAAAGTTATAAACGAAATAACAGGAAGGTACGTATACAGGGTTGCTGGTAATACGACGGCAATCCGTTTAGGGGATGTAGGGGAGATCATTTGCAACCAAATTATCCCCTATGTCTCATGTGCAAATATCAACCGTTTTCGAGTAATTTGAAATTTTATATTTTTTTCAAGATATCTGCGGTATACAACTTTGAAAAGCTATAAAAAAAAACCAATGCATGAAATATTTTTTTATTATTCTTATCTGTTTGCTTACACTTCAAGACATAGTAATCGATCATAAAAGACAATTATCTTCAATAGTTTTTAAACCAGAGCTACAAATTGTTACGATTTTCATAATTTTGAGCACATTTTTGGACTCAAGTGGTCGATTTCTGCAAAAAAACACAGAAGTACTTTGGGGTCATACAGGGCATTTGGTTGCCAATGATCTCACCTACATGCCCTTAACCGATTGCCGTTATATTACCAGTAACCCTGTATAATTTCAAATTCTAATAACTCCTCCCGGTGAACATTAATATGACATCTAGGGCCTAAAGCGAGAATATAAGCAGAATTCGAAATGTCGAGAAAAAGATCGAGAATTCAATATGTAAGCTTTCTTATTTTCTCAGATCCAACACTGTGATAGCTCAAGATGAAAATCGTCAGGTATATTATGTTTCTTTGAGCTCGTTTGTATTGGCAGACTACGTCGTACTTTCACATAAACCTAGCAAATTCCATACCCACTTCATCATCATCTGTCTAGCCTTTTCTTTTCCCAACTTTATTGGGGTCGGCTTCCATCAGATAGAAGTCTACGTTAAGAAAAGTGCATAAATATTTCACTTTAAGCAACCTCACTTTTTCCACTAAAGCCTGGAAATTCAACTAAATCTTACTGTGAGAGTCAATAAAGCATCATCATCTGCCTAGCCTTTTCCCAACTATATTGGGGTCGGCTTCCAGTCTTATCGGATGCGGCTGAATATCAATATCTTACATGGAGCGACTGCCTATCTGACCTCCACAACCCAGTTAGTACTGGGTAATACGGTACCCCTTGGTAAGACTGGTTGTCAGACTTTTTAGGCCACTGACTACCTAAAGACTGCCAAAGATCTACAAATGACAGTCGGGACCAACGGTTTAACATGCTTTCCGAGGCACGGAGGAAACTCGGTATGTAATGGGTGGTCACCCATCAACAACGACCCGAGCTACTGTTATTATTAAGCCCTGAGCTCCTCAGAGTCAATAAAGCAAAAACGTTTTATTTCCTGGAAGGTAGCCATCGATTTTCAATTAATTATCCTACGTATCCGCCAGTTACGTCATTAACTCAGTGACGTCATTAACCCTCCTTGCGTTACCGTCATTCATAACTCCCTTTGTCTTTTAATGGACGCGAATGAAAGACTTTCGTTAATGGTGGAGGGCCTTTTGTGTTCGACTGTACTTTCGCCTATAGATTTCGTTGGTGTGGAGAATTCTATAGACATTTTGGGTGCATTTTGGTTTCTGTACACTTTTATATTACTGTTATTTTGGTATATTTCAGGGCTTCACGAAAACAATTTTAAGAAATAGTAAGATTAGTTTACTGAACCAGAAAAGCAAAGACTGCTTTGAAGACTACCACGATTTCCAGCAGTTTATATTTTGATATTTCTTGTTTAATAATTTTCTTGTAACCTGTTTATGTAGATGGTATAAGAAATGATTTGAAGAGACAGGAGTGACGAGAGCCTCACTTTCCACTCCAACTTACTTTGATACCTAGTCACCAGTGGTGAAGGTTCCATACAACTCGATTCCTACCGGCTTCCCTTTGAAAACGGGCACAATGAGTATTGCATAGACAAATAATAAAATCACATTAAATATAAAGGGTGTAAAAAGACCCTTAAGGAAGCCGAAAGGCACTTGTTCTCCCCGTCAACGCGATAATTTTTTTGTTCTGGACCATACCTGGGAGCCTTCCAGTTACGGAGATATTGGGAGTCAAAGTTCCAACTTTTTCACAAGTATGTTTTTAAAGTAAGATTTTTACTTTTAAACATGTCCACGACCCACGTACTATTCAATCCATCCATCAGCACAATGTTCTGAGTGCGTCACATCGAGTGCTACCATAAAATATGATATTTCACCCCAAAAAAAAGTCGTTTCCCAGCAAATTTTTTTGCGTAAAGTTACTTAGTTTCTTAGGCTTCGTGAAGGGTCCGTTTACACCCTGTATGTACTTCGGCTTACCTCCTATAAAAATCCTTCACTACTGCTAGTCACCCATTCACCCAAACCTACTCCTTTATCAAGCCCCAAGTCTTCCAGTCTCAAATTCTAGTCAAAGGAGCCAAGTTCGATCGCGGAATGCCCGACCCGTCGCCGTCGGTAACCGGAGCGGATAGAAGGGTGTTGACTCGACGAGGCCGGGGCTTGGAGCCATGTGTCCAGTTCTAACGGTGTAATAGGGTTGAATATCGTCTGGAGTTTTCCTTTACGAACTTAGAAGTACTTTGTGCAACTTTTATAGCTGATCGTACTAAGTTCGAGGTGATAAGAATCGTCTGGTAAGAGTGAAATGTGCTTAAAGTCATTATTTTAGCGTAAACTCTATGCAACGTTGATGTGTTTTTTTCAAAAGTTGCAATCTTAATAACGGCACATTGATTATATCGTTCATTGCAGCAGTGTGTTGATTATGAGAATATGTTTTGCAACGGACACTTCTGAAACAAATTCTAAGGAAACTTCAGGTCATCACCTCATCTATACTTTAATATTATAAAGCTGCAGTGTTTGTTTGTTTGTTTGTTTGAACGCGCTAATCTCTGGAATTACTGGTCCGATTTGAATGATTCTTTCAGTGTTGGGTAGTCCATTTATCGAGGAAGGCTATAGGCTATATATCATCACGCTACGACCAATAGGAGCGTAGCAGCAATGAAAAATGTTGCAAAAAAGGGGAAAATTGTATTTTTAATAACTTGACGCGGACGAAGGTCGCGGGGAACAGCTAGTCTTTTATATAACTCAGATTTCATCCATTTCGATTTTTTCCAGAGACTGATTAGTCTCATCACAAGTGTTGCAGAATGAACCTTCACGTTACAAATATGGCGCTCCAATCAGCCCATCTATCCCATATCTTTCATGCTTCGCTATGCGCGGCACGCGAAGCGCTAAGTGTAATTAAAACCATTCAGCTCAATGGAACTGATGCTAATAAGACTTCAGCCTTACTTGGGAACTGCATAAGTAGGTACAGTGAAGACAAATCCTTGTTTCTATTTTAATGTTATTTCCAGTTAAACGAATATTAACTTTGTACTAGTGTAAATAAACAGAAGTTAAAATAACAGAAGTTGTTAAGTTATGTCCACAACCGGTCTGTCAAGAAAATCATGAAAAAGAAGTAACAAAGATATTGGTGATTTCAGAATTACTAGCTTTATTAAAATAGTTATAAGAATTGTTTGAAGTTGTAGCGCAAATTGAATTTTATAAATTGGTGTTTAAGTACTTTTTCCAAGAACACATTTGTTCACATTTTAGGAAACTAAATTGCGATTGAAATTAAGATACTTGTTCTGAGAAAAGTAAGGAGGTGCCATTGACAACGTCTAGAGGCGCTAGATGTGTTAATAGAACTTGGAACTGTAACGTGGTTCGTGAAAATGGTTTGAGTTAGTGAAGTGAATTTAATTAATGTATTTAAATTGCAGCTGTGAAATTAGTTCATGGAAAGCTTAGGCAAATAAAATACAAGACTTATACGAATGTCTAGGTAGAATGATAGTTTGTGGCATCTTATATGCCAAAAGGCCAGGCCGAGTTAGCTTTAATATATGTCGGATCCGGTCGTTAGTACGGACATAAAATGAATCGCCAAACACGCCAGCGGGCACTGGTGACATAACGCGACCTACTTACCAGTCTACGCGCACCGCAGCGTGTTTGTACAGAGCCCTGATGTTCAGCTCGAGGTGAGGGCGGCATTCAATGTCTGATCACAGCGGAGTTGAGACGTTTTGGAACTGTACCAGATTCATTGTGCCCCGTGTTATTGAGTTACGTTGTAATCACGATTAATTCTTTAGTTTTGCTAGAAACAGTGTATCGCATCCAGTGTGTTTTCATAGCGCGAAACCCATCGTCTGCCCACATGATGTACGAGCCGAACGGAATAGATCCTGACATATCCGACATAATTATACATCTGCCTCTAAGAGACAGATTTTTTATTTCTTCTTAAACATACATTCTACCTACAGATAACTAAGTCGAGTTTTACAACACTTTTTTTCCTGTTGCAAGGTAAGTATACTTGTTCAGTGTACTTTTCTTTCTAGTTTTAGTTGCTTTTATCTTGTTGCAATGTTATAGTCGACAGCAAAATTTAATTAAAATTGAAAACTTAATTATGTTTGCGGTCAATAATTTCACATTAAACACAAAACGAATATTAAAACCGATTCCAATAAAACAAACAACAAGGGAACACGAGTTGTAGCGTTTAATCTCACCTGCATTATTTATATCATATCAATTAATATGCGCACAACATTCACATCCAGTATGAATGATAAATATTGATAATGCGGCCATTATTCTGGCCAGTACCAACAGCAAGTACTAGTGGCTAGTAATAGTGCAGGTATGATAATGTAGTACTAGCTATAAAGTATTTACTGTGTGATCAAGCACTCGCTCTTTATATATCTTATTGTAACATTATCTTAGTGAAAACAAAAGCATTAAATTTTCATCAATATTATGTAATTAAATTGAAGGCGTTATTCATATTACAGATAATAATAACAAATGCAATTAAAACATTAATAAGAAATAAAATCAAATATTTGAATTTGTAGATTTATTGCATTTTCGGTTCTAAATTCATTCATATCACGGTGTATGGTTGTTTTAACGCGTAGCTTTTTAATCATAACTAATGCCGTCATCTTCATTTCTGAGTACAATTCCCCCTGAAAATTACCAATTTTTTTTCATCAAGTCAATGTCAATCAAACACCAAACGAGCATCCAGCACTATAAAACAATAACCAAATCAAAAATTAAAATCATTGGTGCACAGACAAATGTTGTCGACAGTACATTGGAAGGAGGAAGTACAAATAAAGTGGTACGTAGAAAGTGTACCCTGGCAGCTGGCCAGGGTGATGAGACAAACAAGAATATCAGCGGTAAATCCCGGCTTGGTAATCTGGAGAAAGTTTGTTTTGCATAAGAAAAGTATTTGTATGTACTAAAGAATAAAATCAGATGCATTACCCACCAAACTTGACAAGAAAAGCCGATTTAATTGATTGAAAGTACAAATTGTTAACTTAACCTTCATAACAATACCATCACGTCTTATAAATCTATTCAAATACCTTTCTTAAAAAAGGTTCTCAAACATAAAAAGTTTGCATTCAATCTAAGTTCTAAAAGATAAAATAGGCTGTTTGCATGAAAAACTAGAAAACGCCATATGAAATTAAAAACAAAATGATAGAATACTTTTTTTTTCACTTTTATGTCATCTAAACAATTTTTTCGAGAACTGCAGCCAGTTTTATTTTTTAATTGTCGTCAAAGAAGGTTTCTTTCTAGTTCAAGCTATGAGATGAGGTCGTAACATGTATATTGTATGTAGGTTTGTTTGTGAAACATTATTACAGTTACGGAAAGGTTCATTATATACTTAAAAGCTTCATACATCGAATATTAGTAGTACTAAATGTTCGATGTAAGAGTTTAACATAATTTTCAGTCTGTTTTCACAGTTTTATTCATGAGCATTTTTTGTTTCCTTCCTTAAAATATCTGCTGTAGCTGCTAGCAATATATCTCTTAACATAGCTAATGTTACACTTCAAATAATAAAATCTCGCTCAAGAATCCATCATTTTCCCGCAGTTTTCCCAAGACGTTAGCAACACAAAATGGAAGGCAGTTGAAAGCGGGCGCGCGGTGATTTTTCAAACGAACGCGGTTCCGAGGTGTCGGTGTAATTGCCCTACTTTTACACAGGAAGCCGGCTTTACATTAATGTTGAGATATTGATAAGAGTGATAAGTCATTCGGAGACTAATGGATTTGATTGAAAGGCGGAAAGAATTAACTTTCAATATCCTTTGACGCTTACGTCAAAGTTTTGATGAATTTTGTTTTAAACAAACCAGGCAATGGAAGAGCTTTGATAACATTCTTCTAACTGTAATGAATAATAAACACATTACCCTCCTTTATGCGCGCAGTCGGGTAAAAAGAAAATGTATGGTGCAGTGTCCATTGACGCTTTAATAGGAGTACTGATGAAGTTGGAGTACCTACACAAAACACGCAATAAAAACTTTTTGACAGAATTAATCTCACTCAAATGAGTTCTTTGTACAAAAGGAATGGACATATTAATTAGAAGTCTTGTATGAACAATACAGTAGGAAAAGCAGCCTAACAGTTAGCGAACATTCATCTCTTCACGTTCTTCTGAAGAAATATTATACCAGCCCTGAATGTGTTAATGGCGTAAGTTCGTGTGTTAAGAGAATTAATAGTTGTTTTCTAGTATTTATGCTTGTGGGTATAGTTTGGTATAAACTTGTAATAGAGAAATAATGCCTTTTAATGGAGCTTAAACTCGGTTCTGTATTTTAGGAACCAAAGAAATTCCGAAGCCAAGCTTTTTCCCAAATGTGTTGGGGTCGGCTTCCAGTCTAGCCAGATGCAGCTGAACACCAGTATTTTACATGGAGCGACTGCCTATCTGACCTCCACCACCCAGTAAGTACTGGGTAATACGATACCCATTGGTAAGACTGGTTGTCGGCTTAACGTGCTTTCCGAGGCACGGAGGAAACTCGGTATGGAACGGGTGGTCACCCATACACGGACCAACCTAAGCAAGCGCGATTTAATCTAAAGATCGACGCGAACTGTTGTTATTATTTAGCCACGAGCTCCTGGTAGGCTACAAATCTACACTAATATTATAAAGAGGAAAACTTTGTTTGTTTGTTTGTTTGGTTGTAATGAATAGGCTCAAAAACTACTGGACCGATTTTAAAAATTCTTTCACCATTCGAAAGCTACATTATCCACGAGTAACATAGGCTAAATTTTATTTTGGAAAAAAATAGGGTTCCGTAAGATATTTGGGTTTTTCGGACACAAAGTGTAAAAAATCAACCAGAAAAGTTACTTATTTTGCGTACGCTGCCTAAACTATAAAAGATAGAACCACAAAATGTTCAAATTAATTGTAGATCTTATAAATATCTACAAAAAAGTCCGTGACACACTATACCTATCTATGTCGAGTGAGGCACAACAACCATTTTTTTATCTTGAATTTTTTTTGGACTAAATTTAAACGCATTTATTTTACTCATGCTATAATCCTTATCAAAATAAATTATTTCCTCACTAAGTACAGTTTATGTAGATAATATTTGGTCTTTGAATGATTCAAATTGGACGTTTGGTTTTGAAGTTATGGCGAAATTAAAATATTACGATTTCTGCTGCACGGCCCGTTGCGAAGTGTGCCAAGGCGGGGTGCGCGTGCGGGAGGGGAGTTTGGTACCCGCGCGGCTCAGACGCTAACCCATTACTCACCGTCCACAGGCCCGCACCTACGGTGGCCGGTAGCCACCACGTGGCCCCCGACGCCCGGTGCGTCCCCCGCGGCTGCTGGGGCGAGAGATTCTCTCCCTCTCACGTCCCGCCACCTCCTTCGCTAGCATGACTGCTTCGCAGAAGGAGGTGACGGCTTCCCATTCCCTCTCGCTCCGGACCATGGCCTGAACCAGGGCCGGGCGCGAGAGGTCGCCGCCGCCGATCGCCGCTACGTGGACACGGCGGAGCTCCGCCCAAGCGGGGCAGACCTCCAAGGTGAGCGCCACCGTCTCCTCCGGACGCTCCTCACAATGATAGCACCCGGGCGTTTCCTCCCGCCCGATTCGGTGCAGAAACCTCGCGAAACAACCGTGTCCGGTGAGGACCTGCGTCAGGCGGAAGGTGAGGGTGACGTTGCGCCTCTCTAGCCACTCCTCAAAGAGGGGACTTATCACCACTACTGTGGCGTGCCTTGCACTGGGTTGCGACAGTCGCTGTCTCCATGTCGCCATGAGATCGCGTCGGAGGTTTGTCCGCTGAGCGGTGATTTTCCACGGCAGCGGAGTTTCCCCCCGACGTAGTGCCTCCGCGTGCCATTCAAGCAGGCGCGCGAGGACTATCGCCTCCAGATCCGGCTAGGAGGCTCGCCGCCTCGCGGGAGGTCGTGCGGTACCCCCGGATTAGCCTTACGGGTACCACCTTTTTGGGCGCGTTCAGGTAGTGGGTGGCACGCCGCTTAATTGAACGCGCCCACACCGGGGCCCCGTAAAGGGCCATGGACCGCATGACCCCCGCGTAGAGCCTACGGCAGGAGGCGTTTGGACCCCTCAGGTTGGGCAAGAGCCGCTTGAAGGCAGCCCCAGCCCGTTTCAGTTTGGGAGCCAAACGTCGGAAATGCTCAACAAAGTTCCACCGGCTGTCGAGGACGAGTCCTAGGTACTTCAAAGTCGACTCGACGCCGAAGGGAACCCCTCCTACCGTCAGCATGGATCCCGACGGTGGCGCATTCCGAGGCCTATGAAAGCACATGGCCTCAGATTTGTGCAAAGCCACCTCGAGACCCAATTACCGGATCCTCTCAACAACTATCGGAACTGTGGGGAACCCCCTTAATCTGTTATTTTTCAATTATTGTATAGAAATCGTAAAGCGGTTCACAGAATACATCTACCTACCAAGTTTCAACGGTTTAGTCCGAATAGTTTCGGAATAAAGTGGCTGTGACATTCAGACGGACAGACAGACAAGACGAATCTATAAGGGTTCCGTTTTTTGCCATTGGGCTACGGAACCCTAAAAATCGTGTTTGGGCTCATTTCATACACCTTGATGAGAACTTTAGAATTAGCTGGAGTATGACTTTCATTGAGAGTCTGACGATGGAGCGGAGGGCAGCTGCAATAGGACCTCAAAAGTTTACAGCATCTATATCGTGTTCGGGCTCATTTCATGCACCTTGATGAGAACTGTAGATCTAGCTGGGCTCTGGCTGTCATCGAGTGTCTGAGGATGAAGACGTAAAGGCTGTCGAGGGCAGCCCTTATTTGTAAAAACATAATAAGAATAGTTAAGTGATTCTTATTCTGTATTGTACACAAAATAAAAAACGCCGAAAATTTATTCCTTTTGAGAGCTTCCGTTGCGTCCGCTGCGTAAACGGTTAAAGTTACGCAGCAATCATGTATGACGGAATTGTTCCTTTTAAAAGTTCTAAAAAAAGTCCGTGATAGCATATGTATATCTTTTAACTTACACACTCATCTTTTTTATGGTTCTCAATTTTCTTCAAAAATTATGCATTATTTTTGCAAAGGTGTTTTTGTACACATGGTATTTATCCTTATCCAAATAAATACGTTATTCATGAGAAGTATTTAATTTTGAACGAATCTGCTCTAACATCATTTGATTCCAATGAATATCTTATTCATTTTCATTATGTGTGTGATGTGCTCCTTTAGAATTGTATAATAGGTGCCTACGACCCACCCTCTCTAACCCTCTCTTATGTGACGCAGACGAAGTTGCGCGGGTCAGCTAGTATCAAAATAAATACAAGAATGTATTAATTTATAACAAACTAGGTATTCAGCCGCCACTTTCATGGAGAGAAGACCAAAATATAACGTAGAAAACACCTACAATTCCATTATTTATATTCAAATACCTGGTGCAAATAGTTCCACTCAGCAAACTAATGCTTTCGTATGGAATAGCCCAGCAATATCAAGTGGTGCATGTTATCGATATAAATATGTGGTCTGTGGGCCGGCCATCGACAACTTGTGAACTGCCGAGCGAATGTGGAGCCAGTTAAACAACTTGGCCCAACTCTGGTGAGTGCGCTTCTACACGTGTTGAGCCTGTTTTAGGTGTGGTAACCGATAAAATTGTCGTTTTAAAGGTTCGATTTTTAAAATGTTTTTTTTTTTTTTTATTTGGGAAAACAAACGGTTACACATTACAATATTTAAATACAGAATTAGAGCTAGGATGTGAGTAAATGTATAAACCAACGACATTTTTCACATATATATATAAAAACAATGCGACTTGCGCTTACAATTAAATGCAAACAATAAAATGACGTAATGTGATAATGTTAAACAAAGCAGGCATGCAAATTAAAAATGAAAAAAAGTACATGAAATGATAGTACTCTAGTTTAAGAGTTGAAAGCGTCCTGTTAATTAATTCCGAGATTTTAAAAGAAAATGTATTTTTTGTTGCACGATGTTTTATAAACAAGAAAACATAGTCATAATACCTCGATTCTGAGTACTGGGATATTTTCAGAAGATGATTCCTTTTCCAAAATATTGCTTTCAGTATTGACTACCCACGTGGATGAGCAAGCGAGTGAAAAAACGACACTAAAATTGTTTCTTTGAAGACTATTCATACGTTCCAATCGCTGAAATACAAATGTATTTTCATTTCGTGAATGAGAGTTTTTTATGACGTCTCACTTAGTAAATACGAATGCGTGAAAGAAAAAGATTATGAATCATTTCAATATTTGTTTACACCATATAACTACTACACTAATCAAATTAGGAAGTTGAACTAACGTAAGGTTTCCAGCACCAAAACCTTGTCACTGAAGAATCTGCTTCGTACGAACTGAATAGTGGGGAAGCTGCTTAACGACTGACTTTTTTCGTAGGTTCATTGTCTCGGCGCTTTTCTGGTGGTCGCCACTATTGATTCAGGCTTTCAGGAGTTGCAGTGGTTTGGGTTGTGTGGCGGGCTTGTCACAATAAAAAAAAAACTACTGACAGTCCCAATGTCATTAATTTCGACAGTTAAATAATATTCAATGCGTTATTTACGTTGTCTAGCTGACGACGGGGTGCAGGATCTCAAACAATTATAAGTTTTTAAACTGTCATGGTTACAGGATCATCACTAACTCGGAGACGGGATATTTACCATGTTCACTGCTTTGTTTGAGTGACAGTGAGTTTCGTGTGTCGGGGACAGATTCGAGTTGCGAGTGACAGTGGTAGTGGTACTGAGTGCAAAAAATGGACAAGAAAGTGGTTAGACCGATTTGTCTGTTTATAAACACCCACCCCCAATAACCTCAAAAAATTATTTTGAAAAATCTCATTTAACAAAGTAGCCCCATCAAAACTACACAAAATCATACAAACCTCCTTACAACATAACACATAAAAGGTACAACACGAGCGACACACGTGCCACCTTTTCCGTGCAGCTCATTAATCAGGTGCTCAGAGGCGAATGCATGCTGATTACCGATGCACCTCACTCCTTGTGAGCTCACCACATCGCTATCAAGACAACCGTGCCAAGGGAAGATGCCTCAGGCCAACACCTGCACGTAAAGGACGTAATCTTTGGCACGTAATATGTAATCAACATCTTCATAACATCACGCCTGTAATCCCCGAAGGGTTGGGCGGAGGTGTACCTTATCATCCACGTTTTATTTTTAGTCTCGTGTAATAGGGGGCGAGCTTATTGCCATCAAACGGGCACAAATCCAGACTCCGTGGTTACTGAGAAATTCCGAATGGAAAAACTCAATAACACTGCCCGACCTGGGAATCGAACCTGAGTACTCGTGCTCAGCAGTCGCGCTTTTGATCACTAGACGAATGAGGCAGTCAATGATAATATATTATGTGCAGTCTTTTAACCGCTATTTTACCTGTCTTTGGATGACTTTCAATATTACAATGAACTTTATGTTCATAGCATTTAAGTCCTCTGTTTAGTTGCAGTCATTGACAAGTCTGTCAAAATTACAGTGGCCTCTATTCTCGTAACAATAAGGTTGCTGGTCCATTGCAGCTGTCACAGGTAAAAACTATGATCGGACTGTAATTTGCCATTCCTAACTCAAATGTGGGTGTCAGGACTTAACACACGAGTTTCGACTTAACGTTTATTATGTATTTTTATACAAAATTGGCAGTTGTTTGTTTTTTTTTGTAATATTTCGGGCTAATACACTACTTCTTCTTCTTAGCGTGTCGATGGCAATCTAAATTGTGTCGGCCCAGAACTGAGCTACTACTTTGGCGCTTTCGGTAGCGTCCATCTGTTCCTGTAGTGAACAAACAACAGGGCACGCAGGACACGATATTAAGTGCCCCATTGTTTGTGGAACAGCACCACATTTACACTCCAGGGCAGAGTCATTAATGAATCTCCACCAGGTTTGCTGCGGCCGACCTGGGTCTGGAGTCTATTTAAAGACTTCTTAATACACTACTTACATTGGTGGAAATTATTCTATGCAAATGCATTAGTTAGTTTGGCTTTCTAACTGTGGAGAATACAGTAACCGTAGTTCTGCGAAAAGCTCTTAAGCTTACACACAACACATATTTTAGTTTATTATCTCTAGCTCAAGTCCAATCCTTCGGGAAATTAACGAAGATAACTTCCACAATACTGTAGATTTTCCTTTAATAACAGTCTTAGAATATACCAGTATTAAGTTCATGATTTGAGTCAAGCCACTTTTGTCTCTGATTTTCTCTTCAATACTTTCAGCACCGGATTGATAGATAGGCAGTCGCTCCATGTAAAATACTGGTATTTAGCTGCATCGGGTTAGACTGGAAGCCAACCCTAACATAGTTGGGAAAAGGCTAGGCAGATGATGATGACTTTTAGCACCCTTTATAAGTACATGCTACACCCACCCAGTTCTTGAACTGCGAATTTAAAGTTGTGATCTGATGAATCGCCCAAAGCTATCCTAAAGAAGCGTTTGACAAATTCTCATCTTCACACTCTGGAACCGGGTGCTAATCTCTTTTCGTTTAAGTAGACGATAACTAATAGTTTGTAAGACGTCGTCTACAACATGTCGTCATTTAATACATGTCCCACAAGATTCTGTAAAAGTGCTCTCAGATATTAGACCATCCATCATCGCTATCGTCTTGACACATTTCACAAGTACTAACCCAATACATTACGATCGTCTAATAAAATGGCGCTATGATTAGACTCTCGATATGCTTAGTTTTTATTACTTTTTATCATGAGCCTTATGTGTCGCACTGCAGGGCAAAGGCCTCCCTTCCCTCTTTCCATTTTTCTCTGTCTTTGGCTATTTGGGTCCGATCCTTTTAGTAAGAGTCCAGCTCGTCAGGCCATCTCCTTCTGGGCCTACCGCTTCATCGGGTTCTGTTGTTCGGAACCCAATCTGTTGCCATTCTGACCCAATTTTGATGCGACATATGGCAGATGTGGCCTGCCCAGATTCATTTTAATTTGGCGATATGAGTATGTTTAGTAATTCAGTGAAAAATTGTAACTGGCGATCTGTTTTACTTTTATTGAAGAATTTTTATCTTATCGATGACTTGAGCCCTCGTGTCAAAATTAAACAGTGTCTAGGCAGGCATAGACATAGACATGTTTTATTATAATGATGATGGAAAATTCAATAGTTAAAGCTTTTATCAATCATGTTGAAAGTTTTTGTTAAAGTACGATACGCTTTGAAAGCGGGCGCCACGTGTCTACTAGACCCTCTGGTGTAGGTCGAGGAAATCCGCTGGACCGGTCCATGCGACGGTGCTTGAGTAAGGTCGATACGACGACGCTTTAGGACGGTCTATGTTCAGCTGAAAGCTGTCTTTCATCTGAAATGATGATGAGGGCATTTATCGGTTCAATAGAAAAAAAAGAAAAGGCATTTAAGATTCAATTTAAACGAATTCCAAAGTGCCAATCGTCCACAGCTGTTAAGAACGAGACCAGCTGTTGCACCGAGTCTATTATTACGTCCAGAACATTCACAAATAACAATAATATAAACATTTACTCGCTATTATTGTCGACGTCGCCTTATCTGCTAGTCAGCTCCTCTTACAGACGGTCAATAGCTCTGCCTGTCCCAGTTTGTATTTATATCGTAACTTGACGCCTGCAGTCTTAGTTGGGTAAGTAGAGGTCCTCTTATATTGCATCACTACAGCATAATTCGCTGTTGTGATGAAGAGACCATTTCAGTGCTTTAGGAGGAGCTCGTGGCTAAATAATAACAGCCGCTCACCTAGGTTGGTCTGTGGATGGGTGACCACCCATTTCATACCGAGTTTCCTCCGTGCCTCGGAAAGCACGTTAGCCCCGGCTGTCATTTGAAGATACGTTACTGAAAGTCAGTGGCCCGAAAGTCTGACAACAAGTCTTACCAAGGGGTATCGTATTACCCAGTACTAACTGGGTTGTGGAGGTCAGATAGGCAGTCGAGATTACAAATTGACATTGATTATGACGTATTCCAAGAGTTCTACATTTACTTGTAAGTAATTGTATTTGATTAAATTCTTTACTATCGCAAATGTTTATCGAGGGTCTTATCAACAAGAAACAAATAACACGCAGAGGAGTTTTTTTGCCTAAAGTTAACCTGAGCAAAGACTACCCTAGCGTAATTTGTTTCTACATAAATTAATCAAGAGAGAATCGATCGTAATATAAAGCTTTATTTCTCTATCGTAAACGAAGCGCTTTAAACTAAAACACGATCTATTCACGTACAATCGCATCCAGCGGTCCTCGATCCCTATAATAAATCACTAAATAAAAATGAGTTGGCATTTAAAAGTGGGTGCATCTTGCGAGAGTGTCACAGTCGGGGAAACGCGGGAAACTCTGCCTATTATAAATAAACGTAAAGTTTCTCATTCACAACGTTATTTCGGGCACACGTAACGTGGATGCACGTAATGGACGCCCACTGCTCGTGATGCCGACGTTTTAGTGCGGGGGCCAAGTCCGCATTGACATATTGCTGTTGTTTTGACATATTGGAAGAAGAAAAGTTATTTTACATTTTTTTCAGATAAACTAAAGCGCTAGTTTGAATCGGAACGTCTAATAAAAAGAGTCTCCCAATATTTTTCGAATTTACGAAAAACAAGTTTCGTAAATCAGCAGGATTTTACCTACATTTTCCAATTTTCACGAGCTAATTACTACTCATACTTTTAGACGTCCTCATTAGTCATTAATTCATTTTGTTTAACATAGGCACAATAATAATGGTACATCAAGGTAATAAAGAGTGCGTTATATTATGAAAGAGGGCGTACAAAATGTTTGTAAGAAATTAAGAAATCAAGGCAGGCAAGTTTCAATAATAAAATAAGCCTGGATCTCATCATCATCAACAATAACTTCTCAATATAACAAGATGAAATCCGTCAACAGCACAGTTAATCCATTTAGTAGACAAGGCCGTCCAGATTCCGGGTGCAATGCTATTAGTCTCTTCCATTTCGGTAATGCCGTCTTTTGTTCGCGTCACGACATTTTCTTCGTTTTTTCTTTGACGTCCATGGAAAGTTTTCCATTGAGAGACGCATTCATTTAAACAGCGCCCTAAGAGAGCGGACAAGCTCGTGGATTATAATATTTTTTAGTTACAAAATAAGTTTACTTAACAAGTGCAGAGAGATAAAATACCACGAAGATCGATTATTATCTAATCATGCCTATCTATCAAACAAACTAAGTGTTTTCTTATTTGCAAATAGGATACGGTCCGTCTAAAATACAAATATTTAATTGACAATAATATTGATTATTTACGATACCGATCAGGATTAAATAAACGGAAAATTGAATAAACGAGATCTTTACACATAAAAAATATTACGTAAGCGCATGATTAGGTATAATGTGCAAATTAAAAAAAAAACTGATTAATTTAGTCAATTACAAATAGGAGGGTAAAGACAGCATGATTATATGTCTAAGTATGAGCAGACTTTAATCATTGCTCGTTGAAGTAAGATGAAAACTAACTACATACAGATTACACAGTCACCTGACTGGACTGTCGCCATCTTAGAGGCCACTCCTTAATAGACATCAGCGCGTCATTTGGCGAGAGTGTCATTACCGTCCCGAAGCAATTCCGAAGGGTTTCTTGTCATACAATCGAGTTGTACGACACTGCCGACACTCGCTGACACTCCTGACACTCTTGAAACAACGCCAGATTGCATTGACAGTTGTTAATGATACGCTACGACACGACACGGAAAAAGAATCGGATTTTGTTGAAACACTTTTTGTGAGCGACTGTACGTACTTAACGAATAGAATGGTCGTTCGAAATAATTATTTCAATCTTCCTTAAAGCTTTTGAAATTGGATGGAAAATTAGATCGCTTTTAGTAATTTACTTAGGTACTTATATATTTTTACTACCTACAATACAAAGTCAAGAACGATTATAAACTAATTTCTTGATAATCAATACAACAATTACCTACGTGGCTACGTACAATGACAACACAGTATGACAAGTTAATCCCTTGACTAATCACATTAAATCTCAGGCGAATAATCATAATAATTGGCTCAGATTATTGTAGAAGGAAACCCATTAATCTAACCATTCATATTAATAACAAGGAACACATACTATAGTAACTACACTTCGCAGGGTTCAATCGAAGTTTCTGCTAAGCATTGCTATGCGTAGGTTAGTGATAGATAAATTCTCGATACTTAGATCGAAACGCGTCATGTACCTTGTACCGTCATATTGTAGGTGTTGATCATAATGTTGTTGCAACGAACAGGTGATCAAATGATCACCTGTTCTTTCTTTCTGTATGGTATTTCTGGTATTTTTGGCGTTGCTGTATAAATATAAGAAGTAGAAATATAAGAAGGTTCCAGTTAACAACAAATCAACAAATCTGATATTCCAGATGAGATTTTCAAATCTATTCGTTTTTTTTCTGAGAGCTTTACGACTTATCCGATTGAATAGGCCTCCAAATCTAGAAATATCATGTTAGATTCAAATAAATACCATAAACCATTTTGAAATTTACACAACGCATTTAAAGTCGAATATAGATTTTCAGGTCACTAAAGCTACCATCAAGCATCAATTCATCACACAACGTCTTGCTCTATATGGCAGAGCGCTTCAAATACATGTATTTCGATATTTAATGTTGATAAATAATGTACCTAAGTAAACATATTTACCTACGACCAGCAGATACGTATATAGTTTGTTGTCATAAGTATATCAGTACATTATTTACAAAGTCGGTGCAATTATTGATTATTTTGATTTACTCAGCACAAGTATCGTTATATTTATTTTATATTCGTTCCACGTAATATTCTGCCATTTATTTTTAAATGACATTCTTTTGAGTACCTAAGCCAAAGAGATTCAAAATACTTATAGAGCGGACATTGGGTATATTTTCATACAAAAATTTTGATCCCGAACAATTTCGTTTGTGACTCGAATACGCTACCTGACAAGCGGGTGTATGACACTAGACAGAACGATTTATTACTAAGTAGTAACAAGTATTGGATTACGATTTTCTTCGTGTTGTCCCGTCTATTGCACGTAAATATTTGAATGTCTTTGACCTAAAGCATACAAGAAATGTGGTCTTTCTTTTACCCATTCCAATTTTCCAGAAGCCTGTTTTTGGTCTTTCAAAAGTAACCCGAAATTTCAACTGTGAAGATAATCATAACTCTATGTTACGTCTTTATCACTATATGTTCATAATCAACAAGGTAGTAATTGGTAAATAATTGCTGGCATATTCATGAGGCTTGTTTGACGCAAACAAATAAATTAATAATACCATAAGTTGTTGGAAACTTAGATAATTGTATGGAAGGCGTAATTTCAGACAGTAAAACAAGTTATTATCTAGGACTTCCAAGTTAATGTTGTTTCACAAAGCCCAAAATAATATGACCTGTCTAAGTGGCGCTGCTTGCCAAGGTAAATGTCAGTTAGATGTCAAACACAGTACATTTTACAATTAGTGCTTTATTTTTCCCGAGGCCAAGATATACTGGACAGGTAGTATTCGTATTACAAGTTATGCCAGTTGATATAACACACGTGTAAGTAGTAGAATCTAATAAATATTCAAAGAACAGTTTGCTGCCGATGTCTGATTGATATCATCCTCCGCGCGACGCACTAGTCATCATAATAACTGGGCAGGTACATTAGGTATGTTCTTGTTTTATTAATTAGTTCTTTGTTGACCGCAGGGCTAGGTCGACAGTTCACCAATTATATTTCCTTTAAGACATTATCAATATTCTGCTATGTTAACAGTGGGGTCCTTTATTGCTAAAGAAATCTGTTCCTAAGGCTTAAGATATTCTACATAATTTACCCAAAAAGTATTCGAGCAAAAGAACAGTAAATTCTATTATTCTCGTCAAAATGTCTTTATCAAACTCCGCGAAATCCTTTATCATAGACAAAATCCATAACAAATAGTTTAGCCCGAGCCGAAAACAAAAAAAAAACATTCGCCTTTGAATTTGGAACGTCGTAAATCTCTAGGGCCCTTGGCTGTTTGCTGGATTCTATGATAGCACAAATTTCAATTTGTGCAGTCCCATTTTTTACAACAAAAGCCTGATATTACCTTACTACGGCCGCTCGTAAAAAGAATATAAAGGCTCTTGCTTTCCTTTAGACATTTAAGGACTTTCTTACATAATGTTTAGGGTATGATTTCACATAAAAAATGGAGCATAATAGTGACCAGCCAGAAAAGCGGAAGTAAAAGAACTCCTTTGCATTTATTTTTGTATAAAATGTCTCCCATTTTGTTCTTACGAGAATGCTTATTTTGCAAATAGAGAGCCTTCAGGCAAAGAATATAAAAAGGAGTAGTTTATTGTGGAAAGAAAAATTACTTTCATTTTTCTAAAAAATTATTATGTATACAGTACTTACATAATATTTTTACAGAAAATCCCCATCACTCGTCACCAGCCATACTAAAGGATTTTTATCTACTAGGTATAATAATTCATCAGGGATAGGGTTGGGGGTGGTGTGGTTGTACTAAAGGGACACCTCTGTCTAACCCTTCGAAAAACACAGGGGTGAAATTATGGTATGTTCATAATTCTTCAGAACCACTTCATAATCTCAAACAAATTGCCTGAAAAACGACTGATTTTAATTTATGTTTCCGTTACAAACCGGCCAATGCATCAATGTTATATTGATATAGTGAGCAGAACTTAATTGGAACCTCACAAAACTGTTCATCTGGGGCTCCCTGCTAATTGGCAATCAACGACGCATCGCCCGCCGTCACAGACATAACCAGACTGGAATGTACACTGAATGCAAGTAAAGTAAAGAATGAAAGCGTTTATTTCCCAAAATAACAATATAATACAAAATAAAGAAAAATACAAAATACAAATACATAATTCCATAATATTTTCACGCACATTACAATACCAATTCATAATTACATTCTATAAGTGAAGAAGTGAGAGAGAGAGAATGAGTGAGTGAGTGTGTGTGTGTGAGTGTTTATTATTACGACATAATAAGAAGATGAAGTATAGGGAAGCTAGTTTACGTTTGCAAAGGCATTCGTACACAGACTTTCATAATCACCACTACACTATGTGCTGTTCGGTTCAATGAAGATTTCAGGTTACACTTGCATCAATTTTTCTTAACAGTACGTCACATTGGTCCTCCTGCATGCCCAATTTCAAATCAGTACATAAGTATTTTCTGACTTGTTTTAAAGAAGCTTTTGCCATTGGCTTCCCCTGGTGGAGGTAGAAAATATCCCACGGGTCAAACTTAACTAAGTTTACAGACAAGCATACAGACGAGGTGCTTTCGCATTTATAATATTAAAAAAGTAATGATGGTGACTGCCTCATTGGTCTAGTGGTAGCAAGCGCGACTGTTGAGCGTGGGGTCCTGGATTCGATTCTCAGGTCGGGCAAAGTGATATTTCCTAGAGGTTTTTTCCATCAGAAATTTCTCAGTAGCAGCCACGGTGTTTGGTCCTATTACATAGGACTTAAACATAACTGGCGAATTGTGGGTCTACTATTAGGTATAGGTATACCTACACCCCTACCTAACCCTTTCGGAGTTACATACGTCATGCTATGTTATGTAATGATAATGACTACCTCGTTGCCAAACAGTTTCATTGTAACTAAGTACACAAAAGTAGCCCCACGTTCGCCTGTTTATAGTCACGTTGTTCCAAGTTACAGCTGTGTGTACCCCACGGCGGCTCGTGTTTGAGTTGGGGAAAAGTACTACAAAACTAATTGTTACTCTGTTACCCTTGTATCACGGAATAAGTAGGGAAGGGGGAGTGAACAAAGTTAACCTAAGTACACTTTATGCAAAGAAATACTCGTCAAAAAATGGTTTCACGATTTGTGTGTTTAGTTGTCTACAGAGGCCATAGCACGAACGCGATTTAGGTAAACGTAACGTAAATACGTCAATTTTAAAATTAATAATACTCGTTTTACATATAATACTTTCATAATTTTAAGAATGTATGGATGATACTGATTGTGCTTGTTGCAAACAATTCAACTAAAATACTAGTGGATAATTGTATTTTCGATTCAAAAATCGAAGTTTACGCCGCGCGCTCGTGGTA
Organism: Noctua pronuba; assembly: GCA_905220335.1. Lineage (NCBI taxonomy): Eukaryota > Metazoa > Arthropoda > Insecta > Lepidoptera > Noctuidae > Noctua > Noctua pronuba. The sequence goes on from LR999894.1 coordinate 12,874,736, forward strand.
GGAACTAAATGTATTCGTTTCTTGGCATATTTGAGACTTTAAAAACTTTATCAAAAATCTTCAATTGTTTATGAAATTAATGTTTAGAGTTATAAAAGAGATTTCTGGCGCGTGGCCCTATTCGAATGTAACGCCATCATTTTGTATATTTTCTAAACACTACCACAAAACAATTTCAAAAATGTTTACCGACAACCGATAACGCACCATGTCAATGTCATATAAGTGCCAAAAGCTAGTCGCTTTTATCAATAATATTTAAAAAATACAAGAGCTTCCTACGTGTAACAAATGTTTTAATTGAAGAAAAACAAAACGGTAATTAAAACAGATTTGTTCCAATATTAATTATTATAATCAGTGTACGATACCATACATTAACAACGTGTTTGTTTTAATTATGGTTAAATAAACTTTGAATATTTAGCACACGTTAATTGCAAAACAGCAATTAATTAATTATTAATAAAAAATCGAAACAAAAATACTGTGTCGTTCTTTATTAAAACGGACATCATTAGCTAGACTAAAAACAACACTATTATTAATATGTTTAACCATAAAAACATGTACTAGAATGTTTATTAATTTTACATAGGTACTACGTACTCCCGAGTCCACTGAGGACCTCACTTATGCCCTAAGTAATTAGGTAGAGAAGTGGTCGTCAGTGGACTCGGTAGTACCTCACAAACCTACAGATATTAGTATCATTTAAATTGTTAAACCTTTTGTGTAAGTACCAACCAAGAATTACTTTCCATGCAAATATATATTACTGGATTAGACTGGACAACGCGAACAGAATCAGCAAGAGCCAAGTGATTGTGATACATGTGTGATGTAGATACATGTGTAAAGTATCAAACTTGGCAAATGAGGATACATTTGCTAAATGGACTCGCTGACATGGAACTGCGTTTTTCCATGACATTTACTTCTAGCCTTACTAACTGATAGCCTTTATATAGTATCTAAAATCTTTTTGTTCACATACAATATTTTAACAAACTAACTTATCATTCCGACATATCTAGCTAATTTACATCTCCGTGCCAGTGCTAACACAGCTGCGCGTCCTGCGCCTGAGTGCGCGCAGCAGTAACCGCCGCAGATCGAATGCGCATACGCAGCGTGGCCTTAGCACACATACTGGCCGTCTGTTTGTCATCATTACACATCATTTCATCGGCAAACTCGCCTATTTCTATGTTTGCGTATAATTTGCTGAGTACATAAATATTACGGTACATGATTGCGTTTAAAATTATTGGTAAATGGTTTATGGGTTATTCTGCTGCATTGATTAACATCAAAAAGGAGTTCTATCGAGCGATATTAAATTGATACATAAAGGCAAAATTCACCAATTAACCTTAAAGCGATCAGCTCATCTAAACTGCGTTCAGTAGCTGTCAGTGTCATCATTGCTAGGGAACACTGACAGTTCTCGAACCCATGTTCGAGAACTGTCGCGTTTAAAAAGTTCATTTTTGTCAAATTCGCCCTTAGTCTACTTTTAAAGTCGCCTCTGCGAACGACGTTCATAAATGTATGGGAGTCAAAAAACGAACGATTAATTAAATATTGTATCAACTACACGTCCATAGCGGGTATTTTGCGTACGGGTGAGAAAATCGATCATTCTATCCACCCAAACGTTTAAACATAGTGTCAACATAAGTCTAGCTTTTTTTAAATTAACATATTCATCAGACAGTTCCGCTACTTAATTTGGCATGAGTCACTCACATAATGTCAAATATTATGACAAATACTATTATTTATATGCTAACATTTTTTTCACTGATTAAAATTTTATTTAAATCATTTGACATTTATAGTATCCAGCCATTGATGAATCATCGATAAGTCTTTATTTGCAAAACTAATAAGAAGTTCGTTGACACCTGTTAAGTAAGTTCAAGTTAGTCATTTCACCTTTTAGCAACAAACAATCACATCACGTCTTCTCAAGATTGAGAAGATTTCAAGTTTTCCTCTAAACCTCGTTTAAAATATAAAAATTAGGCTTTGGTGCAACACAACTACAAACAGCGTCGGGAGATAATTCGCCATAATTCGGAATCACGATCGTCCCGTGTTCGGGCCCCAATTACCCTTCCCGTGATAAATTATCGCGCACGTGTCATTAATTACAACTGTTTTGAGAATAACCATCGTTACGGTTCACTTTCATTAATACCATAACATCACGCCTGTTTTCTTCTTAGGGTTGCGCAGAGGTGACCCACAGCTTGCCAGTAAATGTTTATTGTTTAAGTCTCATGTTATAGGAAGCGAGCCTAATGCCATCAAATGGACACAAATCCAGGCTACGTGGCTGCTGATGAGACTTTCTTGATGGAAAAACCCAATAACACTTACCCTGGGCCTAATATTCAACAGTCACTTTTCCAACCACTAGACCAACAACGCAATTCAATTTCATTAATATTATTACCAAATTGGGTTTTCCTGAACTGCTTCATGTATAATCAATCAATCAATCAGTTTATTGTCAGGCAACTGAGGCCCATAGATAAAAATACACAAAATAAACTTATACAATAATAAACTAATACATATAAAAAACCTTATAATAAAATACAAAAGAATACGTGGTCACGTGAGCAAAGCCGCGGGCACAGCTAGTAATAAAATATAATGGCAGATTTGTTTTGTATTCGTTTAATGTTAATCGTCTTTTTATCAAGCTGATCTTCAAATTGAGGTATTATTAGTATTTTATTCAAAAAGTTAATCTAAGTTGAACAAAAAACGCACGCTTTAGAAAACACGAGCAACTCATTTGCGAACTATATTTTGCATCCTGCACACGTTAATTTGTTCATTTGAACACTAATTGTTTCATAGAACACAATGATTTGATCAACCCACACTACATACCGCTTACCTCCACACTCATTACGTTAAAAAACAATGACTACCGTGTAATGACATAATAAAACCGCTAAAATAGTGCGGTGCGTGTGTGGGTGTTTGTCTGTGGTCTGTAGGTCCCATTACGTCAATAAAATAATTACTTGTTCCACGAACAGGCGATACGATCCACATCTCGATGTAATCGGTCAGCTTTTCCTGTCACGCTCCCGGTAATCGTCCACAATTAACATCTAGTTGCACGTATTTTCTGTACCGTTCACAGATTCATTTACATTGATAACATTTGAATGTCAATGTCGGTTTTTTTTTAATGTTTGCAGTTATTAGGCTGTGGAAATATTAGAGTTATTGGGTTGTCAACGTCAATTTGAATAAAGATTATTATCATCGCAATTGCTTAGTTAGTGTGATTGCATTTATTTTAAGACTGAATCACGATTGTTATACGAAGTCACATAATTTTCTGACAATGCCGTATTCAAGTGTCAGTACATACCGGTCATGAACACACCACACAAACACTTTAATTAAACCCGCTGCTATTTTCCTTGTTTTTTTCGTCAAGATCTTCGTTAAAGTAATAAAAATCAAATTACAACCAAATCTAATTCACACAGATTCGATAAAATGCATAAATCACTTTTAGTAACACTTAATTAAAACGTTGATCAGAGCGGCGCCTGCGCCACAAACACAAGATCAGAGAAAAAAAACGAAAAAAGGCCAAGTTCATTAGTTGCATTCGCACGGTGGCCTACAGGTATGCAAAAATATAAAAAACAAAATACAAAAATGTGGCTAATTTACATAAAATTCCTTTGGGCTGAGTTATCTTAATGCTGGGTTCTCCATCGTGGCTCGAGGTGTCAGATTGTGTGTGTTGTGAAATATGCGGCGCGCCTGACAAGGGTTGTTTTAATTTAATTCAAAGGATAAGCCGCCGCCGTTGCCCGTAGTATCGTATTTAAATCGTTCGCAGATAATGACGAGTGATAATTCACGCGCGAACTTGGCTCACTCTGTCGATGTGGTCTTTATATTGGGAGCAATATGTGAGCTAATTATTTTAGCAATAATGTATGTTGGGTTAATCACAAATTGAATAGATGTCCATAATTAAGAATGTGGACTTTAAACGTAATTAAGTAGCAATAACATTTAGCGTTTATCTTTCAGATTGTAACGACAGTGAACAAATATTTTGACACTATATTTAAAACGAATGAAACACCTCAATGCCCACATTAAACAATGAGAGCATCGTTACACTAAATTAATTTACACATATAAGTATCTGTTTTACCTATGTACACAGCAATAAAATTCAGACGAACTAAAACATTGGAGCCATAAAGACTGTAATAAAATTTAATGCTACCGTTATTTCGTACACTGAAACATTTAGAAAGAATTATCAGGGAGGTATGATGACAGCCATGAAGCCAGGGTCATTGCTCTACCGTCCTGAGTGCCCTTCACTTGCCCTAAACAAACCCCACTTACATATTTATGTAGGTAACTAAATCATGTCTGGGCAAGAAATTACCTTTGGTAAATATATGAGAACTGGGCTGTGATTGCTTACGTCAACTTTTGTGAGAATTATTTTATTACATTTACATATTTGGTCCTTCGGTACACTTCGTCATACCGAAGGACCAGAAAGTTTGCTCTTGTGAGAACAAAGACTTTGGCACAAATAATGACTTAGGTACGTAAGAGTTCATATGAATTGAGAATCTCAAAAGGATTCGAAATACCTTTTCAAGAGCACTAAATTGGGCACATACCTACCTATTATAGAGGGGTAAGGGGTTATAAGTACTGACAAAATCCTACTATCCTACTAATATTAAAAAATGCGAAAGTTTGTGAGGATGAATGGATGTTTGTTTTGTTACTCTTTCAATCAAAAACTACTGAAAGGATTTTGATAAAATTTAGCAGACAGAGAGTTTATAACCTGAATTAACATATAGGATACTTTTTATCCCGGTACTATGATCCCGTGAGACGCCACCGTACACCACGCGAGCGTAACCGCGGGCATTAGCTAGTATCACAGTTTCGTCAAAAGCTATTACGCTTCAACCTGTTAATTTAATTCAATATTTTACGCCCCGCAGAGTTATAATCTGCTAATAATGACACCTCTTAACCATTTATGGCAACTTGTAATTATCAGATACTCATAAAGACCTTTAATGACCTGCCGATTGGTGTTTCCCACCCACCCACTGGTTGCCACGTGGAAAATGATAGTCCAGGTCAAAAGTCAGTCTCGTAAAATTCACGAAGCACAAAAACCATATTATTTTTATCGTTGTTTTAAAAAATAAAATCTGAAGACATTTTTAATGAAGTTATTACCATAAAGTGATTGCTTGAATGATCTCAAGGGTTTAATACTTTAATTATTATCGCAGTGGGTGAGATGATTAAGTCGAATTACTGAGGCCGATGCACTGGACGTGGGTGGTACCTAATAAGTGCTGATGAGTGCATCTAATATGCATTTAACAGGCTGATGTGTCTTTATAAAGATGTCTTGGCTTGTGCAACACTTCAGGTTGATTTCCAATCGGAATCGACGCGGGAGTTTCGATGATTGGTCGTTTTTAAAAATGGAATACGAAACAAATGACCTCTCATTTTATGGAGTCCGTTATGCTTGCCAGTATTGCCAACCAATTTTGGGATAACAAGCGTATTGAACATTTTATGTCAGAATTCTGTTGATTGCTTTCGACCTTAAAATTATCATATTTTAGGCAGTTACATAAGCAGTTTAGAATGCCTAGTTAAATACAAAGTCTTAAAATATTTAAGTGTAGCGAGTATTACTTGAATATTCATAAATAAAGGGACTGAATATTTATTCTATAAATACCTAAATAGGTTTTGGGAACTCGATTTAAAGCTTAACAGTTACGTCATTTTAAATATTAGAATTCAATCTAAACATAACGTTAACGAATACCGATAATACGTCAATAATAATCAACTACAAAAAAAAAACTTTAATTAAAATAATATGAAAGGTTTTTATATAATGTTCAAATGACCCAAATAGGCATCTATAGATAATCACCGATTTCAGTACATACTATGTAAAATACCTAAGCGTAAGAGCTGAAACTTTTACAAGAAGTTCCACTCAGCTTATTGTAAGCTCTACGCCGCAGTTTCGCAATTATATTTTGTATCTTACAACTATCGGAGGCCATAGCACAACCATACAATGTAAACGAACGACAATTCGAATAATAGAAAATACAACAATACACTATACTGCATTTTGCTTAAAACCTTAGCGACTAACAAAATTAGTATCACCCGTTACATGAAACTAAGGAGGATGCCTACGTAATACTTTTTGTTGTCCATTATTTAAAAATGTCATGATTTGTGTATATCTTTGTTGGAGAAAACATCATGTGCAAAAAGAGAATTTTCAATTTTCGCTAGGCAATAGGGACGAACAGCAATACATTTCCGAGATGAAAGCGTGACGCTGCACTTCCTCCTGTCACACTGTCCCGGAGTGTCCCGTTGACACTTTAACAACGTGTACAGTACAGCCTCACAAGTGTGAAGTATTAGCATAAAAGTAATTACAAAGTAACCCTGGCTGCTACAGTTATTTTAACATCTTCGCAGCATCCGCTGCAACGTTTCATTAGCTAGACCTACTCGTTTTAGAGCGAATATAATTGTAAGAATAAGTGCTGGTAGACTTGCATAATTATATAGCTGAGGTATACAATTGAAAGACTACAGTTAACGAGCAAATAGCATAAATATGCTATTCCATCCTAATTTATTTAAATAAGGACGGAATCATTTATTTATAACCCGAAAAAGAAACATAAATATCAGCCTGTTAACTGTGAAATCCTAAACAGAAGGCCTCCCTCGTCGCTTTAAGGAACAAATCGTGGAAAATTGTCATGATCGCCACGCGCAACACGAAATTGATGGTAAAACACGGGAAAATGAGGGAACTCGCCCCCCTGACACCTTTTATAACATTACGCCAAGAAAGAGGGTGACTTATTCTTTTCGCAGACAGAATTGCTCTAGTGAAATTAATAAAATCAGTGTTTTACGAGACGGCCGGAGCATGGTAATGAGAGCGAGCCCTCCTTCCCCCGGCCTCCTGCCTACTTGGCTGAGGGCGGCACGTAAAATTGCCGACTTTAAGACTTCCCTGAAAGGCAATTTATTTAAACTTCAAATTAAGTAAGGTTAGAAAAGAACTTTTTTACTAAACGGAGTAAATAAACATTAAGTTCTTTGTTCAAAGTTGCAAATTATCCTCAGGCAAGCCTCTCGCTTAGATAACGTTCAAATATTCGCATAAAATCCGTTCGTAAAACTTATTTGTCTAAGATTTATAGTGTTGTTCACTTTAGGATCTCGGTCGCAAGATTATATAGTAGCAATATATCTGTATGCTCTTTACAATCTCATCAAATTGGCCACTCCTTGTGCCATTAAGCGCGGCGACTTTAAATACAGTGCGGAGGAACGTGATGCAACAACCATCGTCCGAGGTGGGCCCGGCTATAAAACAAACGGCGATAAGAGAGGCGATTTAGAAAATAAATATACCATTTTATTATCATATTATCTCAAATATCACAATGACCACAATAGAATAACAATATATTATTATGTGTAAGATCGCTCAACATGTTTATAAATCGATAGTCTTAGATCGATGGCACGCCTCCCAAATGAATAGTGGGTGTTTAGATAGCGTCTATTCTTTTTGTAGTTTCTTTTAACAATTCACATATATTCGTGAGCAAAGGAGTGCCGATTGCCACAATAAATATAAGCGCGTCTATTCACCCAACAATGTTGATTAAGCAACTATTTCCTTGCGAGAAATACTAACTGTTCACTCGAACAATTTTCTCTGGAAAGCGCTAATTGTTGAACAAACTTTCGAAGATTGGAATCTTATTAGATCGCGAATGTTCCTAGAATTAATACTTAACTAGGTAAGACATTTATAATTACAAATCTCGTATAGTTTTCTATTGGTAAACTGTGAATAAGTTTCTCTGAATCTTTCAGTAATTACATCTTACATTGATTGAAAATGACCATCGAACGACGAACTCTCTCTGCCAGTAAAGACGTACTAAAGAGTCGAAGTAAACTCAAAATAGCAGCGAAATATAGCCAACAAGACATCCTTTGTAATATTGCCAAAGCTTACCTACGGTCGGTAAAATAATTGCGCTAGTAAAATTTCATAGCGGTCCGTAGCACTTAAATGGCGGGGAGTGCCAACGGATGGACGGCAGAATGATGGCCACTGACTCATCACGGCCTCACTGTTTCAAGTCATCTGATCGTTGGTCGCCGACCCTGTCTGGCGAATTCGCAATTCATCAGAATGTAGACATGTTTTATTGCAAATGACTATGTTAGTCGCAAATAAATAGATGTAGAGCATCCGGTTATTTTTAATTTTAATACGCTCTTCACAGTTTTTTTTTGACAGTTCATTGGCTTTTTTTGGCATTGCATTAAATTCTGCCAATTTAAAAAAATATATACTCGCGGGTACACACAGTCAATTTAACGCTTTTTATTTTCTAATCACAAATTCACACTATGTTGACAGCAGCATTTTAATACATATCGATTTAATACATCACCGCCAACTCAGTTCATAAATAACACATTAAATAAATAGTTTGACATTATTACAGTGTAGGTTAAAAACATAAATAACCCTAAAATGCCGGCCGGCTTGCGTGTCGAATGTCCCGTGGTTGGTAACACGGCGTGCCGCTACTAACCCATATCGCAAGAAACGGATTTATGAGTAACTAGCTCCTTCCTGTGCCGTCGCTCGCATTAACTAGCTGACTATGGAGCTATGACGAGGGTGACCTTCCTTCATGCCTATTACGTAACTCAATGCCGGATTATGGGCATTCATGGCTGGCATATATAAAATCAGATAGCATTTAAAACATCAAAATAAAGCATAATTTGTGTCACAAAAGAATTTTTGTCCTTTTAAAAATGTGAAGCGCTTCCTCCGTGACATAATACCGGCAGAAAATTATAGCACACGGCATAGTTTTCCAAAAAAACTGCAGCATTAAAGTCTTCTAACCGGGTTCCCCGTTCATTAATGTAAAAGTTTTACAGCTAAATAGCCATTATTATAGTTTCCGCGATAAAAACTAGTTATAAATGTACATAGCGAGTTATTACGCTGTTCGGTCGTCATACATATCGGCCACAAAGGAACGTGGAAGCATTGTTGCAAACTCGTAAAGCCGTGCAGATAAGTGCTTTTTAATATTAGGTAAACATTCACAGAAATGTAAGAAGGAATATCTTTCCAACTTGTGCAAAAGTGAGAGGATTTGAAATGGAACTACTTCGCCAGATTACTTTAAGAGTTTAAGTCGACATACTATAAATACTTTTGAACTGCAGTTAAGGAGTTAATAAAAAGTGAGTTAAAAAACTGAGCTTTTCATTCGTTTTTCTTGACAGTGCGAACACAATTACGAAATGTTTAGCCATTGTAACGAACTAACCCTGCGAATGCAGATGAGTTCACAGCGGGTTCAACACTCGCGCTGGTGACAGTAGTTGGAAACTTTCGAACTAAGTACAGCTATGGAACAAAGCAGTCAATTAAATCAATACAGCGCTATTTCTGTCCATATCTAATTTACATGGCAACGGAAAGGACAAATTTGCCTAAGTTATTAAAATTGAAATATCACGGAATTTCTCCTAAGCCACGAGATACAACCTACGCTTAGTTTGTGGGTCATCGAATATCACAATTGTAATGTTACTTATCAGATTTGGAAGGAGAAAGGGGAGGCCTTTGCCCAGCAGTGGGACATCTAAGAGGACTACCAAAACAAAACGTTTCGTCTTGATGAATAAACTTTACTTTACATACAAAGAGAGCGTGAAAAGCCCGTTTATAAATTAAATAGGTAAAGTAGGTATTACACACGCCTTTCATAAGGATCTCATTAGTGAGCAACAGCATCCAATATAAATCTATACTATTTTCCCTAAATCTCCGAAAACCCTTACAAGAAATGAGGTTCGAGGAAAATCTTATAAGGCGCTGTTCACATTAGGTAATGACTTACTCATCGTTACATGTTGAAGGCACATATATGTGAATGTGTCCTTGCCTTAAATCGCACGGCCGAGGTAGCGTGTCCAAATGATTGGGCTATCATCCGTTTGGCGACACGGAAATGCGACGGCCGACTTGACGATTTTATTATCGTGGTCGTGTAGGAGGAATTTCTTTTGCTACATGGCCAGTATTTTTCCCTGAGATTTTCATAAATGGAACAGCGGCGTGCAGGAGGATGGAGGAGCTCGTGGCTAAATAATAACAGCCGCTCGGATCGATCTTTAGGTTAAGCCGTGCTTGTCTAGGTTGGTCTGTGGATGGGTGACCACTCATCACATACCGAGTTGCCTCCGTGCCTCGGAAAGCACGTTAAGCCGTTGGTACCAGCTGACATTTGTAGATCTTTGACAGTCGGTACAAGTAGTCAGTCGCCCAAAAAGTCTGATAACCAGTCTTACCAAGGGGTATCGTATTACCTAGTACTAACTGTGTTGTGGAGGTCAGATAGGCAGTCGCTCCATGTAAAACACTGGTATTCAGCTACATCCGGTTAGACTGGAAGCCGACCCTAACATAGTTTGGAAAAGGCTAGGCAAATGATGATGGACAAGCGGCGTGCATTTGCAAAAAATGGACTTTAAATACGTTTTCTATTAACAAATACCAGATAAAACTCCAAAGCTTTAAGTTATTTGTTAACTTCACTTGACACACGAGAAAGACACCGATCTTTCCAAACGACTCGCACAGAATTCTGAACAAGCAAAATGTCAACATTTAAGATTCGGTAGCCACAGCGAAGTTACAAAATACATTTGTTAGAGGACAGTTGCAGTCAGTGACATCAATTGTTGTATGGACGCTGTATGGATGTTGTATGAAAGGTCACTGGGGGAATGCAACACAATGCACATTTCGCAACTCGCTGCACGTACAATCTGCCACTAAAGTTTATCACAGTACTTACGGAATACTGAAGTGAATAATGTTAATTCCAACTTAGATTGTGATAAACTTTATCTGTGCTCTGTATCTTATCAAATTGGGAGTAAGTACCGGTTAATGCTGTTAATAGGCACTTGAGGTTGGATTAAATTAATATTGATTAAATAAAGTGCGTGCTGATTATTGAAATCCGATTGTATCAGAGCACCATATTTTGGGCAATGTCCTTTTTCATTTCGTACCACTGCATCTTGTATCGATCTTGGTCGATCTTTAGGTTAAGCCGTGCTTGCCTAGTTGGTCCGTGGATGGGTGACCACCCATTACATACAGGGTTTCCTCCGTGCCTCGGGAAGCACGTTAAGCCGTTGGTCCCGGCTGTCATTTGTAGACTTTTGACAGTCCTTATAGGTAGTCAGTGGTCTGAAAGTCTGATAAATACAACCTTATCAAGGGGTATCGAATTACCCAGTACTAACTGGGTTGTGGAGGACAGATAGGCAGTCGTTCCATGTAAAATACTAGTATTCAGCTGCATCCAGTTAGACTGGAAGCCGACCCCAACATAGCTGGGAAAAGGTTAGGCAGACGATGACCATGCATCATGCAAGATCGCTGGTCACGTTTTCTTCCCCCAAACATCATGTATTAGAAACTTACTACAAAAACTATTTACATTTCAAATCAATCAAATCAGTCACATGTACTTACAGCCACGTAATCCTCATTGTTCCTTGTGTGACACGATTATTATTAATTAAAACATTGTAGGCGCTTACAATTCAGTGCCAGCCCTACATTGTAGGCTATGTTAACACAGTCATTGTTTCAAAACACGCGGACTAGTCAATGAATACCTACGTTCGCGATAATGAGGATTAGAAACAACTGTATCGTGTATCAACGGGTGACGCACTTCAATAGCGGATCGGATTACACGTCCAATTAGATTAAATTAAAACTAACGCGAGCCTCGTAAAGGTAACTTATTGTTTATTTTGAAAACATTCACAAGTATTATGGCACATCACGCTATGACCCTCAGGAAAGCTGACTAAGCCGACCTCTTTTATTGAATCATGGAGACTAATCACGGGTCAAACAAAAACAGAAGAGTTGACAATAGTTGAATCGTAGATAATGACTTGTGGCATTAAGTCCACCTATGTATCTCATCATCTTCATCATTTCAGCCGAAAGACGTCCACTGCTGGACATAGGCCTCCCCCAAAGGGGGGGTTTGCCATAATCACCACGCTTGGCAGGCGGGTTGGCGATTGCAGTACGGTCGTTACAAAAGCACAGAGAACGCTGTTATGTACCTACCACCAGTCAAAAGAAAAATAGAAGTCGGTTATATACCTACTTACCTACCTTATGACTGTGCTTGACAAAACATTATGAAATCATTGATTACTATTCATTACATTACAATGATGACTACAATGGGTAGTAGTGTACCTATCCTCTACACGTGTTTAAAATGGCGATCAATGTCTACTAATTTAATAACAAAATCCTGCTGTCGCCAATCCATTTCCCAGGCCCATATTATTAATTAGTATTGCTTTGACATTACTTATAGAACGTTTAAAGCAATTTTGCAACTTCTGTTTTGAAATTTTATCAAACCAAAGTGTTGTGTTGTACTACAGATAAAAGCTAGCGATTGTAAAATCGGACCGACTTATTAAAACACAAAAATGTACGATTTATTTTCCCACGACCATCGATTTTCCGTTCGGGATAAGAGGCCGCTCGGTCCACGGCATCCAGTCCCATCCTTGCTATTCTTTTCTCGTCATATTTGTTGACGTCACAGCACTTTTCTATCCGATCTCCTCCAAGTCAATACTCATTGTGCGGAACCCATTGTGTGTCCATTCCTTCGAGAAAACTCTCTTGAATAGCATTTTATATGACAAGCAATTTTTGAGCGAAAAGATTACGAGTCTTTTCTCTTTTTGTGCGCTGATCTGTTTGGAGTTCTAGTCTTCACTTTCTTTTGAGTATATTTGAATGTTTTTAGAAGTAACAATAAATAGATATTACAAACGGTTTCCTGTGCGACTTCAAAGCGTTCAGTCCACTGCGAGGTTTGGCGATGTTCCATCACTACCCGACCTAGTCTCAAAAGGTCAGTGCGGCTCAACACTTGACTGTGATGAGAGTTCCGGAGTATTAGGACGACGTGTGTTTAATGTATGAGTTTTAATTAGATTATTTATTACGATAGGCCTGAATGGAGGATTAAAACAAGCTGTATGTCATTTCCTTGTTTCACCAAGTCACCAAGAACCAAGCAACCACTTGAAACAAGAACTTTAGCCACACACTAGAATTGTATGTCTGTCAAACTATCTATTGTTATCTATCTGCTGTTGTGTGTTGTTGTTGTTAATCTATTGTTTGTCTGTCTATTTTAAGGTTCTATTTACTAGCACAATTTGTATTTTATCATGTGTATGTTAGTCTGTAAGGTATATATCTATGGGCCAAAGTAGCCTGAAAATTAATGGTTTTTGATGTTATACTTTTTTCACAACACGATTCTCAATGTTTCAAGTACCCTTATCAATGCTTATAGCAAAAGTAGAAAGATTTTGGTATTCCAGGACGTTTCAGAAGACATAATCTGTCCCTACCTGTCCAAATGTTCTTTCAACATCTCTCAATCGCGTTTTCTGAACCGGATTTCAGACTTCAACTTAAAATTCGTACCAGCACTTACTATTTGCTTTATTTATGACATGATAATACAACCGGCCACTGATTCGATTAACTTATAAATTAGCCTATCGCCGATCTGCCTCAATAAAGTGCAAATTGGATCTAATCGATAAATAGGCGTTACGCTCGATAGAACCAGATATTTCTATTACAGTGCAAATTGATACGTTCGATACCAGTCTAACAAGATGTCGAAACTGAGGAATTTCGAAACTTTAACTACCTAAGCCCTTATCTTGGGATTGCATTGCTAAAACAGATAAAAAGTCATTTTAACACATAGTTGAGAATTTTGGCAACAATACGTACCTTGTACAGTCGCCAAAGCATCAAGTTACAACAAACTGTCTGTTCTCATTCGATTTTGAACTTACCCTTCAACATTTTATGGTTTAAAATCATTCGGAGAAATTTGACAGTTTGTGGTAACTTGAAGTGCTTGCGACTGTGCCTAAAGTGGGTGGCACCAATCACTTAACGTCACTTCACCACATTATTAGTCGCTTCGCCCACAATTTTCATATAAATAAACATCTTATTAACGCCATCCGAAAGTTGACCTCACTAAACGAAGCCCAAACTAAGTAATCTGACCGTACAAGGCAGGCGTAGGCGCATGCACGTGGGAGTCCGAATGCGGCACCACACAACTAAGCCCCGTATCACGATGTATCGTGATACGATTACGCGATACCTGTCGTGTATGTCGCGATGTATCGCGACATACACGACAGGTATCGCGTAATCAGAAAAAGCTTTCGCGTTTTACAATGTTATTGCCATTGCTACACAACATATGTACATCCATAAACTCAAGGGTAGGCGGAAACGGCAGAACCTCACCTTACAATCCTTACAGAACACAAACCCATATTCTTACTAATAAGTACATGAGATAAGAGTAGCGGATAAAGGCTTTTTTTTTTGTACTGATGGGAAATCATCAAATGACTTCTCCCGCTCTGGGTGGAGTGAAAGGGATTGTCAAACTCTTACTGACTAAAACCCATCCATGTTCCTTCATTGCCCTTTCTGTTCCAGGGCCACGGTATCTCTTTCGAACAGTCCCGCAGCCCCGGCAGGCATAGGCCCTTGCGGGCCCCTTCCTGGTTGCTGACATCTCTTTGAGGCGCGCGTGGAACACGAACGCGCCGTCGACTCGGCCTGTCGTCATAAGACGGACGGACGGTGAGCTAACCCATTACTCACCGTCCACAGGCCCGCGCCTACGGTGGCCGGAAGCCACCACGTAGCCCCCGACGCCCGGTGCGTCCCCCGCGGCGGCTGGGACATGAGATTCTCTCCCTCTCATGTCAGCGGATAAAGGCTCGTGGCTAAATAATAACAGCCGCTCGGGTCGATCTTTAAGTTAAGCCGTGCTTGCTTAGGTTGGTCTGTGGATGGGTGACCACCCGCACCCATTACATACCGAGTTTCCTCCGTGCCTCAGAAAACACGTTAAGCCGTTGGTCCCGGGTGTCATTTGTAGATCTTTGAAAGTCGTTAGGTAGTCAGTGGCCCAAAAAGTCTGACAACCACTCTTATCAAGGGGTATCGTATTACCCAGTACTGACTGGGTTGTGGAGGTCAGATAGGCAGTCGCTCCATGTAAAATACTGGTATTTAGCTGCATCCGGTTAGAATGGAAGCCGACCCCCACATAGTTGGAAAAGGCTAGGCAGATGATGAGGAGTAGCGGATAAACTCACTTGAGCTTCAGAATAAACTTGGGAATTCGTACTATAAATACCTAGCCTTAATAAGACTTAACAAATAAGTTAAATAAAAGCTTAAGACGTTTCATCTTTTCAAAGCACCACACGTTTATTTGCTCGCGTTTTACAATCGATTTGCTGACAAAAGCACTAAAAACTGTGTTTTTATTTGAATTTAAACGGTGCAAAAATATGTTCGATATCATATCAGAAAGTAATATTTCTCAGACAGACATTTCCAGCGTTGCCACATAAAGTTAGATTATTCGGCGATAATAATCAATTGCGCCAAAACTTTAATGTATTCCAATACTAATTGAGACCGGAGAAGTGGGCGGTACTGCTTACCTAGCCAAATCAATACAAGCGAGATAGAACAAGTGATCAGCTGTCGAATATCAGCGATACCATTCAGATATTTAATTTTAATTCACAACCAGAAATGGATATATTATTATTTCCATTTAAGTGGCCTCATAAATTTATATCAAAACGGTTTAACGTTAAATAATTTTACTTTAATCTTAATTGTTGTGTTACGCCATTTATTCAAGTCCTAGTCGTTTAGCATATATCAAACCACTTAAATTATTGTTTGTCAATCAATAAAAGAACTTTAGCTAGAAAAACTGTTGAAGATCAACTGAAAGCTGAAGGAACCTACTCACTGAGCAATTGATTAACCGTTTGTTAGTAAAGATTTCCATAGATTTTAACTCATCATATACATGCGGCCTTTGTGATATAGTAAAATAATTGTGTTTAGTTATAGTTAATGTTTATTCTTGTTATTGATGGAAAAGTACCTACGAGTAGTTACATAAAAATATAGGTAATATTGAATATAGAAGCTACATCTGCCGACAAACTGCTCTACAGTTTGACAGAAGTAACATTACTACGAATAAACGATTTTTTTTTCTCATAGCAATAACTCTAATTGAATCCAGAATCATTAATATGTATTATCTGAATCATAAGAAGCAGAACACATTAAGAAAACCTTCACATCGTAAAACTTATCTCACTTACAAATTGTAACTCGTAACTTAAAAGCGATCGTTAAAAATGTACATTAATTGGAGTTAGTTAAGTTAATATAACTATCGATTTTCGTAACATTTTCCTGTGACAGATATATTGCGACACAAAGGTACATAAACCTCTCACGTTACATTCGTTTACAAGAACTTTAGACTGCAGCCATAAATTCTTATCTGCTCGACACTGTTGGTTTTGTAAGTCAAATTCAGTTTTAAACCTACTATGATCATGTTAAATTTATGGAGGAACAGTTCTCTAAAAGACCATAAAGTCGAATTTACAGTCAAGGCCTTACCATTTTGAAAAGTGCGTCTTCCGTCTTCTGCCCACTCTATTACTGTGTTAAGTTGTTAATCTATTGTTAAATATATCTTACACTTGTCAGCTGATTCTTATGGAGATAAGCCGAATAAATTACCTGCAAAAGAAAAAAACACGCCGTTAATAAAAAAGCTAAGGAATACCAACAAAATAAAAAAATGTTATCATGACGACCTCATTTGCGTAAAGCCAAATCCCGTGCGGAAAGTTCGTGAATTTCTAAAACGTCAACTGCCGACTAAAAGGAACTTCTCGTTTGACCTCTAAAGTTTAACGGTTTCAATGAATAATTCAACATTTTTTAAGTTTCATGTCTCCATAATTTTTCATGCTGAAAGCACGGTTATTTTATGAATAGCATCTCATTTAAAGTCGGAGGATCGTCCCCGGTAAGTTGGCGACTGAATTAGTGAGGGCTTAAGCAGGACTTGAAGAAAGGAAGATGCCAATCTTAATTAATTAAGAATCCTGTTGTAAATATTTATAGTAGACGTAGATTTATGTGAAGACATTTTAGACCTAACCTAATAAAACAAACAATTGAAACTACAATGTATTTAAAAACACAAAACGCAACAACTAGAATCGTAAATCAGTTCGTTATACAAACACTAAGAAACCCCAATAATAATTAGTAAAAGAAGTTGATGGCGGACCAAGTTTATCAGCGTAAACACGAGAAGAGAACTTTTTAATGGGCAAGTTCTTCCGAAGTTCACTTGAGAAGTCTGAACAACCGCCGAAAGCGGTGCTCCGCAACTTCGAACACGGTTGTAA
The DNA here is from genome assembly GCA_905220335.1 of Noctua pronuba. Taxonomy (NCBI): domain Eukaryota; kingdom Metazoa; phylum Arthropoda; class Insecta; order Lepidoptera; family Noctuidae; genus Noctua; species Noctua pronuba. The sequence continues at coordinate 12,892,319 of LR999894.1, forward strand.
ATGAAAAATTGGCTGCGAACCATGACCAACTACTAAATGTTCTTCTTTTTCGTTCTAGTTTCGAGTTAAAGAAGAATTGCTTTGCTATAAGATCTTAATATTGGACTTTAGGATAATTTACGCGTATCATAAGGTCGTCGAAGTGTCCAGGTGTCTATCTAAAAGCTTTCGAGTGCTGTCAATGTCGTGATTTTTGTTGAATATTGCCACTGTCCCCTGACTGGCACTTGAACACAGTTTATATGAGCTGATCGTGTTCCGCTTCAACAGTGAAATTCGTCCTAAGACTGCATTGCACAACTCGTAAAATCCACCTTAACACCTTGGTGGATTAAAAAGAAGATATTATTATATTTTAGCTGGAAAACACGTTAGTAAAATATTATCTCTATATGTATAAAATATATTTCTACTAGAGCTACTTAATTATATACGTACTTAATCCTTTTGAAGTATGTTATCCTTGTTTCGACGAATTGCTCTCCGAGGAAAGATAACGAATGGATCCTCATCAAGTACGACTCGAGGTTACTATTTTAATGTTTGTTATTACTGGTTTTCATATATAGTTCTTTAATTATGTTAGCAAATAGTCCCGTTGTTTTGTAACTTTGTCAAATGGGTAACAGATGATTAGATTTACCAAATGAAATTACACTCTTGTATGAACGGAGATTAGATATATCCTGCAAGCATTAACTTTGATGGGTTCCAAAGAATGATCCTTCCTAAGATTATATTAATTACGTAGCACGGAAAGCTAATTTTAAGAAATAAATCCGAGATGCTTTTGCGAGATACGGACGTGTTAATAGCCAAATAATGAAGGATATCCGCCCACGATCAATTGAATTACTAACAGTAATGCGGTCGATGATCTTCATTCGCAAATTATCACCTAAACGGAGTTTTTTTATCAACAAAATGATGACCCGACAAATGTTTAATCAATTGTCAGTTTACACTCATGTCTTTTTTTTGTTTTATCTGTGACTCAATCCCTGATATGGAAACCTTCTTGTAAATAGGTTCAAATGTGATAATAATAACTCAGGTCATGTGACACTATTAAAATTATAATTGAGATGAGATCACTGCCAAACGTTTCGGCAAAACCTAATGGAACTTCAGCTGTCCATATGTTTGTCATTTATAATATTTATAAAACATTTTAATGTACAAGAGTTTTGACATTCGGATGTAATTCGACCGACTATTCTTCAGCTGTTTAGTTTTTTTACGTGATATCTAGCCTGGCAATCTATTTGGCTACACGCAGAGTTATAATAATTAATTTATTATATTTTTTGTTGAATACGCTTATGAGTTTTCATGAGAATATCTAGGAGGCGGCTAGACTTTGATGATGAAACATATTGTAGACAACACGATGCTGAACTCAAGGCTTGAATCACAGATGTTCACGAAGACCATGAAAAAACAATTGGAACATGCTATACAGCTTGTTTACTCGATGATTGTTGGGGTATAGGTATCTATTTGTTTGTTTGTTATTTTTAGTATCAAAAATACATACTTGACTGCGTACTGGGACATCATCAACTTTAGAAAAATCTTGAAGCTTAGAAATATCGAACATGACAACCGTAGTCGATGCGGAAGGCGTGTCGTGAGTGTCGTGACACACCTTTCGAATGACCTATGTCTACCTGTCAATTTCTGAAGTCAACCGCGAAAAGCTACAAAGATTGATAGAAAACATATCGAGAGCAAGTAGTATTCACAGAATTCGCACCACAGTGAGAACTACGACATAAAGTATGTAAAACGCGTACTGAAAATTACAAAAGCAATTGCAATTTGCTAATACCCTTCACCGTGCATGTGCATAATTACTCTCCTCAATGATGTAACAAATAACAAACATTACCATACATTTAGCATGTTTACTAATGAACATAAAATCTATTACTATCGACGATTACAATATGTAAATAGCTATCGAATCCGACGGAATAATCATTCGATCGTGTTAAGTTTTTGTGCACATTGCGATTTGTCAATCAATCAGACAGACATGGCGGATACGGAATACGGCCACCATTGATATAAAGCACACAAAAAATTACTTAAATACGAGATAGATTTTGTCGCGTCAATGGCCTGTAAGAAGTTGGTGTGATCACAAATATAGCTTTGCTGTACAAATAAAACCGCGTGTCATTTACACGGGTAAGAAATGATTATTTTTTTGTGAGAAAAGTTGCTAATGTTGGTCCAGGATGTGGCCTTCCATTGGTTGATTTGACTTCTTTTGAACCCAGACATCAGTGACGAAAAAAATGGTATTAAGTACCGCGTTGGGTATGAAATATGTTTTCAGATTACAGCCGTAACGCTACGCAATACTTATGTACATAAGTTTCGTAAAAGAGGCACCGTTTGCCCACATTTTCAGAGTAAAATGTTCTTTTAATAAAACACCAGTAACATTTTCTTTCCAGCGTGATACAAAGAATAAATTCAGCCGCTTACAACCCAGGCCACGTTGCACGAAAATAGATTATTGCGGAACTTGGGACCTGCCTGACGTACTTACACGGGGGACAGTTGCTAAACCTAATGCATTATTACTACACGTTGCTGTACTAACGCACTTTCAATTGAATAGTGGATCAAGCAAAATGTTATAGATGGTTATCGTAAACGTGTCGCCATCGGCCGATGTATAGAAATTGTAAGAGAGCCATACATTTATCTGATTTATGTATGAGACCTGCTAATGAAAAACAGTTTACTACAACGATACATAAGTCTAGACAACCTGACATTCTATTAGACACAAAGAGATTGAAAAGAAGGATTACAATTTTCTTCGTCTTGTCCCGTCTATCTATTTATTTAGGAAAAAAAAAACAGTAACATATTACGGGTTTATAATAAGGCTTCCATACTACACTATGATAAATATGCTACCCACTACGTTTTCCACAGATTACTTTTAAATAATAAGTAACTAGAGAGACATTTGTATAAGATGTAAACTAAACTAACAGTTAGAATAATATGTGATGCACAATAGACAAAAAGTTACATAAACTGGGCATACAATACATAAGTAAACCTATGTATATAATTATTAAACATCAAATCACAATGGTCGACTGCCGATCCCTAAGAATTGCACATTATTGAATTGAATTGCTATCGCTAGTAAACATTTGAATTTCTTTGATTAGAGATGATAGAGAAAAGTCACAAAATTATGAGATTGACATAGGCTACCGAAAAGCATCCTTATTCTTAATGCTACACTTGGAAACCGATTGGCACTTTTCGTGGCCATCTATTTCGTATTTGAAGGGGATCAAAAGTCTACAACTTCTTGTATTTGCTTTGCTTCAGTAGTAGTAATTATAATATAATAATCTTTATTGACAAAAAGAGGAAATACATTTTACGCTTTTCACAATATTGTTACAAGTACAGTAAGTAAGTGTACAGATCAGAATGAACCCTAACGTCTAAACTAGGCCGAACCTGTATCTTAGACGTTAGTCGCTTCCAATGTTGTTACAATCAGAGATGAGTATAGTGTGATTAAACTTTACAAGGCAAATATTTTATATCAACAAAAAATTAATGTTCGGTACTAGGGTAGGGCAACGTGTTATTGAATTTTTCGCAGTTTCAGACATTTTTCCTAGAAACGGGGGCCAAGCCCCGTGCCTCAGCCGCACACGCAACAGCCCTATATCACATTCGAATTTCGAATGTGTTAGTTTGAACCTACAACTTGAAGTAAACAAATCAGCTCTGACCAACCGTTATTGGTTAATTTCCAATTCCTAAGATTGCATCGGAATTGATCGGAATCACAGGGCATCGGACATTATACGCAAATGATGAGAAATAAAACAGTGGCTAGATATGGGACGGGTTTATACTCTCTACTACAAGTGTTACTCGACATTTTCAACACCTACTTAAGCACATTTGTGAGCCCACAAAACCCCGAAAAAGCACGAAAGCACCCGAACAAGCGTCGGTAATAACTCGAAACGTGTCGTGAATGCGTACGGAGGCATGTCGCAAGCCTCTCCAGTCCGCCCACACCAACATGCTGTTACTCCAATAGCTTTTAAAAATACTTCAAATCGCCCTTATTAGTATTAAATAGGCAATGTCGGGTAATGGTGACAAATTTGTCAGATACAACGAATGTATCTTGAATATTAATTTCTTTTAATGAAAATTCCTTGCTTTACGTAAGCGGGAATGGTTTCCGATCGAAAGACATTTGGACAGTTGTGTAATGGTCATTTGGATGACGATAATTTTAATTGTTAATGACTTTTTGGTCCGTGTTCGTATCGCTATGGCCCGTTACAGTAATTTGGAATAATTACTGAACTTGACTAAATTTTAATTATGTATATTGATTCGATAAACGTCCAGAACACGCCTTGGTGTGAAAATCGCTTCAGAAATTGATGTCGTAAAACCATTTCAACGTAGTTTCTAATTCTAATCAATTTACCTGATGCTCATTCATCATTCATGATCATTGATTTACAGTTTATACGTGGTAAAAAACTGCAGTCAAACGTTAGTACCAAACAGGTACATTTGTAGTTAAGAGCAGACGGACACGATCGAACCAAATACGTCAAAATCAACGCGTGTCAATTTTATAAATGAGCTGTGTCGCCTTTGATCGGGGCCGCGGGGCTCCGGACCGTGGGACCCCGGCACGTCAGCTCGCGGCCCACATCGCCGGCCCAAGTGCCGCCAAGTGCCCACAATGACGAACATTTGGGACAACAAGTACTATAGTTAACTTGGTAAAATGGGCTCTTATGGCGCTCGTGGGCGGCAGGCGAACAACTTGTATCCACGTAATTGTGTTGAACTTTGATCCAAGTTACTGTTGGTTTGAGACGCCGACGCCAACGGAAGCGAAACGGGTTCTGTTATATCACACTTCTGCCCCTCAGTGGTTAGCTAAGTAAACATTTGTTTAAGGTCGATTAAAATGCCTCGAGTAATAAATAAACCATGTTTATATAATCAAATGTCCATCGCCTTTTCCGGTATAGAAATCGATCAAAACGATAGGACTTCCATAATGGGAGCAACCAACGTAAAAATACATTCCAAACCGTCATTTACATAAAGAGACAAGTCGCGGCGCAACTTAAAAATCAGGACGTGTCACGAAACGTCTAGCAACACTGGGCCCGTCGACCTTCAGCGACACTGATTGATATTGATAGAGGAAGCCCGACACCTCGGCGGCGGCCCGGCGGCCCGGAGCCCCGGATCAACCGCGCCGAAGATTGATACGGTGACCCTACGTTTTCGTGGCCCTCACTAAACAAATATTGCGAGACTTTCAATTACGAAATGCCTGCGACATTCCTGTCTGTTGCCGTCACTGTATGAACTGGAGCTGAGAAGGAAAATGTGGGTTGATTTTGAACTTGACAGCCTTCGTGTTGGGTAACGAGAAGTCTCTTTGGTTGTCTAGCTGTTTTCTGAAATTATCTCTTTTGAGCTTATTCCGGCTTTAAAGTATGGGACATGTGTCAACTTCTATATTCTTGTAATTTAAGATTTAGGTGTGTAAGGTACAGTGGCGAAGAGTCAAATTTGTGTCAGGGGAATCCGAAGGAAAAATGAAACTTTACATTTTTTTTCGTCGCCCTGTATTCTAGTTTCATTTTCGTTATCAGCGACCCCGAAAAGACTCTACGTAGATTGCCCTTGTTCCCGAAACGAAGCCGGCAGGAATCGGCTTCTTAGCTGCCTTCGGGCCTGGTACGGTATCTACTTTAAATGTTTATAACAATTTGTTTTGGTGTTTTTCAAAGTTTTCAAATTTAACAGTAACAAAAAAAATTGCACCACTTTGGCAACGTATACGGTTGGTACGATTAAAACAGCTATATCTCACACGTGGCGCCTGATGCCTGAAATGCCTGAAACCTCGGGAAGTTCAATCAATCTCATTTAAAGCCCGGCTCGGCTGTACATCTATAATGGATGTCGTATCGAACAAAATTGCCGAGGTTACGTGAACCGAACACTGTCTAATGCCGTGTTCAGAGTATACATCGATTAGGTATATAATGTAATGTAGTTACGTACATTATGTATGCCAGAATTCATTGCTAATATATGGGGAAAGCCTTGTTCGGCAGCGAACGTGAAGAGACAGATACGCTTGTGAAAAGTGCCCATTCTAGATTACCCACCGAAAATGTTTAGCTTGACTGCACTTTTCGCGAAAAAAAAAGAGACTTCACAAAAGACCAAGGTATTACTTAGACCAGCAAGATTACCCGTCAAATTCAAGATTCAAGATTCTACCATAAACACTAGATAGCATAAAAAAATCTGTTAAAAATAAGACGCAGTGCACAACGCCGCGCCTGTTTGTTTTACTGGCCGCGTCGCTCCAGGCGACATCTGTCGGCGGGCAGACGACTCATTAGCATTGTTACCGAGGCTTGCAACACTAGCCGCCCGACGACAATTCAGTTTCCACGCCAGCCAACTATTGCGGTGTCACTAAGGGCATATCTTACAAAACCAGAATCTGCATTGCTTAGAATATTGAATAGAAAATGTTATATATAGTGTACCTACCTAGTTATATGGACTGATGAAAGGTGCTGAAGTTTCTGGGTGTAAAACTACCTTATCTTATTTAAAAGAATTTCTATTAATCAACTCAAAATTTCCAATTTTCTTGCACAAACTGAAAATGCGGCATTCATTTCATTTTCTTAGATCTCTTAGTTACTTTTGCCATAATTGCATTCAATATGCAATATTAAAACATATTTATTTGTTTTCGATAAAGAAGTGAAGTTTTACATAAAATATGCAGATTGCGTTTATAATTTTCATATTTTACGAGCTTGCATTGCAAGTTAATTACGACAAAACGCTTGATAAACATGTCTATTCTCTGCCAACTAATTTCGGACCTTTTGTAATTAAATACAAAATTCATTCCCCATTACCAAGGAACCATAAAAAGTCCAGTGGGAGCGTGTGTGCCTGGCTTTATAGTTAGATCGTTACGGTTTCAGCGGTGAAGCGGAACTTTTATAGAGCGCCGAATAAGAGCAAAAAGTTGTGAACGCTGCCGACTCGACTTACCGAAAAATGACATGTCGAGCGATAGCGATCCCCAACGAACACTTTTTAAACGGAGCACTTCAAACTTAATACTCTGCAGAAATAAAACGTAAGAGAAACCCGACACGAAACACTTTCAGTATAAAATGTGAGGCCATCCCTAAAAAGCGTATTTACGTTGAATCAGTTACGAACACTGTTGAGTTCGAGCCAAATTGATTTAAATTATTCGATTAGTTGGCAGTTTTAATCGGGACCACATTACGCAACGCTCGTTCATTGATTTGATGAATATGCTATTTAACGTCGTGATACAAAACACATTAAAACGTGCCTTCTGAATGAAGGAAAATGGCCCGAGGAAGTTCAAAGCACTTGCAACGTGACGAAAGTGGAACACTCGGGGAATATATTACTGTTCCAGCTGAGCGAAGCTCGCCCTTCTGCCAAATATTTGTTAAACTCCGGAAGGTCAAGGTGCCGGAGAAGTAGGCCACGGCGTGAGATACAGCCCATAAATCCGACCCGGGCTGGTGTTGTCACTTCAGTCAGAGCTTCCGTCGTAAAAACTTCGACGTGTTTGGAATTTATTTCAACTATCCTCATAAATATATATTAGATCGGAGTAGAACTCTTCCTCACATATCAATTACCATAAATTCCGGGAATTATGCAGCGCGTCGTAAGTGCAAATCGAATGTTTCCAAATAGGGCAGTCGCTTCGTAATGCTGTAAGTCACGTGCATTCAAGCCGCATTTCGTCCCGCGCATGCTGAGCACACATTACTTAACGCGCATTTTATATAAATAACTCCCCTTTTACATTCTTAAACAGGGTTTACTTGGAGATTGGTTGTCCGCAACAATCAAATCTTATAACTAATTTGTATTCTACAGATGCAAACCATATCTTTGTGTGCTCAATTTGATTTCCCACGGGACCTTCACGATTTCTGTATTACGTCCTCTTTATCAAATATGTAAAAGAAAGTATTGCAATACTAGACTTGTATAGAAACGATTTTATTACTTCAGAAGAGAAAGAAAAGTGAGAAATATTTCCAGGGATCGCAGACGTAAAATTGAAATAGTTGTTGTAAGAATTTATATTGAAGCAATGTAGTGTACGATCGCTGACTCGGCCTTCCACCCTGGGCACCTAAAAATCGAACAAAAGAGAGCAGGAATCGATACCGCTTGCCGAAGGGAAGTGAATCGGAACGAAGTATTCGAGTTATGGCAATATTATATCGAGTGACAATTCGATCGGCGAAGTGGCTTGTCACGCACTGATTTACAAGGCATGTGACCTGTCGTGCTCCATTATGTATGTACATACATAAATGTTATAGCTTCTCATATACACGTATGGAGAATTGGAGACATGCACTTAGCATAGCAGGAGAAGTTTGTATTGCATTACCTACCCTTTATTTGAGTGTCGAGAAACGCAAAATAGAGATGTTCGGAAATACACAAATTAAACTTAAAAAGATGCACGTTTAAGTTTAATTTCTTTCTCTGTGTTTTACGTAAGATTCAAAAAAACAAGACGTCCATATTCTGCTATTCATAACCTCCTCAATATATATTCATAGTGTTTTCCCTCTCCACATAATTACCTCGTGCTAGGTAAACGCGACTCTTCAGAAGACGATAATATTCGCACATGTGGTTTTCGCAGCGTGACGCGGCCGGATCTTCTAAATATATATTTATGTTGAACGGACGCGAGTACAGGAAAACGGTGAGCCACACATGACCGATAGGTACGCACTTTCTAATGTGAAACCATTCAAGGGCACTGAATTTCTCTGAATACAGGGACCAGACGTCAAATGGAATGGAATCAGAAAAAATAAATTTGGGAAAGAGCAGTTCCTAATGGATTAAAGATATAGAAATAAAATATAACAATGTTGAAACACTGTTTTATGCTTTCACGGTTTACAAATAAACTTATATCACTTACGGGATATCTTCCGTGATTGTTCATTATTTTGAGCCCTCGATATAATAAACAATGTAACAAGTTAAACAATTTTGATTCGATATAAATATTCTAGTATTAACGTCATTGTTTTATAAATAGAAAAAAGAACCCGGTGTAACTTCAAAATATGCTATATGCTTATTTTTATGAGTAAGTAAGGTAAAATGGTAAAATTAAATAATGCCATTGAAAAAATTACACCCTACGTCAATTTGCCGTGCTGTTTTATACAAGACTGGTGTTTTGAATAAACAGGTTTTTAAATTGTTGGTCAATTTACTTAACAATAAATTTCCCTGACTACATAACATAACATCACGCCTGTAATCCCCGAAGGGTTAGGCAGAGGTGTACCTAACGAGTACACCCTCATTTCGCCAGTTATGGTTAGTCCCATGTAATAGAGGGCTAGCCTATTGCCCTCAACCGGGCACAAATCCAGAGGAGAAACCCAATAACACTTTGCCCGACCCGGAAATCGAACCCAGGACCTCACGCTCACCAGTGCGACCACGAGACCAACGAGGAAGTCAAACCTGAATGAAAACAATATCAATCCATCTTTATTTTTAAGCGGTGGATAAGACAAATGTCATCAAACATCTTGGAACTAATAAGTCTGCATTAAGTCTGCACGTAAGTGCAACCTCCCTGCACTAGCGCGCACGTGCCGAACTTCTAACAAGGCAGAGTACACCTAATTAATTAGCAAGGTACATGTGAACTCCTACACTCCAACTTACTCTGGAACCGCGCTGAATTTCGATGTTTCTTCTATGGGAGTTAGAGGTGATATGTTACTATTATCTGCGATGGGAAATGAAGTTGTTACGGAAATGACTGTGCTATTTGAAACGATTTATTTTCTTTTTTTTTTTTAATGTTGCCCCACACTAGGACTTTCTCCTGTATCGTGGGTGCGTTTACAAACATTTACCATCTATAACTACCTGTAGACCATACAAATATTCGTTCCGTGCGGGAATCGAACCCGCGACACGAAGCGCAGCAGTCAATCGCACAGCCACTGCGCCAACCGTGCCGTCTTTCTTTCATATACTTCTAAACTTCTACTACAAAAAAATGGAATCATTGTAAGCAAGTACGTATTTTGATAAATTCATCATCATCATCATTATCTTGCCCTTATCCCAATTCATTTTGGGGTTGGCGCGGCGTGGCTTCTTCTTCCATACTTCTCTATTACTCGTCATCTCATCAGTCACCTCCTTTCTAACCATATCATCTTTTACTCAGTCCATCCATTGTTTCTTTGGTCTTCCTCTACTCTTCATCCACTTCATACTCAATACTTTCCTCACGAGATTTTCCTCATCACACATTATGATGAGAAAATATGATAATCATTTTTACAGTAAGTACCTAGTTAGTTCATACTGAAACATTCTGTGTTGTCCTACCAAGAACGGTCCAAAAAGGAAGGACAACGACCTCTGCCTATTAAGTACTTCTACTAATAATAGTCCTCGGTACATAATACCAGGGTAATAAACAAATGAATAACGCTCCAGTTTGGGCCTCCAATAAACACAGAACTCGAAGGCCATCATCACCCTGTATCTGGAAGAAATCAGAAAGATGACTCGCTTAGAAGCGATTTGCCATCGAGATTTGTACGACGGGGCCGCCGTCAGCCAGTCAATTTATCGCTTGATTAGATTAATTTAATCCATGACACTGAAATGGCCCTCTTCCTGTACCATCGGAACTTGCCATCATACCTCGTTAAAGATAAGAATTCGACAGAAAATGACTGGTCCCAGTACTCCCAGTTGAATAGATAGATTGAGTTGGCCCCGGGATTTGCAGCCGTGAGAACGTTACTGAAATTCATTTTTCGTTTAAGATAACCGGGTTACGGGAATCGTGGGTGCAAACCCAAACACGTCGTGTTTGAGGGCCTTTTATCTCAGCTTTTTAGCATTCCAAAGAGGTGTGAACAAAAAGTTCTGTTTTATCTCAGAAATTCGTAAAATATACCAAATTGAACGTACCGTGACTTAATTACCCAGAAAAAAACTTAACAATAGAGCAGTGTTAATTAAGATGTAAGTCTTATTTAATTAAGTCAAGTTTCTGTCAGACAAGACCCGAAATTACTATTCACAGACCACAGCGTTTTAAACAACAGTTTTTAAGTAATAAAAATTTGTTAAAACTCTGAACATTATCTTAAGTTCTTAAGTGCCACCAAGTTAACAATATAGAGAAAAGTAAAAGAGCTTTTGTCATGCTAACTGCGAGCCACAAATTAGTCATAACTCACAGGTAAAGAGATTATTTTAACAGGTACCTTTATCAAAACAAAGATGTCAGTACCGGGAACTATTGACGAAAATAAGTAGATTAGGAGTTGTTTACTAAGTTAAACGTAGCTAAAATAATGTTCACAGAGCAAGCGAACATTTAGATGGGAAGTAACGGATAACTATCGGAAATGGAGCGGACACGAGCGAATTAAAACGAGCTCACATATTCCTGATTATAGTGTTTATGACTAACAGGATGAACAGGATCTGCAGCTGATGGTAAATATAGTATATTTTAAACAAACGTGGCGAAATAATCATGCGTTGTCGTAGCAGTTATTATTGCAAGTAGTCGAAAAGGGCAGAAGAAGCGTTGTATAGACCAAGCGATAGACTGTCAACGGTCATTGCCCTGTGCGATTAGGTGCAAGAGGTAGCATATGACCGTATTAACAGTATTCATCTGCTTAGCCTTTTCCCAACTATGGTGGGCTCAGCTTCCAGTCTAACCGGGTGCAGCTGAATACCAGTATTTTATATGGAGAGACTGCCTATCTGATCTCCACAACCCAGTTAGTACTGGGTAGTACGATACCCCTTGGTAAGACTGGTTGTTAGACTTTTGAGCCACTGACTACCTGTAACGACTGTCAAAGATCCGAGACCGTATTAATAGTATTGACGCAATTAAAGCAGTACAATTTTACGTATCTATAAATACTGTGATCAAAATATATAAACTGAGTGACAGACTAAGCTCTTTTTTTCCATCCATCAATCCCGAAGAATTGATCCAGCAGATATAACTGGTATCAAAAAAGATCAAAGGATTCTTTTGATATTTTCAACCGCAAAATAAACACGTAAATGTCAATATTTTTAGCATCAAGCATTAAGGCCTCATTAGTTTTTGGGTCAACAGGGAGCTTTCGATCGTCGATCGTGAAGACTTACTAGCATCCTACACTGAAGCTCCGCAACTTTGTAAGTAAAAGATGAATGGTGATAAGTATACACATGGAGAACCCGTTTCCTAATCATATGGCACTTAGCTCCTTGGCCTTCAACACAGGATCGTCTTTAAACAGTGCCTGAGGCTCGAAAACCAAATTCTTGACGATTTTGGACACAACTAACTTTTATTCCTGTTTTCGATTTTCTGCAAAATCGAGCTAAAATTCGAATGCCTGAAATCTGAATCGGTAATCACTGGAGAGGGCAACTGAACTCAACTAAAATGTTTCGGTCCCGTTTGGTGGTTTCCTTAAAAGATCAAGTGTTCAAAGCTTATCAGTGTTTAACTAGTACACCGAATTCGGTAGCTAAGTGCTATCTGATAAAGGACCTATACCTTTTCGCGACTATCCATTCATCCTGCATTCCTATTCCTACAGGTACAAAGTTGCTTGCTCCTTTCCCAGTAAGTAGTAGAGGAACAGGTGGTCGGGAGCTGTCGGACTCGTCGCCTCGGTCAGATTGTGAGGTGACCCGAACACTATCGGTTTCACATCGGACCGCTCGGGGCTTCCCGCCTCCGATTACTTCGACCACAATGACTCACGGGGTTAAACTGAAGGACCGATCGATGGGTATTAACCCTTGCTAACGATATCCGAAAATTATATCCCACACTGAAGATAATACCCAACAGGCTATAACTTAACTAGGTATTTCTGTTAGTTATCTAATTAGCATTTAAATGAACGTTGAAATGGTGACTTCTAAATATTCTGCGCTATCTCGCAAATATTTCTCTTCGCCGTCACAACAACCATGTTTGTCTGGCAACAAGAACAAATTAACCTTTATTTAATCTAACATCGGTACATCGTACGGTACATACCTATGAGAGAGTATGTCCGCTGTGAACCTTGGCGATAACCCGCGCCTACCGCTCTCAGATACAAACGGTCTCCCGGACCACGCGAATAATTAGCACAACTGTCTTATCGTATTTTAATTAATTCTGTTGGGAGATTGGGACTCCCCGATCGATTAGAACCCGCACAAGTCTATCACCGAAATTAATCTAATCCCTAATCGTTAGAATACAGTTCACTGATCGGGTTATATTCAATTACTTCTATATCAAATTCTCCAATGTTTTGAATAGACGATAATGATATTAATAAAATTGTAAATGATGAGGAATATTTTTCCTCTATGTTTACGTAAACGTACTCGCTATTCATTCAGCCAGTTGTCCAATAAAAAAAGCTGTCAACGTTTTAATTGCTCGTAATCACGCTCTAAACTAAGCAATAGTTCTTTTAAATGGCGGCTGTAAATATCAAAACACATTCACGCTACGTCAGAGGAAAGTATATCATGTGTCCCATGAATAACAATCACACTACCCCCCACCGGAAGCTCTTAGTAAAAATGGCTATTAAACGCGACTTCCGTTATAATTCCACCTTCTTTAACATATTCCTTCAATTTATTCCGGTGTTAATGGCTATTATGATACAGATACGTTTCGCTTCAGAAGCGATTCTGAGAAGACAAAGGAAACAAGTGTTACAAAGATAGCACACAATGGCCGGGTGCCACCCTTGTTGATAATAACACTTTTTAACGCACAAAAGTTTGTCAAAACGTATAAACAAAAGTAAGGCTGCGCCTGCTAGCCGCGACCGTGGGTGTACCTGCGCTCAGGTAATGGCGGCGCCCACAATGGCATTCCGAGCATCCGAAATGAATCAAAATTCGGCGCAACAACGATGACTAACGCCTCGGACCCTTCTGATAAATTACAATAATAATGGCCACCTCTATTGTTGTTATTGGGGATGATTTCATTAGGATGCGCCCGCGCACCTGCCCCCCCGACCCCCGACGCGACCGCGATGCTCCAAAACGTACCGTTAACTGTCAAACATATGATTAGTGTTCCTAGTTAATTGGATAACAAAAACTACCATCCGTGACTTTAAATTACAAGTCAGTTAATAGCAGCGAGGTCGGGCAGGGGGCAGGGCAGCGCCACGGAATTAACAAGTGTATCCCTAAATGTCATTTATGGACAGGTCAGACGTGTTTATTGGAGTGAGCCAACAAGTCGTCCCCACTAAAACGACTGGTTCCATTATTTGTACGCGGCGGCGACCTCCCGCGCCGACGGGAACAATGAAAGTGAGAGAGGGCAGGAATGCAGGCGGGGGTGAGGGCAGGTGCGGGCCGCGGCCGCGGGCGGGGCGGGGGCGGGGGGGCGCAACGTTCCCGGTTCCCAGGCGAGGAATGCCAGCACGAGCAACAAAGCCTACCCGCCGCCATTCACCCCGCGCCCCCTCCCCGCGCCGCTAGCGGTTCCGTCCCAGACACGTAATTTTTCGTGACTTTCCCCTAAGTAGCTTTTACGATGCCGTGAATCGGTACTCGATACGTTCGATATTCAAAAATCGTCGCGTGCCCCCATTCGTTAGGCCGCAAAAGGTAAATTCGCTTTATTTTTACCGACGTGATCGGCTAATAAATTATGTACGAGTTGCGGTCCACAGCTACACGGTACACGGTACACTGTACGGAATTCATTATGAATCGGCGTCGCGTCAGCTCATGCGACCCGCTGTTATGTAGCGCAAAAATAATGTACATACTGTGTGATTATAATAAGTGTTATTGTTCCATTCATGCAGACCGGTCGAGGTTCAGGGTCGGGTGTCGAATAGCGAACAGCTGACTCTTAATTTATTGCTAGTTTAATAATGCACACGTATTTCTACACAGCTATGGACTGTTACCTGTAACAGTAGGTTTACATGAAACACGTAGTTATACTTTAAAACAATAGGCATCCATTTACAGAACGCACATAATTATATTACTGGAATTGGCACAGTTTTAGAATTAATCATCTTAATACCAACTAGTGTTAAAGAAACAACACGAATTTATTTAAAAGGAGTATAAGAAAAACTTAAACTGCTGTAAAACCGAAAATTGTGACGAGTAATATAATTTCAGTAGTTACTACCTACTCGGTTCTAATACCATGTTTTTTTACTCATCGCCAACCACCTATTACAGATATTTTTAGATTTCAATCAGTATGCCATTATTCTTTTTTTGAAATGCGCAGCGGGCAGTGGCCAGCATTGATTCAAATGTCACCATAAAGCTTGTTCCATTTCTTTTTTACAAATGGTAATACTTCATGAATTTCCAAGTAGCTTTACTTCTTTTGTTTCGTTGTTGCCAGGTTGTCAGTTTTATTATAATTTCATTCCGGCATTAATTTTATTATTATTTAATTTAACGCATTCGTGGTGGTCTTCAACAGACAGGTGGACAGTTGACGTTATTATTTCTGCCTCATATAGTAATTCGTTTATTGTTACAATTTTTTCCCTCTATTTTGTGTTTACAGCGTTAATGTTGTAGTCGTACCAGTTAAAAATGTCCTCAAACAAGAAGACTGATGTGAGTTTTACGAGTTAAGGGACAGTAACGATGTTTTTATCGGGAGCCACAGATAAACTGACAGGTGGAAAACAACGTTTTAATTTTAAAACTTTTTACTTCATTTGGCTATCACGTCGGTGTTGCCAGCATGTTTACTGAATGATTCATGTCAATCATTATCTGTCTGGGAATGATTTATCTAAGTTTACATAAAATGTATATATGTATTAACTCTTAATCAAACGTTATCAGGTGTTACATAAATACAGTGTAATTGATGCTAGTTGCTAAGGGTTCGTTAGATTAAATATTAAATCGTCTTCTGTTTCAAATGAATGTTCCACCATCGAATACTTTTCTTTTTTTTTTAAAGGAGTCAAAGCTTCAATCTTGATATGAGCAGACATAGCTATCTACAATCTAAACAGTATTGTTATAAAACAATATCGCATCTGTTACACATCCGTAATGATCATACTTTGTCTATGATCTCTCACGACGACAGATATTGTTACTACACTGTCAATGAGTGTAGGTAATAACAGCATTAAATTGACTCATCACATCACTGAACAATGAACATCTTTGATTTAGGGACCGCAACTATTTCATTCAATTTGGTAATGATCAGTAACAATTTGACAGCAATCATCGACAATCAGCATGAAAATTGCGCAGCGTAGCTTTTGACATGAATCTCTCTTCCAAAAAAGGAAGTAAACCTCCTTGTCTCTGCCTGGCAGTCTGCGATGACACTGATTGGGTAGCATGGAGAGAAATCGACCTCTTTATTCGTTTAAACACCTGGCAGGCATGGCAGGCAGCGCACATCTTGTCCCGTGCTCTTAGCAAACAACACAGGTATTGAAACAGTATTTTTCGTAACTCAAGCCTCAAACCACTGATTATCGCAATTTTGAAACGGACGCAGGAGGAGGTTTGTCAAACGCAACAGCAGGTTTCCGCCTCTTCTTCTCTTAAGCGAAAACGCATGATGGAGAAAAGTTGATTATTTTTGGGACAGTTTGTCAAAGCATACATAATGAGTCAATTCTTGATTCATTACCGCAATCCGCCACCCACACCCAGCAATCATTATAATCTGTGGTACCGAAGTCCGTCTGGCATAAGAGGGTGTCACCGGAGATCAGCTGAGTGGCGCGTGTGTGCCACCCGACTCCCGCAGGCTACCAGACGATATTGATATCATCTGTTAATACTCTAGACACCGCTATGTGATCATCCAACCAATACATTCTAATTGGACTGCGGTTTCCCCAGTTAAGGGGTAATTGATTTTGAAGAAAGTGAGCTGCAGAATATAATACCTATCCGTTAACCCACACTGTGCCAGCATGGTAGAGTATGGCCCACTCCCTCTCAGAGAGAGGAGGCTTGAGCCTCGACAGTGGAAACGTTACATGCTGATTGTGTTAAGCTGCGCTTATCAAAGTATATCAAGATATAGAGAAAATTGGTCCAAGAACCAACCTCGCATATGCCATATCTAGACGTCATTGAAGAAGTCTTTCCGATTTAAGTATCTCCTAGTAGGCTAATACAAAATGAGGAATTTGAAGGAAAAGAAGAATTTTATGTAGAGAAAATTAAAGTAGAAATTTCGACACTCACTTTAACTGCGAGCAAGAATAACTCCAGATGGGTGCTAGAAGCTAACCCACTGGATAGAGGATATGAGGGATGTTAAAAATGCTTGGAGAATATCCAAAAGAATTGAAGTGTGACCACCAGTTGAGAAATCAGATATGCGAAGATGGCAGAACCAGGCAAATCGCGATTACAAGCTCAAAAAACAAGAACAAGATGTATCGAAATAGGGAGAGCTAGGACTCCAATAATCATTTTATGTTTTCCTGTAACTGTAGCAAATCAGGGTATTCGTAGTGATTACGAAAGTATCCCCTTGAGCCCTAAAGTAATAACTTATATCCTTTCGGCTATCTTACTATCTCTACTGCTACTATTTGAGAAACTGCTCAAACTCAAATTACTGCAGAAACAAAAATTACATATCTTGGAATGTTCAAGTTGAGCATGCCAAGAAGTCATTAAAGTAAGAAGTTTTACACTTAACCCTAAACCGCCAGTTGTAAAACATAAGTTAAACGAAAGCCTATAGTTAAGTTAATCGCTCCTGTAATAACTACATGAGCTCTTAAACATCAGTGAGTTCCAGAGGAAATAACAGTCTCAAATACCATCGTTAATATTACAATTTGCTGGTAGAAACTACAATTAAAGTACCACGTATTGGGTGCTTAAAGTACCACGCAGTAAGTAGTAAAAGGACCAGATACTGGGAAATAAGGATCGTAGGCTGTTCATTTAAAATTGACATAAGCCTCGAAATACGCATATAACCATTTACCAAACTCTTTCCTGGAGATAAATGGTACAAACATATTTAAAAACAATATCAAAAACACTTTCTAAAAAAAGCTTATTACTCTGTCACAGAATATTTATAGGATAAATTTTTATGATGTGTGTAAATTTGAAGGCCTATGGTAGGTTATGGCTAATGGACACTATTGTTTGTTTAAGACCTTTTCTTTTGTACCCATATTCGCAAATGAATAAATGATTATGATTATGAAATACATTAGTAATGTAATACGAAAACGAAAAGAGATCAGAAAGGTAATCAAGGAGAAAAAGAGCAGTAAGTACATACAGCAAGAAAGAGGGATGAAACTGGATTTTCCGTTGCTTGCAAAACGCAGCCTAACGACTCTATGGGGAGTCGTACGCGTTCCCTAATACCGGCAAACAATGTATTATACATTACGTGCAATATGCATATCGTTGCATATACATATGCAGAGTCATATGTACTGTGAAACTCAACTCGGCAATCTACTAGTGCATTGCACTTAGTAATAGTTTATGTTGAGTGAACTGATAATTAAGGACCCCACATACAGTATTGCGAAATTTTTCGTGTGATTTTAGAGTTCTTAGGGCCATTTTCTAAAAAGAAAATCGGGTTTAATATTGGAAAAAATACATTATGTAGAGCCCTTTCATCCAAACTTCTTCACTCTAAACTTCTTCGTGAGTTTAAAACTTGGCCATCTGAAAGCTTTTCATCAATGCCTTCGTCAGAGTCCCTGAACATTTGGAGGTGTTTATATAACCGCACCTGGTACATCGTTATCATCAGCTGTTACGTTGTGCCTGACGAAGAACTCGCCGGAGAGGGCGCACGGCACTCCGGCGCCAGAGGACAGCCTCCCACTCGCCACCACCAACAACATCACCACTAAACACCTCATGGTCACCAACACTTAAAAAGACGAAAACAAAGTTCTCAAATAAACTCAGTTCTGTACACTCGCGAGCGCGCGTTCGTCGAGTCGACCGGAGAGCGCGGCGCGTGCTCCCTCATCGATGCGCCTTCCCGGACTGACGGCCGAGACAGCCAATGAGCTCGCCCAACCGCACCGCGCACAACTTTTATTAGAACTGAAATAAAATAAAGCTTTTCGAATTCCGAAACTGGTATTAATTTAGCGATCGGACAATTACCTAGGTGACGTCACGAGCCGTGTAAAATGTTAAAGAAGTAAAAACTAAAAAGTTGCTAAAATTGTCGAATAGCTTGGAGCGTCGCGAATTGTCGAATTTCGGTACGAATCATCAAATCGGTGATTGTCGGAGCTTTTTATATGGCTGTAAAGTGTAGTAAAAAGTGTAGGTATCGTAGTTTTTTGCGTGTCGGTGTTGTTTGTGGCGTTCTCGTCAGACAGTGAGACAGTGGTAGCGTGGCTCTGCGGCGATGCGCGCGCACGCCTATCGAGCGTTCGCCACTAGTCGCTCATCCACGGTGAGACATGACGGTGAGCGGCTGCTCAGCGCTCATGTAACGTTACACTAAATAAAATATTAGCACAAGTTGTATTGTCTTTCATTGTGATTCGATATTGGTTATTATTCGGACGATAAGCAAGTGGTTTGACTAAGGATTTTCCGCTGAAAACTTTCGTAACAACATTTTGAAGAATGTTTCAGAGGAAACATCTTATTTCTTTACAGACAGTATACAGGTAAACATAAAGAGCCAAAAATGTAATAACACCAGACTTATATAAATACTTTTTGAAAAGAATCAACGAAGCGCTCACAGGCACTTAAGTTTTTCTCACAATTAATTCAAAAACAATTGACAAATTAACCATGAACTCCCAAAACACAAGTTATACAAAGTAATTAAAATTTATTTCATCAAAATAATCAAGTTAACAACTTCTAAATCGTAAAAGTTATGGCTGTATCATAAATAGTTTATCTTTCATCTACATAGCTCACCTAATGTTCTGAGATATGACGAATATAATGAGGTAGACATGCTTCGAATGCCGAACACAATAATTAAATGTTTTAAAAGGTACAATTTCTAATGTCAAGGATGGACTCACGACCTGCATACAAAACTAAAGCGTCTATAGACAAACCAGCCTTCTACTTTTAACCTTTTTTCTCGTAATAGACAATGGTAGAGCGCCGAAACTGACCCATTGGGATGATGAATGCGTAGAGATGGCATATTTTTAATTTATCACCGATAGATAATCCAGGTACGTTCATTGAGGCTCTTTGGTCGCCTCGCCGCCCGCCGTGCCACCATTGTTAGCGAGGAGTCGTTGGACAAGGCATAGGCGGTAGCGGATGATGATTTTTGAAGGGAATATTTGAATTTCGAGAAGTTTTAAGACTTATTTGGGCAAGTATAATATGTAAGAGTGCCTAAACGAGCCATCAACAGGAGAAGATAAAAAACCCGTTGTAACTAATTTGATAATAAACTAAAAAAATGAATAAAAAAACTCCTCTTCAAGTAGCAATATTATATCACCTAGAGTTGATATTCTGGTTATTGAAAGCACAAAACCTAGAGGTAAGCTTATTAATTATCACAAGTATCAATCGACACCTTCAAAATGCGTAGTAATAATTAGCTTAAATCTTATAGGTATTCCTTTCGAAGGTTACTTAGTGTGGTAATAAACTAATAAGTAATAATCATAGGTAATCCCCATGCGTAAACGGATTACTAAAGAAATGTTTTTTGTGCAAAGTTGTGTTATTGCTAACTCCAATGAAGTTAGCTTGCTATAAATCTATTGCAAAAAGTAGGCCTACCTATTAAAATTGTTTAATGAAATTATTTGCCATTCTTTTGGTGTGTGGTTTGGTTCTTAGGTAGGTACGTTAGGAGAAGCTCGTGGTTAAATAATAACAGCCGTTAAGGTTGATCTTCAGGTTAGTCAGTTAGTCCCTAGATGGGTGATCACCCATTAAGAGTTTCCTCTGTGCCTCAGAAAGCAGGTTAAGCCAAATTGGTCCCGGTTGTCATTTATAGATCTGTCAGTGGCCCGAAAGTCTGACAACCACACTTACGAATGGATATTGTATTACCCAGTACTAACTAGGTTATGGAATGTGTGTCAGAGGCAGTCGCTCCATGTGAAATACTGGTATGTCAGATGCAGCCGGATAGACTGGAAGCCGAGCCCAACATGATTGAGAAAAAGCTAGGCAAATGGATGAGGTAAAATAAACATCCCCGCTATCGCTTGTCGATTGCACCTCAGGTCACGTATATTTATGTGGTCCCAAACTACAGTCCTCAGCCACACCATGGCCGTGCCGTGACTGTTACTCGTAATAAAAGGGACGTCTCATTTATTATTGACAAATATTTCGCGCTGAAAAAACTACTCCTTATCCCTCTATTGTACCCTAACGGAAGGCGCCACATTCTAAACTTTATTGTGTTTATTATATGAGGCACTTTGGCGGTACTTTTATGGCATAAATAATAAAAGACAGGAAATTATATCAATTCTCAGTGCAGTTGCACGCGGGGTGCAAACGGAGGCATGTCTCGAGTGCGTTTATGTCTTTTGTATGTAGCAGCGCCGGCGCATCCTTAGATGTAGCCAGCATTCTTTGTGAATGACTCCTTGAATTACTGGGTAATGTATTTTATTTATTCAGTGGGTGGTAATGGTGGGTTTTAAGATACGTTTAAATCTAGTCTAGAATCTTCTTTTGTTGAAATCAAAATATCCTATATCAGATTTTCCTATTGTAAATGCCTCTTAATTAGGTAAAACCGACCTAAACTTTTTCTTGGTTAAGGAAAAGCTGTTGGTACACCTAACAATTGAGGTCTCATTTCAACAAAGTCAAATTTATTCTAAAATGGTATCTCTCCAATCCAATATTTAAGTTCTTACCTTTTCATCCTTCACCCTCCTTACCAAACACCCCTATAAATTGTAACCAAATTAAACAGTTTCTTTATATTAAACATTAGAATCGCGTGAGACGTGTCTCTTCGTGTCGACACAAGTCTAAACGATTAGCACTGGCCGGCGCAAACGCATAAAAACTTTTTGAAGTAAAAAAAGTTGAGAGAAAAAAAAACGAACCGTGCACAATGGCCGGTGATACCGTGAAAAATGTTCACAAATAAAACAAGTCTTAGATCACCCGGGAAGACGGTTACACGGTGCTCAATACGTGTGAAACTTGTAGTCTTGATGATATAGAAAGAAATATTTTATCAGCTTAACTATGTTCTTCTTTGAACGTTTTAGTTTTCACGTTTCTAAACGGATTATTTGTCAACTTTGAAAGAGGAAAGAAGGAGGAGATAGGTGGACAGACGATTTTTAAAAAAAACGTAGCGAGTAACTAGACTACATTCAAGTGCAAAATATCCATTTCGGAAGCATTCTTATCATAAATATCAACTAACTGTTCAGACCTTCGATATTTCGGTTCCGCAATTACACTCCAAAAATTGCAAGAAAATGTAACAAATCCGAAACCTCCGTCCTTATTCATCAGACGCACCCTCCCATTGCCAATCAAACAGCCAGTTAAGTGCCAAGTTGTGTGGCATCACCACCCATCCGCAAACACGCCGCGTCATCATTCACCTCCAAACAGAGCACCTGATGAGCTCACAATCACCCCACAATGCTAATGGGTTACCCGAAACCTTACCTGATCACTCGCTTACTCGACAACTTCAAACCAATTAATCATTCCAATACGGAGCTTCAATTTTTGACAACTAAAGGAATTTTAATCGAATTCAATACATTGAAAACGATTCCGACATTCTAGTGATTCACAATCGAATAGTTACTCGATGAATGGGGATTTTAAATCTTTTGTGGCGTGTTTGGGCAATTTACTTGGTGCACAAATTAAATATGTATACGAATACCTTTATAATTGGATACACGTCAACATTTTCAACACTCATCAAAAAGATTTGTTTGGTTTTCTTTTTTTTACTGATACATTGCGGGTATTACATTCACTGCAAATGTTTCTTAAAACCGTATTAAATTAGTTATTTTGTCTTAAAACAATAAAAACTCAATTTACAACAGCTCTCAAGTTCTACAAAACATTAAAACGCCATCGAGATGGTTTCAATTCTTTGAAGAAACACAAAAACAAAAGTGAAGCTTGTTCAACAAAAGCTCGGTGCCGCGCGCACAAAAAAGATATTATTACGGTGAATATTTCCTTGTAACTGTGTCACTGCACTTAAATGCAACAAAACCAGGATAAAATGGCGGACTGGAGGATATTAACGACGACGTTATTGAACCGGGTGGTCCCTGAGAAATAAAACGCCTCATCTCATCTTTTGATGCCGAAACAGTCGACCATGCGTCTATTAGATTAGATAGCACGGTGGCAGTGACAACCTGATAAATACACCATGCTTATTTGCAAACACGTTTTCACTTTGGCAGCAGGATTTCCGAGGAACCGTGGAACGTCCGTCTCTATCCATGGGATAAAAGATGACTCAGGGATTAGGATTAGAACCCGGGAAAAAAACACTCATAATCTTCTTCTTTTCGTTGTAATGGTATTTTTTGCATGTTACTTGGGCTGCAGTAACTCAGTAGCATTCATGAGGCAAAAGTGGACCTCTCACCATAAGCTGCCTATAACATTCCCACTTCTGGGACACAGGACTCGTTCCTGTAAGTTTGAGAGTACTGGTGATGAAGTAAATTACACGAAGTAAAGTGCCTGTATCGGATCAACACCCCGGTCCACGGCAACACGTAAGTAGTAGGGGGCCACACATGGATAGCACACCTTCCTTTCCCACCAACCATTACTGTTGTCACGTAAGAGGGATCACTTCATTAGTAAAGCAGCCTCTTCAATAGGCCGAGACTCCGAGAGCTCTCAGTCTCAGAACAAGCGACTATATCTCACGTCAGCCCGCATAGCGACCGTCCAGTTAACTGTTACTAATGTTTTCCTATTGTCAGGTTCGCTGACTCATTAATTTCGCGCTGAAAGGAGAAAGAAATTCAGCCACTAAGGCTTTGGGCACACGTGAGACTTTTGCGTATTGCGACCTGTCGCCATGATACGAGCATAATAATGGAGTGATGAGAGAAATGGAGCACACCGACAAAATCTCCATGCTTCATGATCATTGCAGCCTAAAGCTCACGCTTACAAGCAGGTTGGTTTTGACATTGCCGAGCTAGCACAGGTCTTCAGATGTCATGATACCAAACCAGTTTGCATTTCGCGCCGAGTGCTACCTACAACACGTCGAAGCGCCATCGACGTTCTGTCATCGACGCCTTTTTTTGTAAGCCAGCGATTCGGCGCATTCGCCAATCGCGATGGCCGCGACCAAAAGTATGGCGTGCTTGAGGCCTAACTCATGAAGACATGTTGTTTGAAGCTGCCGAACAAAGAAGCACTTTGTTTAAGATATTGTTTCTCTTTTTATTCACTCGCCAGTTTACTGCCCTTTTAGGGGGAGCTTGCTCTTATTTGCTTTCATTGCGCGAAAAATGTTTATGCTACAATTCGGCGATTATGAGATTATGCTTCGGGTCGAGTTGTGTTTGTTCGCCCTGATTTATATTCTGATTTCATATTTTAATATTACGCTACAAGAATTTATAGGGACTAAATGTTGAATTATATTTCAGTGTGTTTTTGTAATTATGTATTAACATTACTTGACCTGGTTTTAAATCATACGTATATATGTTTTAGAATATACTAAACATCTGAAATATTTTTCATAAAAAGGATCATATTCTAGATAGAGTTTTTAAATAATCGATACCTAGTTATAGAGGCATCTTTAGTACTAGGTCGTTTTCAGTGAATGCAAAACGCGCGTTTTTTAGACTTTTGCATTAGACGCATTTAATATGCTGGCTTCAAAAAATCATCTTAACTTACTCAACAACATTTTACTACCAGAAATCAACTATACATGAGCACATAAAGGGTGTAACAAGACCCTTAACGAAGCCGAAAGGCACTTGTTTTCCTCGACATTGTGATCATTTTTTTTGTTCTAGACCATACCGGGAACCTTATATTTACGGAGGTATTGGGGGTCATACTTCCAACTTTTTCACAAGTTTTTTTTTTATATATATATTTTTTTAATGTAAGATTTTTACTTTTAATACCCCCACGATTCAATCCATCCATCAGTACAATATTTTGAGAGCATTGAGTCCTACCGTAAAACATGATTTTACACCCCAAAAAAAAAAGTCGGTTCCCAGCAAAAATTTTTGCGTAAAGTTTCTTAGTATGATGTATATATAACGCTTGGTTGACGGGTCCGTTTACACCCTATACATACAAAACAAACAACTCATAATACACCCGAAGGTACTAGGGCACCACGAACGGACATTACCACTCCATCATCACACCTCAATGGATGGGCGTCATTTATCTGCCGCGTCGGCACCACACGTAATGCTCCTTCATCAGATACCATGCATACAATGTAGTCACGTCACCGGTATTATATGAGCTATTTATAGTTGCGATAATAGTTTTCTAGACTAATATTATGAAGATTTATTTGTTTGTAAGTTTTTATGTAGGAGGTAATCTTCGGAACTACTGATCCGTTTCCGAAAATTCTTTCACTGACGGGCAGCTACATTATCTCCGAGTGTTATTATAAATGCGAAAGTAACTCTGTTTGTTTGTTTGTTACCTTTTCACGATTAAACAGCTGATCGGATCGTAATGAAATTTGGCGAGCAGATAGATTATATCCCGGGAAAGAACATAGGTTAACTTTGTTTTTTCATCACTCATACTCATCAAAATTACCACGAACGAAGTCGCGAGCAACACCTAATAGGCTATATTTCAAACGTTCCCGTTGGTTAATTTCTGTACATAACGAAGGCGAAGCCGCGAGTAAAAGCTAGTTTGTAGATAAAGACATCTTCTACGTAACAATAATCTTAAATTCATTCAGTTACGGAATGTCTATAACGTTGGGTGCAGTAGTATGACATTCTGAGAGCTCCTTTTGTAACGAAAGTGAGCATTAGGTATAGAAGGATTAGGAATATAGGGAATGAAAATTTGTACTGAAGAAAATCATTTTGCCGATTGCAAGGGGACTTTGGGCAAACAGCTTATAGACATATCAACACTTTATACAGGGTAGAAGGGACACCGACGCACAAACGCTTACCATGTACACGGTAGTTCGGTACATTATATCTGAACCGCACATAGAAAATTTACATCGGTAATTTAAAAAACAACAGCTGTTTCATTAATTTTAACTACTTTTGCAGTGATAGTCTAGTGGTGTGACCATCGGTCTGACAAGTCATAGGTCTCGAGCAGGGTTGTTGCGAACATCAGCATCAGCATCAGCATCCGCTGATCTTCAGCATCATTTTCAACATCAGCATCAGCATCAGCATCCGCATTGATCGATGCTGATTATTAATGCTGATTATTAATGCTGATTATTAATGCTGAAGTTCGAGTCGTGACATGACCGCAGAGAGGATTATATCACACGACGTGTAGTTTTTGCCTGCGACTTTGACCAATGAAAAGATCGTCTGCGGGGATTATGATTGCAAACAAACACAAACTTGTCTCATTACGTTAATTCGTCATAACGCGTGAAAGTTTTTGTTTTTTTTTCCGTAAACTGTCAAGTGTTATCGTTGAAAAGTGGAATATGGACGTATTTTAAATTAAGGAGTCAAGAAACTGCAAACTGCAACTTATGAAAAAAAGATTATTCACGCAAAGAGCGTACTAATACGGACTGATTTTACTTTTTCCCTGTTTTTTTAAGAAAATAATTAAACTCAGCATCAGCATCAGCATCCGCTGATGTCAATGATAAAAGATCAGCATCAGCATCAGCATCCGCTGATGTGAAATAAATATGCATCAGCAACAACCCTGGTCTCGAGTTCGATCCCAAGACACGCACCTCTGATTTTTCGAATTCCTGTGCGTATTGTATAATTATCACTTGCTTCGTGAAGGAAAACATCCAGCATGCTTGAGAGATATTTCTCGACGGCATGTAAAGCCAAGTCAGAGGCCCATGGGCGGCATAAAAACTCTGACACCAGGTTAGGCACTAACCACACGATAAAGATTTCATTTTAACCGTGTAGGTTGTAGGAAACCGCTGGTTTTTTTTTTAAATTATCGACGAAAAATTGCTATTTCCGGGAAATGTTCCTCAAGATTCAATAAAACACCAGAGGCTATTTGATAGTTGGCGAATGCAAGTTGTACAGTCGTGAACGAAGTCTTTAATTAATGAAATGTTGATTGATCTTGCGGCGAAACAGCAAAAGAACTTTCTCGAAGGCAGCCGAGGTCGGCTACAGCTCTACCCAGGAAACTTGGAATCTTGTTAAGAATTCATCTACTTTTACGAACTAATTAGGTACAAAACACCTGGCCGTAAGAGAATCTTCACGACGCAGGACCTGTACCACCGTCTCTTATAGCTTTTGTGAGGGAGGTATTGATCTAGGTTATAAACTATCTGTTTGCCAAATTTCATCTAAATCCGTTCAGAAGTTTTTGTGTGAAAGAGTAACAAACATCCATCCATCCTCGCCTTTACAATAGCAAGTAAGATAAGATTACTTTATGTATAGCTCCACCTCTTTCTCTTACTCAGTGTGGGATAGAGATGGCTATAAAGGACGTCTAGCTCCATTTCTTTCCCACATTAAATTAATAATTAAAAAGTACTCCAATAAGAGGTGATGATAGACCCCTTGGCCTGGAGTACCTTCAGAAAACATAACATAGTATAGTAATTAAATATTTATATACAACATGAGAAATTCAGGTGATTTTCAGCAGTTTGAGGTTCTTTTATATGGGATCTGGTTAAAGGTAATGTTATTAATATTGCTGAGCTGAAAAGCCTTACGTGAATTCCACGAAATGTTCAAATAGATTTTGCTAGATAATAATTCTATCCTACAAACTGCTTTAATTTATTTTATTAAACAATAGTCATACCTACCGGTAATACAGAAGAAGTTTCAACTTGATACATAACTTGGACCCTACTTATACGTATTGCCTAGGACAAAGTGAAGGTACAGTCGACACATCAGGTTACCACAAACTGTAAAATGTCTCCAAATGACTTCAAACCATAAAATGTTGATGGTTAAGTTCAAAATTGAATGAGAAAATTTGACAATTTTTGACAATGTGTAACTTGATGCGCTGGCAATTGTACTAGCAACAGTTAATCAGGTAGGTAGGCATTGTAACTCAAGTGTCATTTTAATCCCTCCATTCAACCCATCGCAGGCTTCGCAGTTTACTTCAATCAATTCTACTAACGCCTGTTATCACTAAACACTAAGCGCTTGCTAAATGAACGCCTTGATATTATTGGTTGTTGAAAATCAAACACAGCGTCCACAGCTTTCATTTAGGTATTCATTTAGATGTTACCAAGTATTACTTGGTGAAAAACTGGCATAAGTTTCCAAAATCTTAGAATGTACACACAGCGACACATCAAGGTATACATTACCAGTATATCACGGCCTCGGTTTATATAGATTCCCCGTACAATGAGAGATCCGCAAAAACTGGTTTGTATAGGTTGATTAGTCGCCGTAAGTACAACAACTACAACCCAGTACAGTCTAGCCGCTTTAAGCCCATCGTCTTTTACTTAGTTAGGTCTAATTTCTATTTAATTACTTCGTCCTAGGCCACTTCGTCCCCTGCAGAGGGTACGGCAAGGATAATTGAGTCAACCACATTTTTAAATAAGCTGTCTTTAAAAGGGGTAAGTTTTAGGGGCGAAAGCATTAGAGCAATGGAAGCTCTTATTATAAGGGCAGAGCATAATGGTAGGTAGGCTCGTACACGTCATGTTTTGTTTAATAATAGGTCTTTAACTATGAAATTGCCGTATTTTTCTCACATTTTGTTATGTTGTAACTTTGACGTACTTATAGTTATATTTTTTCCTAATTCAATTTTAATTGGATTAATATTTAAAATTCATTGAATAAAAATGTATATGTAATAAATCCGATCAATAGTTTTTGCGTGAAAGAGTAACAAACATCCATATATCCTCACAAACATGCAGTCAAAGCAGAGGTCACTCTGACTGCATGCACTGCCAGTACTGCCACCGATGACGTCGTGAAAGTGGTGAACTTTTGGACTTAAAAAAATTGAAATAATATCCTGCCAGCAACACGATGAATACGCAGTGTACGTTCTAGTTCGGTATTTGAGCGCTACTTATTTCCATAAGGTTCTTGCCTGATGTTATGAGACTCTGTTACTATGTCAAATTATCAATAAAGGGTGTAAAAAGACCCTTAACGAAGCCGAAAGGTACTTGTTCTCCCCGTCATTGCGATCACTTTTTTGTTCTAGACCATACCTGGGAACCTTCTAGTTACGGAGATATTGGGGGTCAAAGTTCACAGGTTTTTTTTTAAATACATGTTTCTAATGTAAGATTTTTACTTTAAATACCTCCACGACCCCAGTACTATTCAACCCATCCATCAGCACAATGTTTTGAGTGCGTTACATTGAGTTTTACCGTAAAACGTGATTTTTGACCCCAAAAAAAAGGTCGTTTCCCAGCAATAATTTTTGCGTAAAGTTACTTAGTTTGATGTACAGAATGCTTGGTTGACGGCTTCGTGAAGGGTCTGTTTACACCCCGTATATTCACTACGGACAATGGACTATATTTTTCATTAAATCAGGTTGTGATTTCGCTTCTTTAAAACCGTTAGGATTTGGGCCAGGAAACAAAGGATTTCAACAGATTATCGGTAGCTTATTCTAATCCAGCGCGGTTGGCGCAGTGGCTGAGCGATTGACTGCTGCACTGCGTGTCGCTGGTTCGATTCCCGCACGGAACAAATATTTGTATGACCTACAGGTAGTTGTTTCGGGTCTGGCTGTTTGTGTATGTCAGTTTAAATGTTTGTAAACGCACCCACGATACAGGAGAAATTCCTAGTGTGGGGCAAAGTTCTAAAAAAAAAAAAAACAATACGTTTTGACTGTATCGCCATCGTTATTTTTGCTCGTTATTTAAAACATCACTTAGTATATTCCCTCTGGAAGCTCTCATATAAACTGCACTACCAGATCAGTCGACACGTGAATAACACATGCACTGGAGCCTCTATTTCTGTCTCTGTGCTCCCAAAAAGTTTCGTTACGTAACATTGATTGGCTTTCAACACTCTGTAGGGAAAGGTCAAGACATTTGATTAGAATAGGGTAGATAGGTATTCTCCTTTTTTATTGTTTTGGGTTTAACTCAAAATCTATTGTAAAGAAATTCAATCCTTAGTTTGAGACCTAGACTAATCCAAAACGAACGGTCGTTCGATTGACTTTTTAAGAGAACTGCTTGGTTGTGCAAACTGGAGCTCATTCTAATACATTTTGTAGTGATTGAGTAACGTCATCTCAGTTAAAAACTAATACAGTATTCTATAGACCGGCTGTGTGATTAACAGGTTTAAGTGTTTGGTTGTGACAATTGGAGGTATTATGACCAAACTTTATTTTTTAACCTAACCTAATCTTCTAAGTTAGCAGATTAAAAAACCGAAAACCAGACGAAAAAAATCTCCATTGTGCAATTGAGAACACAGAACGTCTTTTTCTGACTTATTTTAAGATATTGACATGTATTATTTGCCAATTGAAGGTGGTATGACTTACCTAAGTTCCATCTTATTTTACAAGTCACCCTTTACGCCAGCAGTCTTTCTAACATCTATTATTCTAATTACAACCTTATCGTTTATTTTCTAATTCCTAAATGATCACAAGAGTTAAGGTCTCTACAGTACCATGACCTGACCCAAGCAAGCAAGCCTCGCTCTCATTCGGGTATGACATGCATGGGACTTAACTGGCGAAATGTGGGCGTACTACATGGTCTTATCTGCCTAACTAAACCATCACTGATCGCAGGTGTGATATTTTTCTTCTTCTTCTTTATCGTGTGGTTGGTGCCTAACCTGGTGTCAGTGTTTTAATGCCGCCCATGGGCCTCTGGCTTGGCTTGACATGCCCTCAAGAAATATCTCTCAGGCATTCTGGTTTCCTCACGATGTTTACATTCACCGAAGCAAGTGATAATTGCACAATACGCACGTGAATCTTGGGTCCGAACTCGAGACCTATGACTTGGCAGTCCGACGGTCACACCAATAGTCTATCACTGATAATTATGCCTGACCTGAACCAAGACCTATCACTGAATAGCACGTTTCACAATCATCCTAAGTTCCTAACTATCCTCAACTGCCACAGCATTAGGGTCTACTACCAACACACTCACGTAGCTAAACCAAAGAAATACTTTCCCAAATTCACACGGCGTCCAAGCTATGAATTACAATATTACAATAAAACCGTCACAATACAATCTAATATAAGTCCGTGGCTGAATGGAGCGGGTTCACGGAAGGGTCCCACAAATCATCGCCGCCTCATACGCGTGTAATTATCTCGAGCCGGACCCGCCCGATAAGATCTCTATGGCCGCTAATCTCTGGGGGTAACGTTGAGAAGTTCCACTCTTGGCTTTACTTGGCCGTGGGATGTGGAATGTGTGTATGGTAGGTTTGTGTTCCTATGTTTACCTCGGTGAAGGACGATTAGATAGAGGCTACAGTTAGATTACCTGACAGAGGCTATTTCCTCAGTGCATAAAAAGTGATGAAACTGAAAATGATAGTGACAGGGCTCGGCGTTCGGTTAGCACCAAAAATGGTCACGCCCAATTATTTACACTGTGACTTCATAAAAAAAATTGATTGAGATCCTATTTAGCATGAAAACCAAAGAAGGCTACCTTCGTTGAGGTCAAGTCCAGAATATACAGTTCATGAACAACAGTAGTTCAAGTATTAAATCTGCACAATCCTCTGTAATTCAGCAAAGCAATCCCAACCTTCTGCATCTTCTGCTGCTTATGATTCGGTGCGGATGATCCAACGGTTGTGTGACTAAGGCGGCAGGAATGTGCGCGGGCGACGCGTTGTCCCCCGGGAACAGCCTGCGCTTGTACACACTACAGATAACTTTGAAGGGACTACTCCGTTTTGACCGACTAGGAATAGAACATGGTATCACCATGGTTGACCGAAATGATAATAAAGCTCAGATTAGCCAGGTGTAAGATAAATGAAGGAAGAAAATCAGATGTATGATGAGATGAAATTGATGATGATGAGGTGATGTGACATAAATTATCTCGAGCAGTTAGCTTAAAAAGTCGACAGCACCCTGAAGAACTCTTTTTGTCTTCCAATTTAAAGAACTTGGACTAATTGGGATTCTAACAGCGATGACTATTTCGGAAAAGTCAAAAGTTATATTTAACCGACACAAGCTACCTAAAGCTAATGTCAATCCTGTTCCAAAAGTCATTTTAGAACAAAGGGATGCTTTAAAATCATTTGCCACTTGTCTAAGCCCTCTGTGGTTCATTTTATTCTTTCCATTCTGAATGAGTTACATCCCTGCTCACTTCTCTGTCACTGGATTGCTTGTTCAGTCTTTTAGGAGTAAGTTTTCCGAACCTTCTTAGTTTCCTAGAGCGCGGCATGCGCCTGCGTCTCGCGATCGAGATCCGCCGCGCATTCCAGCCAGTCGCGATCCTGCTCCACAGATGAAAGGACTCTCCTTTATTTGTAAGAATTTATAAACTTGTCTTAACGTCGGGATAAAACGCATTTTTATTCAAATAAGTTTGCTTGTTTTATTTCATTCACGTCTACAATAAAATAACAATATCTGCAATTCCATTTTATGAGTCAAGTGTCGGCTAGTTGCGTAGTCTTGTGGACCCTTGTAGTCCGAAGATGACGTGATATGGAACTATCATCTGAATTTATATCTCATAGGAATTGCGTCAGCTTCGCTTCGCTTTGTTTTTCTGACATTCAAAAGTGCCTGTAATGGTCTAATTGAAATAAATGCTTTGAGTTTGAGTTTGAGTTTGAGTTCGAGGACGCTTTGGACGGTGGTCATAAAGACCGACCTCGAGCAAAAAAGATAAGATTAAGATTTGATAATATAATTAAATTATATTTATTTGACACACTCAAGTTAGGTTAAATAAAAACATAGAAAAACAAGATATTTGAGCATAGTTAAAAGAGTACAAAATTAAATCTTGGTGGCCCCATATCAGCAGTAAAGGCAGATTGCATTCGAAAATGCCCACAGGACTAGATAAAAATCACAGTCTCTTCAGACTTTTGAATTTCTGGACCCAGCATTGCAAACCTGCATGACCCCAGTCTAAAACTGC
This sequence comes from Noctua pronuba, assembly GCA_905220335.1. Lineage (NCBI taxonomy): Eukaryota > Metazoa > Arthropoda > Insecta > Lepidoptera > Noctuidae > Noctua > Noctua pronuba. Next base: position 12,925,788 of record LR999894.1, read on the forward strand.
ATTCATTCATGCATTATCTAAACACAATCCCACAGCCAATCCAATGACCTACAGCTCAAGTAAATTGACTCGCCACAATTGGGCATACATTAACACCGTTCTCCCGACGCGTCTCACATTTGAGTTCATTCACAAAGAGCATCCGTAGCCAGCGACCGACAAACTACAGACATAACAAAGCAACTAATACATGTAAGAACAAGTCTGGTGTACAAATATATTAGTGTACTACCAGCGAAACTGTCAAGTGTACAGGGTAAGACATAGCTTGAACAAAATGCAGTGATTGCACCAGGGGCGTAGCTACCGCCGTATCTGCCGTATCAATTATACGGGGCCCCCGGACCACGGGGGCCCCCAACTTAGAAAAACTAAAGTCATCATCAAAAGTCATAAATGATTTAATAAATCAGTTTTCCGAAAAAAGGCAAGGATAATGTATATTTAATTTGAATTGTTTGTAAACATTTTGGAAAAAGTGACAGATAGATAATTATCTTATATATAAAATTCACGTGTCACAATGTTAGTTACCATACTCCTCCGAAACGGCTTGACCGATTTTCATGAAATTTTATATCCATATTCAGTAGGTCTGAGAATAGGCTACTATCTATTTTTCATACCCCTAAGTGACGCAGACGAAGTTGCGCGGGTCAGCTAGTGATTAATAAATATTTCTTTTAATTTTATGCAATTTTTTTTTCTTTTGTGAGAGAAATTTTTACCCTTCCTAAGGGCCCCCAAACAAATTTTTATACGGGGCCCCGCCAAGGCACGCTACGCTTCTGGATTGCACTCGCTTAAAAATTAAAGTAACGCCGTAATTTTAAGCCAGCTTGTCCAAACATTCTTTGAAAGAGAAAAATGCGAATGCAATGGTGGATGATTATTGAGATTGAATAGCAGGGATAACGCCAAATCCTTGCTGAAATACGAAGGAAAAAAGATATCCAAATCGACATCCAATGCTATGAGTGGGTGAATGCCTTCCAACGACCACTAAACTAAGAACACAACGTCTTCTGTCTTTATTGTTTTTTAATTTTATTACTTACACACACGAGAATTTTTAATTCTGAAATAATATTATTGTCAAAGATAATATTTAATGTTTCTTAAATGTTTTGTTAAATTTTTAATTAGGTACTGTACCTAAACTACGAGTACATTGTGTTAAGTATTTTGATTTTAAGTTTGCAGGAAGTCAGCGAAATATGTAAAACGCTTTTATTTATAAGACCATCATGTACCATATTTCATGCAAATAAAGAATCCTGAACAACTGTGAAAAACCACAATTTATGTCTGATTGATCCTATTTTCTACGTGTCCTCCACACTTTCAGGCTCGAAGGTTTTCATATAGGAATCACGTGGTATAATCTTCTGCGTGAACACTTATCTCTGTTGCCGTGTTTGCCAAACTTCTTGGCAGTATATGATTAGGTATAAATGAGACAAAAGATGTAGTATAGTCTGGTTATAATTATCCAAAGGTGCATCTTATATACTAATGACTACGTGACGATAACAGACAGTAGAAACATTTAATAGATATTGAACGTGCGATAAAGAACATAAGATTGCGATGTAGATTGTAGATACAGCACAAAGATATTGTACTGTAACAGTACACCCCCCTTTAAAAGAAAAAAAAAAAAAAAAAAAAAAAAAAAAAAAAAATACAGCACAAAGATATTGTACTGTAACACCGTGTGTACATGCACTGTAAAATATGATCGAGAGAACTTGCAAACAATAGAACTATAAGTCGTCGTAACAGTGACGTTATATCTTTTGAAACAATCACGAAATACCCGCACAATGGACCGCCGTAATTGCGACTCGGTAACGGGTTTCAACTATTGTGTTAAAACTTTAAAACCTGGGGGTCTACACAAACTGACATTCTATAGGTAATAACGAGGATATGTATGGTAAAGACACAAATGTATGGGACTGAGATAAGCTATCGAAAAGCTTTAGTACATGGATGTTTTAGCGCATGGCTGGAATCGGAACCCTCTTAGTTTTCTCATTACAATTCCATGAAGCACTTTCACAAATGTGACAATGCACAAAGATCATAGCTGTAGCTCTGTGTATCAATCCTGTTGTAGAAACAGAAAACTCATGGAAAAGCTTTGAAATCGATTGTCACTGTTCTATACTCTCAGCAGTATGACTGACGAAAATAATGGGAGAGACTCGGTAAACGGCCATGTTCTCCGGTGAATTTTCTTCTCTACATAAGCATTTCATGTTCGTCTCTAATCTCATCACGAAAACACAGTACCTAGTCGATATCTACCTCATTCATTCCCTGTTCTGATAAATCTCGCTTTGTCTACATAAAGGGTGTAAAAAGACCCTTAACGAAGCCGAAAAGTACTTGTTCTCCCCATCATTGCGATCATTTTTTTGTTCTAGACCATACCTGGGAACCTTCTAGTTTCAGAGATATTGGAGGTCAAAGTTCCAATTTTTTCACACATTTTTTTTTAAATACCACTTTTATAGGTTTTACTTTTACTTTAATTACCTCGATGACCCGTTTACTATTCAAAGCATCCATCAGCACTAAGTTTTGAGTGCGTTACATTGAGTTTTACCGTAAAACGTGATTTTTCACCCCAAAAAAAAAATTGTTTCCCAGCAAAAATTTTTGCGTAAAGTTACTTAGTTTGATGTACATAATGCTTGGTTGACGGCTTCGTGAAGGGTCTGTTTACACCCCGTATATTTAGAGTAGGTACCTATCAGCAAACATAAAAAGTAACAATAACAAAGCTCTCCTAAATAATTGAGTGTTCCAGTGCCTATAAGACGTAACGCTAAACTTTTAATTCAACCAATTTTGAAACAATTAGATACAAAGCTAGCCTTGTAAAGGATTTCAGGAAAGTGGAAAACTTCTCGACACCTCAAAACAATCAAATATTAATCTGATTGATGGTTCAGCAACCTTTTGAAGTCATTCAAAACCTAGGTTAGGGAACAGTGGAGTGGTGTTGCCGAGAAATACTGGCCATGTAAAACCAGTAGCCACTTGTTACACACATGATATGATGCTTCATTTCACCCAAGTAGCAATCGTTTCCAAGGCCAGGGCTCGCCAAGGTTACCAGGGTTGGTCAAGGTCACCTTCTCATTTAGGCCCAGATTATGTAAAACGGTTTTCAATAGAAACGCTTTACCCACAGAGCACAGAATCGTGCTCTGACCGCTTTTAAAGACGGCAGACGGAACAAATGAGTTACAACTTTTGTGATGGACCAATTTAAAATCCGTTAATTATTATATGTCATTTTGTCTTAGTGCGAGTAAACGGTGACAAGCTGAATTTGTATGTAAAGTGTTAACGATGCCGCCTCTAACAGATCTGTCGTCTCCGAGATCTGTGTGACCTAATAACGCGTATAAGTCTATTCCAATCGAATTCTGCATACACTAGTAATAGCAAATTGATTTTATGTAAATTATAGAAACCTAATGGATTTAATTTGGTCATGTAAATAAAATAATGATTGTGCCACTCACAGTCTAATACATTTTTAACGTATTTACAGAGTCGGCCCCATTTACACGTTGTTTCACAAAGACCACCGTCCAATGAATAAAACATCGATTTCATTAATCACATGAAAAAGTTTTAACAAACAATAAGTGAGTACAGAAAACAATCCCCTCTTTCCTTATTTTCTTTCGTAGCCTCTTGGGAAAGCACAAAATATAAAGGAAGTGTACAATGTGGTACACTACAACTATTTACGGGTCATAATAGATTCCCTCCATAGTTTTTCACAGCACATTCAATATCAACTAGGTACAAAAACACGCAAAACTTAATATGTAATAACCGCAACTTTTTCAAACGCCTCAATTCCCTGCAAAAAGAAACCGCCGATAAAAAAAGTTGCCATAACATTTACCTAAAGGGTAAATGATGAGTTCGAAACAGTTTTAGCCATGGCAACACTTTCGTACGATTCTTACGGAAGCCAGGTGTAACTCGAGCCGAAGAGCCGAAGTAAAAACTTTTTCTTTGCGTCATTAATCATTGCCAAAAGTCCGCTCAACACTCGTTGAAGAAAATGACTGTTTCACAGTAAAGCAGTTATTTATACTTTTAATTTTCAGCCGCTTCCGTAGTTTGTTTGAGTTACTTCAAAGTTTTGGAAAAATGTGCGTTATGGGAATATGACTAGCAGAACGGAGTGTGCGTATACACATTAAAAATAAGTTATATGTACAGTGTACACTCCATTTCAATTAACACCCAATATGCACAAACATAAAAAACTGGAGCACAGAAGTCGCGAATGTGCTTTGACGCAGCACTCACTGTAGATACGTTATTTAAATCAGTTTTTTACAATCAATAACTACTATGTAGGTACACGATTGCTTTTCTACTACATTCTACTAGGTACTTGTCACCCATACCTACCTACATAAAATAAACCAGAAAATTAATATTATGAAATGAAGGGCTTTACCTTTAGTACAGGGCTTCGCTAATGAACATTCCGATTCGTACAGCAAGAAACCTTAAAAATGGCGCTTGTCCGAAACTCAATCCTACGATCCTGTGGCTCTAAACTAAACTAAACATTTCGTGTAATTAATCTCACTATTTCATGAGTTTAATGGCGAGCCGGGGAAGTGTCGAAGTGGGAATCAAAGAAAAGTTTCCGTGGTAGGGGAAGCAAGCAGGGCCAGATGCAATACGTAGAGCGGCGGCCCCGACAGGCCCCGACTGCCCCCGACAGGCCCCGGCCAGCCCGCTCCGGTCATAAAACTTTTTAAATTGCTTTCTTTTTACATTTAAATAAATGGTTGTTGTAAATAATTCGCGGATTCCTTTATTTTCCTTCCTTTAGCGGCTCAGTGTGTAAAGTTTATTTTATCAGACGTTATGCTAGTTCTATTAAATACTTTTTCTTACAAATAACATTTTTAGCTCTCGCTTGAGTGTTTATTTTTATATTAGACCATACTATGCTATTGTGGTAAGTTTATTTCGCAGTCATTCATTGTTGGTTTTAAAAACCTTCGTTTTTCTGGCTCAGAAATATTTTCTTTTATTCACTAATCTATTAAGTTGTAATAACAGCCGCTCGGGTCGGTCTTTAGGTTAAGCCGTGCTTGCATAAATTGCTCCGTGGATGGGTGACCACCCCTTACATGCCGAGTTTCCTCCGTGCCTCGGAAAGCACGTTAAGCCGTTGGTCCCGGCTGTCATTTGTTGATCTTTGAAAGTCGATACAGGTAGTCAGTGGCCCAAAAGTCTGCCAACCAATCTTACCAAGGAGTATAGTATTACCCAGTACTACTGCATGTAAAATACTGATATTCAGCTGCAACCGGTTAAACTGGAAACCGACCCCAACTTAGTTGGGAAAAGGCTAGGCAGATGATGATGACGTAGGTTAGTATTACGAGGATGTAAACCGGAAATGGACCTGGATTAAAAATAAAAATACCATTCCAATTTGCATCCAAAGGGTACCTCCACAAGCAAAAACATCAAACAAAACTATTCACATTTCGAATGCACTATCAAGTCAGCAAGCAGTGAAAGGTCGTCTCGAATTCGTCTCTGTACGTCCTGGTTTCAGGTGAGGGTGGAACTGTTCACCTTTGAACTTCGCAATGTGTCGGCCCGCACGAGGCTCCTTTCTTCAAACTTCACGAGTAGGTATGTAATCCGTTTCGGGCTCGTGACCTGATTTCGGGTATCGCTCAAACCCAAACATATTTTTTTTGCTACCTGTAAAGAGGTACTCATCGAGGATGAAGAAATACTTTTGAGTGTGGCAGTACAGACCCGTAACTTGTAAAGGATTTTCTACGTGATTGCTTTTTAATCGAAATGTACCTATTACAAATTACCTACCACCTACCAGAAGATTTTTACGAAAATCAGTCACCGGTAATAAGTTCAACTCTTTCGCACATTAATAACACAATATTAACGGCTGACCTTTTTGCTTAATACATTGTGGTAAAGAAAATAAATAGAAGTACAAACAAAATAATATAAACATACTTGTACACACTTGTACCTTCCCACCTTCAAGAAACGAAAAAAGGTGCTACGAGCTACGAGCATGCTACGAATTTGCTACGAATCTCGTCTATTCATTCATGCATCATATTTTAAAACTACCTAGGAAAGTACTTTATTCATCTTGTATACAGTGTGCATACTTCATTGCACACAAATACACATCAAGAGAGATATGAACACCAAACGGGACTTATACCAACATTTATGTGATCGAGGTGGCCATACATTTTCAATTGCGATTGGACATTAATATGAATTATTTGTTTTAGAACGAAAATAAGACGTAACATAACATCACGCCTATACTCCCCTAAGGGTTAGGCAGGGGTGTATTTAAGGGTTGAAACTCATCTGACACTGGCAGTGAAATGGCATTTTTCATGCTGTTTGAGCACCAAATAAGTTTAAGTCCCATGTAATAGGGGGCGAGCCTGCCATCAACCGGGCACAAATCCAGACTCTTTGGCTGCTACTGAGAAATTCCTGAAAAACCCAATTAACACTTTGCTCAACCTGGGAATCGAACCCAGGACCTCGTGCTCAGCAGTCATACTTGCCAACTAACCAATTAGACCAACGAGGCAGTCTAAAAATAAAATATCTTCTGATATATTATAATTAATCAGTGATTCTTTTTCATTAGGGACAGTGGCTACTACTGCATGGTACACCTTTAGAAGACGTTTTGGTATTAGGAGAGTAATTGTCTCCAAGATCACCGATGTAATAAATTGAGAAACAGAATGCTGATACGACTAGAATACGTTCAGGCCAAGATCGTGTTTATTCAGCACAATAGGTCCGTAATTAACTAGATCCATTCATTCGTTCGTGTCAGCAGTGAATGAAAAGTCGTAATCGCACAGTAATAAAGGATCGTGGCAGACATGATGGGTTACGAGCTGGAGTCAGCACAAAAATATTGAAGAAGGTTCACCTTCACTTAAAAGTTCTAAATAGCTCTGCTTACTACTAGAGGCGTAATTCCCTTTCCGTGTTCAACTGGCGACACCGGTCTCGCGAAATCCACACGCTTTTGTTTTACTACGGAATCCTACGATCCCGTGTTCGATTCGCGTCAACTGAGCACGCCTTTGTGATCAAGCAACGTTAAAAGAAGTTTTACAAAACAGTGTGTAATTGAATTGAACACGGTTTTTTAACCTGTCTATTTGAAACAAATCCGTACTGATTTAGCGCGTTCGTAAATGTTCGGGATAAATCGTGCGGGCCGAAGCAGGCGAGAGGCGTATTTCCCTTTCCATGTTCAACTGGCCATACGCCTGACAGAAACCCTAACCTTAGACGGTCGACGTCAGGGGCACCCCGAGGTTCGGTTAGTTACAGAGGCGGATTATCCTTAAGGCAAACTAGGCATGTGCCTAGGGGCGCGAGGGTACAAAGGGGCGCGCGGGCGGAATTGTAAAATAAAAAAAATATATTTAATAGGTATAGCATAAAATTAATAAGAAGAATATATTACTTCGTCACTATCTGGTCGGGAAACATTCAGAGTGACAGTATTTTTAGTAATTATAGACAGACTTGTGGTTGAACTTCAAAAGAGACGAGAATCATACAGTATTTTTTCAGTAAATTTTCATTTTTAAACAAGTTGAGAGAGAGAGAAGAGAGCACTGAAGAAGTTCAAAATTGAGCAAGTACGTTAGTAACAATGTATTCCGGTGATTTAGAAAAGTGTTTTGTGGATGAATGTATCCTGCGTTTTTATCTAACAATGGTAGCTCGAGATGGAAAACTGCCCCGAACAACCAACGCAATTTTAAAGGTTCTGAGAAATGAAGAACTTGAATCAATTTATCCAAACGTTGACATAGCTTTAAGAATATGTGTTTCGGCGGCAGTCAGCAATTGCAGTAGTGAGCGGAGCTTTTCCTGTCTAAAGAGAGTGAAAAATTATCTTCGCTCAACTATGACAGTTATCAGATTAAATTCGTTAGCAATACTTAACATAGAATCAAACTTATTGCGATCTTTAAACTATGACGATGTTATTGTCAATTTCGCAAAACAAAAACGTAGGCGCCGAATTTTTTTTATTTTTTTTATTTTGTCATTTAAGCTGTAACAACAAGTAAATCAAAATTAGCAACTTAAAAGGCGAGCGAAAAAGCTGCTTAATTTTACATACCATTATAATTTCATTTTTACTTTAAATCATTTCTGCAAACAATTCAATTATTTCAAATTATATCTAACTCTAAGTTTCAAGAGTGCTTTTAAGTTCACTTTAAGTATACATAAAAATTCAGACCGTGTTGAAAATTTAACCCTGTATCAGTGTTTAAATAAATAATTCGTAACTTGATTTTTTTTTATTCACCAAGTATTAATAAATTCTTAAAATTAATAAAAGCGCTAGACAATTTACGACGACATTCGTTTCCCAAATTTGCCCGACCGAGAAAGAAATCCGGGACCTTCCGCGCTTGCGGCAGACACCTAGGCCACTATCTACAGGGTGTAAACGGACCCTTCACGAAGCCGTCAACCAAGCATTATGTACATCAAACTATGACTTAGTTTGATGTACATAATGCTTGGCAAAAATTATTGCTGCGAAACGACTTTTTTTTTGGGGTGAAAAATCACGTTTTACGGTAAAATTCAATTTAACGCACTCAAAACTTGGTGCTGATGGATGCTTTGAATAGTAAACGGGCCATGGAGGTAATAAAAGTAAAGATAAAACCACAAAAAGGAGTAAGTATTTAAAAAAAACTTGTGAAAAAATTGTAAAAAGACCCTTAACGAAGCCGAAAGGTACTTGTTGTCCCCGTCATTACGATCATTTTTTTGTTCTGGACCATACCTGGGAACCTTCTAGTTACGGAGATATTGGAGGCCAAAGTTCCAATTTTTTCACAAGTTTTTTTTTTTAAATACTACTTTTTAAGGTTTTAGCTTTACTTTAATTATCTCCGTGACCCGTTTACTACCTCTTCAAAGCATCCAACAGCACCAAGTTTTGAGTGCGTTACATTGAGTTTTACCGTAAAACGTGATTATTCTCCCCAAAAAAAAAAGTCGTTTCCCAGCAATAATTTTTGCGTAGGGAGACTTAGTTTAATGTACATAATGCTTGGTTGACGGCTTCGTGAAGGGTTCGTTTACACCCTGTATAGGGGCGCCGATGAGATGCCTGCCTATGGCGCTCTCAACGTTTAATCCGCCTCTGGTTAGTTAGGTTCCTTTAAACCCTGCAGACAGAAATAGGAGCCCCGCGCAGCGGGGCTCCGTCGACAGTATTGTAATTAAAGGATATTTAGTAGAAACGTGATTTATCCCAATTAATCTAAATGAGAAATGAAAAATGCATAGATGATTAAATATCATCTGATGAAGTGTTCAGTTCAACTGCACACGATTTTGTTAAACCTTACCCAGCGCCACTTGATCACAAAGGCGTGCTCAGTTGACGCGAATTGAACACGGGATCGTAGGATTCCGTAGTAAAACAAAAGCGTGTGGATTTCGCGAGACCGGTGTCGCCAGTTGAACACGGAAAGGGAAATACGCCTACTAGAGGTTTGTAAAAGTTGGTCCCGGCTGTAAATTGTTGATCATTGACAGTCGTTACAGGTAGTCTGTGGCCCGAAAGTCTGACAGTCAGTCTTGCCAAGGGTTATCGTATTACCACCTCCACAACCCAGTCACTTCATGAAAAATACTGGTATTCAGCTACATCCGGTTAGACTGGAAGCTGACCCCAACATAGTTGGGAAAAGGCCTAGGCAGATGATGTAATAACTATAACCTATTAAAGCGTTCCTTCGGCCAACGGCGTAAGGTGCAGGCGCGGCGCAGGCACAGCGCAGGCGTGGAATTTATAACGAAACGAAAGAACGGCGTACCGCTCGAGTGTAATTCACGACACGTCGCCTACTAACTTTTGTATGAAACATTTTGAAGCGACATCATGCCTGCGCTGCACCTGCGCCGCGCCTTAACCTTAGCCCTTTCTGTATAAATCGCGCCTAAGGAAAGCTGACCTACTGTTTCTAAATTGTGGTGTAAAGGACTTTCGTATCGTCTGTCTGGAGGGCGCGCAATGTCGGCTTGCAGACGCTTTGAGAACACTAAATTATTATAAGCCACTATAATATTAGGTATGCCATTGCATTATAGTTGAAGAAAATAAAATGCGCTTGTTTGTTTGCGCAAAATTGATAGTACTTTGTATATTATTTTAGACGTGGATTATATTTAGTGTAAATAGCATTTTTTGGTACATGCACTTTTTCTTATGTTTTTTACTGTGTAGGTACTTAGTCGCTGATTCAGCATCAAAGTAAGGATGATTCGTAGTCACTCATTAATTGAATACTAGGCGTGCTATTTGTCAAATTAATTGGATAGATCCTTATACCCTGAATTTATTCTTAGAATCCAATCTAATTTACGAGTGGGTGAATACTCGGAATTGGTCCAATGAGACAGATTACAAGCATTAAGGACAAAACTATATCATGACTCTCTTTCGCAATCTTCTCACCTACCTACGATCAACTGTCTATCTTTATACATAAAGTAACAAAATAAACAATAGTATACTCTTTTGCACCTACATACTCCATCTCTATACCATATGTAAGTTTTTTTTTTCAAACTGCCATGTCATGCCTGCATACTAAGTACAAGACAACACATTTTACAGCTTAAATAAAACGTATTACGTGCAAACTCCTGCAATATAACGCCATCAAAAAGTTACCGTCTGCTGAAAAACAAAATAATAAAAGCGAACGCATTGTCAGGACAACTTCGTCACAAATCTCGACGAGAGAGGGCCATACTTACATCTGCGCTAAGATATTACTTTCATAAGAGAAACTTGGGGAAAACAAATTTATTACGCCACTTTCGCCCGTGTACCCATGTCCTTACGGTCGCACGGTAGTTTGAAAAGGGCAGGAACGCGAAAAAACAACTTTTCCCTTTATGAGGGCAGGTAATTGTTCTAATTTAGTGGAAGAGTAAAGAGCTAAACGGAAATTGCTTGCTATAATATTGCGTATTACGGAAATGGACTCAAGGAAAATGTCTAAATGAATTACGAAAATCTTCATTACTATTATTTATACACATTACCGAAAAAAAAAGTCTTTTTACTTACAAAATGTATGCGATTTAAAAATGTAGAAAATAAAACGTAAAACAGAATATTGGAGTTTTTAAAGAAAACGTACTCTGGTCGAATGAAACGCCATAATATTAGAAAGTAACTTTATTAATCATTAATTAATCATAATTCACAGTCAAATCATCGATAATCGAACACACTCAGCAAAAGGCACACTTGATGAACTCTTATTACTAGTAAAAACTTAAAAGTTCGAAGGTACAAAACAAATCATTGGTGGGTAGAAGTAGAGGGAACATCTATACAATTACATGAACGTGATCTTGGTTCGCACTTGGTTCACTTGCCATACGTTGAGATTCTCGTACTCCTCGATACAAGCGTCCACCTGAGAAGGAAACGGAAAACTTTAAATCTATACTAATATTATAAAGCTGCAGGGTTTGTTTGTTTGTTTGTTTGTTTGTTTGTTTGAACGCGCTAATCTCTGGAACTACTGGTCTGATTTGAATGATTCTTTCAGTGTTGGGTAGTCCATTTATCGAGGAAGGCTATAGGCTATACAACATCACGCTACGACAAAAAGGAGCGGAGCAGCAATGAAAAATGTTGCAAAAACGGGACGGGATTTTACGCGGACGAAGGTCGCGGGGAACAGCTAGTATTTGATATTACGTAATGTGTGTTGTGATGGCCCAGAGGTTAAGGCCTCGCCTCTCATGCATGAGGTTGTGGGTTCAAATCCGGGCAAGTACCAATGGGACTTTTTCAATTCATATGTACTTTCTAAGTTTATCTTGGACATCACAGACATCGTTGAAGGAAAACTAAAAAAAAAGTCTGAAATCGCCAACCCGTCTTGAGCGAGCGTGGTGATCAATGCTCGTGCGTCTCTGTATGAGAAGAGGCCTTTGCCCAGCAGTGGGACAGTAACAGGCTGGTATTAATGTGTGTTTTTGTACAAGACTATAAGACATCAATCCATCAATCCATCAATCCAATTGGGTTCAATAATTCAGTTTAGCCTGCCAAAAGAAGTAGAGAATAGAAAGAGAACGTTCACAAAGAGGTCGTATTCATTCTGGGTTTTTACTTAGAACGCAAATGACTAAATGCGTCAGGCACTTTTCCTGTTTCTGTCACTTACGAGTGTAATTTATTTATTTATTTTAACTTCATGTAGAATAGTAGTACATAGGCGGACTTAATGCCACAAGGCATTCTCTAACAGTCAACCTTTGGGTAAAATAAGAAAACATTGTGATACAATAAAATAAAAAACAATCAAATAATAATCTTTCGAAAATGTCAAAAATAGATCGATGTGTCAAATTCGTTCAGCGTAAACGTATTTAGTGGCTTGTGGTGCAAGCTAGTCCTTAGTTTCTTTTTAAATGTAAACATACCTGATCAGGCTTGAATCCCTTGTCGACGCAGCGCTCGATGACGTCGGCGATCTTAACCGTCTGGTTGGAGCCCGCCAGGTCGCGCACGATCGCGAAGATTCGGTCCGTGGAACTTATACCCCTGGATAACGAAAATATATTTATTTAAACTTTTGCGCACACAAAAAAGGCTTAAAGGAGGACTTAATACCTTTGGTGCCTTGGGCTCTCTCTACCAAGAGCGGTGGAATAAGATAATTGAAGGATGAAGTTGTCACTATCCTCCTTCAAATTACTGTAGCTAGTGACACTCCGCAGATGTGATGTAAATGTTTATTAATGATATTTTGACGTCAACGACCGCAGTAGTGTAGTTACTTGAAGTATGTGTTCAGATTTATTTTTTTGCATGATGTGCCGAGTGTATTTGCGTGTTTTTAGGGTCCTACCGAAAAAACAGACTCTTATAGGGTCACTCGCATGTAACGTAAATAAATGAATATTAAACATGGGGGCCACTTTTATGGGGTAGAAAATGAAAAAAAAGTTTTTCAAACTTATATTGTATATCAAATGAAAGGGCTCATTGTGAGCATCTCAAATATTTTTTTTTTATAATTTAAAGATAAATAGTTTTGAAGTTATTTAAGAAAATAAGCGAAAACTGACCATTCCCCCCTTGACTCCGAAAGTACAGAGCCAAAAATTTTGAAAAAAAAACAAAAAATAGTTCTTTGCCAATAGATTACAGGAAAACCTTTAAGAAATCTATTAAAGTACGGAACCCTGTCTACGCGAACCGAACTCGCACTTGTCCGGTTTTTTTCGTTTGTTTTTATCTTACCTTTGCACGTTTTCATCAACTGGTGAGAGAGACTGTTTCGACATCTCCACTAAGCGGATAGCTTCAGAAACGTCCTCTTTCTCCACTACGTCCGACAACCTACAAACAGCAAACATTGATTAGCTATATTTTATTTCCTTTCATCTGTCTTGAGGGCTATAATAACAGTGATTTACTGTCGCAAAGGAATGCCATGCTGAACGAATATCATTAATTCGTTTATTTCAGATAATTATAATCCATACAATAAATCCATAGTCCATGCAATACATTTAATTATTGTCTTGTCAAAATGTTATCTTTCCTTCTAGAATTCCAGATTTCGAAACAAAGAATTTACTATAAAAACTGAACACTAACAAGGTCTGTCACTGACAGCGACGCCGTCGTCTGACAGTTTCCAAGCGGGGACTAAGTTTTTGTGAAAAAAGTAAGAAATGTACATTACCTGAGTCTGGCAAGCGCGGTGGACAGTCGTAGTATCGCGAGCAGGTTCCTCGCCGACGTGAACGTCACGTCGCGGGCGTTGCGAGCCTCGCGACGGAGCTCTACGTATGATGCTGCAACAAAAGATTCATAATTCAGATTTCGTATTCTCTCCCTTGGTTCTTATGTATGGATTGTAAATACTTGCATTCTGTATGTGAGACTAGTTAAACATTTCTTACCAGATCTACTAAATTGTATCAACTTTATAGCATATAAAAAGTTTATTAAAAACTCTTTATGTTAACTTTTTCGTTGCAACTCCTCGCTGCCACGGGCGGGCAGTCTGCAAGATTTGTACCGGCTAAATTAACATGGTGTTCCTCCCATCTACCTCTACCTAGGTGAGCAGTTGAGCACCCAGGCAGTCATCCTTACCCTAACGAAAGCTGATTTAATAACTTGAAACTTAAGTGTTATACTCACAGACGATGTAATCAGCAAGATGGTTAGGTACAGCGGGATGCTTCCTCTTGGTGAGCGCCACGTAGCGCCGCACGAGGCGCATGGGCAGCGCGCGCACGGCCGTGGGCGGCTGGGTCGAGTGCTGGTGCACGTAGGCTATGTGCTTGGCTAGCTCCAAGTCTTTTTCACTAAAAAAACAAGGCATTAGGTACATTTTTATCAGGGATATGTTTAAATGCGGCAGAATAGCGTCGCTTGCTTAGTTGTTAAATGTTAATTCAAAGTTAAGATATTCCTAGGTTCACAGTAAGCGTGTGCTCCTAGCTTAACACTAAAGTCATGTTTTTTTTTCCAAAGAATGCCGAAGCCACCAATACAAGGTGGAAGGGACACCGACACCACACTTTTTTTTAGAATAAACAACGTAAAATCTCTATGTAGGGGGGTTCAGAATGATGTACTGAATACGTGGTAATCGTTTTAACGTCGGTGTCCCTTCTCCAATCTGTATAATTATCATTCTACGTACTGAACACAGCTACCTACCGGTTAGGTTTGTCCTGTATGAGCCACAGCAGATCAAAACGCGACAGCAGCGCGGCGGGCAGCTGGATGTTCTGTTCGATGGTGCGCTTGGGGTTGTAGCGCCCGTACGCGGGGTTCGCGGCCGCCAGGATCGACACGCGCGCGTTCAGGCACGTCATTATACCCGCCTGGGACAAACGATTTACTTATTGGATTCAGTTATCAAATCATATCTACGTCTGCTTAGCCTTTTCCTAACTATGTTGGGGTCTACCGGATGCAGCTGAATACCAGTAATAGGGAATATGCATATAATTTTTTCTTCACTTAAATCAATAAAATACAATACTATCAACCCAAGAAAATAATTAAAAGTTAAGTTCAACTACTGCTTGTCGCTCAAAAAATAAATTAAACTCCTACAATTTTCTACGACAGTTCAAACGTCCGTGACTGTCGCGGCCATTCATGTCATGTTAAGTGACGTCATTTACCTCTATCTGACTTGTTTACATGTAATTTTTTACCCTTGATATATTAATTTCGCAAATTGCATGTCGTTTATTCAAGTAAACATTGCAATAACAATATTATAATAAAATCTTAGTGAAACTTTAAGTACTTTTCAAATAAAAGTGTTTCTTTGACACATGGTATTTGACGTCACTACCGGCGTTATCGAGGGGGATGCGTTTTGAGTTTGCGTTCCGTTTCACCAAAAACACGCTACATGAAATATTAAATTGTAAAGTAAGTGTTGTATTAGAAAATTAAACAAGTGTACCACAATGTTTTTATGGACCAATACTAGGCATTTTTAAGAAATACCTAATAAAAGTTTTATCTTTCTTGCATATTCCCTATTGACATGGAGCGACTGCCAAATCAGTAAACAAAATCATATAATATGAATGAATTAATAACGTTTTTTTACAGTAGACAGTTTTCCAACACTGACTTTTGTCAGCCAAGATGGCAAACCATGTATGAGTATTTATATAGAGTGACTGGTGATTAGTGACACGTGATTGTAATTTGTACTCATGCTAACAAACAACTTTCCCAAAGAAACATTATTTTTTTACTCATTCACTTTAATCACAATAAAACTTAGGGAGCGAGCCGCGCGGGTGCTCTGCCTACCCACTGTTGCACGGGACGATAGTAATGAGACACAACAGCGTCACGCGGCCGATAGGTCAAAGGGGCGCGCGCGCGAGTTTCCTACGGCTGTTGTTATTGTTATAAAAGTGAATGAATATAAAAAAAATCTTTGTAGTCTGGTAAATGAGTGCTCAAAAAGGGTATGTGGTTGGAAAAGTCGAAAGCAGAAAATCTGACTTATGAACTTTGTTTGGACTAGTTAGAAGATAAACATATTAAAAGTCCTGACCCCTCCGAGGTGAGCCCGAGGGATGGGTGGGCAAAGAAGGTCCCGTTTTTTGGTTTTTTGCTTGTATCTCGAAAACGATGCGTCGTATAAAATTTTGTTGTCCTACATAATAAAATCTCATAAAATTCTCTACAACTTTGTTTGTCACACTTTTTATCTATCTCTTATCGTTGAATTGGTATGAGCTCCGAAAAATGAACAATTTTTAAAAAATTGTCCAATTCTCTGTCCCGTTCGTCTTCGTTTTTGTTTTGCATCTCGAAAACGGTGTGTCGCACGAATACATATTGTACTACACAATGAAATCTGATAAAATTCTCTACAACTTTGCTATATATTTTTTTTTCTTTTTCGTTTTTTTTTTTTTTTTTTTGGAGATTGATAAAAAGTGTGACAAACAAAGTTGTAGAGAATTTTATGAGGTTTTATTATGTAGGACAACAAAATTTTATACGACGCATCGTTTTCGAGATATAAGCAAAAAACCAAAAAACGGGACCTTCTTTGCCCACCCATCCCTCGGGCTCACCTCGGAGGGGTCAGGACTTTTAATATGTTTATCTTCTAACTAGTCCAAACAAAGTTCATAAGTCAGATTTTCTGCTTTCGACTTTTCCAACCACAATCATTCATTGCCCAGGCTATTGGGAAAGTTGTTTGTTATCATGAGTACAACCACGTGTTTCAGTATCGGTCACTAATTACCAGCAACAGCAACTTATGTAGGTGCAACTTACATCAGTTGCTCCATATTCAATAGTGATAAACATCCAGAAAACATTAAGAAATGGTATGTCCACGCGAAATATCATGTCGTGCTATAGAGTCAGTTTCGTTGTTCTAGTCTAGTAAATCATTATAGCGCAGCAAGTCTGGGCACTAACCTTAGCAATACTGATGGTCTGCTGCTCCATGACCTCGTGTATGGCAGTGCGGTCGTTCTCGGCCATCTTGTCGAACTCGTCGATGCAGCACACGCCCTGGTCCGCCAGCACCAGCGCGCCGCCTTCCAACATCATCTCGCCGGTGAATGGGTCCTGAAGGAAAATGTGTATTCAATCATTTTGACTCCTAGTACATGGGACTTAAACAAAACTGATGACTATAGGAGCACGGTACTTTAAGCACCTCTGCCTCACCCCTCCGGGATTACAGGCATGACGTTATACTATGTTACGTGAGTTCAATTTATCGTCATTTGATAATTTGACAATAATAGAAAAAAAAAACTGCTGTTTCAAGATAATCCCACAGAAATAGTGTTCATATTCCTTTGGTTTTATGACACTGTTGCTCAATCAAATAGGACATTCATTACATTACCGATTACTGTTAGCCTGTCATATCATCCCACAGCTGGGCAAAGGATCCCCCATGACTTCCAGTTCTTCTTATTCAGGGTTAATGTGAACCACTAATTGCTGGTTTTGTCCAGTTTGTTTGACTTGATGAGACTTTTGGCAGCTTCACCACTTTTTTTACTTTTGTTAATAGTGGCAGTGACAGTCAATATAGTCTGAAATGGTCCATCTAATTATGACTAGAATGATTAGTTTCTCACCTTCATAACAGCAGCCGTAAGACCGACACCAGAGGAACCCCTGCCTGTGGTATACTGTGAGCGCGGCGCCAGTCGGTCAATGTAGTTGAGAAGCTGAGACTTGGCAACACCGGGGTCGCCCATCAAGCAGATGTTGATGTTTCCTCGGATTTTCATGCCGTTCGGGCGTCTAAACAAACAAATAAGTTGTTAAATTAAGACAAGAAATGGTGATAGAGCAAAACTTACTTTGATAAGTTGAGAGGTCAACATTTTAAGATTAAGATGGTGAACCAGGAAAAGTTGCCTTTAAATTATTACAGTTTAAAAACAGTCTTGATCTTTTGATAGCCATTTGCAAGTGTCCAAGAAGTTTTTGGTTTTTAATGGATACAGAACTTAGTTCCTTACTTATCCACTCCCCCCACGAGTAATAGCAACAGCGCCTTCTTCACGTCCTCATGGCCGTATATCTCTGGCGCGAGGCTGCGAGCCATGCGCGAGTACAAGTCTTCATCGGCTAACTCTGCCAGTTCCTCTTCTGTTAACGCCTCCGCCAACTCGCTCTCGTCTGCTTGGTTTAGACAGTTTACGGACTAGAGGAATGGAAAACAAAGAATTAGTTAGAAATGTGAGTGAATAAAAAGAATAACTTGATACATATCTCAACAAAATACAGCCAGCATTTAATGTTATACAACTACTGGTACTTATTTTTTATCGCTATCTTTTTGTACCCAAGAAGTTTTGACTTTCCGAAAGTACGTATACATATGTGAACAGTGCAAAAACGAAGCTGCTGTCTGATAACCTTTATGATGGTTTCTGACATTGCCATCTGGAAGGTCAAAATTAATTAAAGCGAAACTCCACAAGCGTGACGAATATCTAAGCAAGGATACACAAAAAATAATAAGACTTTTGGGAATGACTGCAGGTTGTATAGTTACTTGACGTCTACTCACATGTGCCTCCAGGTAGGTATCAGACAGTAATCCCTGCACGATCTGCCGGAAGCCAGAGGACAGCAGCGGCAGGAACACGCCAGTGACCGCCACGTGGTCCCCGGGCTGAGCGCGACGCGTGGTCTCTCCGCGGCAGTACACGGACAGCTGGCGCGGGATGTGGCCCACTGGCACTTGGTCAGACTGTAATAATGTAGTATTTTAGAAACTGGACCTTAGTTCGTCATACAGATTTAAGTAAACTAAATAGTCTAACTGAATAGCCAAAGACAGATAAATGGGAAGAGGGAAGGGAGGTCTTTGCCCTGTAGTGGGACACATCAGGCTCATAATAATAAAGAAGTAAACTGAAGTTACTATGGCTCATCAGTCCCTTTGCAAGCACAATAGTAACAATGAACAATAGAGATTTGATTTATGACAACTGTAAAAAATAACATGGATCAGTCAAAATATCAGGAACTCAAACCAACCAGAAACATGGTAAATATCCCATTTCTAGAGTTAATGATAATATTAATGACCATGACAGTTTAAAAACTTATATAGATCAGCCAATTTTACCTTGAGTCTAAACCCTATCTATACTATTACAGTTTTCTTACTTAGCAGGAAACTGTTTCCATAGTGTACTAAACAATATCATCCGCTTATTCCAAAATATTGGGTAAGTTTCTCAAGAATAATGAATAAAACTTACATGCTCCTGAATCTTCAACTCCTGGAACTTCTGGAACCGTGAGCCCCTGGTCTGTAGATGCAGCTGTCCGGCCGTCTTGTTGAGGCGGCACTCGTCGGCCGAGCACGAGGGCGGCGGTGTGAACTGAAGCGAGCGTACTGGCTGGTAGGTCTCCGCGCCGCATGCACTACACGAGTAGGTGGCCACGACCAGCAGGGGCTTCACGTCTGTGCAGCGGGTTACTATGCCTGGCAGGGGAGATGATCATGTCATACTTAATTACACCATACCAGCCTACCAGTAGCGAAGGGTCAATTTTTGTAAGAGATAAGCCAGAGTACATATCTTTAATGTAATTATATTATTTGTCTATAGAATACTGACCGTGCCATTTTTCAAAGGGAATCCGGTAGGTATTGCGTCGTATGGAACCTTCGCCATTGCAGCCTACATTTATGTTAGCTATTTTTGTTTTGTGTGGGTCATGTAATGCATTGACTGTATTATGAATAAACATGAGTGAACCTTACCTCTGATTGTCACTAGCTTGCCGATGTGCTCAGCCTTGACTTCTCTGATGGGTAAGGACTTTGATGAGGACGAGTCCTTGAAGTAAACCTCACTGTAAAATAAACAATACTAAATTGCAGGATGAGCTGGACTCTTTCACAAAGGATTGGCCTACAATCACACTCGATCGCGAAATGTCGAAGGAGGGAAGGGAGGCCTTTGCCCTGCATTGGGACAATATAGGCTTATAATAAGAATAATAAAAAATTGAAGCCAATCAACTATTATTATTGCTTCATTTTTTATTTAATTATGGGGATTTGCTCTTGTTACCTTATTCATCACCATAGGACCATAATTATTCTCTGCCACCTTGCTGGGAACTAAACTGAACATAAACTTACAATCTCCTGATAAGTTCTGGTGGGTATCTGTTACGTGGGTCCCTCATCTCTCCGGGGATCCTGTGGTTCCTCGCCTCCAACAAGATCCTGTGCTCTATGTACACATCCAAAGCATCTTTGGCAGCCACCTACAAATAGTATTTCAATTATTTATTGTCAGTAGAATGTGATAATTGTATGTTAAATGTAACTATACAAAACTCTAGTGAAATCCTCACAAAGCCCATTTCCTGCTAAAATATTAAATAGCAGAACTTAATCATTCACATGCCCACTGCTGGAAGACAAGCCCACTCTCACTGAGAGGGACTGGGTCACAATCAACCCTGCGCAGTGCGCATTGGTGGATGCCACAATTGTCACAAATATACATGGTCTACACCTAGTCAGTCAGGGGATTTTTTAAACTGCTTCATAAGAAAAACTGCAAACATCATCTATTATTTTTTGTTTTTTTCAATTTATATTCCTATAATAGAATCTTATTAATGTTTTATGGTTACCTCTCTATGTTTATAATTGGGCATCATCTCGTACACAACATCTGACACCATGTTAGTGTACCGTCTTGTGTTCTGCCTCACGGCCTCCGCAAGCTCCTCGTTGCTCTCATGCAGGTCATCCAGCTCCACAATAAAGGCATTCTGAAACATTTTGTCCCTGTTAAGAATTTGACAAAGGAAGACATTGCAGCTATGAAATATAATCATAGCCTTAGAATTGTTTTCCAGTATCCAAAATATTACCTCGCAGACCTGCTGTTCGGAAGTATATTTATTAGAGTAAAATCATGAGATCATGTTTTTACAATTATTACAAAAAGTTAATGCTGATCTTACTTGTTCCCTGTGTGCAACCCTGGTGAGCTGCTCAGCGTATTTGAAATTCTTGTTTCCCTCATCGTCGGTTTGGCAAAAGTCCACAAAGAAGTTCTTGAATGCCTCTGAAACATCGTTTATAAGTTGTTGTTATTTTAGGTTAGGCGACCAGAAACAAAGTAATAGCCACACAGAAGATGTACTTACCACTATCTGCTGCATAGTCGCGCATAGCCATTTTAAAAACTATTCAAACTAACTTTTCACGATAAACTAGTTAAAAGTTTTGTAAAATATCTTCTCAACAAACAAGCTGTCCGGCTACTTTGTTGACAGTTTAATAAAATTGGCGCGAAATTGGGATGGAGGGTTTTGAACATAGAGGGTAGAGATGTGGCACTACCGCAAAGTGTTAACCATAAACAAAATATCCGACTTTTGACATAGTTTAAAAAGGAATCCCAATTCGGCCATGCGATTCCATCCCTATTTTCCGTTTTGTTTTCTTTCTCCGTTTTCCCGCCAATCAAAACGTCAATCAAAAGTGCTGTCGAGTTTCGCTGACTTTCTGTAAAAATTAAAAACTGTAAATGTGCAAATGAAATAATAAACAAAACATGGCAGATTCCTTAGGTAAATTCAGTGGATGTGAAAGATTAAGTCGTATACTCGTGTATGAAATTAAAACTATATAAGGTATTGTTCAATGAAACAAATTGTAACCTTTGTTTTCAGCTGGTCAAAGAGCCAAGAGGCAGAAAGTGGACAAGCACGGCCGTTTGTCGGCTTTCGAGAGACTGAAACAACTGAAAGGCAAGGGCGTGAAGAACAAGTACGATGTGGACGAGATGGAGAATGTTTACGACACGGTGGACGAGAAGGAGTACTCCGAGCGGGTGATGCAGCGGCAGGAAGATGACTGGATTGATGACGATGGTACGTACATGATTTCTTGACTAATGTTGTAGGTTTTTCGCTTTAAATACTAGCATTATTGTAATCATAACCTTACTGAATGTTTGTTTACTTCTCAGTTTATAAAGTTTGATGAGTTGTGTAGAAAAAAGCTTTCTGAGTAAAGCCTCAGTACCATTTTTTCATTTTATAAATTCCCAGGTACTGGTTACGTGGAAGATGGCCGAGAGATATTTGATGATGAGGAGATTGAAGACACTTATGAGGCATCTAACAGCAAAGAGTCAGGACGAGGTCAGAAGAGAAAAGCAAGAGTTGCACCACCTACATCTAAAGGAAATATCAGGAATCTTCTTGGATCTATGCCTACTAAGAAGAAAGAGGTATTGCTATATTTCATTTCATTTGGATAACTTCAGTGGTTCATCTTTTCTGTTCTAAAGTTTTGTTATACACATTTACACAATGTTCTTACTACTATATTTATTGTGCCTGCATGTGAGGGTTCATCTCATATTGGCATTGCAAATATAATACCAGCCTGTTACTGTCCCACTGCTGGGCAAAGGCCTCTTCTCATACAGAGAAGGCACGAGCATTGATCACCACGCTTGCTCAAAACGGGTTGGCGATTTCAGACTTATATTAATTATAAGTCCAGGTTTCCTCACAATGTTTTCCTTCACCGATGTCTGTGATATCCAAGATAAACTTAGAAAAGTACATATGAATTGAGAAAGTCACATTGGTACTTGCCCGGATTTGAATTCACAACCTCATGCATGAGAGGCGAGGCCTTAACCTCTGGACCATCACAACAGGCATTGCAAATATAGTTGGAAATTCCTGTAGAAAAATATTGTTATTTTCTGTTATCTTTCAGGATGTGAAAACATCAGAAGACAACATCCTCTCAGACATCATGTCTGACTTGGACGGCAATGCATCAACTGCAGTGAAGCCAAAACCAGTCATCACCAAGGCTAACATAGTGGAGTCCAGTAAGAGGGATGCACAGAACTACTTCAAGACTTTGTCTTCAGCTGCTAAAAAACCCACTACTACCACCAGTTTGACCAAGGAACAACCAGCTGTTAAAGTGGAAAATGTTAGTTGAAGTTTTTAATTTGAATGTCTTATGCCTGGTAAATTAAATTAAAAAACGTTGCTGCCTGTCAAAGTGTGGCAGTGTTTTATCCTTTTTATTAACTTGCTCAATCATATTTTTTTATTTTTTCAGAAAGAAAACCTGATATCCCCAGATAAACCAATTGAAAAGAAAATAACAGTAAGTTGATCATTTGTTGCATTACCCTTTCTTAGTAGTATCACCTAATATGATTTGCCTTTAATAGTCTAACAAATTCTACTGTTTACTAAAGTCTTACAACATTACAGATACAAAACGGTGAAATATCTAAACCTATAACAGAAAAACCAACTCCAAAGAAACCAGAATGGAAGATAGACAGGGAAATAAAGCAAGAACTGGAAGACTCGGCCACACAGAACATTGAAGAGTTTCAGACACAAGACCTGGACTTCGATGATGACTTCAGTAATGATGCTGCACCCAAACCTGAAGAAGTTAAAAAGGAAATTATTCCCAGCACTGCAGAAACTATTGGCGATGTTGCAGAGGAGTTTTTAAATGAAGATTTTGACATATTTCCAGCCAAAAAGGAATCTCCTAAACAATTGAAGCCATTAACAAGCACCTGGTCTGATCAAATGGGTGAGAACCAGGTGGCAGCCACAGTACAGCTAGACGGACAGTTGCCTCTGCATACAAATGAGAATGGGGAGAAGGTATTGAAGTTCTACTGGCTCGATGCCTGGGAGGACAGGTTTGTGAAGCCGGGAGTAGTGTATCTGTTTGGGAAGGTGTATGCTAACCCATCTAATAAGAAGGCAGGCTGCGTGTCTTGCTGTCTGGTGGTCAAGAATGTTAATAGGCAGATGTTTCTGTTGCCAAGGGAGTATGTAAGTATTGAAACCTAATATTCATTTTTATAATGTTCTTTTTGTTATTGTGTTGTAATATAAATGTAAAATGGTGAAACAATATCCAAAGTTAATGTTTTTAACTTCCTTAAATGAGACCTGAGACTTGAAATCCTAAATCCTATTATATGTTTCCATGTCTGTAATAGGAACATGGTAAGGAATTTTATAAAACAAGTATGAACATTTTATTCAAGATACAAACATGAGTGTTTTTATTAATATTTGTTTTAGAAACTGGACCCAGTGACATTAGAAGCAACAGACCAAGAAGTGACAATGATGGATATGTACGCAGAGTTTAACAGTGCTGTCGCCAGTGATCTGGGACTCAAGGAGTTCAAGTCAAGGAAGGTTACTAAGAATTACTGCTTCAACCTGCCAGACATACCGGCACAGTCTGACTACCTGGAAGTTAGATATTCTGTAAGTGTAGAAAATAAATGGTACCTAATAGAGGGTCCATATTGGCTCACCTAAAGTTCTTTTCCCCAAATTGTTCTTCCTAACGATTTGTAATCCGAATGATCACTCTTCCTAAAATTTTTCATCCTAAAGTTTTCATTCATACTATTTGTAGTGCTACCGGCGATGTTCATAACACTCATGTTTCCGAAAATTGTAATTAATAATATTTTGCCAAACTTCTTGGCAGTATATGATTAGGTATAAATGAGACAAAAGATGTAGTATAGTCTGGTTATAATTATCCAAAGGTGCATCTTATATACTAACGACTACGTGACGATAACAGACAGTAGAAACATTTAATAGATATTGAACGTGCGATAAAGAACATAAGATTGCGATGTAGATTGTAGATACAGCACAAAGATATTGTACTGTAACAGTACACCCCCCTTTAAAAGAAAAAAAAAAAAAATATTATGGTAATAGTGTTTACAATATAAATTTGATCTAGACCTTACTAGTTATTTGCTGATGTATATAAATAATAATGCTATTGTACGCGGTGGAATTTGATGACGCCTGTTGTGGTGTTATTTGCTGACGTCTGTAATTTTGACTTAGCTGTTGCACGAGTGTTTATTATTTTTTTATAGACGTACTACTGGCTTTACTTTACGTCCCGATCGTGTAGTGTACGTGTGTGAATGTCTGTCGTAATCCTTTGAATCTGGCACGTAGTTTGATTCGTCATTGATCATGAATGCTGGTTTCAATCTATCAATTGATATCACTGTCTCTTTATCCCTAATTCTAATGCAAAATGTTTTATCTGTTTTACTAATTACTGGGTAGGGTCCCTCATACGGCGGTGTCAGGGCTTTCTTCATTCTATCACACCGAACAAATACGTGTGAGCATTCTTTGAGTTCGGGATGCACAAATATAGCTTGGTTATGGTTTTCTCTTTTCGGAATTGATGTCATTTGTGTGATGTCCTTTTGAATTTGTTTTACAAATTCTTCGTACGTTGATAACTGTGCTGCTGATGACTCAAAAAATCCTCCAGGGAGTCGTATTGGCGTTCCATATGTCATCTCTGCTGAACTATAACCTGTGTCTTCTCGCAAGCTACTCCGCAACCCGAGTAAAACTGTTGGGATTTCTTTTAACCAATTTTCGTTGGATTCTCTTGTCATTAACGCTACCTTTAAAGTTCTATGAAATCTCTCTATCATTCCATTGGATTGCGGATGATAAGGTGTTGTCCTAATTTTATGTATTCCCAAAAATTGTGAGAGTGACTCAAATATTCTTGATTCAAACTGTCGGCCTTGATCCGTAGTAATGCGCAATGGACATCCAAAACGAGTAATCCATCCCTCGAAAAGTGTCTTGGCTACTGTTTCTGAAGTTATATCTTCTACCGGAAATATTTCGGGCCATGACGTACAACGATCTATGATTGTGATTAAATATCTCTTCCCTTGTGAAATCGGAAGTGGTCCGACGATGTCAATATGTAAATGTTCAAAACGTTGCGCTGTCATAAATGTACCAGGAGGTGATATCGTATGTCGCTGTATTTTTGATTTTTGGCAGGCTATACATGATCTACACCAATTATTGATATCTTTGTTCATATACGGCCATAAATACCTTTGGGTTATCATTTTTCTCGTAGTTCTTTTCCCTGGATGGCTCATACCATGAATGGTATCGAAAATTTGTTTGCGAAAATGCTTTGGTAAGTAGGGGCGGCTTTTTCCAGTAGACGTGTCGCAGGTGATGTTTATTGTGGAACCCGGAAGCGTAATGTTTTTGAATTTTAATCTTTTATTGTCATGTAATTTACTTAGTTCATTATCTGTTGATTGACATTTTTCCAATTCAGCGTAATCGATAGGTGATGGCACGTATATTTCCTCTATTCGAGATAAGGCATCGGCGGTAATATTGTCACGTCCGTTTATGTGTTGGATGTTGGTACTGTATTGTGAAATGAAATCTAACTGCCGGACCCGTCGCGGTGTATCGTTTGATGATGGTTTTTGGGAGAATGCGTATGTCAAAGGTCGGTGATCCGTAAATATTGTAAATTCTCTTCCCTCGATTAATCTGTGAAAATGTTTGACGGCCATGTATATTCCTAACAGCTCTCTGTCAAACGTAGAATATTTTTGTTGAGTTTCGCTCAATTTTTGTGAAAAAAAACCTAATGGTTCCCAATTGCGTCCGGATTTTTGTTGTAAAACTCCACCAACGCAAGTAGCACTAGCGTCGGTCATGAGCGCTAGTGATGCGTTGCGGGAAGGATGCGCTGTTAATACTGCGTTTTTCATGCTTTCCTTGCATTTTTCGTAAGCTTTGTCTGCTTCCGTTGTCCAAGGAACAGGTGAATTATCGTTCTTTTTTGAACCATGTAGATATTCGTTTAAAATTCTTTGATTTTCCGCTGCGCGTGGAATATTACTTCTGTAGAAATTGACCATGCCCAAAAATCTTCTTAATTCTTGAATTGTTTTCGGTTTGGGAAATTCCATGATTGCTTTGTAATTTTCTTCGGTAGGTTGTATTCCTTGGCTCGTTATATGATAACCTAAGAAACCTATTTCCCTTCTGAGAAATTCGCATTTTTCGAGATTAATGGTTATTCCATTCTCGTGTAAACGTTTGAAAACCGTTTCTAAATGCTGATAATGCAAATCTTCGTTGTCCGATGCGATGAGACAGACATTTATATATGAGACAGTCGTCTACATATATAAATACGAAATTTAAATCTCTAAATAAGGAATCCATGAATCGTTGAAATGTTTGTGCCGCATTGCGTAATCCGAAAGGCATTCTTAAGTACTCAAAAAGTCCGAAAGGTGTGATGATGGCTGTTTTCTCTATATCTTTAACAGGAATACAGTGGTATGCTTTGCGTATATCTATCTTGCTTAGTATCTTCTTATTTTCTAATATGTATGTAAAGTCAGTTAATCTTGGTAGTGGGTATTTGTCCGGTACTGTTGTGCTATTGAGCATTCGATAGTCTCCGCACGGTCTCCATTCGCCATTTTTCTTTTTTACCATATGTAATGGGCTTGCCCATGGGCTATCTGACGGTCGGCAAATTCCGAGTTCTATCATATTTTGAAATTCCTTTTTGGCTATGTCGTATTTTTCTGGAGGTAATGGTCTTGCCCGAGCTGCGACGGGTGGTCTTGTAGTGATAATGTGGTGTTCAATCTTATGTTTGGGCGCATTGCGTAGAGAGGACTCTTTCGTGATGTCTTCGTATTTGTTTAAAAGTTGCGTAATACGTGGATTCGTTCCCACTGCGATAGTACGAATTGTTTGCTGTGTCGCTTTTTCTGAAGTTACACGCGTTGTCAGCTCTGTAACTCTGTCGATAAGTTTGCGACCTGCTATGTCGACTAATAGTTTATAGTGCTCTAGAAAATCTGCTCCAATTATTGGTTGTGTAACATCGGCGATTATAAAATTCCATCTATAACATCGTTGTAGTCCTAAATCCAAGGTAAGCGTCTTCTCGCCGTAAGTCCTAATTTTAGTCCCATTTGCAGCGTATAGTGTGTATTGTTCATTTTGTAAAATTGAATATCTCTGTTGCTTGCTAATGACTGAGATATTTGCGCCCGTGTCAATCAAAAACTTCATACCACTTTTTCGGTCGGTAATGGTGAGGCGATTGGATGGGTGGATTGCACAGAGTTTCGCCGTTGTCTGTGCTCTTATTCGTTTCCCTGGTTCCGTACGTAAGTCATTGGTTTCCAACCGCATGGTTTAATGCAGTTCCTTGCATATTTTCCGAATCTTTCGTGGTAGTAACAAAATCGATTTGCTCCTCTATAGTTTGTTCTCGGCCTCATAACCGGGAATTGTTGACGTTTCTTGAAATGATTGTGCGTGTTGGGTCGATAGCCATATTGACCTTGCTGAATTGCGTCAATATCTATCCGTAATTTTGCTAGCTGGGTTAAAATGCATGCTGTATTGTTGTCGCTTGAAGTGTCGTTGCTAACAGCTGATATTTCGGTTACTTTTGAATTCATTATTACTTTGTCTGCAATTTGGCTCAGTTTGTCAATTTCCATGTCTTCCGTAACTGCTAGAACCGTAGTAACTGATGTTGGTAAAAGCCTGAACCATAGTAGTTTAATTGTTTCGTCACTGATTTTTCCTCTCCCGAGGACTCGCATTTGACGTAATAACTGCGAAGGTTTTTGATCACCGAGTTCTGTCTCTGATATTAATTTTTGAAACTGTCGCTGTTCTGTTTCTTCGTAACAATCAATTAAACGTTCCTTGATGTTTTTGTATTTATCTGTAGTCGGTGGTGAAGTGATTAGGTCACTAACCTGTAGTATTTCTTCCTTGGATAACTTTGCTATTACTGTACAGTATTTGTATTCGTCTCCTTGCTTCTGTGGTGCTAATATGGCTTCTAGTTGCGTGAACCATAATCTTGGTTGGTCTTTCCAAAATTCCGGAATGCGGGATAAAACCGAGGTGCCAGCAGCTACTTCAAGTGTTCCTTGCTGATTTATGTTCGCCTTGCACGGTGATTGTGCCATGTTTCTTGCTGCGTATTCGTTCGTCGGGGTCACCAATTTGCCAAACTTCTTGGCAGTATATGATTAGGTATAAATGAGACAAAAGATGTAGTATAGTCTGGTTATAATTATCCAAAGGTGCATCTTATATACTAACGACTACGTGACGATAACAGACAGTAGAAACATTTAATAGATATTGAACGTGCGATAAAGAACATAAGATTGCGATGTAGATTGTAGATACAGCACAAAGATATTGTACTGTAACAAATATCATTAATGTAAATATATTTAAACTCCTACTGTTTTTTATCATAACGCTTTTATCCCTAAACATAAGTACAGGTCAGAGTGTCGTCTTGGGGGCAGTATGAAAAAAAAACTTAGAAAAATTTCGCAACCAATTTGGAAGTAGTTGGTCACAGTTCTAACCTAACCTAACCTATGGATCCCTTCCACATCCTTTTTACGACAAAGGGTTAGTCGGAGACAAAAAACACCAAGAAACTTTTATTCTTTCTTTCCATTTAGGTGTTGTATACGATAGAATCGAGAAAATAAACGGTTTGCAAAAATAACACTTTTTTGGCTAAATTTTTCTATGTCTAAACAAATAAATCTAAACAAAAAATTTATGACTTTGAATAATAGTGTAAAAGATGGTTATGTTGAGAAAATATAGGAAAACAAATAAAAGTATAACAGATGTTTATTGCTACTGACATTATGAAGTTGAATGCTTCGGAATTATAAAATTAGAGACAGAGTAGTTAGGAATTGTGATTGTTAGGATGAAAAATGTTAGGAAGAACATTTTCGGATTTCCAATTATCGGAGTTGAAAATTTAGGTGAACTTTGGCGCACCCCCTAATAGAATATGCATGTGGATACGCGCAATATAGGGAGTGACCACAGTTTGGGTAAAACGTCTTTGCAATTCCAACACCACGTAAGTCAATTTTAGGCGGTCTTGACATTATGATTTTTGATGCCGTTTGCTAGAGAATGGGAAGACGCTTTATTTCAGCCAATCACAGAAACAAGTCTCTATCTAACTTGAAGTGAACAGAAATTATAAAATGGTATTGTACCATTACCATTATAATTATGCAGTTTAATCACTTTAGAACTTCAATGACGAATAAACCTCTTTAGTCATAGGGCATTTCTGAACAGGAGTCTTAGCCCATGGTACTGCTTTCACATGCGATTTGCTAAAGCTTTGCTCAGCTGCTGTTTTTTTTTTCTGGCTGAAGCGTTCAATTCGCTCCTAGCATAACTTTCAAGCTATGATTAGTATGTATAAGTTTATTTTCAATCTTTTTCCTCTAGGCCACCTTCCCACCGCCTCCAAAAGACAAGAAATACCTAACATTCTCCCACATCTTCGGCGCGACGACCTCTTCACTGGAAACCTTCCTGCTGGAGCGTAAGATCAAGGGTCCGTGCTGGCTGGAGGTGAAGCAGCCGGAGCAGGTCCAAGCCAAGGTGTCGTGGTGCAAGCTAGAGGCAGCTTGTGATAAGATGGAACATGTTTCTGTTATCAGGGATGGGGCTGATTTGGAACCGCCGCCTATTGTTGTGGCTACGGTGAGTAGACGGTCTTTTGTTTCACTTGACTTGTTAAGGTCAAGTAAAAGTTATTATTAAGTTATCTTGTTATCTTGTAAAGTTTTGACTAGGTTACAAGATAACAAGGTCTTTGACTTCCATTTAGGGATCTTGTACTATTGAGACTGTCCAATTGCCTAAAGTTTAAAACCTTACAGAATCCTTCTGGTGTCTGTAATTTACCATAATGAACTTTCATACAATCATGTAGATTAAAATTTAGTTATTTTGCGATTTTGTAAAAAGAGCCTGTAAGGATGAGGTAACATTATAGTATTTTTCAGATAAACATGAGAACTACGATGGACCCTAAAACAAGAAAGACGAAGATATTGATGCTCAGTTGTCTATCACACACCAACTTTAACTTACACAAGCCGCCGCCGAACCCGCCGTTTCAACAACATTTTTGTGGTAAGCAAAGATTCTCTAAAAAAATAATCGACTACAAGTTATTAAAAGCCACCAAAGCATCTAATCTTAAAATCATGTTTTTCAGTAATGACGAAGTGCAACGAAATCTGGCCCCTGGACCTAAAACAGTCCCTGCCACAGTACAAAGCAACGAAACTGACCAAATGTGACACTGAGAGAGAACTACTCAACTATTTCATGGTACAGTTCTGGAAGATGGACCCAGATCTAGTCGTCGGCCATGACTTACAGGGATTTCAACAAGATCTACTTATTGGGAACATTCTCGACCTCCATATACCTAACTGGTCTCGTTTGGGACGACTCAAGAGGTCCACCGCTCCTCAAAAGAAGTACGCTGCAAAGGACGCATTTCTCGGTCGCTTGGTTTGCGACATAAAGATATCTGCAATGGAAGTAATACGGTCCAGGAGCTTTGACCTCGACACTCTATGTGTCAATGTACTGAAAATGAAAGAAGGCGAACGCGTAGAGGTTGCGCTTGAAGATCTGCCCAGATATTATGAGAACAGTAATGACTTGTTCCAACTAGTTTCGCTAAGTATGCAAGATGCGTCCTACATACTCAAAATGATGTGCGAACTGAACGTCATACCGCTAGCATTGCAAATTACTCAAATTGCCGGAAATATAATGTCTAGAACTTTGCTTGGTGGAAGGTCAGAAAGAAACGAGTTTCTATTACTCCATGCTTTCACCGAGAAGAATTATATCGTACCTGATAAAGTTTACGGCAAAAGAGTTTTAGCAGACGATGATAATGACGAGCAGGAGAAGGAGGAAGGTGCCACCAATGTATCCAAAAAGCAAGGAAAGAAAAAAGCGGCATATTCTGGAGGTCTTGTTTTAGATCCTAAGAAAGGATTCTATGACAAACTCATTCTTCTCATGGACTTCAATTCCTTGTATCCTAGCATTATTCAAGAGTATAACATTTGCTTCACCACTATCAAAAGAAAGACCGCGGGATCGTCGGACGAAGATATCGCTAACCTCGTATTGCCAAAGAGTAACACAGACCTTGGAGTACTTCCTACACAAATTCGTAAGCTTGTGGAGAGTAGACGAGAAGTCAAGAAGTTGATGAAGACGCCCGACTTGTCGCAAGACCAGTACATGCAGTACAATATTAGGCAAATGGCTTTGAAGCTCACAGCTAACTCTATGTATGGTTGTCTCGGTTTCACACACTCGAGGTTTTATGCAAAGCCCCTTGCAGCTCTAGTCACTATGAAAGGCAGGGAAATTCTCATGGACACCAAAGAAATAGTACAAAAAGCAAATTACGACGTAGTCTATGGAGATACCGACAGTTTGATGATCAACACAAATTGTTTAGATTATGACAATGTTTTCAAGATCGGCGTTGATCTGAAGAAAGAGATCAACAAAAAATATAGACAAATAGAGCTTGACATAGATGGCGTGTTTAGATATTTGCTTCTGCTGAAGAAAAAGAAGTATGCTGCCGTACTAGTTACCAAGAACAAAGCTGGTGAGTTTGTCTTTACACATGAACATAAAGGTTTGGATATTGTTCGTCGTGATTGGTCCCAGCTTGCCGCAGAAGCGGGAAAGTTCATATTGAGCCAGATATTGTCTGAACAATCAGCAGATGAGAGACTTGAGAGCATTCAAACGCATCTGAACAAACTCAAGGATGATTTGATGAACGGTAAAATGCCACTTTCAATGTTAACAATTACGAAACAACTGACAAAGAACCCTAACGAGTACGCCGACAAAAACACGCAGCCTCACGTACAGGTAGCTCTAAGACTGAATAGTAAAAACAGCAGGAGGTTCAAGAAAGGAGATGTAGTGCCTTACATCATCTGTGAAGATGGCACCGCACACTCTGCCACACAGAGAGCTTATCACATTGAAGAGCTAAAGAATTTAGAACATCTCAAAGTTGACTTCAAATATTACTTAGCGCATCAGTTACATCCTGTTATATCCAGAATATGTGAACCCATCGAAGGTATGGACCCGGCCCGAGTTGCCGACTGCCTCGGCCTCGATCCCTCTGGATATAGACAAATAGTTAGAAGAGAAAACTCAAACACAGACACCTATGAAGTTGAAAACGAACAAGAAAAGTACAGACAGTGTAAAGACTTTGTGTTTGTATGCATCAACGAGCATTGTAAAACTGAGAACAAGATCAGAGAAACAGTTGTAAAGTTGGATAAAGAAAGTGTAACATTTTTAGATAAATGTCAGAATGATAAGTGTAATGTGAGGCCTGTGGATTACCTGGCGAGTATTCAGAACCAGTTGAGTCTACAAGTGCGTCAGTACCACGCTCAGTACTACGCGGGCTGGTTGTCTTGCGAGGACCCCGCATGCGGGCACCGCACGGCGCGATTGCCGCAAACCTTCGCAGGCGGATACCCTCTGTGCAGGTTATGTGAGAAAGGCGTTATGTTCAGAGAGTACACTGAAAAGGACTTGTACTTGCAAATTAACTTCTTCTTATTTTTGTTTGATCTGAGCAAGAATACTAATTCAAGTAAGTATAAACTATGTAGTATTAAAACTTGTGCAATTACAAGTACAAATAAAATATATAATTTCTAATACATTTTTATTTTGTTACAGAAACTCGCATGTCGCCTCAAGTTTCGAATGCGTTTCAACAGCTAAAGGAGATGGTCATAGAAGACTGGCTGGCACAGTCCGCGTACTCAATCATAAACCTGTCGAAACTCTTCCGATTCTTCACCATAGACTCGAAATCAGGCAGCAAAGTAAAGTCTGAACCAATCGAAATCGACATTTTACCTGAGACTGAGCAAATAGATGCGCTATTAGAGATGGGCGTGTATTAGCTTTTGTAGTTTTTGTTAGAATTAGAATCATGTTAAATATTATAAGTTGTAAATAATAATAAAATATTCTTGTATTAAATATTTTTATTTTCTTGTCGTGTGATACCTTTTATGAACACGAACAAACTGTGTGCCGTTGCTGTGATACATACAGTCCTTGACTAACCAATTATGGTCCAAGATCCCAGGGCCACCAGACATTACTTATTTTCTCATTAACAAAATGTATGGCATCAAGTTTGCTAGTATTACTGTGAACGTATGCATACCTGCCAATTTGTGCAGAGGGCCATAATGAACTCCGTCGGCAATTTGCGTTCTGGAACGCAGTGTGGTGTTTCTTATCAGGTTGGTTAGTTAAACATTTAGTATGCTGCGCTCCATCGCTCGTTGGCAAACATTGAGTTTGGACTTCTGGATGTTAGTCAAAAATCAAGTCTGCACCATGTACTTCTTTAGCTTGTCTCTGCTGCGAGGAGACTACCTGGCCCAGATAGATGTATTCGTGTGGTTGCGAGTACCTACTAAGCACCTGTCGTTTCTGAAGAACCTCACCAATGTCAGTGTATGTCTAAAAGCTTCTTCTATGGTATACTAGTGATTTGGAGATAGCGGGTCGTCCTGGCTCCCTTTAGGATTCTGAATTACCTATTCGTTCTAATTTTATTTATAGCAGCTATTCTGCTGATTTAGATATTTTGAAAAAGACGTAAGTAGGTAGATTCTTAATTGGTTTACTAAATGCGTCAAAAATGGCTGAGTACGCTATACAATCGAATTATAAAGTAATATAATGTTTTCGAGTAGTCCACAAATGCAAGGTTAAATGAGACATTAAATTCAAGAGATTTCTTTATTATCTGATTGATCGTGTGCAAGTGGTCGGTAGTACAAAATCTCGGACGGAAACACTGGCATCCGTCCCGGACCGAGCTTTACAGGTCGTCTAGCGCCATTTCTTTCCCACTGGAATATGTTTGAAACAAGAGTATGTTTTAAGACGTCATGGTGGGCCACCAGGAGATTGTTGCTTATCTGGTTCTTTTATGGCTTTATAGACATGGGAAATCAGACTGATGGGTCTATATTGTGTGTCCGACTTAGCATAATAATATTTGAATGGAAAAAAATGTATGGGGAAAACACCCGAATTAATGAAGAATGTCATTGAACAGGTTTGTGATTTGGGGAAGACGTGTTGATTCGCCGATTTTCAGGGCTTCGGTGCTAGCCATCTTCACCGCATGATCTGTTCTTCACTATAATCACGTACAAAATGGAGTTTGCCACCAGAAATGGATGGAATGGTGTCTGGGCAGAAGTAGCTAGATGTATCTATTGGAGGTCTATCATAATTTAAGGATTGATGAAATGTGTGTTTAGAATTTTGTATCCATTGACTTGTTACATCCACTTACCAAATTTTGCACAAGTACTAAGCCCATATAGACTAACATATTTTTACGAATATTGTGCAATTCTGACAATATAACATACATATGGATCGAATTTATAACCTCCTTTTTTGTTGAATCAATTAGAAATATGTTTTTGTTCTTGTTGAGCAGTCGACATCGGATTCATGACGTACAGTCACGAGCACCAATATGTAACCACTTAAAAACTTTTAAAAGTGTTTTTCTCCTACTGTTCTGATTAAAATTTCATATTGTTACGAACATAGTATTCTGGAACGCATATTTTTATGAAAAAGATCCTATCTCCAAGTTACAATCGTTATTTCTCGTAAAAATTGCTTTTAAATTTAGGAAAGTGTATACATATTGGTGCTCGTGACTGTACAACCATTTGCTGTTGTAATCTTTACTGAAAAATACTTTATAAAATAAACAAACAAATCCAATAAAAGTGTTTATTAACACAAAATCTTATCATACAGAGTTAAAATACATTGAGGTTCTTATACCAAGTCACAAATACGTGAAAATATATCTATCTAATTATAATAAAAACTAATTGCAGGAGCAATGATACTACACAAAAATGCTACTTCATTTAACTCCGAGTTAAATAAAACTTACAGTAGGTGGCCGTGAATATACCACATACTTAAAAAAAATCCCGTGTTGCTGAGCGTTTTTCTGTCACACATACCTGTATGACAATCTTTAAAACACGCCATGTTAACGGCCGTGTACTGCACAAAATTTAAAAGTATCCTCGGCCACGACCCCTATTAGGCCCTCCGAAGTTACCCCCGCCGCCGCGACCTCTGAAATTATTTTGATTATTATTGTAGTTATTCCCGAACTGCTGGTTCATCTGAGGCCGCGTATCATAGTTATCTTGACCTCTGCCATTCATGAAGTTATTTCTAGGACCCTGATTGTACGGAGCAGTGGGTCCAAAGTTGTCAGGAGCCGGTCCCCTCATTGGTGCCATGCCCATGTTAGGGCGTGGCTTCCACTGCCCTTGGTTGAATTGGTCATTGGGCTTGTTTCTATTGTCGTTGAAATGTTGTTGCTGATGCTGCGGCGTTTGGTATTGTTGCTGATGCTGCGGAGGTTGGTACTGCTGGTTGCGTTGCTGGTGCGGTGGTAGCATTGGTTTGTGTTGCGGTCCTTGATTATGTTGCTGGTGTTGCGGAGGTTGATAATTCTGCTGTTGCCCTTGATTATAAAGTGGCTGCTGTTGGTTCTGCTGAGGTGGTTGATAATTTTGCTGTTGCAGCGGTGGAGATTGATAATTTTGCTGTTGCTGTGGTGGAGATTGATAGTTCTGCTGGTTCTGTTGAGACGATTGATAAGTCTGCTGATTCTGTGGTGGAGATTGATAGTTTTGTTGTTGTTGCGGGCGATGCTGGTGTTGCTGCGGTTGTTGGTGCTGTTGCTGCTGAGGTTGTTGGTGCTGTTGCTGCTGAGGTTGATTCTGCTGCTGTTGTTGATGCTGCTGCTGTTGTTGTTGATGCTGCTGCTGCTGTTGTGGCTGCTGTTGGAAACGCGCCGGAGTGCGCAACAAACCTTGCAGACTTTGGAAGGGAGTCGATCCTGGCCTTGGCCCTTGTGCTTGGTTATTGAATGAACTCGTGTCAGGCGCAGTTTGCTTCGACAGTTCTTGTACAACCGTTTGCTCGGGTAGGTCTCCGAAGGACCTCGGCTGGGTGTGACTGACCACAAGGCTAGGAGAGCGCGCCTGTGGCGCCGGGGTGGCGGCCGTGGACTTGATGCTCGCTTGCACGAGCGCGAACAGGTCAGTTGCAGAGCTTGTAGACAAGCTTCTCGTAATATCCGCGAGAGAATTCTCAAGTTTAGCCGGATCCGCTGAAGTCGGTTCTGATTTCGTCTCCTCCAAAGACTTCTTAACAATTTCCATTTCTTGACGTATTTGATCTTCCTTTACTTTCAGCGTCGCTGATTTGAACACCTGGCGACAGAGAATTTTAAATAGAATACACTGTATTGAATACCATTCCCGCCGCATAGGTGTCGCACTCGCTATAACGACTTGCAAAAGCGCAGTCCTGGTTTCAAATTGGGTTTTCCAACAGAAATTTCTCAGGCAGTCCTATTGCTGACACAAATATTTTACAAACAACCTTTGGATGAACTGGAAAAACTCAAAACAAAAAAAATCAAGCTCTCTCGCTTGTTTTTGTAACTTCTGTTATTATAAAACCTTTTTTGCGTAATTTGGCAAAGTCAATTTAATATCATCTGTTTGAATAAGAAAATTTAACTGGTCCGAGGTGATGTGCTAAAAATTTTCGAGCTCGCTTCGGTCTCCCTTGCAACTCATGATCTCTTGATTATTTTGAAACTTGTATGCATCTTTTCAAAGTCACTTTAACATAATGTGTTTGAATGATAAAATTAAATTAAACAGGTATCTTAGGCGGTGTGCAAAAAAAAATTTATCACGCTTCGCTCGACTCGCAACTGTCAAGCTTTAATTTATAAGTCGTTACAGGTCTATCTGTATATGAATGGTCAAAAGGAAACCTAAGCTCGCTTCGCCCGCTCTCGAATATAATTGCTTCTTTTTGTAAATTCACCACTAAATGCGGGAATAGTAGTTGACCATTGCACAGTATTTTCATAATTTTTCTTTACCAAATAGAAAATTTTTATCGCCGTAAATCTTAAACTTTGTCACTCATTACCAATTCAAACCAAAGTGTATTACCTCTTCAACAGTATAATCATCGTCGTCGCTCTCAAGGACCACAGTCTTGACAGGTTTGTCTTCGGTCTCCGTCTTCTCGGGCGTGGGCTCCTTCGGCGCGGTGGACGCAGCCTCGCTGACGTACTGCCGCAGCCTCTCCACACGTTCAGGCTCTTTAGCCTCTAACTTCTTCAAGTAAGCGATGAGGCTGTGCTGCTCTTCCGCTGATAACTCGTTAAAGTTCTTTAGTAGGGTTTCGAGGTCTGAGTCTGAAAGGCCGTCCATGACGTCCGGTGTGCTGCTTGACTCCATCCTGATTCGACAAAAGGGTAAAATTATTATTCAAACAGAATGTCAAGATAGAAACCAAAGTTTGGAACCTCAAAATTTGGAAAGAGAAAAATAAATCATATTGGTGAACAAATAATTCAATTCCATTATTTTTTCAACTTACTTCTTATCATTCTCATCGTACGCCGACTGCAGCATTTGCAGAGCAGACGCGGTGCCACTTTGCTTGGTAGGCGCTGGTCTCAGCACCGGCTTCTCCACCGGAGCGACCGGCGCAGCCACCACCTTCTTAGTCTGCTCGGCCTCGCGCTTCTTAGCCTCGGCCATGCCCACCACAGCGTCGACCAGCACTGCTAGATCTTCGGAAGACACGTCTGTCTTGCCCTGGGCTATCAAAGCTTCTGCCATTTGTTGGGCTATCTGCGCGCGGTCTACTTGACCCACGCCTGCCACTGCGACTGGTACTGCTGCCGTTTTGCTAGGGCCAGTAGATTGCTGGAAGGTTGATAGTTACAGGTTAATATTACTATCTTGCAAGTAGATTTTATACTTTAATGATATATTAGAAAGGAGAATCGGAAAATAATATTTAAAAGTTGGTCTATAAATCGATAGCTTATTAGATAGGTATTTTAATATAATGCAATAACCCCCGTTTGAAAAAAGTTACGATGATAACTGACAACGAAATCTTGGAATGGCTTCTAGCAAACTCATCGAGTGTGGACTCATTAACTGTGTCTTAATAAGTCAATTTTATTTCACCTGAAGTCTGATCTATACAAGTTAGGTAGAATCCTCGAATAGCTACTAGAAGTCTAGAAGATATCAATGCAATCGTGTTAGTAGTCCGAGACCTTTGTATTTCACTTTTAAACTTTGAAGCATTAAAATTGATGTCGCTTTATCAGTTCTGTCGTCACAAATAAGACAAGTTCGGTGTGGGCAACATTAGCGCTGGCATACCTTCAGCTTGAGGCGGGTGCGCTTGTCGGCCTCGTGCAGCGTGGCGGCGGCGCGCACGACGGCGGCGCGCAGCGCGTGCGCGGCGCCCGCGCCCACCAGCCCCGCCTGCACGGCGCCCTTCAGCTTCTCCTTCGCCGTCTCGATCAGCACCACTGCGCTGTCGCGCACTAGCAGCTCTTCTGAAGAGTTCGCTTTCTCCTGGTGACGTAATGAGTTACATTTTCAAGGTAGTTACTAGAATTTCATGAAGGTTTGGTACTTTTACCATAATCGGGTAAATAATTACCATAGTTAACTGGCTTGAGAATATATCTGTATAGTCTGAATGTCTGTTTAGTCTGAATGACTGTTACCTGTTCATGCCTGAACGACTGAGCGAATTTAGCATACAAATAACGAGGATTAGAATAT
The DNA here is from genome assembly GCA_905220335.1 of Noctua pronuba. Lineage (NCBI taxonomy): Eukaryota > Metazoa > Arthropoda > Insecta > Lepidoptera > Noctuidae > Noctua > Noctua pronuba. Next base: position 12,965,487 of record LR999894.1, read on the forward strand.
ACGAGATTCCAACTGCGAGTGTCTTAAAAAAAAGAATAAGGTCACGTAGTGATATACGGGTAGCTAAAAGTTGTGTAAAAAGCTGTCAACTAAACTAACGAGATTACATCTGGAGCTAATAAAACAGGTCATCAAAAGTAAAACATGAAAATGATCAGTAAAAAAACCTTACCTTCTCCATCTTCAGCGCATCAGCAAGCAGATCAACAATTTTGGGTCCCAAGCTTCCCAAGTAATCCTCCAAGGCGACCAGCTGCCTCAGAGTAGCGACCACGTCGTCGGCCGGCCCGTCCGCCGGGCCCAGGCCTGCGCCCGCGCCGCCTGCACCGACCCGGCGCCGCGCCTTGGAGCCGCGCGACACGACGCTGTCGGCCGGCCCGGAGCACACCGACTCGATGTCGTTGTCCGAGTTCCACGGGGACAGGCCGTCGTCGCTGTAGTTGAGGAAAGGTATACTTTATCAGCAGTAATTATACATCATGAAATTCAATAGTTACACGTTATTCAGATTTGTTATTAGTGTACATATTAAAGCGGAAAAAGGATTTTATGAAATAACAATAAGGTTTAGGTTGCAGTGGAATTTGAACTATGTCATGATAATGAGTTTTTTGTTAAAAAAATCATAATTATCTCAAATCTAATTCACTCACGGCTTGAGCTCGTCGTCGGAGATGAGTACGGTCTGCATGGAGGGCGCCAGCTGGCGCGCGGCGTGGTCGGGGCTGCGGTTGCGCTGCTGCTCGCGCTGCGACAGCGGGCTGCGGCTGCTGCGCCGGATTGACTCCAGCGCGATGTGCGTGCGAGCGGGACTGCGTCTGCACAAAGATTCATATTAATAAACCTTTCATACAGCATCGGCGCAAGCTATACATAATTATTGGCTCATACAGTAGTTAAAACGATTGCGTGAAGAATGATATCAAAGAGAATGGAGTAAATTATGCTGTGACGTGGAAGAAGAAAACGTGTTCCGCCGAAGCAAAGTAGAATGGGACAAGGGCAGGAAGATGATGCTGTAGTAAAAAGATTAGACAGTCAGAAAATTGGAGACTATTGTACCCAGGTCGAGCAGGACGAACATGGTACAATCTATCATGTGAATCTGGGGCAGATTGATCTCTTCCGGTCGTTCGTCGTTCATTTCGAAGGAGTTAGGTTTAAAAAGTTCTTACCTAAAAATTACATAATCTAAATACACAACAACATACAAAGACAAAAAAATATTTAGAAAGGATATCATTCAGTTGTGTGCCAAAAAGTAATGTGGTGATTTATAGTGATAAGACCTTGGTCCTTGGACCTAATGTCTGTTTTTTAATCCCTGAGACTAAATTGACAAGTGAAAATGTCAAAACTGACATAAATCCTATTGAAATCTATGTCAGTTTGCCATTTTTACTTGTCAATTTAGTCTCAGGGATTAAAAAACAGACTATAGGTGATTAACAGCCTGTATCGGAAAGGTTTAGGAATATTGAAGGGTTTGGTATAGAGCATTCACTAAGACAAAAACTTCAGCATTATAACAGGTATACTTTAATTTTAAGGATTTTGAGCAAAAGCATTGTAGATGTCGATATTTTAGTTTAAGATATCCCACACACTTAAAGATGACCACACCTTTCTGATACATGCTGGATATTCGCAAAGCAACTTATGGGTTAATGTCGGAAGTGGTGCTTATGTTAGTAAGAAATATTCAGAACATTATTTCCTTTAAGAAAATAGTATTTATATATCTCAATTTTTGGGTAAGATACGATTGATGTCCTTCCATGTTCGGTAAATAAGTGCTGCTGAATAACATACCTATTGTAACTGTGGCCATGGCGTATTTTAACGGACGTCCGTGTGTTGCTAGTGAAGGACAGACTTTTTGTAAATATAAAGAAGGTATATTTTAAAGGAAACTAACAACTAATTATTAAGGAGTAGGTTTGTGTAAACATATATTTAAACCTATACGTCCATTGGTCAACATAGGCCTACTAAATCCTTTCTTATCTTGGGTCAATCTTTACGAAAGTACCTTAATTGCCATGATTTAAAGATTAGCCAGTCAGTACAAGCAAACAGCAAAAGAAACATAGCTTAAGGAGGTTATTACCGTGTGTCACACAAATAGTCGTGAACATATCTTGCAAAAATTGTAGGCATAGTAAATGATCACATACCAGGCTCCTGAAAGAGACTTTCACTCAGCTATGAGTGACAGAGACTACGCCCTACACAGCCGATCTATACCTCAAACTCGACTTGCCATATCTAGCATATTAGCCAAGTACCTACTTCCTTTAAACTGTTTTATCACATTCACTTTGATGAAAGATGCCGAAAGAGGACAAAAATGAACTGAAAGTGAAGCGTATTAAGCTCTAGCTATTAATGTGTAGTAGAATGATATTAATTACCTGTGCAGTGGACTCCTGGAGCGTGTGCGTTTGTGATGCAGCGGCGGCGGGGAGCGACGACGCTCAGGTGAGCGGCGACGCGGCGGTGAGCGACGCGAGTGCGGCGGCGGGGATCTACGTGGCAGTAGTTATGAAAGTTATCTTCAAAACAGATTGACTAGTGGCTGCGAAAGCCAACATGACAGATATCTTAGGGAAACTTATTAAAACAATCTGTGAAAATATTCTTCGATGTTAAAATGGGTCACGAAACAAGGTATTCCGTGTTACCCGGTAATGGGTTGTGGAGGACAGATAGTCATCCACCACTACATGTAAAATACTGGTTAGAATGAAGGCCGACTCCAATGAAAAAGGCTTGGCAGATGATGATGGTTCACGAAATAAGGAAATACAATAAATACATTTATTTGCGCTAAACATATGTTCTCACCTGCGATCCCGTCTTTCCGGCGACAGGCGTGGCCTCGGTGGTAAAGGCTCACGAATATCAGGCCGTTCGTATCTCGGTCGTCGGCGATCGGGTGAACGTCGGCGCATGTCGGGCGAACGTCGGCGGAGATCGGGCGAGCGTCGGCGCAGTTCGGGAGACTTTCGGCGAGGTTCGGGAGATTTCCGTAACGGAACGGGCGCGCGCTTCTCAATAGACAGACGCGATTCCGACGCTCGCTTGCTCATGTCAGGTGGGGACAGACACATTCGGCGGTAGATCTCGTTTACTTGGATACGTAGCTCCTCTTCGTGTAGTTCTTTCATGCGCGTCGTCCAGAACACGATCCATTCCGGCTTGAAGTCGTGCTTCGATGGGTCTTTGCCCTCTGAAATGACATTCACGATTCAAACTGAGAACTTACTGCAGAATTTGTAAGCACGAGAATGGTAACACTATGATTCACTATGGTCAGCAGAAATTGAGTAAAAAGTTTATTCAGGAATCTTTGAAAACTGAACGAATTATAAAATTATCCGATCAAGAATCCAAACAATTTATTAAACTTATTATCTTCAAAGTATAACGCCTGGACGGGACAGGCACAGAGATGTGGCAATTGTCACAAACCAAAAAGGGGCCTATACCTGCACCCACTGCACACTACCGTGAATAAAGTCAGGCAGCGGATGATGATGATTATGTTCCTACATACCGGCCTGTATCTCCTTGTAGCGCCGGTTCCAAAACTTCTTCCACTCCTCGGGGTACAGCGGATGCTTTTCCGGGTTTTTCTCGTGGTACACCAGTGTCTTCTTCAGCGAGTCTTCGGCAGAGAGGCGCTTCTCATCCGCCAGCTTCACCTTGTACTCGTAGTTGGGAGCCCTTTGTTGCTGTTGATTACGATTTTTTTTTAAATAACATACGCATTTATTACACAGTTTAGGGTTTGGAAAGTGATAGTGGATTGTTAGCAAAAAGTTCCGTCTTCTCTGGTCAACGAAATCTGGTTACAAAACAATAACAGTGTTTATTTATGAAACTATAAAACTTTTTGCAACACATTTGGTGAGTGTTTCTAGGTTCCTTACTCGTTACGTTTACGTTTGGTAAACGCTCAAATAGTTTCAACACGGAGTATTTTGTGGACTCCCGAGTCCACTGACGTTCTACTTTCACCCTTATGCCCTAAGTTATAAGGTTGAGAAGTGGTCGACCGTCAGTGAACTCCGTAGCACTACAGGTTGCGAGCTCGTGCGCCGTCCTGTCACCTACGTTATTTCAGATACGCACATAGTTGTTGCGTTCATTCTCGTCATTCTTCATTTCAAAAACGCAAATAAAGTATTTTAGCGTCCTAAATCGACACCATCGTGATCCTCAACATTGTTTGAGGATAAGGCAATGACCGCTATTGCCTGCTGAACCGCAAGATGTAAAGAAAATAGTAGTTTTGACGTACCTTCTCCTGCGACTTGCTGTGCTGCGCGTGTCGGTTGCGGATGGGCGAGGGGACGCGCCGCTTGTCGTACGGCTCGAACCGGCCCTTGCTGAGAGAGACGTGCCTGTCCCTGAAACAACAACTTATTCAAATAAATGTGTAACACATTTTAATTTACTATAGAAAAAAGTGTAAAACAGTTAATAAATGACATATTGTCCCATTTGCTGGGCAAATGTCTCTTCTCATACAGATAAGGGATGCGCATTGATCACCTCGCATTCTCAAGGCGGGTTGACGATGAAACAATGATATAAAATTATAATGTTCTAACACCCCAGGTGCCACTGCTCTTAAAACAGTGACCAAACCCCATTTTAGTAACAAAAAACAAAGATTTGTAACTTGTGACTAACGTTATGGGTCCATGATACTTGGAAACAAATCTTTAATTATTATTATATAATAGTCCTTCTGACCATTTTCGGTCACGACGGCCAATCTCAGTGGAGATTAGCCATCGGCGCGGGAGATATTTAAGTGCACAAGTGTTTGCGCAAGTACAGGCGCACTACTCTTCAGGTGCGCACCGAGACACGGGGGGGTATCGTACCGCCAACTTCTAAACTTAGGGCTGCTATTGACATATTCCTAATGGATAAACCCAATGACACTTTTTGCCCGACCCGGGAATCGAACCCCGGACCCCATGCTCGGCAGTAGCGCTTGCGAAAGCTAACCAAACTGAACTTAAATATGACCACACCTTTCTGATTCATGCTGTATAACCACGCATTTCTGAAACACGCTTTAGAACTCTAGTTACCTTGAAATTCGCCGGTCCCTGCCGGGGTCCCGCCGGTCGTGTTCCTCGTCGCTGATGTCGGACAGCGACTCCACCGAGCCCGCGCGCCGCTCCTGCCGACCCGCCGGCCGCTACAGTCACATTATACGTACAATACAAGTACCGAACTTTACTAACGGTGCTTAAAGCTAATTGATTGATTTATAAACATGTGATAGTGTAGTCTGTCTCAGTGCCAAGCCGCATTCATAGATATATATTTATAATTCATTCAATTGCCATTGGAGTTTTGAAAATCTCCAGAATAAAACTGGGCCAACCAATGTCCGAACTGACCCGACCACTGTCTAATGTCTATTAGTTCGGAAAGTCCTGATTAACAACCCTGGTTTCCTAAAAATGACAGTACGATGTCCATAAGATACTATTATAGAAGAATCTAAGTACTCAAACTCTATAATGCTGGGTTGTCTTCTACTCCTGTCACGGTATTTGAATTAACCTAACCAACCTCTGCAACCTTCGGGAATACATGATTTAAATTCATTTTAACATCGAGTTACATATCCCCTTACATATGCGAGTGAATTGGAATATATCGGCGGTTCTGGTGCCTCGATGTGTGCGGGGACCGCTGCGGCCAGGCTGGGCGGCGCGGGCGCGCAGGGGGGCTCCGGCTCCACGGGCACAGTGCCGCCGCTATTTGTGTCGGTGGTAACCGTGGGACAGGATCCCGGCAGCATTTGCTGGGCGAGCAGTAACGCGTAGCGGTGCTCCGCGCGCCTGCGTTGGCGGGGGCAGGGGCGGGTGCGGGGCTTCCTGTGGGCCTCGCCCTCCGCGCCCATCGGAGAGGACGCCGTTAAATCCATTTGATTGACTACTGTAACCGGCTCGGGAGGAACCGCCGGTACTGGGTTATTTGTGTCGGTGGTAACCGTGGGAGAGGGTCCCGGCAGCCGTTGCATGGCGAGCTGCAGCGCGTGGCGGTGTGACGCGGGCGTGTGGCGGGGGCGGTGGCGGGGGCGGGGGCGGGGGCGGGGCGCCCTGCGGGTCGCGCCCTCTGCGCCCACCGGATGGGACGCCGTCAAATCCACTTGTTGGACGACGTCCGGTTCCTACGACAACGGGTATCCCTATCTATAGTCTGTTCAGAAAAGGTTGGGTTGCGTGATACGCGCCAAATCCACTGACATAAATCGAATAAGTTGGTTATTCGATAAACGATTGTTTGCCTCAATTTATTGTTAATAGTAAAGATTTTTGACGCAAACCATGATAGAATGAACAGAGTATTTGTGAAACTTGTGTTTTATTAATTGCTAAACTATATCTAATATAATACGCCGCACATGAAATATCGAGAATTTTATATTTTCGTCTTTGATTACAATATAACAATAAATAATTCTGAGTGGCAAGACAGCACATGTTTTATTTTAGTAGATAGTAGGTACAGGGAAAACAATATTAAAATAACAAAAACAGAAAAACGCTTAGAAAATAGACTGTAACATCGATAGGAAACGCAGAATTACACATGGCGACGGCCATCGTTCAAATTAATCTCCCCCAAAACATAACAATAATTATTATTTATTTACTCTCTCATCATCAACAGATCTAAGCTAGCAGTGTCTGCATTACAGATCACCAGATAACCGTCAGACAACTAACTTAACTGACGACGACCTATAACTGTATTCAATAAACGTACATACTGCCCTGTGCTACAATGAATCGATCAGATCGTATCGTATTTACACCCCCAAAAGTGGTACCACCGTATCGAGTCGTACGCGTTGCTTACTTTAAATACTATCAAACTTTTAAATTAAACTATATCTTCGGAACTTGTTCTTTACTTGGCATGGCACTGAGACAAGAATTGGTGCTGATTTATTATTATTAGAGTCTAATGAGAAAAAATTTAGTTTCATTCATGTAAGCAGTATTACTAATATTGGTTACATGAATGAAGCTATATTTTTAAACACAGCATATTATCAATACATGCATGTGCATGTATTGATATCCCTCTCAACAAACTAGTTTTACGTTGTGTGGTAAAACCGGATTTTAAGCAACTTAAAATGGTCGAAATATGCATCGTAAATACTAGAAATATGCAACAAAAACGCAAAAAGTGCCAGAATATGCAACATAAAATGTTAATTAGTAAAACAAAACAAGTTTTTTAAACTAATAAAAATCAGAATTCAATAAAACTAAATAAATTGGTCAAGACGAGATTTTATAATTGTTTATTATTTGTAAATTATTGCTCTATATCCACTGAGGTCACTAATTTAGGTTCTTTATTTGCAGGTACTTCTGACACATTTTTGAATTTTTCTAATTAGATAAAAAAAGAAAAAATTAAGGAAACATGTACAAATAATGCAAAATCAACGAAATATGGTTCTATGTTAATTTAGTGCCTAGCATGACCTGATCCTGCTTCCAAAAAAGGGAAATGGGGTCCAGGTAATGCAGGCAATGACTGTACTATGTGTGCTGAACAAGTGCTGCAAGTGAGAGTGAGTGAGTGAGTTAAATCCTACTAATGCGAAAGTTTGTGAGAATGGATGGATGTTTGTTACTCTTTCACGCAAAAACAATTGACCGGATTTGCATGAAATTTGGCACACAGATAGTTTATAACCTGGATTAACACATAGGATACTTTTTATCCTGGTAGTACGATCCCGTGGGACAATTACCGAACTCCTTGCGGGCGATGCCGCGGGCATAAGCTAGTGTGTACATAACTGTGAATTTACTAGGCTATTGTGGTTACTAGGCATCAGCCCGAACTTTAGTGGCTAGTATTAGCAGTAGCTTGGAATTGACTAACGGCTACGGTATTAACACGTTCAACGCCATGTCGGACAATGTTGGGCGACACCAGTACGTTCCGTGTTCCGTATTTTATTCCGTGGCGTTGAACGTGTTAAGTCCGTCTCTGTACATTTGTGTCCTTAAATAATTAAATAGATATGTAAAACTGTCGATTCACATCGGCAGACATTATAAGCGTCGTATACACCAGTGGCGAAGGTTCCATACAACTCGATTCCTACTTCCCTTTGAAAAATGGCACAGTCAGTATTCTATAGACAAATAAAATAATCACATTAAAGCTATGTACTCCGGCTTACCTCTTACAAAATTAACCCTTCGCTACTGGTATACACGTAACAGGAAAACCTTTGCTGTCAGAAGTAATAACTTTCTTTTGTGTGTTTTTTTCTTTCTACGTGAATCGAGCTAATATTTTAATTACGAAGGATAGCGTGCTTACCGAGAAATTATTGAACAAGGGTCTCGCCGGCGCGGCCACGACGGGCGGAGACGGCTCTCTCTTGTCTCTGAAACATAAGATACCATTGTTACGAAGGATTCACCGTTAGCTGAGGCAATGCCGAGGGTCGCGGGATCACGCACACCATCGGTCGAACCATTCTTTTCACAGTCATTTTACATCTGATGACCCAACACAAACCTTATTTTGAAGGTTATAAAGATCAAGGTGATTTTGATAGTGATGACAAGTCACAAGTAGCATCAGCATAATCAGCCTATAATTTTCCCACTGCACTTACTGACATAAGCCTCCTCTCTATGAGTGGGTATGGGCTATAATCCACCACGAGGGCCCAGTGCGGGTAGATGTCACATGTCTTCGATTTTTTGTTTCTAGGAAATGCAGGTTTTCTCACGATGTTTTCCTTCACGGTTTTGAGAGCAGTGGTGATGAAATAAATTACACAAAGTAATGCGCCTGCCTGGGTTCGAACCCACGACTTACTGCTCGTGAGTCGGGGCCGCCACCACTGGGCCACCGCTGCTTTCACAAATAGAATAACTGTGAAAGGACGCAACTTCCACAATATTAATACTATAAATTATTAAATATATTATAAGTGTTATAAATTCTTACTTTGCAATAGTCTTTGCTTTACTGTCTTCATCTGTAACAAAACGAACATTAGTTAGTCTTCTCTTGTACAAATAGCAAATGGTTGAGATATAATTATTACGTTTTTGAAAACAGTTTTTCTACTAAGATTTCCTGGAGGCTTTCGGGTTATAATATAACCTTTTTTTTAAAGCTTTCATTAAGAAGAAAATTAGGGTTATTGATCAATATTGAACGCGTATACAAGTTACGTGTCCGTGATATTAACCGTTGAGGAGTTCTTTCGTGTGAAGGCCATCCTGGCTGCAGGATCAAGTCATGTCTGTCATAAAAATGTGGCACCAGAACCAAAGAAGTGTACGAAATTTCAGCTCAATCGGTTGGTAGAAACTGGTTTGAAAATCAGTTGCAAGATTTGACCAACACATACTAACTTACCAACCAACTAGTTGGTGGATTGATTAGTAGTACCAACAGGACAAGTTAAATAAAAGCTTATAAAAAGAGGTTTATATCCCCTGCCAAGTTCCTTTGCTGTTAAATTATTTTAACTGTATGTATTGGTGCTTTTTTCTGTATTATACTTTTTTTATGCACCTAATTTATGCGTCCGTCTGTGTGACTATTTCTCATAAAACATTCTCATCTAATTATTCCAGGGACAATGAAACAACAAACAGTGACAGTCGTGTGGCTATTTTGATTTTCGTGTAAACATATAAAAATAATTTAATTGACAATAGGCTAAATGGTCCAAAGACGTCAGTCTGGAATACGACAGGAGGTATAGTGTTTTGAATTCTATTCAAGCAACTATTGAAATAAACCCGCTAACTAAACATCACGTATCGGTCATCGGAATATCTATGTAATAATAAAATAACTTAATAAAATATTGTAATTTAATTATGATATACTGTGCTCGTCTTGCAACTACTGCTACATGTTCAAACCATAGGCGAGGACGCTGGCACCCTAAACACAAGTTAAATCTTACATTGGGTGCCAGAGCTCGTCTAAAACACTCTTTTCCTTTGTTGTAACGCTGCATAGTACTTAGATAAGTGTTTCTTGTACAATTATTGAGGGTAATAAAATATATATATTTTATTTTTTAACTAAGCAAGAACTTACTGGGTTTAGATAGAGAGTCTATCAGGCCCGTGTCTACAACTTCGACGAAGGTAGCACCATCCTTCTCGGAAAAGTGATGGCTTCGGAACACCCACTCGTGGATTTGCACCCTGAAACAATTTATTTACTCTATAAGACTTGTCAGGCTGTAATAAATACGTGTGTTAGCGTAAACATTAATTTATATTATTTATTATTTCGAAAGTGTCACACAAAAGCATTTTTTTATTTGAAAAAAATGGAAGTTGACGACACATAAACATTCATAGGTACGACACATGGCAACATGTTTTTAGGGTTGCAGGAAAAGTGCTACTGGCAACATGGAATGTTGCAGTATTGCTGGCAACATGTAAATAAAACACGCAAGTGTAACAAACAAAAGTTGCAAAATCACAGGCTCGGTCAAATCGGTAGGTAAGTATTGACAATTTATGGACGCGCCGTCAGACACCGGACTGTGACAGAGAACGTTCTGACGTATCTGTAAGTGTCCGGTGTTTGCAGCTTGTCCGCAATCTATCCGAATCTTGAGATGCGCAACGTTTGTTATACTTGCGTTTTATTTACATTTCTTTCATCTTCATTCCAGTAATATTTGATGTTGCGGGAACATTGTTTACCAAAGATTTTCTTAGCTTTTGTTTTAAAATAGTACTGGGACACTCACTTGTCTTTCTCATATTCCTCCTTATCGATGTTGACGGGTAGCTTGCGGCCGTACTTGTCCTCGATGCGCTGCGCGAGTCGGTTCATGATGACGTTGACGCCCTCGCGGTACTTGAGCTGCGCGCGGTACGGCGTCAGCAGGCCGCACGCCTGCGGGAAGTGACGCACCTGGGCGGACAAGGTCATTTGTTATTACTAATAAGTTTCAGTTGACAACTTTACGCGAGGTAACTCTGAACGTATATGTTCATAAACCAATGCTTTGCCAGAGACGTGGTTTTAACTCTCACGGAAACGGACTTGTGTAAACGAGTACATATAAAAGACAAAGATAGAGAAGTCAGACGTGGTTGGGTTTTCTGACATGGCACGAAATGTGCGAGTAGGATTTATTTAGGATTTGGAAGTGTGTGGTATTACTCGAACTTTTTATGACTGCGCCTATCACGAACCGTGCAATCTTATCTTAGTAATGTTTTTCAGTAGGTTTAGTTAAGTAGAAGATACAGTCGAATGGCGTGTGATTGGAGACATCTGGCCAGCAGTGGACTGACATGGGCTGAGTTGGTTCATAATATACTCACGAGGTAGTTGAACCGGTGCCAGAAGCAGGTCATGTGGTTGATGATGGTGCGCGGGTGGCCCTGCTTGGTGCACAGCGAGCATATGTACGTGGGCTCGTAGTGCGTCTGCTCCGGCGGGTGCTCGATCAGGTACTCCACGCCCAGCAGCGGAGCCCTGCCGATACAAGATGCGTCAGCAAACAAGGATATGGCATCATAATCATCCTGCCTTTGTCCCTTATTACTTGGTGTCGGCGCAACACGTTCTTTTCTTTAATTCTCCCCCGTCAGCCGTCACGCTATCGTTTACTCCTTTTTCTATCATTCCTTACACAATCCATCCATATTTTCTTTGACCCTTCCTCTCCCTGTCCATCCATCAACATTCATAATCAAACAAAGAAGCAGTGAAAAGCCGCAGTCTGCTGCATTTTTGTTCATTCCATTGCCAGCGAAAGGACATTTAACACATATAGAGATTCAAGTAAATCTTTGCTTGTTACTCACTTGACGGCATCCAGGGAGTCCTGAATATGGCAGGTGACAGTCCTGTACTTGTTGTACTTTTTGTCCAAGTCCGATGGGTTCCTGTTGTGGTGGTCTACCTCCTCCGCCATCCTTTGAAGTACTCTTTCAGTGGCTGAAAGGAGATTTCAATGTTAGATAAGGTTATAGTATGAACTTCTTATAATTAAGCGAATTCTGGAATAAGCTCGTCTTTGTACATAAGCAATAAAAATATTGCAATTTCTGTGTTTTTTTTTTGTATTTTGATGTGTACAATAAATAACTAATATATAAAGCTGAAGAGTTTGTTTGTTTGGTTGAACGCGCTAATCTCAAGAACTACTGGTTCGAATTGAAAAATTCTTTAAGTGTTGGATAGTCCAATGATCGAGGAAGGCTATAGGCTATATAACATCACGCTATGACAAACAGGAGCCGAGCACAAATAAAAAAAGTCGGAAGCAGCGGGTGAAACCGCGAGGCACAGCTAGTAAATAATAAGCCTGAAGGTTTGTTTAAGTAAAGACTTAGTTGAATTTAAGAATTGGCTTCTTAAATTCGTTCGGTCGGTATGAATGACCCTACAAATCTTAGTAAAGTGTGCACTTACCGGCACTCTTGGCAGCAGTATGGTTGAACGGATGATCGTCAAAGATGCTATTCGGCCAGACGTTTCGCATCGACAGCTTGATCTTGTGTTTCTTCCCCGATATATGAGTCTGAAAGCAAAAAAAAAAACAATATGGGTAAAAGGCGTCTTAGATTGTAGACCGTGTCAATATTTTTTACTGGTATTAGAGTTCAATGTTGATCAGAGATAATAAAATCCGAAATTCTAAAATGTTGTTATTTCTCAGAGGCGTCTGCAAGTAATCCTGTATGGAATAACGGTTATTCGTAATTAGGTCCTATCAGAAATAGCGCTTATGATACCTAAACTGGATGGTGTAGTGAGGTCTCACCTGAAGGATGCTCTCGCCGCTGCAGACGGCGGCGCACGGGTAGCACAAGTAGATCCACTTGCCCGAGATGTCGCGCCCGCGCCGCTCCACCATACACCGCGTGCTGCCATCCTCCAGCCGGATCTTCAAACTGTTCAGGTGCTCTTGGAACTCGTACTCCGCCTACAAAAAACAACCACAACCATCACCATCATATAACACATCCGTCACAAGTACAAGCCAGTGCAACAACTGACCAAAAACCCGTCAATTCGTCTTGCAGCATATAATCGAAAAAAACGTTAAAATCGATCCGCCCTAATAAGTGGGATAAATCAAAACAAATAAAACAGTTCACAATGTTATTTTTATTCGTTTATTGAACGTATTATTTTTAGTTATTTTTCACTATGTTGTTACTTACCTGTGTACCGTGCCACGGAGAAATAAAATGTAAACGTTTCACACGCTTACTGTGTGATACTGATAACAATGAACTCAATGAGAGTAAAACGTAACGTAACACAACGCGGAAAAGTTCATGATAAGCACCAATTAAAGTTATTTTCTCATTTTCCGATACCATATAGGCAGATTTTGTTTTAAATAACGGCGTTTTGTATGTCAATGAAAATTTCCCATGTATTTCCTACGGATACGTTAAATAAACTGCAAGATAATCTAGAGACTGACAACTGCTTCACTAAATACAGGAAGTTGAAGACGCGGCTTAGGTGGCAGATGCGGTGGTGATGGTAGCCAGAAGGAACCTTTAAACTTTCACATTATAAAACGCAATCTGCCACAAAGAAAATTCTTTAGAAAATTGGCTCGTTATCGACCTTCGCGTCGTCGCAGAAAAGTATGTTCAAACACGGTATGCTTTCCTGAATTAAATTGAGAAAGCACAGCAACAAAAAATGCCTATTTAATAAACGTAAATTCTTTTACTAGAACTTTCCAGACATTTTCGCACATTAATTTGCCTTAACACTGCTTAACAATAATTATATTAGACCTAATCCAAGTTTTAATGAATATTCTTCACCAGTCTTACAAAACCGCAAGAGAATTTATTTTGGAATTTCTAAAATATTTCGCATCATCCATCAATCAAGGGGTATCGTATTACCCAGTACTATCTTAATGTGAAATGTGGATATAGATAGGCAGCCGCTCCATGTAAAATACTGGTATTCAGCAGCATTCGGTAAGACTGGAAGCCGACCCTAACATAGTTGGGAAAAGGCTGGTTTGTTTCACCCTTAATACACCCTTTGGTTTCGTTAAGTATACTCAACGTTACAAATAAAAAAAATCTAGACATAAAATTTTCTTCTATGGTTCTGTGTTTAGTAGGCTAAGAACACTTCAATATTAATTTAGTTTAGAAGGGAAAAATATTTTGCCCAGTTTGCAATATTTTACTTGACATTAGCGAGCAAAAATGGCGATGAGACAACGTGCTATGCGACTTTTGCAGGTAGTTTTTTTTTCATGGTTTTCGGCTTAATTTTGATATCTATATTACTTACTTATGTAATCAAAACGATAAAATTATTTGCAATCCGTTTGTCACCTGAACGAGAACACGCCGAATCAGTAAACATGATTGTTAAGTATACTCTTGAAGTAGGCACATTCCATAAGATCCCGGCTCAACCAAATGGCGATGATGCGAAGAGTCTGTTTAGGTTCATGGCCCAGATATGAACAATGTGTATTTAGGGTACGATGGGACTGACATGCGCATTGCGATTATAAATGTCCCTAAATAAAACAAAAAAAAGAAAGTATACTCAACAAAATCTGGTGGTAAGGAATCTTGTGTGAACAGTTTATGTAGAGTATACTCAACAAATCTGCATGGTGAGATTTATTGAAACATGAAGGAGGAATGGTTTTTGGAAATTAATTTCAAGTTTTGCTTTGGCTCAAAAACATGACAAGTATCACATTCTAAAAACAGATTATAACGAACTCGATAAATGCTTTTGAGAAATCGACATTATTACTTTATTTTCTTTATTGTTAATTTCCATTAACAGTTTATGACCCTTTCCAATAAGTTTTCGTAATTTCGAACTAAACTTAATGTACTGAAACTGAAGGAGAAATAAAAAAACCATACCACCAGAGTTTGTAATGATTAAGCAGCTTAAGTTCCTATGTTATTGATGTTATCTAGTCTTCCGTCTTTGTTATTTTTTTCTAATTTTATTACATTATCCTACTCGAATATTTTTAATTCTGAAATAAAATTATTGTCAAAGATAATATTAATTTAATGTTTCTTTAATGTTTTATTAAATTTTTAACTAGGTACCTACGAGTACATTGTGTTAAGTATTTTAATTTTAAGTTTGCATGCTGAAGAAAGTCAGCGAAATATGTGAAACCTTTTTATTTATAAGACCATCATGAACATACCATATTTCATGCAAATAAAGAATCTTGAATCTTGTGCTCACTGCAATGATCTTGAAACGGCAGAACCGATTTCGATAAAACATGTCTTAGAACTACTGCTAAAAACCTGTTTTCAAATAAAAAAGCCGCATCCAAATCGGTTCACCCGTTTAAGAGCTACGGTGCTACAGACAGACACATACAGCGGTTAAACTTATAACACCCCTCTTTTTGCGTCGGTGGTTAAAAAAGGTTTTACTTGTATTATGTCTTAAATGTAACGTTGGGCTATGTTTTTTTAAAGATAGGAACTGTCACTTCAATTATCACCAAAATTAGTCATGCATAATGCGTTTATATTCATTTTTTTTTTTATATTCTGTTTAATTTAAAAGTATTGGTGATCTGGATTTGTTAAGTATACACAATGGTAGCATAACGATCTAATTCGTGAACTGTCAAATTTTGTTAAGTATACTTAACATTTTGTTTTCAGGAAAACCTTCAGGCAAGATTTTTCATTTTATTTTTCCTGTGTATTTTGAATGCATAAGAACACAATATATTAACGGCATGTTCCTAAAACAACTTTTTTTGTCTTGCCAAATCAAGGGTTAACTTTTTTGCCACCGACTTCTGAAAGTAAAGTTATTTTCCACTTTATAGTGTTTTTTTTTTGGGAGTCGTTTATTTTTTTTCGCAAAAACATTTGTATTTTACCCTTTTCAGTTTTTAGCTGTGGTATTTTGCAAACAAATTTTATTTTACCCTTTTTAGTAGAGGTGACATAAAATTTTGTCAAGTATCAATTTGACATTGTATGGAGATAACTCATAAAGTACCGAAGCAAAGTTAAAGTGAGGCGTTTAGCCCCTAAACGCCGTAAAGGAGGGCGTAAAGCCGAATCTCACCCAATCTCACGATGGAGAGGGGGGGTCCCGACAAATATCACGTACTTTTTCCCCGCAAGAAATAGTGTAAAATTGCGTGAAAACTAGGTTTGTGTAAACATGTTTTTCCACTAAAATATGGCTAAATCCAACACAATAATATTTAATAATAAATATTCAATGAAAATAATTAAGCAAATTATGTTTTTTAAATAAATCCAACGCAATCACAAATTAACGTATTTACACTAAACTACGCATTTTAATAATTCTCACGTGAGAGTAGGGGGTGAGGGAGTCATGGCAAATCTCACGACATCTCACTAAGGGGGGAGGGAGCGCCGAAAAATCGCCAAAATGGCCCCACGTAATTAATGGACGCTTCCTAATGGGCAATTAATAATTCTTATAATATGCATTATAATTTCTATTTATCATCCTTAAACTATATTAAAAATGTGCTAATAAGCAGTAATCTGCTATTTGTTTAATTCATAGATATTTTGTTTTCCGACTTAGTTTATCAACGCAAGAGATTCTTCACGCACAGCTGACATTCTAAACTTTCCTCATAACATACAACAATTATTAACCAAATCATTGTAATTATTTTGTTTATTACTTAAATACTGTAGCCATGAAGAATAGCAAGCAATTCATAAAAAAAAGAGTAACACCGACTTTGACTTCGAGGTTTCGCTTTGATGATCCGTTTGTTATAATTATACAGCATCGGATTTGGTATCGATTTTTACAAAAGGTATTCGCTGATATTAAAGAACCGGTTGTTAATGGCGCACATTAACAACCGGTTCTTTCTTCTTGCGAACTATTTATGAATGTTACGGTAATTGGATTATGAAGTCTGTTGTAATCATCAAAAAACAATAAATTATAGATTTTGTGGTGATATGAGTTCTTCCCTGATAATATTCTATCTATCTAAATAAAGGTCAAGAGTTTCTTTTTTTGTTTGAATGCGCTAGTCTCTGCAGCTACCACTCAGATTTATGAAAATGTTTTTGCATTTGATAGGCCAAGTTTTTTTTTTCGGATGCGAAATCATCAAATAGCCCGCTCTGAGCGGAGTGGAAGGGAGTGTCAGACTTTAACTGACTAAAACCCATCCATGTTCCTTCGTTGCCCTTTGTGTCCCAGGGCCGCGGTATCTCTTTCGAACAGTCCCGCAGCCCCGGCAGGCATCGACTCTGGGCCCCTTCCTTTTTGCTAACATCTCTATGACGCGCGCGTGGAACACGAACGCGCCCTCGACACGGCCTGTCATCATAAGATGGTCGGACGGCGAGCTAGCCCATTACGCACCGTCCACAGGCCCGCACCTACGGTGGCCAGTAGCGACCACGTGGTCCTCGACGCCCGGGGCTTCTCGCGCGGCGATAGGCCAAGTCTTGAGTAAGGTTTGGTGAGCAAAAAGAGAATCAGCAGGTGAAATGGCGGGGCACATCAAACAACATGTAAACTTCATAAATCTAGTTAAAGCGGAAACCTTCATTCATAAAAGTGCCATATTCAGATGCTAAACCATTGTCTGTAATCATGTTATGTAAAAAAAGGACAGAATGTAGCAAATATATTTTTGCAGCTTAATATGAACAATCGCATATTAACTGCCTCGTTTGGTCTACTTGTCACAAGTGTGTCTGCTGAGCATAAGATCTTGGGTTTGATTCCTAGGTCAGGCAACTGTTATTGGGTTTTTCCATTAGGAATTTCTCAGTAGCAGCCACGGAGTCTGGACTTCTGCCCGGTTCATGGCACTAGGCTCGCGGAAATGTGGGCGTACTATTAGGTACACCTCTGCCTTACCCTTCGGGGATTACAGGCATGATATCATGTTTATACATATTGATAGTTTGTTGCATAATTTAAATTCAAAGTGTTCATGGCACAGGGCATACTCCCCAGCAAAACCACCTTGAAATAATAGATATTTCATGCAGAATATGTACAAGTATAAATAAATGTAAAATAATGGTAAATATAACCATTTAATATACCCCCTACAATTTTAGGTTTATACTTACTGAATTTTAGTAACATGTGGATATTTTATCAAAATGCACATAAAAATAATATCTTTTAAACTTTATTTTATGAATGAATTCATGAGCACATGTTATGTGAACATTTTTTAGTTACACATACACAACCAAGGTGTGCAAGGAAGACCTTCCTATCAAACATACAATAATTGGGTGTTCCTGTTAAAGCATGCCTTTGGAACAGTTTTTTGCCATAGGATATTAGCCTTTAGCTAACGACTCTCTCTTTCGAATTAATTCTACAAATGAAGAAAATAAGTTCCGGTCATTTATTGAAGTAATTAGTGATTAATAGCGTTCAATTTCAATAGTGTGATATTTGAGAGCTACACTGTTTTTTCCTAGCCATACACTTGCTATGTAGTCATTAATTTAGAATGTATAATTTACCTTAGGATTAAAGGGGGAAATAGGAGTAATGTTTCAATATTAAGCTCTCATAACTGTAGCAAGGGGTGCTCTTTAGTGTCCCAATTGAGGATAATAAACAGTTGACATTAAAATTAAGATTTATTTGAGATTAATTACTTAAGTATTATATTTATCTAATAAGTTAAAAAACAATATTTACCTTGGTACAGGAGGATTCTTCTAGCTCAGGTTTCTTAGGTACTTCGGTGACAGAATCCTGATACCCCTCTGCCCCTGGCGGGCAATCTGGAAGGTCCATCTTGAAGCACTACACTTGGTAGTTTATGACCAGAAAACGGTCATAAACTATTGTCACAATTCTTAACTAATTCTTCTTTCTTCTGAGTCTTGATTCACGCACAACTGTAACCCAAACCATTTGATATCAAACTAAATGGCCATATTCAGCATTATTTAAAAATCTTGATTATAAATAAATTGATACTTACAACCATCCAATGTTATGTATACTTACATGTGACGAAGATGTTTCTAAGCACTCTGCTATTTGACTGAGCACATCAAATGTGCGTCATTGTGACTGATATGATATAATTTTCAAAATAACACAAATCAGTATTTTATTGCTACATTATCATACCTTTCTAATCAAAAGAATATTCATTGATTATAGATTTACAAGTAGCCTACCCTATTCCTAAGTTTATGCAGCTTCACATATTGTATTGTATCACTTTGTCATAGATGATAAAGCCAAACATAGTGATCATAATCATGCACCGCAGACCTTACCCTACCAGCAATTCAGATACATTGTCCATCTGATAATGAAATATGTGGATTCATGTACATTCTACAGTAGAAGTCATATTTTTATAACCTATTATGAATTAATTTAAGTAAATAACAGTATTTTCCCAAAACTATTTTTTACATTATTAATCAAAGAAATCTTAACATAAAAAGGATAACATGAGAACTACTAACTTGATTGAACTAAAGTTCTGACTATGGATATTTTATAGATCTTTGTAGACAGCACTAGATAGTTACAAATAATATAGTTGCACTTACCAGTTACACTAAAATGCTATATTGAGTAAACGAAAATTTAGTACTTAGCTAATTAGTTAGAATTGGAACTTAGCTTCATTAAAACGAGAAGTTTCGAGTCCATACTTTGTTTATATTTCAGCAGTTGAAAATTACCTAATAGCTTTCTTTTATCTTATATTATGTTTTGAAGTAACTAACACTTCCATTTTTTTTTATTTTTCGTCAAGTCGAAAAAGATGCATGTATCGCTTAAATATATTATTTCGTATGCCTATTTGAATGTGAGTTACAAAATGATTGAGTACTGACCTTTTAAAGCAGATGAAACGATGAATTCCGTCAATTGTTTATAGAACCAAAATCTGTTTTTGAATTACCAAAAATGAATTCATCTCGTGATAACTGTTGGTTAACCTTCTCAATATAGTAAAATATCACCGTCACAGACGGCCAACAAATTTGTAAAATCTATTGATTTACAACACACGCTCCCTCTTGCAGAATTCAACTATAAAAGTTGTTAGTCCATACAATTTGAAATGTCTCCTGTGTATAAATAAAAAGAGTCAGCAATATAATATGTCCTTTTGAAAGTTGAAACAAAATATGTTTAACTGTCACATGAACTGGCCATATAATTTAGTCGCATAATAGTACCAAGTGGCAACGCCATAGACAAGAACAGCCAATGTCATTGCGGCAAGTTACCTGTTTGTCTATGTGATATATTTTTTTTCATTATTTTCCTTTTCCGGTAACCTATAATAAAACGATTAATTCATTTTTGGATATTGTTACACTCTCTCTGTATTTTTATTATTTACTAGCTGCGCACGCGCTGAAAAAGTTTACAAACTAAAAAAGAATGACATGAAATGTTCAAGAACATTTTTTTCTTTTGATGCAAAAAACTAGTAAAAACCTCCCTTATTATTATTTTACTTTTTGGGTAGGTACCCTACGTTCCCTACCTAATCTACCTACCCCAAACGAGGTAGGTCGTTCGAATAAACAACACCTATGAAATGTTAACAGTGTAAAATAAATGCATAGCAAATATTTGGGGTAAGGTTTAGAATCGCGTCCTCCGAATTGGGAGGTGTGGGAGGTGGGAGGGGGAGGGGGGGGAGTTGTAGAGTCACCCCCCACTTCCCCCCCCTGCCGGAGGCGCATAGTTTTTTTTATATTTTTTTTTAAATCTCAATTTGGTGTTATGTTTGCTTAATGTTTTTGATATTATAAACCTGATTTATAGGGGGGAGAGTTGAGTTAGTTATTGCCAGTCAACGTGGCGCAGTCGAGGGAAGCCCGGTCGACAGAGCCCCGCTTCGCGAGGCTCCTTCTTCTGAATGGTTTACAAAAAAATAACCACGAAGGGGATGGCGGGGTCTAATCGCTCGCTCACTCGACCCCGCCATCCCCTTCTAACCTAACCTGTCCGAGTCGGGGTGCCCCAGGTCCCGGCTCGCTTCGCTCGCTCTTGCACTCAATGAAACACGAAAATATTGACTTTTATAATTACTTGAATTTATAAACATAATTTATACCTTGCACGATTTTTAAAAAAGGATCTCTTCGATATTTCATTCAAAATCATATATTTTACGCATTTTGAGATGATTTTGACAGATGTAACGTCAAAAACGTTAGAATTTAGTTAAATATTCGTCCCGTTTCACGTTTAGTTAGTTTTTTACCAATACTTTTAGAAAATAATTTTAAATATTTCCGGCAGCTAAAATCGCATGGGGGCGCTTCAAATAAACCCCCTTGACCCCCCCACAGTGACAGAATCCTCCAATTCAGAGGACGCGATTCTAAACCCAACCCATAAAATCGACTTCAAAAATACAAAAAACTGAAAAATTACTTTAGCTTCTGAAGTCGGTTGCAAAAAAAAACTGAATCAAACAAACAAAAGTCACCGGAAGATTTGCCGCGCTCTGGTAGGCCATCAACGTCTTCAAATGAAGTTAACATCGCAAAAGTGGAGGAAACAGTGACTGAAAACCCTCATTCAAGTTTGAGAGAGATAGCCGCTGAACTTTCTGTGTCTCACGAGTCGATCCGTACCATTTTAAATAATCACTTGGGTATGAAACATATTGCCGCTCGGCTATCCCAAAAGACCTGAATTTTCTCCAAAAACTCAATCGCATAAGAGTCGCTGAGGACATGCTAGAACGACTCAGTTCCGACCTAACGTTCCTTTAACGCATTGTTACTGGTGACGAGACATGGGTTACGAGTTACGAGTTTGCCATGAAAACTAGCCAACAAGCTTCGGAGTGGCGCCTTCCAACTGAACCGAAAAAACCACGCCAAAGTCGATCAAAGTCATGTTGACTGTTTTCTTTGACTATCGCGGTGTTGTGCACTCGGAATTCATGCCGGAAGGTCAAACAGTAAATAAATAATACTATTTGAGTGTTATGCAGCGTTGAGAGAGCAAATTCGACGAAAAAGCCCGTATTGTAGAAAGAAAATTCTTGGATTTTGCACCACGATAATGCGCCTTCGCACAAGGCCATCATAGTGAACGATGAAAATTTTTGACCAAAAACTCACAAATACCATCGAGCAACCACCTTATTCACCATATATGGCTCCAGCCAGCAATTTTTTAAACTCAAATTACCACTGCGTGGCACCCGTTATCATTCGGTAGAAGACATAAAGGAGAATTCGCGGCGAGAACTGATGAACTCAATTCCGGAAAAAGCTTTTAAAAATGTTTTGATGATTGGATTATTCGTTGGCGTAAGTGTATCGTTTCTGAAGAGCATACTTTGAAGGCGTTAAAATAACTTTGGATGAATAACTAGCATTTTATGTATTATTGATCGTTCCCCGGTACTTTCTTGACAGAGTAGTATATAACTGCTTGGGGTGAAATGGGGTGTCTATCGACAGCTCTTGTAAAATGATATCGAGGTTACTTAAACAATTTTTTTCTTAAGTCGGTGGTTGATGACTTACTTTTTTCTAAAGCCGTAAAATTGTGCTCCCCATTTGTAAAATGTGGTGTGGTGAAAATAATTCTGAAAAGATGTAGGTTTGTAGAAAGCAAAAAACTTTCAACGAAAATCGGTTTGTGCGCAGACTCATGTTGTAGGAGATTCCCAATAACATCATGAACATTTAACGAGTCTGGATCTCACCAACGCCGGCCGGTAAGAATAAACATTGTCTTGTTGTTGTTTTAACGTAGGTAGTATGATTTTTTTACTTAGGAACTGCGCTTTTATGTTTGTGTACCATTAACAATTAATCTTAGAGGACAAAAGTACAATCCACGTCTGTGTGTTAGTTCTTCACCTCACCAGTTGGGTTACCGGATTTTAAAATAATTACTTACATAGGTAGGAATCTCCTACTTATGTATTGGTAATAAACAAATTATAAACAGGGATGATTGATTTCAATCAGTTAAGTGCATTCTGAGATTCCTCTCAATATTAATTGTATGATGTTCCATTTAAGACTAGAGTTGCACATAATTATAATTATTTAAATATGTAATGAATTACACAATGTATGATTTGAGTAGGATCTAGATATAACACTGAGCGATTAACTATCTTAGTAATGATTTCTTTCATGCTTTGCAATTTCATGAAACGCACGAATAAGATTTTAAAGCACGAAGATGCTCAAAATCTAAATCAGTAAGACTTGGTGAGGTAGTCACAGGTGGTCACCAGTAACTGGCCTCCTGACATAGCTAAACCGTTTCAGATTTTACACAAATGTGCTTCAAAGGCACAAAGCTCACCCGTAAACCAATTCAGACCCTTTCAAATAGCTTTTTATAACTAATTTATGGTCGAACATAACCTCAAAATAGTGATTTCATTTTTGTAAATATCTCGGAAATGCCATTGTGGTTTGTGTTAAATCTTTTGAGGTAGTATTTAGACATGCCATCGAGTATTTTAGAGATGATTTGATGAAGACACAACAATGTTGAATTGAGTACATTTGTCCATAGCGCCATGGGCATTGTCCTTTATATAATGAATGAGCGTTTAAAAAAGAAATGTTAGTGCATTGTTTGGTGCTGCGGAACCCTGTGTGTGCGGGTCTGGCTTCTAATCTAAATATGCAGGTTGCAGCTGAATATCAGTATGTTTTTACGAAGGACAGATGTCCTGTGCAAAGAGTCTCTGGCTTCCGACTACCCGAAAGGCCTCGTAGGTACTGTTAAAGCTCCACCGAGGACCGGAAGGGCCTAGGTATGTTAAAGATGGTCACCCATTAACAGCAACCGTAGTATAGTAGTAGCATCGGCAAGCGTAGCGTAGCCTAAATCGGTCGAACCAAGCGACTGTTATTCACTTAGCCACAAGCCACTTCGCCTCACTTATCAATCTCATGCGGCATCCCTGTTAAAACTTCAAAATGTCTTAACTAAAGATAAAAGTCCATACAACTGCGGTCCAGTGGCGTAGGTTCCATATAACTCGATTCCTACCGGCTTCCCTTTGAAAAATGGCACAGTCAGTATTCTATAGTAGACAAATAACATAATTACATTAAAGATTATGTTCTCCGGCTTACCTCTTACAAAAATTGACCCTTCTAATGCTGCGGTCCATACCTATAGCCCTTTCAGAAACTCATATCGCATAACGCTCAGTCTTTTTTGTGATCGTCTTAGTTTAGGTTCCGAATATTATGTCTCTACTTGATCTGTTGATCATTGGTCCTAGAGCTTTATGTTAGGGACATGCCTTATTATTCGAGCCCTAAATAGATCTTTCGATTCTGGTAAGAAACTAGGTACTCGTTGTCGATGTCTTCATTCGCCAATTTTAGCACGGAACATGAAATATACTTAACGTTTTTTTATAATTTTATTCTAAGACTAGCTTATGCCCGCGGCTTCGCCCGCGTGGAGTTCGGGAATTGCCCACGGGATCTTACTTCTGGGATAATAAGTAATATATGTATGTATAGTAGATACATGGTTTTTATATAGTTGCTTATAACTTTCAAATATTAGTTCATAGTAATATCAATTAGGTACTTTACATATTGTTATGTGAAATATTGATACCTTGGTTTGAGATTGGACACCGGTGACGAAAATCAAATGATTAATTAGGAATCTATTTATCAGCCAATCAAGACATTAAATTTTTAAATTGGGGGATGATTTTGGAAAAACTGTGATACACGTATCTCATAATTTTATTTGAAGAGTATGTACACAAATTGTCAAGTCAATCGACTGCGAGAATAAAAAGTTTCATAGAAAATTCAACACCCCATTTCACCCTCTTAGGGGTGGAATTTCGAAAAACCCTTTCTTAGTGGATACCTACCCTTCACAAAGAATACACGCTCCAAATTTCATGTCTCTAGAACCAGCGGATTGGGGTGTGCGTTGATATATCAGTCAGCCAATCAAGACATTAAATTTTTAATTTGGGGGATGATTTTGGAAAAACTGTGATACACGTATCTCATAATTTTAATTGAAAAGTATGTATACAACTTTTCAAGTCAATCGACTGAGAGAATAAAAAGTTTCACAGAATATTAAACACCCCATTTCACCCTCTTAGGTGTGGAATTAAAAAAAACTGTTTCTTAACGGATACTTACTCTTCAAAAAGAACGCACCCTTGAAATTTTATGTCTCTAGAACCAGCCGATTGGGCTGTGCGTTGATGTATCAGTCAGGCAGTCAACATTGAATTCTTAAATTGGGGGATGATTTTGGAAAAACTGTGATACATGTATCTCATAATTTTACTTGAAGAGTATGTACACAAATTGTCAAGTCAATCGACTGCGAGAATAAAAAGTTTCATAGAAAATTCAACACCCCATTTCACCCCCTTAGGGGTGAAATTTCGAAAAACCCTTTCTTAGTGGATACCTGCCCTTTACAAAGAATACACCCTCCAAATTTCATGTCTCTAGGACCAGCGGTTTAGGCTGTGCGTTGATATCTCAGTCAGTCAGTCAGTCAGTCAGGACTTTGAATTTTATATATATAGATACTTTAGTATTTCCAGTGAACTTCACCACTATCTATATATATAAAACAAAGACGGGTTTGTTACAACACTTATAACTCGAGATCTGCTGGATCAATTTTCATGGTTTTTGTTTCGTTGGATTTGTCTCCGCCCTGAATAGCAGAATACATTTTAAAAACAATGAAAACTTGACGAATACATAATTATGAAAATGAATCATTTTCCATTTAATTATGTTCCTTTGTTTTGTTTATTTGTTTTCCTCCTGTCATCCTGTAAATTACTGTGATTGACATTTATGCATGCGTTCAGAAATGTATTTTGTGTCAACTATTTAAAAAGGGTGAATAAACTTTTGTCTGTATTTTTTTTAATCAATTAAAAAGGTTGAAAAGTGTATTAGGTTAGTTAGGTAGAGTAGGTAGGTAGGGTAGGTAGGCAGGGTAGGTAGGTAGGGTAGGTAGGTAGGGTAGGTAGGTAGGGTAGGTAGGTAGGGTAGGTAGGTAGGGTAGGTAGGTAGGGTAGGTAGGTAGGGTAGGTAGGTAGGGTAGGTAGGTAGGGTAGGTAGGTAGGGTAGGTAGGTAGGGTAGGTAGGTAGGTAGGTAGGGTAGGTAGGTAGGGTAGATAGGTAGGGTAGGTAGGTAGGATAGGTAGGTAGGATAGATAGGTAGGGTAGGGTAGGTAGATAGGATAGATAGGTAGAGTCGGTAAGAAGGGTACTGTAGGGTAGGCATAGGCGTATATAGGGGGGGGGCCGGGTGGGCCGTGCCCACCCCAGAATGGTCTGGTGCCCACCCCAGGATGTTGGGTTACCGATTCGAAATTCTAGGCTGGACACGAAAAAAAGTTGGTTTAAATTTAATTTAATTACCTCGAAAGTTATTTAGGAATACTGTTATGGACGGAAAAATGGCACCAATAACATGGTCCATTTTTCCGACCTACCTACCTACCTACTTACTTAAAATAAATGCCCTACACCTGGCTCAAATTGTTCAAGTTGGTAAAGAAATCACCTTGTGGGCCTTGTAATTCTGATTTGAAAATGTTTTGTGAGGCAGTTCACTGATCAAGCATGTAAAGTAAGGCATGAACATGAGTTTACAGCGACAAGGTATCTACGTATGAAGTATAAGTAGAGCTATTTAATTTACGAATTACGATGCTAGTTGTGCTCTGCTCATTGACCACTTGTAAATAGGAAGCCGAATGAAGTCTAGCCCCATGTATCTCAACATGCAGGGGCGTAGCTACCGCCGTATCAGCCGTATTAATTATACGGGGCCCCCGAGTAACAAGGGCCCCCGACGAGGAAACAAAAACAAAATCTTCTCTCAACCTCAAATATTCTTCTTGATAAAAGATAAATTGAAAATATAACTTAACACGGTCCAAAAAGCTCCAATTTTTCGAGCTCGCTACGCTCGCTCTTTGATGAAGGTTTCACCAATCGCTGTTCAAAAACACCAATTTTTCGAGCTCGCTTCGCTCGCTTTTCGATGAACACTTATACCCTTTCAGGATGCTGTAATTTTCTAGTGCTTCATTAAAGTCTTAACCTTCATGATCCAGTCAGTCATGATCGCAGTTAGAAATTTTTTTTTCAAGTTTTTTTGTCTCACTTTGCTCGCTCACACATTCTCTTAGTAAAATGAATGACAGCTAAAGCG
Organism: Noctua pronuba; assembly: GCA_905220335.1. Lineage (NCBI taxonomy): Eukaryota > Metazoa > Arthropoda > Insecta > Lepidoptera > Noctuidae > Noctua > Noctua pronuba. The sequence continues at coordinate 12,992,760 of LR999894.1, forward strand.
ATGCAAGTCAGGATGCTATTTTCTTAGTTTTGCAAAAATAATTTGTTGATTTTCTCTTCTTTTTGGGTTTGGCCGCACTCGGGGTTCAAAGGGGTCGAGGGGCTTTCAGGACCGGGACCGCGGTCCCGGATTACACCTATTAATGCAATAATTATTTTTGAGTAATATTTTTGAACCACAAGACAAAAGAAGTTAAAGTACAGTTAACACAACTGATATAGTACATATTTTTAACCGACTTCCAAAAGGAGAAGGTTACCAATTCGTCTGAATGTTTTCATTTTTTTGTTTGTATGTTCAGCGTTTTTATCGCCAATTATTGTGATCCGAGTTGATGATTCTTTTTTTGTTTGGACGGATATTGTTTCGCGGTGGTCCCGTTTAAATTTGGTCAAGATCTGATGCTGATCTTCGGAGATATACAATGGAACTCTTCAATAATAGACGGCAAATCTGTCGCGATTGCTGCAATCGCTTGGATGTTTATTGTTTACACAACATCACAACATAACATCACGCCTGTATGCTCTGGACGCAGATGTGTACAGTGAACCCACATTTTTGGACAGTTAGGTATGTTAAGTTTCATTTTATTGGGGATAAGCTTATTAACATGACATGTATTGTTAACGGTTCACTAATGTTTCACCAAAACTCCTTTGACAATTTTTAACAGACTTCAAAAAAACTAGAGGTTCCATGTTCCTGAACATATGGTACTGGTAGAAAATGCCCAAGGCATTAAGTCCGCCTTTGTACATTATGTGCATAAAGTTTTAATAAATAAACATATATGTGTTTACCGATTTCTCCGCCAATTGTCGACCGATTTTCAATTTTATATGTTTAGATAAGATTTTTTATTATTTTTTTAGGTTTAATTATAATAGACTAGATAGACTGGTTCTGGACTGGAGAGGGCAACCTTCGGTTGGCCGACGATATGAGAGACCATGGAGGACCTCAGTACAATGCTCGATGACCTCAGTAGAGCTTCTGAAAGAGCGGGTCTTAAAATGAACATAGACAAAACCAAGGTCATTTTGAATGCCCAAGTAAAACCCACTCCTATCAAGATCGGAGACTCTACACTCGAAGTTGTAGACGATTATGTCTACCTGGGACAAACGGAAGACGTTGCGTTGGAAGGCCTCCCACTTGGTGGACCGATGACCTGGTGAAGGTTGCGGGGATCCAATGGATGCGAGACGCACAAGACCGGTCAATGTATCGCCACATTAACCCCGGTACCGGTCCCACGGTCCACTTGGGGGAGGCCTATATGCAGCAGTGGACGTTTTTAGGCTGAAATGATGATAATGAATTCTAATAGAAGGATGCCATTTTTGAAATGAACGAAATATTTTATCGTTTTATAAAAATACTTTTATTAGTTTAACTTTTAAATTATTTGGTTGACCGTACTTTCCCGTGACATAACTTTGTTTCTTTTGTTTGTGGTCCCGAAATACTACTCAAAAATAATCATTGCGTTTAAAGGTGTAATCCGGGACCGCGGTCCCGGTCCCGAAAGCCCCTCGACCCGTTCAAAGGGCCCCCAAAAAAATTTCATACGGGGCCCTACTAGGACTAGCTACGCCACTGTCAACAAGGCACGGGCCAGGCCCCCCCTGGAAAATATCTCTAGATACGCCAATGAGGGTAGGAAAAGGTGCATTGCAACGCATGCCGGGACAGCTAGTTAATAATAAATTAAAATTTGCACTGTGACCGTAGTCTTGCTCTTGGCTATAACTTACACCGGTAAAAGAATACCTCCACGTCTTGCGGCAAGCAAAACCGGCTTTAAAGTGAAGCGGTTAATTGGCACAAAAAGTGTTCCGTATTAATATGTCAATTTTGTTATTATTTTTTCATGAATCGTGAGCGGTTTTTTCGCAGTTATGCCCGCAGGTGTTTGATAACTATCAATAATAATTATGCGTTATCTTACCAGAGTAGGTACCTATATCCAGAGCATATAATGTGAGCTATGTACGAACCTTACTAATTGGATACCGCGAAACTTAAAATCCAAGAAAGTACTTTCAAGTATCTTCAATTAACAAATATAAAGGTAAACATCAGTTAATTTAAGTCATCCCTATTTATGGAGATGTTCAGTATGTTCGGTCAAGAATCTCATCGACTAAGTATAGCATGTAGTAGGTACTTCAGTACGCTGTACCGTACGGACAACAATGCAACATATAAAACAATCCGCACAAATTCGCCGAGGGCATTCACCGAAAAGTTCGGGGTCTCAATGCTAATTAGCCACGAAGATTAGCCCAAGCGCCTCGGTGGACCCGAAGCCGTAACCCGTGGTCAGCGGAGCGCCTCACAACCGCGGACAACATGCGTGCTAACGGACGCGTGCTAAGTTTTCGTTTGGCGAGCGTGATCTTGCGCACCGCTTGTATTTACGCGTGTATCACAATTACTGCATCATCAGAGTACGGAGTTCCGATAGAAATAAAATTATGGGATACTGGAAGAACGCCTTTAGCTCATATGGTCGATGTAACAAACGAATTTGGTTTGAAAGTGCTGGCAGAACACAACTTTTTAAATGATAACAACATTGCGTTCTCGCCGTATGGACTAATGGGGATCATGGTGGCCCTGTACGAGGGTGTGGATGGAGAGGCCTCGTATCAGATCCAGCGCGGGATGCAGCTGCCGTGGAACAGGAATGTCATGAGGATAGGCTTTAGAGATATACATCGCACTTTAAAAGTAAGTTTAAAATAAATATTAAATAATATAGAATCATATCAAACAATCAATAGTATATGTATATAGAATCTACAAATAATTAATTATTTATTAGTGAGAATGAAAGTGGTGATTCAGGTGCATGTTGAATTTTTCAGTTAGATTTACTTGATCGTAAAAATTAAGTGTCTATCGGTATCATAGATCTATGATAGGGTCGGTATACTCGTATAGTAGGTTGAAGTCGTAAAATCCCGTTGAAATAAAAGCATATTGTGAGTGTGACCCGCCAAATAAACAAATCGTTAGGAACTCTCACCGGTGCTATTGTTTTGTTTTGATCTGTGACCAAATTGTACCCAACTCATTTGTAACTTTAGGAAGTACGGCCAGCTTTAACAATTGTTTCGATCACATAATATCCCTTTCGTTTTCAGGCTGTGAACTTAAACACGATGGGCAAACTAGCCTAGGCTACATAAAAGAAATTCATTATTTATAACTTCCTTCAAAACTGCTCTTATAGGGTCTATAATTTATCCGGTGGTAGAATCAGTCATAAATAATTTATATTGTCCCGAGGTCTCAAACGCGGCTTGAGTGAGGATGACTGCGCGAGCGCCTCTGCCCTCTAGCTAGAACCAGTTGGACGGACACTATGTTATTTTGATCAGTTAGTCTATAGACCTCTCTGACTGCTGTGTCCTCCTTCGTCCTCCTTCAACCGAAAATAATGACTTGGCTTCGCGAGATACACTTCCTCTTAGTTCCCGTAGTAGGTAGGTATGGATACTACTACCTACTCTAACGATAGTTAGAAGCAAAACTTGATCAGTATGAGCATTGTGAGCTTATCGATCGCGATTTAACACACAAATCTAATTAGATAAGTACCCATTAGACACACTTTCGCTAGACCGGTATTTGAACTCATGTCGCTTAAAGTCGTCTTTGCTAATTCCTTTTACAAATCCTAGTCGAAAATATGTTGGAATTTCTTATCCTATACAGGGTGTAAACGGACTCTTCACGAAGCCGTCAACCAAGCATTCTGTACATCAAACTAAGTTACCCTACGCAAAAATTTTTGCTGGGAAACAATTTTTTTTTGGGGTAAAATGTCACGTTTTACGGTAAAACTCAAATTAACGCACTCAAAACGTTGTTCTGATGGATGGATTGAATAGTACGGGGGTCGTGGAGGTGTTTAAAGTAAAGTTACAACATGAAAACCTTGCATTTAAAAAAAAACTTGTGAAAAAGTTGGAACTTTAACCCCCAATATCTCCGTAACTAGAAGGTTCCCAGGTATGGTCTAGAACAAAAAATTATCGCCATGACGGGGAGAATAAGTGCCTTTCGGCTTCGTTAAGGGTCTTTTTACACCCTTTATGTCCTTGTCACCTTGTCGAGTTAGGGATACAATTAGCTAAAATACGATATTTCTAAAGTGTCAACTGCTGATCCGATACCTACAAAATGAAAGTTATTTTAACCATTTCAGACTTATTTCGTACCGGAAGAGGGATTTCTGGCGGGGTTAGCATTGAACAATGAAAATGTCACTTTCAACGAGCCATACAAAAAGATTCTACGGTTTTATGGTTTCGATTTAGAAAACGAACAGTTGCCGACGCTTGCACCTGAAACTAACAGCACTTCAAATGACACTAATTCAGCGGCAACAACCATGAGTCCTGCAGGGTCTAGTGATGCTACCACAATGACTGTGGCAATGACGGCAGAAAGTAAACCAGCTCGAGAAGATGCAAGTACTACTCCCCCGACCAGAGAAGAAACTACCAGTACAATCAATCCAAATGCGGAAACAATAAGTACGATAGACATAAGAGGTGCAACATCCACCACTGCGAACCCATCAGCCGCACCAAACGCAGAGAGCACGCCCATGAGCACTGTCACCACAACAGAAACAACCAGCGAAAGAATTACAGAGACAACAACACAAATGGCGACTACAGCGCCGATGCCGGAGACCACCACGCAGGCTCCATCCCCTGAGACAGAACCGACCACCACGACAGTAGCGCCAAGCACGGCGGCTGAAACGGAACCAGTTTCGATGAGTTCTCAAGTCACAAATGCCTTAACAAATGAGCCAACCACAAACAACGAAGTGGATTCAACTGCAACTCTTGAAACTAGCACAGTGCCAGCGACTACTCTTGATGGAACATCCGCAACAGCCCAGCCTAGCACGCCTGACGCAACTAGCACAGCACAAACCACTCTGACTGATATGACGCAAACACCATCATCAACTATCGATAGTTCTACAATAACATCAACGTTGACAGAGAACACCCCAACAGAAAGTATGATGACTACAATGACTGAAACACAACAAACAGAACAAATGTCTTCTACGACTTTGGATGTCATGACGACTACATTAAATACTGTTACACCAGCTAATGAATCCACGCTAGAGACTCTTGAGCGAAAGAAGAAGTCAATAGTGGATTTTATATTCACAAATCCTCCGTACATAGACGACTATTTGTATTACAGAGCTTATGATATTGGTTCTGATGCGTCTAATCCGAGCTTTGACGACCAAATGTTCTTAGCAAACGGATTAAGAAGCGTTCAGGTGGGTCCTAAAACTGTTACAGTACCTATACTATACCATAAGGGGAAGCGCCAGGGTAGCCCGCGAAAGTGAAATTTTCTTACGTTTTTTGCAATATGCAGGTCAGTGTTAGATAGTAGCAGTTGGATGTTGAACAAAATAGGATACGTGACCGTAACACGTATGTATGTATTTACAGAATTATAAATAATCATAAAATCATCAATGCAACCCTCTAAAGTCCCATTCAATGACAATTTTATGAAAAAGTCAAAGTCTTTGAATTTCGCGGGCTGCCCTGGCGCTTCCCCCATAATAGCACAGCTGACACAGTCAAGTTTGAATATTGCTAGGAATATTTACTTATTTTTTTAAATATGACGGTGATAGGTGCTTCTCATCCTATTATCTGACTTCAATGAAGCTCGCTGATTTAAAATTATCGAATTTAGCTAAATCATAGAACATTTTGGTACGCTCTTGCGCCATATCATTAAAATTGCCAGCTCGTGAATCGCGCATCCTAGCGACATTGTAAATACCCTTGTTATAATGGTTAGCGTAACAACACAATTTGCATTATGAATTCGCCACAGCATTGCTTTTCATTATTCAAATTGATGATGGGTCAATTATTTTCAACAGGTCACGTATATGCGATACGATACAGTGCTGGAGCACGCCTATCTGCCGCATTTGGAGGCCTCGGCCTTAAGACTGCCTTTAGACAGCGATCGTTACTACTTGCTGGTGGTGCTACCTACTCGGGGTGGCTCGCCGGAGCTTGGACGGCTGCTGTCCCGAATGGCGCGAGAGTCCGACTTGTCGGACATCTACTCGGTGTTGCGGCCGCGTCGTGTGAAGGGAATCGTGCCGAGCTTCACTGTTAAAGGTCATGTGACCTTAACTACAGATTTACAGAAGGTAACAACTACTTTTATCTTGGAGATCGTATCGCGGTATTTTTAGAAGTGTTATCAAAAACAGGAATTTAAAAATATATTTTCATTATCCACCCACTGTTAAGTACTTTTCGATTTTTTCTAGTGCACTCCGTAGGACCTAATTCAAAAAGTTACGCAAAACGATTAGTTTTTGACCTAGTTTCGGCCACTGTGTTACAAAAAAAAACAGAGATTATATGTTATGGCGCGCTCTATTAACATAATAATTAGTTTTGTGCTAGTATTTACATACAACTACGCACGATGCCGATGACACGATGGATAACACTAAAAGTTGCTCGTGGAATTAATACTTAGTAACTAAAATAAAAAGCTAAGAATTAAACTAATGAAAGCTCCGCTAATACCTAAGATTGTTAAAATTCATATACTTAGGTATCTAACCTAAGTATTTTTTTACAATTTTTTATACATTTTGTACCTTCATTGCGATAAGATCTTATATTATAACATTGCCTACTTAGTTTTTGGCATTCAAGCTAGCTGAAGGTTTTTTGACAATAGACTTGTTTAGTTAGATGAATATCTAATTGCAGCTTGGCATTAGAGACGTTTTTGAGCCTCGACAGCGCGACTTCACGCTCATGACGAGGCAGCCGGGCGTGTACGTGCGAAGCATTGAACAGGCAGTGTCCGTCGCTATACGCAAGTACCGGCCCGACGACCAGAAGAAAAATAGTAAGTATCCAACATCTAACAAAGGAACAAAGCACCTAAACAGTTTTTAAATCCCTCGATAGACCTCTGTATGAATAATATGCCCTGATTATATGTTTAAACGGAGGCGTGGTAACGAGGCCCGGGCCCACCAACGCCGTTCCGGCTTGATCCATTTAATTGGCTAGTCGACTGGATATTCCGTGGCCATGTGTGCGTCATCTGCGTGCGTGGTCACCCGCAAGACTGGGGTCACTCGTCGCCGTCACGGCCCGACGCGCCCTCATACGCCCGCCGCCGGAAAATCCTTGAGTGACATTGGTGTGCTCCTAAAATCTACTTAATTGATTTTCCACGATTAATTGAACTGACAACCGTGTAGAACACACATTCATCATCATATTGTATCAAAATCTAAGCTTTAATCCGACCAGCAGCAGCAGGGCCACTTGTACTATTATTACGAAACCGTTGCAATATTATAATCGGCGCTCTATATACAATTCTTAAATGCTTACAAGGCGCGAAGACAGATTTCGTGTCCTCGTTTTCCGGCGCAGGGGCTGAGATAATTGTTACCAAAAGAGTGCGAAGCTGAGGTGTCAAGTGGCGAGAGCAGGCCGGCCGCATCCATTGTCTCGCGGTGGTGGCGCAACGCGGCGACACGCGCATTTGCGTCCATTGATGCGCGGGCGCACTGCTCTCCGTGCGCCATCGACAATTAGGGAAATCACCCGCTGCAACATCAATGCGACCTCAATGCTTAATCGCGAGATGAAAATGATGATTTGCAGATAGTCCGTCATTTCAATTACATAAATGAGTTTAACTGAAAAAATCACGAGATGATTATTTCCGGTGGCTACAGTTGGCTTATTCTGTTTCGATTGTTATGATAAGAGCCCCCTATTTGCATTGCAAGGACGTTCATTACGAAATATAAATAACATTTTTATGCAGATAGTACGTTCATGACTTCTAAAGATGTGAGGCCGTTGAGAATTAAAGTCTGTAGATCACTAGACACCATGAATGAAGATGGGCCAGTGGGCTATCCAGCCGCCAATGCGCCGCCCTTTTCCGCCACCAGTTACCATGTTGGCACGGAAATAGCCATCACTCAGTGTCCTTAAAAAAGCACTTTTGAGAACCTAATGAAAGCTACTGAATCGGATGCTGCCTTTGGCATGGCCACCTGCTGGGAAGAACGTCTCTCGAGATTCTCGAGGGTAGCGACCTGACCCAGACAGTTAGGCTCATTTCCAGAGAAGTGCGAGGATGCGTTGCGAGGGATGTGTTTGTTAAGAACCAATAGAATTACTTCATTTACCTAGCTTCGCTCAGCGCAGCTCTAGTGGAAACGGCTCAGCGGAGCAAGGTTTTTGTACAGACGCCAGCAGGTCACATCAAGCTATCCAAAACTGTCAAATTTTCCCAATGAACCTAATGCTTTAGCGATAAAGTTGAAAATCAATGTAGCTTGATGTGCTGGCGTCTGTAATTAGTTAAGTGGTAAAATGATAGCGATACAGTTTTTCTTTCTGAATTTGATATTTTGTAAGCTAAGTTTTTCATTTCTAGAGCCACTCGTTTTAATTTTATTTTTGATATGTTATCATTTATTTTTCTGAATGTTGGCGACTGTAAAACCTACACTTAAGATATGTTTTGTACACAGAAGCGGTTGGTGTACCATATATTAATAAATAAATAAGTGAGCTAGGGGCGGACGCGAGCGAAAAAATAGCAGTCAGTCTGAAACGAGTCCGCTACACATTTTCTCACATCTTTGTTGGAAAAGCTCACACCGTTCCACAGCCTCGCCTCGCCTCGGACTTCTCTGGTGGAAACGCAGCTCAAGGGCCTTTGGACACCACGCTTTTTATATGCGCTGATTACGCGCGTAGAACGCAATCTCTATGCTCAGCAAACGCAAGACTGAAGCACGGTAATATTATAATATTACCGTGACTGAAGTCACGTTGTTACCTATGCACACGATCCTTGCGTTTCACTGTAAAAGAGCGTTTGTAGCGAGCGAAGCATCGCGCAGAAAGCCGCCGCCATTTGGAACCACAGTATTACGATGGCGTCGCTCGAGACGACTCTGCTTACGATTGAAACGTGCTGTGACCGCGGGTTTGAATCGATACAAACGCACGTTAAATTTGCGTTAGTATCGATTCAAACGTGTTGATAACGCGCTAATCAAAAACGTACGTCGCGTCGTCAGCGCATAAAAAAACGTGGTGTGCAAAGGCCCTAAATGTTAAACTGCGCGAATTGATATAAGTTTTACTTTTACCACTGTGCACTGGTTGCATTGTAACATGATGACCTCACGTAGCTATTGCTATTGTTTCAGGGTACGTGTCAAGCCGTGATCCCGTGGTTTTCTCGGCTACCTACCCGTTCCTGTACTTCGTGATGGACGCCAACATCCACGTAGCGCTCATGGCCGGCAAAATGGTGGACCCGCTCAATTCTAGGATATTATAGTCATGCTCAAACATCTACTTGTTTCATTTCTGAACCTTTGAGCAAATCATTTTCATGAATAGTAATGAATAAGTAATGACGAAAGTTTTGAGATTCTGAGCGACAGAAAAGGGAGAGGAGCATTGAAAAATGATACATGCTCATAGATGTGGCGCAACCTGTGATGACTGGTCTGTACAAAATCTAATCTCAGACTGTAACGTTACAGGCCAACCTTTGCAAAGCGAATATAAATACTCCTTTACTTGAATGTGAACAGATAATGTATCACTAACTACCTACTACAAGTGTAAGTCTGTGTAAGGCATAACTATTCTGAACCATCATGTAATGAATATCATAGGCCATGTCATTCAATTTTCATAGGTCTACGTGTCACTATTTTGGTTGATGCTATGTGCAGCTTTTTGCATAAATGATGGGGGGGGGGGGAACTACGTAATAAAACAGAAAAATATTTTTTTACATTTATTTCTACCTCATACATCTCACTTCGCCTTCTTGGATTTGATCTTTCTTAAGTAGAACTCGAGTTCCTTGCCTTCGAGGATGTAACCGTCAGCACGGCCGCACTGGCCTGGCCGACTGGCCACACATGCTGCAAATCACACAAACACCTTAATATGCATACTCTAGTTGGGAAGGAAGCATTTATTTATTGAATGAAATTCTCAGAGTAACTATGACAGAATAGATCATACAACTGCTAGACTGTTCCCAAAACGGTACCAGTCCATGATGCAGTCTCAAAACTTCTCGATCACATCATTGAGGTAGGCAAGTATGTTATTATTTACTGTTTCTAGGAAATTAGACTACAATAAATGACCAAAGAAGTTTTTCTATGGTATGAAGATATTTTCAATTTAACTGAATATCTAATGCTGCCTTGGAGAAAAGACTATTTGTTTACTACTGTAATCAAAATATTAATGAAACTTACCTAACAAACGTCCGGTATGGAACTGCTCCTCCAACGCACCCTCAACCTTTGAGACACGTTGCCTTGCCAGGTACTTCTTGGCAGTCTTCTGGCTGCGTTTCTTATTGATGATGGCATCTTCTGCCTCGGTCTATAACCATACATATCATGAGTTTACAATTAAAATTTAAAGTTACTTATTACAATGATTGTGCACCTCAGCTTTTGCAAAAATCACTGTTCAGTCATCTGACACGCAAACTATCATCATTTGGCTATGCAAAAAAATAACTAGTTTTAAACTAACCAAACAGGCAAAAACCATAAGAAGTACTAAATTTAGCATCAGCAATATCTTTATATATAATTATAATTGACGTCTAGAGGCACTTATTTTGTTTGAACAAAAAGTTAAGTTATAGACAAACTAAGAAGCAATCACCAGATACATACTCAAAGCCATACAACATAAGGCTTTGTTAAGTTGTGTACAAAAATGTGAGAAGATCACACAACAGGAGATAGAATGGAGAGTCTGTCCTGCTAATGCACTTTTACAATCACATTCATACTTTATCACAAACCAATATTTCTGTTTTAAAGACTTTATTTTATTTACAAAGTAACCAGCTTACGGTAACAGAAATAAGTGTCCATCATAACTATGTATCTATGAAGTCTCTCTAAAACCTATACAGAATTTGACAACAGTTATGTATAAAAGGATTATTTTTATTATGCTCACCAGTTTGGCACCCTTCCTCCTTCCAAGTGGCAGCAGGTAGTGGGACTCAAACCACTGCCTGAAGGGGGTGGCATCCACCACAACAATGGCGTTCTTCACCAGTGTCTTGGTACGCACCAACTCATTGTTGGAAGCATTGTACACCACATCAATGATACGGGACTTGCGGGTGGAGCCTGCAATAACATTAGGTCAACATTATTACTTACACTATCCACATTAAACCCTTATACATTACACTAACTACTGGCACATGATTGAAAATACTCACATTCTGATCCCCATGAGAAATTTCCAGTGTCTAAACGCAATGCGCGATATTTCGCGTTACCACCGCGAGAGCGCACCAAGTGAATGCGCTGGGGGCCAAGCTGGAAAACAATCACATAGAATTATTATGACTTATATCTCGTAATTCAAGTTGGCACCGTCCAAATAGGTACAGAATGAAATTTTTAGAACAAATAATGTAATTGAAGGAGTGATTGATACTAAAATCCAACACATGGTGGAAATAAATAACACAACTTGTCAAAATAGGTTATGTTTCGAGGTGCTCACCTTTGTGTTGGCAGCCGGGCGACCCAACTCATACTTCCTCTTCTTACGAATGGGCGCACGCTTGCCGCCCGTAGCTCTCCGTTTATGCCAATGATCACGACTGATACCTGTACCACACAAACATCATCATTTCTGACATACAACACTGCACCGACAACCCATCCTTGTTATCACAATCTGGCGATTTCACAGTGTATAACACAAAATATAAACAGAACTTTGTTCACTGATTAATTCACAATTTTGTGAGCTACATGATTAATATGAAAAAGAAACCACGATGTAGATATTTTCAGATAAATTTTATTTTATCACAAACTAAAGTTACTCACCCATCTTGGCTGGGTCGGAAAAGAAAAGATTGTTTGACAGACGGAACCTCTATACCTCCACTACTCTGTAGTCTATGGTCTATTCGCGACGTGAAAATCGCTTTCAGACAGGCTTTTTAGTACACTCCGATATTATATTACAAAGACGAAAAAGATTAATATTATGTTTTCTTCGAAAGTTCTTGTAGTAAATTGTTACGAAGAAATAACCTTTCGAAGACATTAAACTATTCTTTTGAGTCGGAATATAAAGGACTGCGTCCACAAGGCGCCCCTTTGAAATAGTTATAAACTTCACTTAAAGCAAAATTTCAGCTTAGATATTAACGCAAAACATAATTATCTAACTATTATCTAGAATTTTACTTATATTACTCCAAAAAATACACCAGACACAGTTCGCAGACGTTTAATCACCGCAAAAAACAAATGCAATACAAAAGAATTCTAATGTCAGCTATTTGAATTAAGAATTGAAGTGACGAGCTGTAATCTGTTATTGAGTTTTAATACTTTTTGCAGAAAAAATGCGCTCTCCTTTTTATGAGACAAAAATATTAAGGTCGAATCTTAGAGGCGGGATTTGCACGGCATTGATTTTCCCGATGATTTACTCGTGAAGTCGTGACACTCACTACGGTTGCTAGAACTTTGTAAACTTGGGCGATCTTAATGAACAAAATATACAGATGTTATTTCGGTACTGTGAGCCGTGTCTTTAAAAGGTTAACTCTTTCAGTCACGGTGGTTAGTTTACTAACCACCATATTTTCGTTTTATAATTCAACCGATTGTCACTAGATGTAATGGATTTTAATGAAAAGAATCGGAAAGAGGTGGTTAGTGACACTAACCACCATGACTGAAAGAGTTAAAACAAAATACCTACATCTGTTGTTCGAACTGTGATAGCTAGCAACTTCCAATTCGAAAACGGACGAACTCCTCTGGCTATGTCTAATGAATGGTGTAGGTGGAGCCGTAGCCAGGCATTTCGAGGGAGTTTTAGCCTAATTAAAAAGTAGTCGGCTGGTGGGAGAGGGTATCATTGGTAAATCACTTATCAAGAAAAGCATTTCGAGGAACAACTTTGGAAAAAATTGTTATTATACTTAACTAAGTTTTTTAGGAAATGCTAGGTACCTGTTGATGGGACTTATCTAGGGAGATAAAGCACTGGACAACCATCACGACCATGGACGCCAGAAGGATTATTTCCAGGGTGGTGCATCTTTAACTCTACGTTAACAGTTCATTAAAATCCCTTTGAATGACTATTTTAAAAAGTTCAATGATGAAATGAACTCAGAGGGTTGTATTGATGATTTTAATGATTATAACTCAGTAAAGCCATATTTGTTACGGTCGCAAATCATTATTTTAATCAACATATACAACCTGACACTGCAAATTGCAAAAATCTTAAGAAAATTTTAATAATAATAAAATTTTAATTAAAACCTTAGCGCATCAATTTGTAAAGTAAAGCTATAAGGTCACAGCACACATATCAACTCGGAAAGGGATCGTCACCGTATCAACTCGAGCCATTCAGTATTCTTTGTATGAAACTCCCTACTGCAAGGCACACTAATCGGAATCGCAACGTAATCGCTTCGTCTCAGGACAAGCTCACGAACCGCGGTGCGTGGTCAAATTGCAGTTCCCTCGCTTACGGCTCGTCGTCCCCGCGGTCACGTCTCTCATACGTTATTTTTCCTCTTCGTCCAGTGCTATGACTATGATAGCCATCTTGCAAATTGGAAACCGGGACATAACTGACCGCCAGCCAGGTTAAACAGCCGTTGGCGAGCCGTAAGCGCGGCGTCGCCTAGCCGTAGCCGATTCGACGTATCGGAGCTGATGATCCGCTTTGGTTACGTGCTTACGTTAGGTTGACGCCTGTTTGACGGCGAGGCGAAAGGCGATATGGTGACGATCCTTTTCCGAGTTGATATGTGTGCTATAACCTTAAAGCTTCATTATCATCATCCACAGCCTGAATTCACTGCTGGGTATAGGCCTCTCTTTTCTTGTGTTAATCTCCACGGTCCTGTGCCATCCGTCATCCTGGTTTTTCGCACGATGGAAACTGTGTCGTCTGCCCATCTCGCCGCCAAACGACTCACATTTCTTTTCCCAATTCTTAGATGGCATTCAGTGATAGCCTTAGTCCACCTGTCATCACTGCGCCTTGCTAGGGGTTCTGCTCAACTCCATTTGAGTTCATGGTAGTAACGCGATTACAAATATTAGAAACCTTTGTACGCCTTCGTTTTCTTTTAGCAAATTGGACGACATTTTTAAATCAGCCAAAATTCCCCTATGTCTAAAGTCCCGCCTCTATAATCAGTGTGTTGTGCCCCTAATGAAGTGCTGAAACATGGACGCTCACGCGGGACGCTATGTACAGACTGAGAGTTGCACGACATGGAGCCATGGAGCGTGTCATGCTCGGCAGGTGGTAGATCGAGTTCCTAACGTCGAAATCCGAAGACGTACAAAGGTTTTCGAAATTAAAAAAAGCAAAAAAAAAACAACAAAATATCGGAGCGAGCTCGATAATTTTAGCACTCTACATAGGGTAGGTGCGATTTTCTGACCATTCATACACAAATAGAAATTATGTAAGCAAGTGCGTCTTTAGGCTGGCCGCACACGCACGGTTTCCTGATTAGGTTTCCTGATTAGGAATTCAGATTCGTAATTCCGTGAGATTAGCGCAGACGTTCGGTTTTTTGTATAAGGAATTTTAGGCTGGCCGCATACGCACGGTTTCCTGATTAGGTTTCCTGATTAGGAATTCAGATTCGTAATTCCGTGAGATTAGCGCAGACGTTCGGTTTTTTGTATAAGGAATTTTATACGACCAGTGCCTTCAGAGACATAGTCGTGAAAGCTCGTCATCATGGACGACGACGAATTGATTGCAGAAAGTCAATTCTACATCAATTCAAGACATTATTAAATTTTCAGCCTCACACATTTTCTAACATACATAAAACGAACACGATACACGTCCACTCGCAACAACGCTAGCGCGAGTCTGAATGCAAATTTCCGTTCGTGTGCGGCGGCTTAGCCAAAATGTACGAGATCGCTGCGTTAGGGAGGACGTCATTAGGTTTTTTTCCGTTCTCACAACCCGAACGCACGGGGAAAATTTCGAAACGGATATTAGGTTTTTTTCCGTCCGGAAAAAATAAGTACTTGTGCGCGTGTTTGAACATTTTGTATGAAAGAAGAGCATTCAGGTTTCCGAATCTGCATTCCTGATTAGGAAACCTAATCAGGAAACCGTGCGTGTGCGGAAAGTTTTCAGAATAAGAGTATGGAAGAGCGAACAAAGCAAGCCCGAAAATTCTCGTTTCCCTCATCGGATAGATTAGGTTTCTTTTTGGTTCATACATACAGAAAAGAGTAGTAACTGACAATTTATTCAGAATTGAAAAAGAATATGGTGTTGTAGCGAGCCAGGGTGGGGGTTGCACCTCGCGAAGCTAATTAAAACTTTTTTCTATCTTAACTTCACGCATTGAATTAGTTAGAAAAATATTGTTCACAAAAATCCGTTGAAAGTATGCAAAAGTTTTGCACATCACTATCTCACGACAACAAATGAACGACCTGGGTCGGTCAGTTGTTTATGGTCTGGGTCTTGCTTGGGTCCATAACTTCATTCTCATTCATTCATTCCTTCAACGAAAGCAAAGCATTTTGCCGGAATTGCACCAAATTTTCTCTTTGCTTGCTTGATTGCTTTTTGTGTAACTGTACGGTTGACGTGATTTTGAGTTAATGAAAGTGTTTGCCAGCAAGATTTATCTTCAATAATGTCTTCAGATTTTTATATACGTTACTATGTTGGTCATAAGGGAAAATTTGGCCATGAATTTTTAGAATTCGAATTCCGCCCTGATGGCAAACTCCGGTATGCAAATAATTCCAACTACAAAAATGATACAATGATTCGTAAAGAAGCATACGTACATCCTTGTGTAATGGAAGAGCTAAAAAGAATCATAGTTGATTCGGAAATAATGCATGAAGACGACCGTTTGTGGCCACAACCAGACAGAGTGGGAAGACAGGTACCTATTATAATAAATAAATTTTGTTACTATTTGAGTAAACCACTACATCTAGTAAGAACTGCAAAAGTAATAAAGGCTTAAGTAGTAGTATAATGTTTTCCCTGAAATATTTACATCAATAATATTTAAGGAGATGGCGGGAAAAGCTGGGCAAAACTACGACCTATGGTCCACATTGGCCCTGGGTCGAAGAATTTGGAGGTCATGGAGAGAGGCTTTTGCCCAGCAGTGGGATGACACAAGCTAACAGTATCAGTATTTACATAAACAAGCCAGGAAAATGTCAATTTTAGAAACTTAGGTTATAATTTTGTTCGGCTAACAGTGTTATGTGAATCGTTTATTTTGTAGAAGCATTATAAATTTGCTTAAACCAGTACTTCTAGTAAGCAACTAATAGCTTAATATAATTTACACTTTTATGTGAAATCTCTAAAATTCTTTATCGCATTTGTCACTATTCATCATTTGTGTTTGTTTTCCCTACAGGAGTTGGAGATAGTCATAGGTGAAGAACATATTTCCTTCACCACATCTAAAACTGGATCACTAGTGGATGTCAATCAGTCTCGTGATCCTGAAGGACTCCGTGGTTTCTACTACTTAGTTCAAGATCTCAAATGCCTGGTATTCTCCCTCATCGGTCTCCACTTTAAGATCAAACCAATATAAGCAGTAATCTAATGTATTATAAGTGAAATAAAAATTTATAATAATTTTGCCTTTTAATGAACACAATTTGATGCTGGGAAAACCTCAATATTTATAATATTATCTATACTAATATATAAAGGTGAAGAGTTTGTTTGGTTGAATGCGGTAAACTCGGGCACTGCTGGTTCGAATTGAATAAATCTTTTAGTGTTGGATTGCCCATTTATCGAGGAAGGCTATATAACATCATCCTACGACCAATAGGAGCGGAGCAGCAATGAAAAATGGTGCAAAAACGGGGAAAATTGTATTTTGAATAATTTTACGCGGACGAATTCGCAGGGAACAGCTAGTTTTAATATTAAAAAAATATAAAAACTTTTTGTCAAAAATATAGGTAACAAAAAGATTTTACAATGGCCCCAAATTAGGCAAAGTGTATGAGGGTTTACCATTGGAAAAAATTAAAAAACATTTTTGGTGGCAAAAACAAACTAATTATGTAGTGAAATGGTTAAAGGTTGACTGGTAGAGAATGCCTTGTGGCATTAAGTCCACCTATGTACCACTTTAGTACATGAAGTTTAAATAGTGATGTCAGATCCAACAACGTGGCAGCAAGTTGCATCAGGAAGCTCGATCCAAGCCAGGATAAGGGTGAAGCTAAAAGTTAGTGGAGTCAAATTACCTGTTCAGTTTACATGATAATTATTTTTTACTTTATTTATTTCTAAACAAATCTAATACATTTTTAAATATTCCTTAAAATAAAAAAATAATATTATTAGGTATCTCTAAAGCCCTCTGTAGATGTCATACAGACCACTACTCCAAAATCTCCAAATTTAAAAGGCCCAAGTGCCACACTTCTCTAAATTACAAATAAAAGAACAGGACATGGATGTTAAACAATTAAAATCAAGTAAATATAATTAAATTAGAACTTAATATCGATAACACGGGAAAAAAGCTGCGGGTGTGAGATGTGAGTTTTTAACATATTGTCGTTGTCTTGTTTCTTTCCCGCGCCAATACAAGCAGCTGTTACGGTACTCCCCGGCCCGATTAACTACGATATCTAAGAAAATTCGCATCAAAGCTCTACAAACTTTGTGTTATTGAAATTGTTATGAAATAAGCTGCTTATTTCATAACAATTTCACAGTAGTACAGTTATACCTTGTGACTAGATGTTGCCCGCGACTTTCGTTCGCGTGAAATTATCATAAAAAATATTACTTCCCTTTTTGAAAGGAATTTTGTTAGGTACCAATTTCAAGGGTTTTCATTTTTTTGCACGGAACCCTAATTATTTTTCTAAAATAAAAGTAGCCTTAGTTACACCTACGACATCAGCTATCTTCCAGTAAAAGTCTCGTCAAAACCGATTTTGACGGGACTTTTACGGAGATTAGCCGGAACAAATATACAGAAAAAATTGAAAATTGTGTTTTTGTTATAATAAAATTGTCGTAGGGTGGAAGGGACAGCGACGCGAAAACTTCGTGAAAAGAACACATTTAATGTCCTAATTTAAATTATGAAATTCATTCATCTCGGGTCCAGTTGAAAACCAGCGTAGCTGCTCGGCAGTTTGCTGAACTAGGCCTATTTGGCGCAGCCGTGAGACACACAATATTATCTCTTTTTTTCTGTTTAATTTAAGTTTTATATTGTGTAGATTATTTGTTTGTTGTGTGCACTTGTGGCATGTGTCAAATAAATATATTATCTTTCTTTAAATAA
Source organism: Noctua pronuba (assembly GCA_905220335.1). Taxonomy (NCBI): domain Eukaryota; kingdom Metazoa; phylum Arthropoda; class Insecta; order Lepidoptera; family Noctuidae; genus Noctua; species Noctua pronuba. The sequence goes on from LR999894.1 coordinate 13,011,246, forward strand.
TCGGTTTAAAAAAATTACAATTTTGAGCACGTCATGGATTGCAATACGATCACTGTGATCGTATCGTACCTAATCTCATCATATCTTACCTCAAGCTCACTCATTCCTGAAGAGATAGGGTTCGAAGTAGCCGCCACCAACTCGCTCGCAGATCTGAGCGCGGCGCAGAGTTTCAGCGTGGACGTGGGGCAAAAAGGTGGGGTCCAGGACACACTGCTCAAGCAGCATCTTAAACATGTTCACAATGTGGTCTTTCATTTCTGCTGCGGTATCACACTTGGTCACAAACACCTTATCTTTGACGTAACCCCAAAGAAAAAAATCTAATAGGGTCAAGTCGGGTGAGCGAGCTGACCATGGTTGTGGGAATGTCGGCCAAATCTTCCAATCCAGAAAAAACCTAAAAGATTCTCAAAGACAGCGTCGTACCGGAAGGGTCACGTGTGGGGGGAGCACCGTCTTGTTCTAACCATGTCTGCTGGAACTGGGCCAGGGCCATCTCGAACTCGTGATACCGTGGCCCGTGTAAATACTGGCCATCGAGTTTGGTGCCCTGTCTGCTGCAATGCGCACGGATTGGTATGAGCCCAGATATCGGAATTGCACCTATTCTACTTCCCGTTTCTAGTAAACGTGGACTCATCCGTCCAAATCACGTTTGCAGCAAACGTAGGCATTGCGACGTGCTGTTGTTGCAGCCACTAGCAGTATGAGACGCGAGGAGCTAGGTCTGCGGCCAATAACGCCTGAACCTTTTGAATGCGATAGGCTCGCTGCCGATCTTTGCGTAAAACTCGATGAACAGTCCCGTGTGAGACTAAACGAGGTGCCGTGCGAATTCCCAGGCGCAGATTATGCCGCACGGCAGCCATAATGTGGTTCGCTACACTTGATCTAAGGGACCTGCCAGCTTCCTCCTGCTGTGGTACAATTGGCTGATTGTCCAAGACACGTTGGAACGGTCGTGTTATCACACGAGGATCTCGTCGGTGGCTATCTCCGGGGAATCTCTCCTGATAAATACGAACTTGCGTTCCCACGTGTCTCGCCATAGCACATGAGATATTCCCGTATTCGCGGCATTGTTGTGTTTGGCAAGTCATTGTTCAGGCCCGAAACAGGGTAGGTACAGAAAACTAATTTTGATTTTAATAACTTTACGATAAGATCACAAATTCGCGACGAATAGCACATCTGTTTGCGATAAACAAAAACTCGGAAGTCGGAACTGGCTAAAATCCGTTAAAATCGGCAACATGCAAAATAAATGTAAGTACTTTCTAAGCCGATCACACACGACAGGTTATGCATGTGCAGTTTTGTCTGTATTTAATAGCAAAAGTAAATAAAACTGCAAGCAATTTTGCTTGCCCAAACTGGGAATCGAACTAACTCTTGCAAAAAAGATTAACCAGTACTTTTATGGCGCCAGTCTGTTAGTTGGTTAATTATGATAAAAGGATTAATAAAATTTGCTTCTTAAAATAAATAAATAAATCCTAAATATCTGCACTAATGCGTGGCCGCATTGGTGACCAGTTGCTGCCGTCACATCGTCTGCGGCTAATGGTTCGGAGTGGCCACCAGTAACGATCGCATCGTTACACACACACTAGGCCACCGCAGGGACTCACTATTGCATCGGCAGTTATTCGGGTAGTATTTTTAAACGACACATTCTATCCTATTTCTTAAAAAAAAAACTCAAATAGTTATCTCGAATCCCTGAGGCCCTAAAACAGGTATACAAAATTTATTTTACGCTTGCAAGACACAAACACGGCAAAAAATAACAATTGAAAGTTGAAATGTTTACTTTCTGTGGATTATTTGACAACTAAATTGCGTTCCTTTTTACATAACGATTTGCAAATCAAAAACAAATCAGATAAAAAACATTTATAAAAATCAAAAGGGAAGGATAAAGTTTCAATAGGAATTTTATTTATTAGATTTGAATACAATGGAAGACGTTCTCATTGTCGTCTTTATTTACTTTCTAGTAACTTATCAGAGTTAACACTACTTAGTCTGCCTAAATATTTCATACTCTGGATTATTTTGAATGTTAAGTCATTTTCTTCAAAATTTCTGACTTATTGCTGAAATCTCATGTTAATTGGCATCATAATTACTTTTTTATTTAATTAAATACTTGTAGAGGAACGTGTCTGGCATTATGTATTTATGTTTATAGTATAGTTTTGCGCGTTGCGCGCGCATCGCATCTGCCCGACCGACCGATTATGGCGGACAGGCAGTGAAGAATGTTTGTCGTCTTTTCTAAATCAGAAAGTATCGACAGCAGCCAATGGCATAAACCGGGTTTTTTGTAAAAATTGTACATTGTAAATAGTTCTGTGTACATATAGTAATTATATTTGTGCTCGTTTTGTTTAGAAATTCTGTGAATAGTGTATTATTTTGAGTGTTTATTCAGTTCAGTTTTCGACGCCGACTAATAGCTATATCCTAACGTTAGTACATTAGTAAAACCCATATAACTTCTAAATTCGTCAATCTAGTAATTTTGTATCCTAGAAATCATTGATTTCACTTCTTGTCTTTGTTTCGATCCGTCAAGGAGACCGTTGCAGTAGGTGCAATATTTTGGTTTCCCTTAGCGGCTGTCATCGTGCTTTGATTAAACTACTGTCATTACAAAGACAAAAAGACAGATATAGTCGCCAAATGTATTCAATATCGAGATCTGGTTGCTGTATTTAGTCATTTGATCATGTAAATCGGTTTACTTGCACATCTGGCTGTATTATTATTATTGGAAGTAGCGCTATAACATCTATAAAGAGTAGATCGCGAGACATTTTGTGTTTACGGTTACGAAGGATCGAAGTGTTGTGAAACTGAATGCTCGAACCCCACGGTAGCCCAATGAAGTGGCCGGGAACGGGGGAAGAAGACGCGGGCGAAGCAGCTTTGCAGGGCACGCGCGCTTCCCAGGCCCGAACCCAGGACGATGCTACAGTGCATTACGTGTTCCAGCGAGAACCACAGGAGGGCGAGCTGCCCTCGCTAGCGCCCAAGCAGCGTTGGGCCGTTGGAGACGATACTATTGTTGAGGTTGGTTGACATTTCGATCATTAGTCATTTAACTTTGAAACAATATAACCTAAAATTGCGAATTACATGTATATGTTTTTGATAGTCTCAAGACTTGTTTAGTAACCAATGTTTCTATGTTAAAGTTTGTGACATGTATTCTTATTCAATTTTTATTTACTATCATTTCAGAACCAAGATAAATGGAAGAATACCAATCCTATGACCATGAACAATATGCACCAGCAAGCTCAAGTGCAACTTAAAAATTCGCAAGCAAGTCAACAGCAGTACATTAACCAGGCTATTGCTTCATCAGTTGGAACACTAGCTATGAATCCCTCAGTGATTGGGAGTCACCCGGCTCATTTGACTACCAACATGGTACATACCCAGTTGGCTCCATTGCAAAATCCAACACTTGGAAACAATTTGATCCAGAACAGTGCAGTGATGATGCCACAGTTGCAAGGCATGCAAAATGCTCCTCAGTTGGGACAGCAAGGATTGTATGACATTCATCAGCATCATGGCAATCCTATGCAAGCTATGAATGGTATTGGAAAGAACACAGAACACCTCATGTATTTGAGTCAAGCGGGCATGCTGACTCCTGGTACCAATCAGTATCTTCAACAAGGACAAAACCAACTTGGTCTGACACCAGTTGCTGCTATCAGGAACCAGGTAAGAAGTGCATTATTATTGTTTACTAGTTAGACAGCATGTGTTTTTGCATGAAGCTATGTGCAGCGCAGTAATACCTCTCTTTAGTTCTGTTCACTGTAAGAATATGCATGATTAGTGTATTGCCTATCTATTCACAAGGCAGAAAATATATTTCAAGTATTCAACCTAATATGATCCAGTATCAGTATCATCTTGTTACATACAACTGCACGTATTGTATACAGTAGGTTTAAAAGTACTTGGGTATTCAAAAATACAATATATCCAAATGATTTTTCATGATAAGTGTTTATTGGAATGTGATAGTTGAAAGATTCAGATGTCATGATATTCTCTAAAAGTGGAAAGATGTGAACGCATTTGGTAAAATGATAGATTTATACATTTTCCCAAACAAAAGTAACCTAACATTGTCTGTAATCCCCAAAGGCATACTAACATACTTATTTAAAATTGACAATAAGCTAACATCACTGAGGCTTATTAATTATTTTGATTACTGAATTTGTAAAATTGCCTTGGGCCTAGTTAAAATGTACATTATTTAATTGTTACACATTAACAGACTACCAGCTTCACTTTACTTTGGTGAATGTTTGTTCTTTGCTTATTATTCTCAGTTCATGTCTTGGTCACTATGCATTTTGCAGGGAATATTTTCTGTATACATTATGCTATTTCACATAGTTTCTTTGCTAAAAGTAATGCTTCCTGAATTTCAGCCTACTAGTAGACTGGACAGGTATTGTTCATTGACTAGGCTATAACACTTTGTATTATTTTGCCACACCTTCTATTATCAATATGCATGATTCAGAGAATGATCAAAATGTACTGCATATTGATATTTCCAGCATTTTGGTTGTAGTACTAGAAGTTTTGTAAGTAAATAATAATTGAGATTAGAAATATAAGGCTTTATTAGTTGTGTAGTATGATTGTATTAGAAGGAAGATTTATATTTTGTTTAAATATTTTGAAGTCTAGTCAGTGATCTATGTTCAAGATTGGTGAAATTATAATGTTTTGTGTTAACACACAGTGTCCATGATTCTCTTTGGCATCAACTTAAGTTGTAGTTCAAAGAAGTGAGTGGCATCAAAAGTTTAAATGTATGGAAGTGTTGTGGTCCTGCTATAGTGATAGGTTCGTGTTCTTGATAAATCACCAGACGCATTGTTGTAAATCCCGATAGCAACTCCATAAGATTTTTATAAAAAAACATAATTCTGAATAATTGTGTTTTTGTTTATACATATTATTTTTATTTTTATAACTGGCAATGTGAGTTTTCCATCAGTATTTCTGTAAATCACCATGTAATCTTAATATTCATGTAAAGTGTGGGTTGGTGTAAAGGGTTACTAATTAAGGGTTGACTCATTGAGGCATAATTAAACACAACTGGTCCACATATGATACAGATAACAGAACTACTCTAGACCCAGAAGTAATTCCACGAAACTGCAATAAAAGCCTAAGATTAATAAATGACTACAATATTATGTAAACAAAACAAAATCAATTTGGCCAAACTTTGTAAACAAAACAGGAAATAACAAATAAACAAACTTTTTTTTTTAGGGATGAGAAATCATCAAATAACTCCTCCCGCTCTGGGTGGAGTGGGAGGGAGTGTCAGACTTTTACTTTTAATAAACAAACTCAAGTTTGATACTAAATATCTCTAATAAGAATTAGGAGAAGGTGATCTAATGAGGCATTCAAAAGAGCCTTTGATTTACCTTCCTTTGTAAAAAAACAACTGTTTATTATAAAAGGTCATGCTCTGAAATGAATACATTTCTGCTTCTTATTATATATAGCTTAATTTGGCGTGCCATGCCATGGTGCTTATAAAAGCACCTATTCTTATAGGTGTATGCATACAGTCACACTATAGTGTGTGTATGAAATCTTCTCACATTCAGTCACGGTACAAATTAAATATTCCTCAAAGTCTTAATCACGTCAGCTGAGCCTAGACCTCTGAAGGGTGGCACTAACTGTCTGGCGAAAAGCATAATCTTTTAAGACCACTTTGCCCAACCAAATGCAGGACGAGGATGTCGTTTACCTTCGTCTGCGTGAAATTGTTATATACTACATAGTTCCCTATGTGAATCGGATTTTGTTAACAATTTCAAGGGTTTTAATTTTTTTTTGCACGGAACCCTAATCGTTTTTCTGAAATAAAAGTAACCCAAGTTAGAACGTCAGCTATTTGTCAGCGAAAGTCTCGTCAAAATTGGTACAGCCGTTTCGGAGATAACCCGGAACAAACAGACAGACAAAAATTAAAAAAAAAACATTGTTTTGTTATATACATTCATTATGCATTCAGTAAAAAGGTGTTATTTTGAAACTACAAACAGACACTTCAATTTTAGTTATTTGTATAGATTGGAGCTCATATTGTGAACTCATGTCGCAAGCGCGAGGTTTGATTCCTAGGTTTGCCAGTGTTATTGGATTTTCATTTTGGTTTGCATCTCCGGATTTACCGCCGTAGAAGTTGATTCTATGCCTGATCTCCGCCTGGTAGTGTTGGAACGAAAACCCTTGTATACGGAGGAAGTACAGTGTACACACTTGTACACAATAATATCTCCTGCATACTAGGCTCGTCTCGGTTCAGAGTGGCCGCCGTGACCAAAATTGAGTCTAACCAAATCGTAAAAAATGACCCCCCCCGCTCTGGGCGGAGTGGAAGGGAGTGTCAGACTTATACTGACTAAAACCCATCCATGTTCCTTCTTTGCCGTTTGTGTTCCAGGGCCGCGGTATCTCTTTCGAACAGTCCCGCAGCCCCGGCAGACATCGGCCCTTGCGGGCCCCTTCCTTTTTACCATATTCCATTTTCCAGGGCCTGTCGTCATAAGACGGACGGACGGCGAGCTAGCCCATTACTCACCGTCCACAGGCCCGCGCCTACGGTGGCCGGGACCCACCACGTCCGGGGCGGCTCCCGCGGCAACTGGGACGTGAGATCCTTTCCCTCTCACGTTCCGCCACCTCCTTCGCTAGCATAACTGCTTCGCAGAAGGAGGTGACGGCCTCCCGTTCCCTCTCGCTCCGGACCATGACTTGAACCAGGGCCGGACGCGAGAGGTTAAAGTCGCGAGAGGAAAATATCACGAGCCACCCTCAAGTACAGACATTCATCCTGTTTTTTATACTGCGTTTACTTCGTGAAACTTCACTTACCTCGTGATGTAAAAAATGCGCGCGTGTTGTTGCTTTGCGAGAATATGCTCACAAAGGAAAGTATGACCATCATACTTAGCACTCCAACTAAGCAGCGTGCCTGTATTCCAGTTTGAAGGGTATGCCAGTGTAATAACAAGCACATGAGACATTTCAGCGTTCTCTGAGAGAACAATGTATTTGTAAATGGCTCTGGTATCGTAGATTTCTAAAAGCGGCTGTGGAAATGCTGTACCCATTGGCACCCATAGCGCCACCAGAAGTTCGCAGAGCGGTGGCAAGCTCTAGTGAAAGAGCCACAATGGTTTCCAACACTCCACATCCATGTGCCGCAAAGGCTGAAAAGGCGAACAATCTCAGGAAAGAGTTTCCCTACCCAACTTATTTGTGACACTTGGTAAAAATCTTCCACCTGGACACGAGTTGCCATGGCTGACCTGTAAGTCTTTAAGTAGACTCCGGACACCAGTTGGCCGAAGCAAGGAAAACGTGTTCAGTTGGAGATTCATAGACGACTCTGCCCTGAAGTGTAAAAGGGGATGTTCTGCCTGTCCTATTGTTTGCACAATACAGGAGCTGATGGACGCTACTGAGGTGGTAGTAGAATTTTGTTATAGAAGAGTAAGACACTGCTGCTTACAGCTTACACTTCGTTTCTATTCGTGACAAATTTTTTTTGGAAGACATTTTTACAAGTATCCTATTTGTCTATCATCACTATTATCACAGACTTCACGGGAATGTAGGAGCGTAAATACTCTTCTGAGTAGTCTCTTTTGAGTAGGATGAACTCGGTGGGAGATGCTTATAGTGTGAGCTAGTTTTGTTTTCACAGAAAGCTTTTAAACAGCACCCCAATCATCATTTTAGTTTGCCTCATAATGCTCAACAGTTTAAGAGCTCAAAACTGTGTGGACTAGACTAACTGCTATTGCGACATTTAGTCGGGAGTTATCATGCATTATATAGATCGATAAATACAATCATACTATACCGTATAAGGTGATAGAAATGTCGTTCTGAAAATCCTGAATCCAGAATTAATGTGACATTTCAAAGCTCAGTCACGAAAAAAAGATCCCCCTTAAACAGATCGTATATCTCCGTAGAAATAAACCTAAAATCTAAGGAACTGCGAAAAGAATCAGTGCTCTTGGTTTTGTAGATGGTTATAAAATACTAGTCGTAGTCACCGTTATTTTACCTACCTACGTCTGGTCATCTCCTGGCAACACCGATGAGTTCAGTGTGGCTGTAGGCTTGCATCAATGGTCGACTTGAAGTCTTTACCTCTTCTTTCCTCTTCCTGTTGATTATGGACGTCGGACATACAGGAAGAGTCACCGACTCACCGTGGTGCTTGCTGTTTGCCGACGATATTGTTCTTGTCGGTGAAGATGGATATGAGATCCAGAGCAGATTGGAGAAATGGCAACAGAAGCTGGAGAATGTTGGCTTGAAAATCAGCAGAAGTAAAACTGAATACATGTTTTGCGATTTCGGCGGTCTTTCCAGTTCTGGAGCCATAGCGCTAGATGGCGCGTTTCTTCCTGTCTGCTCCGACTTTCGGTACCTCGGTTCACTCGTGTAAAGCGATGGCGAAATAGATCGTAGTATAAAGCACTGAATTAACACGGGATGGATGAAATGGCGGTCGGTCACGGGAACAAACTGCGACTCCCGCATTCTCCTTAAACTTAAGGGGAACATTTTTATAAAACAATGGTTAGATTTGCTGTCGCAAATCTAACCATTGTTTATGTATGGACCAGAATGTTGGCCCACAAAAGCCACGAAAGGCATCTGCCTGTGGCTGAGATGAGAATGCTAAGGAGGATACTAACGCGATTGGAGAAAATAAGAAATGAGTATATAAGAGGAAGTCTGAAAGTGGCGCCGGTGACTGAAAAGTTGTGTGGTAATCGGCTGTCGTGGTATGGGCATGTGATGTGGAGGAATGAGGAAAATGTCGTGAGGAAAGTTTTGAGTATGAATGTGGATGGATAATATGAGTAGAGGAAGACCAAAGAAACGATGGATGGACTATGTAAAGAATGATATGGCTAGAAAGGAGATTTCTGATGAGATGTCGAGTAATAGAGAAGTATGGAAGAAGAAGACATGCTGCGCCGACCCTAATGAGATAAAGGCAAGAGAATGATGATGAGTCGCCGTTATTTTGCCGCCATCGAATTTTCAAACATATGAGTTAAAAATATGGGGATGGGTTGTGTGAGGAATGAAATTTAAGACAAGGGTGTGAATGATAGCGTGACGGTTGACAGGGGGGAATCGAAGAAGAAAACATGTTGCGTCGACTCTAATTAACATGGGACAAGGGCAGGAAGATGGTGCAAATAGTAACAATAACATGTGATTCGAAAGTAGGAGCATGTGGCAAGAAAAGTGTTGAATGATAATGTAAAGATAGAGGTAGACCAAAGAATATGTGGTCTGGGTTGTGTGAAAGACGATATGGCAAAGAAGGAGGTTAATTCTGAGTCGAGTAAATTAGGATAAAGGCGACAAGACCAATATTTCACCAGTTATAGTATCTCCCATCAACGCTCAAGTGTGTACGATGTAAAAGGCGGCTATGGCGAACCTTTAGCAAGTAACACGTACAAACACCGGGGTGCTACTGAGGAATTACTAATGGTGGATACTTGGTCAATCCGGCGAATCGGACCCAAAACTCCGCTTGCGAACGCTCCGCCGCCTAAGCAGGCACATAATAAGAATGAAGGTAGAACGGTACCTAACTACCTACATCATATTCTAACTAAACAATTTGCTGAAAGAACTTTCGTCAACCGTTCTTGTACCATCATCAAAGTGAGCTTACAAGCGTTTGGAAGCACAAAGCTATTATATAAACGACTTCAAAAAGCAGGAAGGAAGTATTGTGGAACGTAGTAAGAAGTTTTTCAACCGGTCCTGCTGCCGGATAGTCTGATCTCAGTCTAGTCGATGTACCTGGCGGAAAACGGTGCAAATTCATCAGTAAAGCTGTATCAAAGTACACACTATAACACAGCACTAATGTAACAATATTATTAGACATAGAACATGAAACAAAAGTACCTGCAATTCCGCATAGTATGATATAGAGTCGTTTTGGTTCAGGCTCTTTCGACGTGATGAAAATCTACGTACTCAGACGCCGTTGTTATATTTAGCTTGTTTTAGAAATCAGGAAGTGGACCCCTGCCCGCAGGGCTCCAATCTGAATTTTCAAATTTAGTTTTGGCGTTCTCTCATGGCGCCCTATACACGCGGGCATAAAGTTTTCGTGCTGAATATGCTTGATGAGGAACCCTTTGGATTCCCATTCTAGTAAGGGTCTGTACTAAATATACCTGATTGTATGAAACTGGCCAGGTATCAAATCTATTCGAGTATGCTTTGTCGAGAGACTACGTGTTAAAGCTTTCATACTAACCTGGCATATTAACGTGGAAGGTCAGTGTCAGGTTATACGTTGATGAAAAATGGGTCGCGCAAGTAACATGTATGTAGTTACAGAATTACAATCATTCCAATCATCAATTGAACCCTCTAAGTTCATTTAACCCCATTAAATTACTTTTTCATGAAGTAGTTAATGAATAGGGTTACATGAAACGTTAGAAAGTTTGAATTTCGCGGGTAACCCTGGCACTTCCACCTTAAGTACAAAATGCTCCTAACCAAGGCCGCGCCCTCCTACTGCCTGGGCAATACTGAGCGTGGGAAAAGATTGGTTCAGAAGTCAGTAAATAACATTGCGCTTCGTCTAGTGCGCAGGTCCTTGACTTACCTCTGAGGTATGGAAACTCGGTTCCCGCCTGCCCCATACGTTCCTCGAATAACACATCGTCATCGTATCGTTTTTCCCGCATGGTTAAGTTATTTGGGCTTTATACTGATGACGGACATACCTCGGAAGCTCGGCTCCGAAAACCTTATCATAGCTTGTTATCAGTTACCACCATAAACTTGCCCAGTAGAACTAAGCAAATCTTCCTGTACTATCCTTAGTTGCTGAGGGTTAGCGGAGTATTTTTTCTTTCATTTTGCGCATCAATCATATAAAAAGCTATCGTGTGGACCGAAGGGTACTTCCGAAAAATAATCAAATTACTAACGTTTGTGTACATAAAGCCAACTAAATCGAATGTAGGTAATAGTACCAATTATGTAAACTCGTTCAATATGTTGAGTATAATATAAAAAATCTTTCTTTTAAACATGTTTCACAATAACAACCATATTATTCCTCGTTTTTTCATAATTCCTATATTCTGCTCCAAAAGCGTGGATTAGTAATTCAAATCACACTACCACTTTGAGGAATGTTACTACTATGAGCATTTCCGGAATGCCATAGACGAAAATAGTTCCTCAAATCAAAAGAACGCGCCTCCAGAAGTTTAGGTTCTATGGTTACCCAGTTTTGGTTTGCACGCCATCTATCAGAAGTGAATACTAAACTTTGCTCCGTGCGACGCTCCCTTGTATGGGGAATTTTAACGCAGGCGCTGTGGTCGGCGTACGTCCTTTGTTCGAAACAAGTCAACATTGTATTATTTGAGTTTGGATCTTTCTAGTGTTATTTCGCAGGCTAAGAACATTTTAGTGTAAGAAATGTGCTTTTTAATTGTTGTGGTTAGTGTATATGTTATATAGAACTAGTGTTTCACGTAAAAAGTGTTCTTTTCTCACGATAAGCTTTCGTTGTAGTACATGACTGAGCTTTAGGCGGATTGTACGCATGAAACCCTTGAGCAACTTTTTTTTCGAATCTGATGTTAAGGATATGGGCCCCGACATGGTGAGTTTTATGGTTTTATATAGTAGAATATACAAGTTGGTTCCAGTTTTAAGTCATGAAGTTACTGAATTCCTGGTTTTTTCGCGCAACAGGTCCGTTTTTGTTTTGTTTACTTGTCACCGGCGTCCGCCATTTCTGATTCAGAATTTGTTCACCGGTTTAAATACTTAAGTTTTTTTTGGGGATGTAGCGTGGGAAGTCGAACTTCTATGAAGTATTACGTGGATGCTATCATAATGCTATCTCTCAGTCATTGATTTCGTAAAAATGTTCGTATGGTTTCACAAGTTCGGTCTGTTATTGTCGCCATTGAAGCGACAACGGTGTGACCAATTAATTACCTATATACTGCTCTTTTCTAGTTATTTACAATGTTAGGTAGGTATCTATTCGATTTTCTTGATGAAATCCTGTTTATTTTTAAACAGTTTCAGGTTTTCAATGATAATAGAAAACATAATATTTTGTGAAAAACTACATTGTTAGATAACTTGACATTGAACTGTTTCCTAATCAACAATGAAAATTGTTGATTTTCAACTATCTAAGTAATCAAATTTTCTAAAATACCCACAATCCATATGTTGAGGTGTCTAGCTTTGATCCAACTCAGTGTAAATGTGCATGTACAGCTCTCAATTTTCATAATAAAGTTACATCAACACTGTTATTTTCAACCGATGTTATTTTGTTGATAGATCCATCAAGTTCTAACCTATGCATGAATGAAGCTGTAATAGGTAGTTTTGTGACTAAACTTATTCAACTAAAGAATGACAAACTATAGTTGAGATTTCCAACTCATTTATGTAACTAATTGATTAAAAATATAACTGACTCTAATTATTCTGCTCAAGGTTAAAATATAATGTGTTGCCTTGCACATTTAAATCTGCACTTATATGTTCACTAGCTGTTCCCCGCGACCTTCGACCGCGTCAAGTGATTAAAAATACAATTTTCCCCGTTTTTGCAACATTTTTCATTGCTGCTACGCTCCTATTGGTCGTAGCGTGATGATATATAGCCTATAGCCTTCCTCGATAAATGGACTACCCAACACTGAAAGAATCATTCAAATCGGACCAGTAGTTCCAGAGATTAGCGCGTTCAAACAAACAAACAAACAAACAAACAAACAAACAAACCCTGCAGCTTTATAATATTAGTATAGATGGTAAGTATGTAAAAATGTAGTATATCTCAATAATATTTTGGAAATTATGATCTTGCTTGTTGTTTTACGTGAACATTAAACACAACTTTTTTTATTGAAATAATACTTCCACAATCACAAAACTCGAATTTACCTCTTACAATGTAAATTGAAGGAAATATATTTTATTACCTATCCATCTTGTGTTCCATTCCTTCACTACATGTTATGATAATAATAAGTGACAACACATGCATAAATTAATACTGAAGCCTATCCATACATACCTAAAAGTAATAGTCGGGTCAGGTTACATCTTGATAGTGTCACTGGATCATATTATTATAACTTCCTTCTCCCTTACTTATAACTTAAATAAACAGCACTAATAGATATTACAGCACTTATATAATAAAAATTTCCTTATTTGTGATGCATGAAATATTGAATGTGGTGTGTGCCCTACATGAAAATATATAAAGGGTGTAAAAAGACCCTTAACGAAGCCGAAAGGCACCTGTTCTCCCCGTCATTGCGATCATTTTTTTGCACTAGAGCGTACCTGGGAACCTTCTAGTTACGGAGATATTGGGGGTCAAAGTTCCAACTTTTTCACAAGTTTTTTTTTAAATACATGATTTTAATGCAAGATTTTTACTTTAAACACCTCCGCGACCCCCATACTATTGAATCCATCCGTCAGCACTAAATTTTGAGTGCGTTACATTGAGTCCTACCATAAAACGTGATTTTTTACCCCAAAAAAAAAAAGTCGTTTCCCAGCAATAATTTTTGCGTAAAGTTACTTAGTTTGATGTCCAGAATGCTTGGTTGACGGCTTCGTGAAGGGTCTATTTACACCCTGTATAGGAGGAATAAGAATAAAGTATTATGATTTTATCTTTTTTTATTAATTCTTGTAAGTTCTTCTAATTAAAAAATGTCAAACTAAATTGCTTTGGATGTGAAGTTACAGGGACCAGCATGCTATACAAGTTCTTACTTGAAAACATGAAAGTACATAGAATACTGAAAAAAAAATTGTTCTGGAGAATTCTTGGGAACTTTCTTAAAGCAGGGCTAACTGTGCATTATGTACGGGCAAAACATTAGTAAATGAATATGAGTGAAGCTTGATTCTTGATGAGCAAATGCACTATTAGACTAAACAAAAACAATCTCAACTTCAGTTTCATGAAGAAGTATTCAAGTTGACTGCTGAGTGCACTCATGACACAGTTTTTGGACTTTCTTATTGCTTGTTTTGTAACACTTAATTTCAATAACAAAGTTAAGTGGCCAAACCACTGTTTGTTTGTTATCTTAGTGATAAGGCAATCAGGATGTATAGCACAACTTGGGGTTAAAAATTTTTGGTTGGAGTGTACATAATGGGGCATTGAGGAAACCCCCCTCTTGAGGCACTTTAGGTTACTTTAAACCCTGTAGACAGAAATATGAGTCTCGCATAGCGGGGCTACGTCGAGTTTTTCATAGTGCCCTGTTTCGTAACCAAATTTTCCCAATCAATTTTTTTAAATCAATTTTTTTTTTTTTTTTTTTTTCGTTGCTGCTCATAGTGCCCTTAAGCGTATACTCCCAACTCCTACAAATCCGCCCCTAAGATGACCCACTGACCAATTTACATGAATAAATACAAAGTCCCAGGAAACATGCATGAGATTTTTTATAACCAATTCTACTGGTTTAATACCTATCCCATGTATAAATTGCAATCCTGTCAAAATTCCACATTTAAAATGTTGTAGGTTTGCATCTGTGATTGTCATTGTCTTTTGCATACCTAACAAGTAAATGAAATGTGGTAGAGTTTTATCATAACACTGAAACAAGCTCTAAACAAAACAGTAATGACTACATGTCCTATAACATTGTCAATCAATATTGGGATTTCATAGCCATGTAAGCTAAGTAACAGCGATAAAGCTAGTACACATGTACAAAAATATGACCAGTGATCTGGTGAAGGTTACGGGGATCCGCTGGATGCGAGTTGCAAGAGACTGATCAATGTGGCGACACTTGGGGGAGGCCTATGTCCAGCAGTAGAAGTCTTTCGGCTGAAATGATGATGATGATGATGACATGCACAAAAGTATGCAGGTAGCTTGGTTGCCATAATAACTTCTGAGTAAATGTTGCAATGGCTTGCAAGCTACAAGCAAAACTTTGTACAAGATACATGTGTGTTCATGCTATAGTTGATATGTTTCTTATCTGTGTATCCCTAGACTGAGACGCTTAGTAAGGCTTTATTAGAATTATACTGAGTATGGGCACTGTTGGTGTTATAAAATAAATGTTTAGTTTGCTCTGTCAATGGTAGTGTGTTGTTGAGCCTATGCCAACCCTTGCATAGATGTCTGCCCAACAAGTCTAGATTGCCTACTTGTATTTTTGTTATCTCTATGTGTATGTCTTTAGAAGATCTAGGTCCACTAGAACCATGTAAAGCACTAATTGCATATAACACTAACATATGTATATTCTCTCTTTAATTTCTTGAGAAAGATGTTTAAAATATCCTACTACTTGTTTACTGAAAAAATTTGGTGTTGCTAGTGGGTATTGATACCTCATAATCAATAATTGTTATTAATTCTTATTATCTTTCTTTAGTTAGTAAGATCTTACTTTTATTGCAAAATTAACAATATGGCACAATTACTTTGGACACCTGCATTTGGATACTTGTGGATTTTGGACTAACAAGTAACAACCATGTGTAAATGTAAAAGCTTGTTGAAATAACTTATCTATTGCTGCACAATTTCTACTGCTAAATCATTTATGTTGAAAAAGTCGATTCATAAGTCCTGAGCTAGTTAGTAGCTTTATCTAGCTTATAGCTAATGCATGTAATGTAACATAGATATACTTTTAATTACTTTACAATACTTATTATATCATTCCTAAATGTTTTAGTATAAGAAAATCTGGGGTGTTCAGACTCTAATCAGCTCTTCCAGTATTTTATTCCTAATTGTATTTTGAGCAAGCAATTTATAATTCGTGTTTTCATTACTTTGGCTTATGAATTTTTAGAAACTGTTTTATCGTTTTTAGATTGCACCTGCTGCAAAAAAACTATGGGACAAAGGCCCCGGCGCTGGCGGCGACAGCAAGGGCCCTCCCCACCTGCCGCCGCTACAGTTGAACCCTGAGCAGATGTGGCGTGATCCGACCTGGTCTGCACAAGGTTCGTTACTCTTCCACACTTTTCTTATATCATCGGAAAGATGTCGAGACTGTTATGCTAAACTAAAACATTATCCTTGTTTTTTATTAACCCTTACAAAAACATCTGTTTGAAACCTATTATTTTAGCAGATTCTTAAGAAAACAATATTCAAATATTAAATTCCTTTCGTCAGATGTGTCTTTTTCTAAGTTTGTCTAGAAATCCTGGTTATTTGTTTTACAAAATTGGTATTTTTATAGCTGTGGAACACAATGTGGGCGTTCCAATGATGGGCACGCGACGCGGTGTCGCGTTCCCCGGCGGCGATGCCGGCAGCATTCTGTCACCCCGTGACTCGGCCGGACTCGGCGTCAAAATGGTCGAATATGTACTTGGAGGATCTCCTACAGGTATGGTCTACGCCAAAATAAAAATTCTGTGTAATCTTTCGCTAGTCCCTGCTTTACCTTACAGTAGAATCATATCATAGACTAATGAAAATTAAAAAAAAAGTCATTAAAATGTACATTCTTGGTCGATATTACAAAAATAATGTTCGCGAACTTAATTAAGATTTTACTCACTATGAAGATAATAATTTCCATTGTATACCCCTTTGTTACAGTTTCATCAAGAATTAATTATTCACATCTCGTAGAAGCAGGTGGCGTAGCTACTGGCGGAGGTGAAAAGGTACCCGGAGTGGTCGCTGGATTACGAGGCATGGTCCTCGAGGAGCGTCCTGAGGACAAGTCAGCCTCTCCATTCGAAAAGGACTTGCACGAAATGCATGAACATGGATCTCTACCTAATGGACTACATAATGGACAAGAAGATGACAAAGCTTTCAAGTAAGTATTTGATTTGAAGTGTAACGAAATTATTCCCTCTGTTTGTCGTAAAATGTTTTAATATCTGAAACCAACTTCCCTGTGATTGGTAGAATATTTTATTTGATAACTTCAAATACTCGGTACTTTTTCCCTTTTTGACTCATATCTTTTATAGTTACTATCAATAACGCAAAGTTATTTATTTAAATTAATGGGCAATATTAGAGACATGTAAAGGAAGAACTGTTATAAAAACTTAATGTATGTAGGTCATGTTTGTTTAGCAGGAAAACTAATCATAATTTCAAAGTTTTTATCTAATGTTAACTGAGGGCTAAATAATATCAGCCGCTCGGGTCGATCTATAGATTAAGCCGTGCTTGCCTAGGTTGGTCTGTGGATGGGTGGCCGTCCATTACACACCGAGTTTCCTCCATGCCTCGTAAAGCATGTTAAGCCGTTGGTCCCGGCTGTCATTTGTAGATCTTTGACAGCCTTTAGGTAGTCAGTGGCCCAAAAAGTCTGACAACAAGTTTGGACTGGCCAAGGGGTATCGTATTACCCAGTACTAACTGGGTTATGGAGGTCAGATAGGCACACGCACCATCTAGAATAATGGTATTCAGCTGCATCCTGTTAGACTGGAAGCCGACGCCAACATAGTTGGGAGAATGCTAGGCAGATGATGATCGAAATGTCAACTGTAGAATGAAAAAGAATAACAATTTACAACTCTAATTCAGAAGTGAGTGACTTTGATGGGGATTCGTTATTTATCGATTAGTGATATTAGTATGCAAAAGACGTGATGATTGAGATGTAGAAGTCCGTTAGTAACACTATCAGAACCCACAAACTCTGGGAAGTATGTTTAATCTGCATTCAAATTAAGAACATAATGTATTTAATTCCCAAAAAAAAACCGATAACGAAATCGCTGTCCAAATGTCAAATCTAATCTATATCAATACACAAATTACTATGAGTCGTCCATACGTAAGACCGTCGCGAAGGCCATCGAGTGGCGAGTGCGAAACCGTTCGGCGCATGACGGAGGTACCGAGGTAGCGACAGCGGGTGTGCGTGCGGCGGCGGGTCTGGCGGGCAATAACCGCGCGCGTGGATCATGGCCTCTGTCAATGCCACTCGCCGCACGCCGCACAACCTGCGCGAGTGCGCGCCCGCACGGTCGGGACACTCCATGTTTTATCGAGCGTCGAGCGCCCCGCTCGCTATGATTCACACGGTAAACAGATTTCCTCTGATTAAACTGTGGCGTTTGAGAAGCGATCAAAGGTTTATCTGGTACCTAAGTTAAGAGGCTAGTTCTAGTCATGCAAGAAATATTGCTAAGCTACGTAAATAAACACTTAGCAAAATTCAAAAGCAATTTGCTCGTCAAATAACGGTTCTTCTTTGAGATAAGATCGATTTCGTAATAGTATGGCTTCCAAAATTAAATGTTCGTGAAAACGTTAATCAATAAAGTTGGAGAAAATCACTTGTTGGAAGTTGCTATCTGTATACATGTCATTGCTCATAACATGCCCGCTAATTTAAATTAAAAGAAGATTGAATAATCATGACGTCTCACCAAAGGGCGAATCAGTCTGAAGTATACATAGAGGTATCAGTAGAAAAACAATTCATCATCTCTCTAGTCTTTTTCAACTATGTAAGGACCGCCTTCTAGTTAAACCGGATGCAGTAGAAATATATGATGTAAAACTTATTGATGAACTGCAAATAAGAGCAACTTTTGACAATGTCGAACCCCTGCCTTAATTCATGACAGGGTCCAGTACGGATTGGTGGACAATATGATAATCACTACCAGTACATTTGCTGGTTTAATTCTTGCCGTGATCCCCCAGATGTGGGTACCCATTTCCCGTTTTTTTTGTTGTTTAAACGCCACTTCTGCTGAATTTGTTGTGATTTCGGAGCGATCCTTATAATGTCGAATACATTATGAGGATCGCTCGTAATGATTATGAGCAGATGTATGAACGAAGTAAAAGGAGCACGTAAGGATCTCAGCAGAGGTGGTGTTGTGTAATTTGTGCCTTCCCCTGTGGATGTTGTTTATGGTATATTATAGTGCGGTGGTCTGGTTCCGCAGCCGCACGCCGGGCTCGCGCCAGCCGTCGCCGGCGGAGGAGGAGGGCCCGCGCAACGGCGACGCGCAAGCCTTCCCGCTGCTGCCGCCGCACGCCATGCCGCAGCCGCAGCCACAGCAGATGCACCATCTGCCGCATCTCTCGCATCCACAGGTAACTGCCTGCTTACTCATTACTTATTTATTTTCTTACAAGTTATTTTGGATTATATAAAACGCCCAAGGCATTTGCTCCGCCTTTTTACGGTTTTATCTTCGTTTTCTATTTTGAAAATTATTAGTTTACACAACACCAATTAATAATTAAGATTTCGATCGAATCAGTGCCGTCAAGAGTATGTTAACGAAAATAAGTTGTTGCTAGTTCAATGTCTCTACTAGATATACTGAGTGATTTTGTGTTATTTGTTTTAACCTCATTTATTACGTCTATTTCAGCATCATCCAGGGATGTTAGGTGTTGCCCCTCTGCAGGGTTTGCCGCACCCACAACACCCACAAATTCACCCTGGTTAGTAACAAATCGATACAATATTATTTGCTTGAGCACTATGATTAACAGAGTAAAAAACACAATTAATTTATTTCAGGTATGACATTGAACGACTCTATGAATCAACACATTGAACTCGTTTTACAAATGGAGCAGCATCCACAATTCGACAACAACAGTTTTGCAAGTACACAACAGGTTAGTTTTAACGTATTTCTGAAGTACTTTTGATGGCAAAAATATTGCTTAATGCAATCAAATCTTGTCAAGATTGTGAGTGAGCTATATGAAGAGTACTTTTTCGTACCATAAATAGGAAGAAAAAATATCCTGAAGAAAAGTGCTGATAGAAAAATCATTATCCATCATTTTTTAAATAACGCCTAATGTTAGTAATAATACTTTGGTGACTGATCGAGCTATTGACTGGAACAGTAACTTTCAGTAGTGCCTTCACAGTGGAATTTGGTGTGGAGAAGTAGAGAAGAAGTGCATTTGTTCTTGTTTAAGATAGTCTTGCCCAAAGTGTTGCGTCAAAAATTTTCGGCGGCTATTAACGAAACTTGTAAGATAATAATAACAAATCAAGCGAAATTATCTCAAAACTCGGTCCAGACTGTTATGATGGCTGTAGTACAATCTCGCCGAGATACTCCGAGGCATGGGGAGTGTTGAGATGACTGAAATGATATAATCATTAATAATAAAATATAGTAGTTTTTGCATTTTAAAAGAGGCGAAATTAACAACTTAGTATGGGAAGCACAGCCTCAAAATCGCTCTGAGTTGGGCGTCATGTGCAGCAGACGGACATGAAAACGTCTCAATATAGATATAAAACGTGATGACTTTAAAGCTAGACCGCCTTCAGCTATAACAAATATTATTGTGATTGTTGTTCTGACATGTGGAGGGAAGGGGGGGGGGGGTGAGCTCGTGGCTAAATAATAACAGCCGCTCGGGTTGATCTTTTAGCCGTGCTTGCCTAAGTTGATCTGTGGATGAGAGACTACCCATTACTGCGTTTCCTCCGTGCTTCGGAAAGCTCGTTAAGCCATTGGTCCCGGGTGTCATTTGTAGATCTTTGACAGTCGTTAGGTAGTCAGTGGTTTGTGCTCGGAGTTATCGGCCAAAGTTGGACTTTCACTTGAGAGCACATGAAAGAGCAACACACCTAAGCTCTCGACAACCACTGTAGAACGCAGTTACGCAGTATATTGAACGCAGTTGCTGTGGCCAAAATCGGCTACATGGCATTATCAAGATATTTTTTTTTTAAATGAGGTATAAGATTAGAGTATTAGACATCATTTAATAAAAATCGTTTTAATCGTTTCATGGGCTAAGATAGTTAGCAGTGGATCTCGCTTAATTTATGAGATTACTCTCGCATATTGCTTGCGGTATCCCGGGATTGCATTCCCTACTGACAGCATACCAAATGCATCACCCACTGTAATCAACGACACGCTTCAAAGATTTGTGATTCAGTTTTCTAAGCCAATACGTGTGTGGAACGTAAGGAAGTAAGGCAGGTTAAGGAGTTTGGTACACGCTTCTATTGAGCTATGTTAACTGTTTTTTTTTGTTACTGTTGTTGCTGTTAATAAATCATATAGGCTGCTTAATGGAGAAGCAGAAGTCATCAATCTGTAGCATTCCCAATCCTAGAACACAGGCTTGCTTTCTGTGAAAGAGAATGTGATAAATACCAAGCAGGCGCAGTGCAGCTCCCCGTATTCACAAACGCTTCGATTCGAGAAGTCGTATGTCTTATCTTTTTTTGGCATTACAAACCACATAAAACTTCCCGAATCGAAGCGTTTGTGAATACGGGGCAGATTGGTGTCTGTCACAAGTCTAAGACATGGCCGGTTTTCTTCTCTTCACTGTTTTGTGAGCAGTGGTTATAAAATAAATCACTTAAAATAGTGTTAGCCTGGGTTCGAACACACTCATCTCTCATAACACTCCGCAACTAGCTCTAAAATTATTATGTGCCTTGCCTGTTTCCGGCGGTTTGGGGTCGGCTTTCAGTTTAACCGGATGCAGCTGAATACATTTTACATGGAGCGACTGCATATCTGACCTCTACAAACCAGTAGTAGTACGGGGTAATACGATACCCCCCCTTGGTTAGACTGGTAGTCAGACTTTCGGGCCACTGACTATCTGCAATGATTGTACAAGATTTACGAAGACTTATTTTTAAATGCACATCAAAAAATCTTTTTGTTTCATCGTAAAAACGGCATTGCGGCAGGGACAACAAGAGCGAGCGAAGCGAGCTTGCGACTTGTGGCACCCCGACTTAGGGAGGCGGGGTCTAGTGAGCTAGCGAAGTGAGCGAACTAAGACCCCGTCATCCACTTTGTGTTAAGTTACTTTAAACCCTGCAGGCAGAAATAGGAGCCTCGCGAAGCGGGATATAAGACAGTTGTGACGCAATTAAGTGGCCGTGTGTGTACAATGCATTAAATGTCGAAAATATCGTTGATTCTGTTAGGCCTGTTCAGGTTTATACTCATTTCATTTTCCAATTCAGTCATATTTTTTATCATTTTAATATATAGATTGTTGTGTTTTGTCGGTGTAACTAATAAGCAAACGTTCCGCAGTACGGAGGTGGCGTCGGCGGCGTGGGCGGGGTGGGCGGCGGCGCGTCAGGCGGCGTGGGGGGCGGCGGCGGCGTGGCGGGGCAGGGCGGCGGCCTCGTCAACGGCGCCTCCGTCGTGCAGCAGGCGCCCGACTCCTCGCAGCACCACCAGCCCTTCGATGTACAGGTCAGTCAATAGCGCGTGTAAAAAACCAGCCCATTTATAATTATAGCACAACGAGATAAAAAACGCTCCGGAAAATACGCCTGTAATGTAACAAATGAAGATTCGATACAAATTGTATCGTTACAGGTAACGGTCGGTTCTCCTCAATCATTACAGAAAGCTGAACTGTTATGTTACAGGCGAGTACTCCCGGTGAGGGATGCGCCTTAATAAAAAGACTGTCACACAGGAACCAGTGACAGAGATTTTAAAAAACAATACATATTCCGATAACGGTCGCGTGCTTACTCACACCACTGTTAATATTTTTCGACTTTTCTTCTCTTATCGTAACTAAGATTAACAAAGAAATATAAGGTGTTTTCCCGGATGTCCCGATCCTTTTAGATTGACTGCGGCTTGGACCCTTAAGGTTCTTGAGGAATCAATTAACACATAAAATATGTGATATGATTACTATAGAAACAACTCTAAAAAGCAAAATAAAACAGCCAAGCGGACCACGCACATTTAAAGGTTCCGTAGTGGGGATGTATATTTACGCATACGGAATATTGATTTCGTTGGCCAAAAAATAAGTTCGTACTTTTTAAAGTATTCTCGAAAAAACTGAAAAACAAACTTTGTTTTTGTTAATCCCGGAGAAATCCCGTCCTAAAGTGGGGCGATGGCGACGTGTTTGAAGGCAAAGATCACCTATATTTATTAATTATACGGAATTATCCAATTATGTTGCAACCTGACCTTGGGTACTATATCCTTGGTCATTCCTGGTTTTTCTTCAGTGGCCTCCACCCACACCACTCTTATTGTGCACCACATGGACTATATTTTCTTAGTGACGGCGCTTGTTGAACCTGGATTGTGCAGGTAGGATACACTTGAAAAATGGTGATGGAGTGACAATGCGTCTTTGGTTCCATACCCGCCCTTTCATCGATATAGTACAACTAGTCTTCAAATAAAATGGCTATTTAGAATGCGAAGATCGGTTTTTGCCATTAATCTACGGAACGCAAAAAAGCATCTGTTCACACATTTCTATTTGGGCAATTTTCCCCTCCTTTTTATTGTAAAAATTTGGTGAAAATTGTGTTTAAAGCTAAACCAGCACTGGTTACAATACGGGGTGTAAATAGACCCTTCACGAAGCCGTCAACCAAGCATTCTGTACATCAAACTAAGTAACTTTACGCAAAAAAAATTGCAGGAAAACGACTATTTTTTTGGGGTGAAAAATTACGTTTTTCGGTAAAACTCAATGTAACGGACTCAAAACATTATGCTGATGGATGGATTGAATAATACGGAGGTCGTGAAGGTGTTTAAAGTAAAAATTTTTCATTAGAAACATGTATTTAAAAAAAAACTTGTGAAAAAGTTGGAACTTTGACCCCCAATATCTCCGAAACTAGAAGGTTCCCAGGTATGGTCTAGAACAAAAAAATGATCGCAATGACGGGGAGAACAAGTACCTTTCGGCTTCGTTAAGGGTCTTTTTACACCCTTTATAAACCTGTATTTAGGCTTGTATTACTAGCATTCTTTCCATCTTGTAAATTCTCTGTAAGTTTATTAGCAAAATCTAACCATAGTGCCTTCAAGTTGATGACACCTCCAAGACTGGCAGGTACTTTCGTTGATGTTTTTTTTTCATCTTTTGCCTAATTTCCTTTTATTTTCTCTTCCAATAACTAGTGATACCCCTAGTTCTGTAAAACGATAAGTCAGTTTCTACTGCCAAATCATTCCAACTCGTGTTTGCGTGCTCTTTTGTGAGCAGTATACTCTAGTTCCTAGTTTTCAAAGCTTTGCGGTCAGGGAATTGCAACTTTCTATATTTTCTACCGAAAGTATCTACAAACCTCAACATCATAAGCTATAAATAAATACAACATATCTGTGCCTTGGTGGAACCGGTTAAAATGTGCCCTTCTGCTTCTTCTGTACTACAAATAGTTGACAGAATTATTTCATTGAAGCAAATCAAACGAGGCTTTTTATCATCTTCTCATCACCACGGAGCGACTGCCTATCTGACCTCCACAGCCCAGTTAGTACTGGATAATACGATACCCCTTGGTAAGACTGGTCATCAAGCTTTTTGGGTAACGACTGTCGAAAGATCTACAGATGACAGCCGGGACCAACGGCTTAACTTGCTTTCCGAGGCACGGAGGAAACTCGGTATGTAATGGGCGGTCACCCATCCACAGACCAACCTAGGCAAGCACTGCTTAACCTAAAGATCGAGTCAAGCGGCTGTTATTATTTAGCCACGAGCTCCACACCCCACACCCCCCAAACCCACCACATCCCCACACCAACCTAGGCAAGCACGGCTTAACCTAAAGATGTTATTATTTAGCCACGAGCTCCTAAATCAAACGAGGCGGCTTCTATGGGCTAGTAAATCGCAGAATTCAGCGACAGACTGCAAAAAAAAACATCCAAATACATTTTGAAGCATGAATTCAAATAAATTAATTCTCAGCCTAGTTTGTATAATTTTAGTTAGATCCTGTCTAAAAGCAGTTGCAGTGGTTGGGGAAGTATCGTTCGTGCTTGTCCTATTACAACGTACACTTCGCTTTCTAACCAGTTTACCTACCTACCGAATATAATGTGACCTCTGTTTAGGTAAATATATTCTTGCGCAACTTCGAGGGCCTTAGTCGTGGGTCGGTCTCGGCTCGGCATGATCATTAAACTAGACCTTGGTGTTATCTAAGTGCATGTCGAAACCGATACCTCTGTGTTCTTCCATTAAATTATGCTTATTATGTTTAATCTCATTGTTTGGATTTATTTTCCTTGTTTAGATAGTGTATTAAGCAGTAATACAATAATTATAATTTTCTGTTTGTTTTTAAATAAATACACAATAAAACAGCTGCGATTAAAGTTTCAACTCAACATGAAAACATGATTGAAAAAAGATAGTTACGAACCCTGGAGGGTGTATGTATAGAGGTTAGAAATCACCCCCTTAGTGCGTGAAACGGAGTAGAAGGGGTTCTAATATGCGCAATGGGGTGTATAAACTGAGATGATATCTTTTTGTTTCACCTTCAGTGGCTTAGGCATCGCGTTGTGTCAATAAAATTCATGAAACTTCTAAATATGAGACTTAAAAGATTAATCTTTTACACTTTACAATTTTAAACACTACGTTAAAGGGTACGGTGTGAAGATACGACTACATTGGCACAATGTCATTTTCTCACATTAAAGAATTTTCCAGTTAGCTGGTTACCTATTCGCTCCTGTGACTCGTAGCGGTCACAAGCAGATTAACGCAGTAACTACTTCCTCCAGTGTTGAACAGCATTCCGAGTTTGATTCAAACAAGTATTCTGCAGCTCAAGAATAGAATACTCCATAATAAGTAATACTATCCATAGTATGTAAAACTTCGGTCTTATCGCTAAAACAGATCTTGAAAACAGCCTCTTTTTTATTGACCTGAATATTTTCTTAAATTCTAAGAACCTACCTGTTTCTCAACTGGAATTCTTGTGCGTAAGGTTGCCAATATAAAAAGGAAATTCGCAGAGCACTTGGCAATATTACACGTCAATATAAAAACAGCGTATCTCAGGTCATGTGTCGTGCCGTGAGAGTAGGCTGACAATAGTAAAGAACGCGTCACTTTTTATAGACGCGCCTTATTCATAGAACCATGGGAAATCTATGATAATATAATGATATTCAGTCATTCAAAAATGGCTAAATCTCAATTTCTCAATACCGACATGCCAAAACGCCAAAAAAGTTCCGTTCTAGTGCGGCTTGCATTTTAGTTGAACCATGTAACAAACACATGGAATTCCGTTACTTAATCGGCGTAAAGATTGCTACTTAATCTTAGAACATTATGGCAAAATTGTCTAACTTATGGGCAGGCAAACGATTGAATGACGAAGTCTCATTCATAAGATCTTTCGTCTGAACTTACGGAACTTTAATGGCTTGATTCACCTTAGTTCCGTTTATAACTTGTCTGGCAGATAGGATGTATCCATCCGGAGATCGTTATATAAACACTAACAATAACTTAATTATACAATTATACAATGTACTTATATCAAAATTATGAAGTGTTTGACATTGGCAATGTCGACAACAATTGCGGAAAGTCCTCGCATACTATTTACTTGGCGATTTCTAGTCTAATGGGGATAAGCCATAATTGGCACCAGTTGAGTAGTTTCATCTTCATTATCGCTCATAGTAGGTAATATAGGATGCTATTTTATACATGATATAGGTAAGTGTTTTAGATTTTCTCATAAACCTATTTTGATTATTTTTGATATGGTTTTAATACCAAGTATCTATCAACCCAACCTGCACGATAATCATCGGAGTAATCAACAAAAAAAAGCATAATAAAAAATGGGTATCCAATATTGCTTTTGATTTTTCGATAATGTATTTTCATATTTTCATTCTTGTGATCTAGTTGTCGATTCCTTACATAGTTATTATTGTTAGCAAGTATTCTACAGTCATCAGTAAAAACACTCATACGTGTAGCATCCAATAATTTAGAAAATGACCATCGCAAATACATGAAATCTCTCGCTTTAAAGTCATCGGACGGCCAGCAGATTAAACGGTATTTTCGGGGTTATTGCCTCACCAAGCACTTATTGTTAGTCAAATAAATACACGTCGTATTTTTATTTTATTTTTTCTGTCTAACATCGTAGAGACATATTTATGTATTTCGTTTTATACATTGAGTATTTGAGATTTTACGTCGATAGCATGTGAGCACCATAAAATGCGTATTTACTCCCACAACAGTATTGACGTCGTCGTTAGAAATAATTGTCCACACAATTATTATTCATGGTGGACTGCAGTTGTTGTATTACCATAACAGGTGTGTAAGGCAGCGGCAGCGTGTTATTACGCTACGTTTGGTGCATTGCATTGTCGCATACGCGCCTGCCAATGTAGCCGAGTGTAGATAGGTGGCGCGGTTACCGTTAGTCCGTGGAGCGTCGCGACGCGTGCCCCGCTAACGAGCGCCTATCTCCGGCCCTGTTCCCACGCCGCTAGACGACGAGGAAGTAATAAACCTACACCTTAACTGCACACACCATTACCGATTGTAACGGCTCACATGTGTGATAGAATCTTCACGATCACACTGTGCCATCGACCGACAATGCGATGTATCAATAATGTCTTATCGAATTGGCGTGCCGTCACGCGGCTGGGGACTCCTATCATAACCGCCTAGTGGTTATGGCATGCTACAAATTTTTACATCCATTGGAATTGAATGAGCAAGCTTGAGAAAAGTTCGGGTTATACAAATATCCATGCAAAAATGTATCCAAACGTTACCCAAAACATATCCAAATTCCGAGTTTTGCTGTAATTCATTAAGCCTTACCGGCTATCTTCACTGGAAATGTTAGTTGGATTGTTCCAAGCAAACAATTTTTTTACCTGCCTAGTTGGTCTCATACAAATATGGTTCTCAGATAAAGGTCCTCTTCAATATATGACACGGGGTAATGGGCGAATCACCCTGACGTTTAACGACTAAGTATCCAGTTTACTTAATCAAAACAGTTAAAAGGCTTCTGCAATTTTCTTCTGTTGAAATAGGAATTAGAGAAAGGTTAACTAGATCCATTGAATTCTTTTTGGTCTCAATTGTAATTATAATATTACACAAGTGTAATAGTGATAGTTCGATGAGCTCACAATGTCGTGAATCATTCAATTTCACGGATTACAAGTTAAATGAAACTGTTTCAAATGAATTGGATCGTAAAGATTTCCTCTCCAGCGTATTTGCAAACTTCTTCAAACTTTCAGTATTTTAAATTGCTTTGTTAACGACACAATTTACACTTCTAAACAAGAGTGCAGGGTCATTGAACTGCTAGCGACAATTTAGCAAGCCAGCAGCAGCTACCTGTATTGTTCCAAGCTTGCAATCCGTGTGAAAACTGCAATGTGGGTTATAACACGACTATGTGAGACAGTATAGCGTGCCAGTGTTCATAGACTTGCTGAACTTCTGTCACTTTCAGGTCCAGAAAAAAGCACGCCAATTTTTACTAAATCTTCATAATTTTTAAGTAATTGTGTTCACTTTGGTTGAAGATGTTGATGATATCTTAAAATTTCAGTATAGATGTACATAATTAACGGACGTTCACTTGACTATTCATTACTGGCAATTAATTCCCGCGGGTTGCGCTCCGCGGCGCTGAGATCGACCTCGTGGGAAATTAAACTGTGCACGGGCCGTCTTCTGCCGCCCGCCGCCTCTTGCCCGGCCTCGCCGCCCCTACTCCACATATGAACACTTTCTCTTGCTGATTTCCCGATTTTTCCACGTGCACTTAACGTCGGTGGAAGCAAACGCTTTCAACATAATGAACTAATTGACGAAGTCATTATATTTTCCATTGTCTTAAAACCTACGAGAAAATTGTATACTTCACGTTCTTAGATTACTACAGTTTTTCAGTGAATGGGCATGTAGGCCATCAAATATGTAGACACGTATTGAAATTAGTTAGCTGGCTCGTTGCTAGTTGCGAGCCCATGTGAGTGGCTCATTAAATATGGAGCTGTAATCAGTGTGGTGCTCGTAGAGTCCTCTCGTACCTCGCACCTCTCGGCCTCGCAACCGCACGTACATTGTACTGTTTTTGATACATCCTCTCCATTTTACAACCAACACCTACAGGGTGAATGATTCAAGTTTGTGTGGGAGGCGAAATCCAAAACTATAAGAAATAGAGGTAAAACGTCAGTCAAATTTAAAAATATCTTAGCCTTGAATAGAACAACTTGATTTTGAAAAAAAAAAAATATTCCCCACATATTAGGTTATTTTTGCACTATCCGACTAAGTCCTTAATAAGGATCAAATTCTTATACTTAAATTCACTTTGTAAAGACAATCTTTTAAAAGCAAATACTCCAAACGGAATAAGTTCAAAAAAATTAAATTAATATTTAAGCTAAATAATCTAAAATGCTGTACAAGTACACCCTAGCGATTATTAATTATACATGCAAAAGTGTTTGTTAACTTAATTACTCTAACTACATTCCATAACTTTGCACATGAATAGACCTGTGTTTCTGGTTAACACGGATTTTCGTCCTGTACAACCTAACAGTTCATAAACAAATCAAAGGTGACTGGACTGATTGAAACACAAAAACTGGCATAATATAAAACTGTATTTTTGTTAATAAGCGTTGCAATTGAAATCGTGTTTTATTGAGTGTTATCGTGACGACGCTTTCATTTGCCTTGTGTTGTCGGAAGGAGCACGCAGTTGAATGTTGCAATGAGGTAAACTGCCGCCGCGAATCGGATCGGAATCGCTCAGCCGCGCCCGATTGCGCCGCCACGCATCACCGACCGCGGAGAAATTGAAGTATACGGACCGCTAGAATACCCACCTCGGCTAGCAACCACTTGCGAAACTTCTCGCCGCTTAATAGTCCCGCACTTGCTAAGCCAAAATTGCGGGAATTCATCGTAACGTTAACTTCGATGCGCACGAATACTCGTCGAGTGGAGAGCGACCGAATAATTACATAATTTTAAAAGTTAATAAGTAATGAGCTTTGTTATATGTAGTCGACGCGAACGCGGTGGTGTTTGTACAAAGAACGATCTCAGTAAGCCTGAGGGCGCTCGGCATAAGCTGGCCGTGTCGTCCGGGCCGCGGTTATGAGATTATTCTCGCTTTGACGGCCCGCCTCGTCCGCACTCCGCTTGCACCGGGTTGCGCTTTTAGGTTGCACTCGCCTAGCTTACATTTAAAAACCTAATTAGCTGTTTCATGACTTACGCTTCTTTGCATTTTCTTGATATACTGGTAAAATTGAATTCACCTGATCAGCGCAAGAGAATGATTTTTTATAACAGTTCAACACAACATAAATATAAATAATGAGTCTATGTGTGACTAGATAACTCTTTTTGTTGTTATATCTATAATAAACTAGCTGTTCCCGGCATGCGTTGCAATGCACCTTTTTCCTATCCTACCTACCTACCCTACTTACCCTACCTACCTACTTACCTACCCTTCTCTACCTACCTACCTACCTACCTACCTACTTACCTACTTACCTACCCTACCTACCCTACCTACCCTACCTACCTATCCTACCTACCCTACCTTGAATTTTTCTCGCCGTAAAAACCATCTTTGAACTCCAACGAACATTTAAAAAAAAAAATTGGCCAAATTGGTCCAGGCGTTGTTGAGTTATGCGCTTACCAACACATTTTGCGATTCATTTTTATATTATAGATGTCTCGTCACGTCTTTATTGACATAATAGTGCCTAATCGAGGCAAGTAATAAATAACAAAACTGAACGATTAGCGATGCGGGGCTAGAAGCGAGAGCGATAATTTGTTCAGCACCGCCACACCGGAGATAACAGTCGCCTTATTGCCGGCGCCGCGCCTCCGCCCGCTAACTAACGCTTATTAAACTTCAACAACGCTCCCGCTGATCACTTCACCTTCTTGTTTACTCTCTAAACTTAGATTAATCGTTCGCCTGGCCTCGCACGTACAGCTATTTATCTTAGTGAATAAAAAGTAGCTACTCTTTTTTCCACCTTGCTTTAAATTTAGTTAACATAATCTAAAACATCAAACCGCTTAATAAATCTAGACTTACAATAAAACAGATCTATTGACTTAATGCTAACGCAGTGAATATACTTACAGCACGTAACGTCGTATTACGTACACATTTTGGCTTTACGTGCAAGGAGCGAATGGTGAAATAGATTATCATATAAATAACCAGCTCGTTGGAAATTTGCGATCGAATCGTTCCGTGTATGTCAATTTAAATTCAAGATTTTCTAAAATCAGTAACACTCCTCACTAGTAACAGTATAAATGTGTGGTAATTATGACACACATAACGAGGCAAAAGGTCCGTTAATTGACCGCCCTGGCTTATGCATGTGCGGGGAAGCGATGGATAGGTCTACCCAAAATGGCATAGTAGGGTCGCCTCCTCCTCCTCGAGGAACCATAGGAACTCTGTCTAGAGTCAGCGCTTTCCGATTGCTAAAACTTTAACCTGGAAGTCTAACGAGTGAAAAGGTTTTTACTGGGCCATGCTTGCACCATAGTCGCGCGAGTCATCACTCACTGCTATGCTGTGCTGCTAACCCTGAGTGCATTGCTCGACTTCTGTCACCATCCTTTCTCTCTCATTTCTTGAAACTTTGTTAGTTTTACTCTGTCGAATCATTTTGCACAACTTCGTCAACACAAAACTGCAGTTTTTGCTTTAATGAACAATAAAAAATTATGTAATGGATCTGATGAGCGATTGATTTCATTCGACAATCATTAGAGTGGAACGTAAAGAAAAATTGAGACGTTTGTTTTTCTTTCATTACTTCGAGTGCGGAAGTATCTTGTTTCATTGGCTAATCTTAAAGCGACACCTGCTATTTCAATGTTCAGGTTGAGACCAATATACTAACATTCTCAAACGGGTGTGGAAAAAGTGAATTGTCCTGTCATTAAACAATTTGCCTCTTAGATATTCTTTAAAATGTAGCGCTAGCAATTCAGGCAATTTAGGCTTCTATACATTAAAAAAAGCTACTTCAGTGACTGGTACATTCCTGGTGTTGTTTTCTATTTACATAGTACTCGGACAGTTATCGTCATTCATGCAAAAAATATTATGATAACGGCATCTATCATTTAATTGTGACATGTGGAGTAGTATCGACCATTAGGTTTTATGGTATAAGTGATATTGTTCGCGCCAGGTAAATTGCCACTTTACAAAAGTTGTGATTTATGTTCGGCTTTGAAAGTGTACGATGCGAGCTATGTGAAGAAACAAAGGAAGTCATTTAACCGCCCGCGAGACAGTCACGCGACCGACGACGTGCACAGTGCGGTCTCTGCTATCTATTGTTTTATTTCATGTTACTACCCCTTTTGATAATTCACTCGGTTTATTTTGACTTTCGATCTTATACTCCGCTAGAGTTAGTACGTTTTGTCCCTGACATAAACAGCGTACTTCATTTGCGCGTGGCAGTAAAATATAATTATAATTAATAACCGAGGCGGTCTCACAGCACGGGCTGTTGACTCAGGGGTGAGTCGCAAACTCCGGTGAAACATTGGCTCCACCGTCAAGGTAGCAACACGCACAATGGCCACTATGTTTGCTCGCCTCGGCCGTGTTGTGCTGTTGTGTCGTTTTGCTATAGCCATGAGCGATGGCCACCTAGTGTTGTGGCCAGAAACGTGATTAAATTTACAGCGACATCAATATTTTATGCGTGTTTACTGAGCCGTTGCCTATTTATGCTAAGTCTTATTTACTACCTCTGTTAACAATTGTTTAATTTCATCTCAATGTTCTAGTGTGAGTAAATTAAGTAATCCTTATTCACTTCATACTGTTGCCAAGGAATTGACTATATCAAGTCTTAACAGATTTTTTTAATTTAGTTTCATCAAAATTAAAATGATAATACCTTCATTCGTGACAATGATTGATGAAAGGTTTTTTGTTCTTAACTATTGTCAATGGTCCAGGCATCAACAAAAAGGAGTGAGCTTCTAAAACGACCAATATCGTCTAGAAACCTCTTTATACATATTTGTAGCAGATTTCACAAAAGGATTTGTTGCCGCCAACCCGCGGCCACAGCGAGGCTTTTCGTTGTCACCATTGGCACATCCCGGCTTAATGTACAAACCCAGATTAATGAGATGAGCCTTGCTCTGCCCGCTACCCTGTGCCTGTCTCTCGACTTACATTTTATGAATGACTGTGCGTTTTGTTTGACGTTAAGAGAGCCACGAAATACTACTCGTGTCTAAATTTTAAACGACTAACTATTGCATAATTTCCGCCTTACCCCTGTTTTATTGAAAATCATTATAATACATCGCGTGTTTGAGTGAAATGATTATTCTAGATATCGAGTAGTATTTTCAACGCAGCCACGTAGCCAGGGAGAAGCCGTACTGTCCAAGTTATTTGCACGTAAGTTGCGTGTTCAAGTTGCTGTTTTTCTATACATGACCATTTGTGAACAAGTTAGTTGTTAACAGAATTGGGGACGGAAGTTTTCAATAGGCACGTACAGATTTAACACGTTTCAATTCACGTGTTGTATTAAACTGGATTGAAGGATCGAATTATTTAGGGTAGGTTTTCATCGATATCCCTCCCTTGTCGGCAGTTAAACTTAGCTCTGATAGCAGAGCAAAGTATAAAATAACTATCAATACGTTTTTGTTGTATACAGGGCAAAATTAACTATTTATTTACTTTGACATCAGTTTCCGCTTTACCAATTATTTAGCGGTTCCGGTACCGGCTATTTTCGTATTCTTCTTCTTCTTTAGAAGGGTACATAATGGCTTTGTTTAGACTCCAGAGTTCCCAAAATATTTCAATATTTTTTGGTCCATCACCTTTGATATTACGAAACGTATTTGTTAAATGAGATGTAATCATTAAATCTAAACGGTCAAGGTTTCCATAATTTGACTTGACCGCGTTCCATCCACCATAGGTAGATATTTATTCTAAATTGTTTTAAATTTGTTGCCAATGGTTTTTGCTCAATGTGTTTCAATTTCCTACACAATCTTTTCCCCAATATGTGAAAATGAAATTGTGTATGATTTATGTGACTTTATTTCACATACATAACGTCGTTTTCGACACTCACTGTTAGTATTGCAATTTAGATTTATGTCTATTAACATACTTGTAAGACTAGGCGTTGTCTGCGACGTTACAGTGAAAATCAGTTAAGCAAGGACAGGATTTGCAGAATTTCCTCAGACGGCGTTTTTTTTTGTGATACACTTCCAATGTATTTGAGGGTCTTCACTGTTCCCATTGTGCTGTTCCATTGTGTTGTTGTCGCCCTCCAAGGCATTTCGTTTTGGGTAGTTAGGCGACACGAATCACCGATTGTGACATTTAAAGTTCACACTGATATTTGCAATGGGGTTTGAAGAGCCCCTCGACGATCCCTGACGGCGACGTCGACGGGATTTTTTGTAGCGATTTATTTGACTGTTTGTATATCATTAGCGTTAACAATGAACATTTTACCAACTGCAAAATGCACACTTGTTAGGTTTGGTTAAAGGCTTGCAGACCGTTAAGCCAGGGAATACAATCGCACTAATTCAGTCGCGGCTTCAGATCTGCGCCGCCTAATTAGCTGAGCGTTTGCGCGACTCCCGTGCAGCCGGTCAAAGGATTCGCCGCTCATTACGCGCGTAGCCAACATCCCGGTCAACCTGAAACTGTCTCTGCTTTTAACTAACTGCGTTTTATAAAGAGTTGACGGCCCGAATTTAAGTTTTGTAAAAGTTTTAGAATCAAATTTAATTTATGGCAAAAGAAAACTTGGCTAGGGCAAGGTAGTCACGGAACAGACACAAGCGGGCAGTGCGATGCGATGTTCGCGGAAGGCGCGATAAGATCGCGTGAGAGGCGGGCACGCGGGTACGCTCTGGCGCGCCGCCTTCCAAACAGGGTTGCCTAATAAATATCAAGAAGCAGAAGATATTGCAAATTCAAAAGAGTCCAATTTCACAACTCTTTTGAATTTTCTTTTAATAACCAAGTCGAATCAGTCGAGTATCGTTTTAGGAAAGACGATCACAATTAACCTAGCAATCATCTAGTCATATATACATTCATTTGCAGTCCTCCGACTTACCCTCCACAGACGTAGGCTATCACCTAACCCAAACGAAATCACAGATATTCAAGACTGCGCTGGAATTTTGGATTACAAGTCCAGATTTCGAGGTTTGACGTCGTTTTACGGCAACCCTGGGCTCGCGCCACTCTCTGCTGGACGATTCGTCACGCTGCGTTAATGGTCGCGCAGCACGCCACACTTGACTATCTGCTTGCACCGCTATTTTCGTTCTAGTTATCGATTCGTAACAGACAATGCACACTAAAAACGATTTATTGTAAAACTTAACTAATCGTTATATTGCAAAAACTTTACAAAACTGAACTGAAAAAGCTACCTAAATTTTATTCGGATCATAATATGGTAAACTAGTTTATTGTTACACGTTGCATTGTATTTAATTTTGTGTAAACGAAATCTATTACAATTTTACACAAGCCAATCCCGCAACGCTGAAGGCTACAAGCACAGCTATACAAGCGTTTCAGTAAAAACACCTTAACTTTGCAGTGTCTCTACAAATTTTTTGTAAGAGGTTCTCGCGCTGTTTACGTTATAAAAAAAATCTCTAGGGTCAAAACATTCTCGCTGTCTGAATACGCGACTTCTTTTTGTTACGTTTCTAATTGGTCTCAGTTTCAGATAGTTATTCAGTCGTAATTCAAACTTTATGGTATCCTTTGTCGATCATATAATCAAATTTTGAACAATAAAATGTTATCTGATTTACTACGACAACTTATTGTATAGCCGCCACATATTTAATGGAAGTATAATTGTCTACTATAATACCATATTACGATATAATAATACGAAAATTTGTTCATAACTTGAAATAAAACTGAATGTCGAAGCAACGGTTTCGACGTAAAGATATTATCTTGAAAAAGCTGAAACGAAAACCTATACAAATAAAGCATGTATGTACTGAAATCATACAGTTAAAGGGAAGGGATGTAGTGTGCATTACTTATCATTTTTTAGTTTCATTGATAAATAAATGTAACCACATGTGGTTTGCTGTTGTAACATAATATGGGGGCGTAAACAAGCCGGCAGATGGTCGCCGGCCGTACAACAGGCATAATGGCACTGATTAAACTTAATTAACTGAAGCCATTTACACGCGGTGGGGATAGGGCGCGTCGTGCTCCCACCGTCACACGTCATGCCGTGCGTGTCGCCACGACGCCGCGACACCGCGCGACGCTTGCGTTACCGCCACCCAACGCAACGCAATGTAAGGCATCGGTCACTGACATCACTTACAGACTGTTCCTCCCGTAGTATTAATGAAACAACAGTAATACAGCACTGCCACTAGCGATAACTATAATGTCAAGCCAATTAATGTGTTTGCGACCTTGTTGTTCATAATGCCAATATGCAAACAAGCGTATACGTACCCACTACCGATTCATTTTTGTATGTTAAAACACCTTTTAGTTCATTACGAATGTATCCAGGTCGGACTCGCCTAGGGAGTTGGAAAGTTAGGGGGTCAGGCAGCGCTAGTGATGGGATCGGCGTCGGTGGGGCTTCTGCAGCGGCCGCGGGCCGACACGGAGCGGGAGCGTCGCGGGCCGCTCGACGCCGCCCGCGAGATTTATCGCACGGCCGCACGCAGCTGGCGCATTGCCCATCGCCCTCGCGCCCTTTTATCACCGAGTAAAACACGCCCGTCGCGTTAATTTGTTTGTTCTGACGCGGTCGAGCTAATGAATCGCCCCGAGCTGGACCCGTGTCCACGCGCGACCCGCTCTGAATTAAACGTTTACACCCTTAAATTGGTACGGACCTGTAAATAAATCGTTAATCACGCTATTTGATATTCATTGCTAAGATTTTATTGATGTTATATGGAACATTTTATTTCTAATTTACGACAACTAATCTATACAATCATTGTGTGAGAGGTGCAGGAGCGCGAGGATTGGTTAAATGCAAACGGACCCAGCAGTGACCATAAGGATGATGCTATTAAAGCACTAGGCACCTACTTATACAGAATACAGAATAGCAATTGTCAGCCATTCTTTAAACAAATAATAAAACATCTATGTATGTGGAGGACGAGAAGCAAGATTTGTGACGGAATTAATTTACAATGCATAATTTACGTGGATCTCTCAGATATATGTATTGTAAATTAACTGAAGAGTGATGGATGTATCATGAAAGCAATTCAGCCTCACTGTATTTCGACAGACATACTCGGTTTAAATGTGGCATCAAAAGTAGGTGATGTCTAATAAATATGTTGAGCTCACTGATTTAGCGCGAGTGAATCAGCATCGCTCAGGTGAGGTCGCATTCCGGCGCGCGCCCGCCCTACCTGCGCGCCAGAAATACTCCCGCGCACCGCCCGCCCGAACCAACACGGCTACTCATTTTATTTTCGGCAGACACTCGCTATTTCTACAAGCATTCCTGGATTTGATAGCTTTTGTTATTGCGGAAACTATAACATTACATAATTATTTAAATTTAATTGCTCTTCATCCGCGTCAAACTGACTATTTATTATTCATGAAAAGCATTCGTCCTTGACACAACAAGAAGGTAATTAAATAATCTAACATACTTGTGCGCTCAAAAAGTAGTTATTATTTAAACGATTTTAATTAGGGATAGATAGGTGAAAGGACTCTTATCACATTATTTTCCCTTCAGGGCTTACACAGTTTTCTCCGTTTTTTGAGCTTATATCTAATATCTATCTATTACATGAACAACAAAACTCTTAGACGTTGCTGCTGAGCTTTTAGGTTAACCGCTACATTCATTTACATTTTTGATGAATATTAAATTATCAGTTCGATCTAAATGTATGTATTTAATTCATGAACGTATTAGGTACCGCTGCTTATTTCACTGTAAACATTTATTTCGTCTTGCCGGGTTCACCACTTAATTAGGTGCTGCTCGTAAAACTGTCTTCCTCATCTTATATTTACCGCGTTTGCCCTTTTTATTATCCGATTACATGGGCCGCGCGGTTTGCAAAGCGTTTTCCTACGCGAGGGGAGCAGTTTCATTTGTTTCTTCAGAAATTACTTCAGACCGCCGCCGTCTCACAGCGCGAAACGCGTCCCTTTGTAGAAAGTGAAACGACTCACTTCCAACAGGCACGTTAACGTTATAATTAGCTAAGATTATTGTCGCACTCGCTGCTAGTGTCAAATCAGGTAATTAATGTTCACACCGATATGATTGCGGTTGGTCAGGGGCTTATCAGGACGCCCGTTGGGAGATGCTCACGCCGCGGTGTACAGATAATGGAACTTCGCTTATTCATTTCATTGCTGGCGTAGGTATGTGGAGCGGTTAATAAATAAAGCATTCGCAGTTTAATGTTTGTAATGTAGATGCGCAAATATGAATGTACCTACATACATATTTCATGATCGGCTGAAGCGATGCGGATGGTGTCGGTCGAGGAATAGCGTGGCGTTGCAATTAGCAGGGCACTCGACGCGTTCCCCGCAAACCATGGCACGGAGTCCACTCGTGTGTCGTCGCGCAAATTAAAACGCGACACTCGACCCGATCGCGTCCTCAAACTGCAATTCGTTCATCGAATGAATCGTTTAAACAACTAAGTAAAAAACAACTCGTTTGTAGTTAACGGTATCGTATTTCATGAATTAATCAGACAAATGAGTCTTTCAACTGAACGTTTGTTAACACTTTCTACTATCATTGACAGTCGGTCGTTACGGCTAATCAGAACCGCGAAAGTCTGAAATCAAGTCTTACTTAGCGGTATCGACCTCGCCCTGTTTCCCAGTTACTTGTAGTGGAGATCAGATAGACCGTCACACCATGTAAAATACTGGTATTAGGGATTAGTTTCGAAAAGGCTTGCTTCTTCAAAAATGAATTAATAAGGTTTGAACCAAAAGTTAATCGGGTCTCCTTTGTAAGTGTTATTAAATTAATTGACGCGTGATGAGTGATGATAGGTAACCATTAAACTTTGTAATTGCTTGATCGTGGTCACAATAATCCGTAAACAATTCCAATAGCTCATATTATGGTAAAACTAGTAGATAAATAAGCTTCATTGTCCTTTTTGTATAATTGGTTCGACAGACTAAATACATAATTAAACAAAAGCACTATCTTTTCGAACGCGGCTGTATATAGCAACTTGTTGGGTTGGGCGTAAGACAGTAAGACTAAGAGATTTGTGGTTGGGCCCGGTCGGTTCGGAGGTGTTCCCACGGGCGCGCCTCTTCGTAATTGAGAGCGCCCGCGGGCCGATAATTGTGCTCGCGCGAACCGACCGCGCCTGAACCTTCTCGATGCCGCCGCGTAAATCATGCCCGTTACTCTCCATTACCTCATAATATCAAATTGACTTGCGAGGATTTTTGCCTCATCCTCTCGCGTTTGTTTCTCTGCGCAGTTGTATTTATTTATAAGATATTGGTTGCAGTAGAATTCCCTCAGGAAGTTGAAGAAAAGTTGGAAGCTTTTAAACTTCAGCTTGTAATCAGATAGGCTAGGTATTTTTCTTTTAACAAGGCTTCTATCATTCTTAGAATTATTGATCTAAACCCGTTTTATTTTGTAAAATTCCCAGTAATAATATAGATTTGTGTTTTCTTAAGATCTATATTTGTGTGATAGCTTCCAAATTAAAAAAAGAAAAAGATTTTTGTGACATGTTACTACATTAGTGGTACATAGTACACACATCGCAGCAATGCTAAGCAGAGATGTGTCGTCAGGTTGAATAAGGGAGGGAGGTCTATCTACTCTTAAACAAGTGCTCGCCTATTGAACACTAAAACAAAGTGAAACTCACACCCTCTTGAACAACTGACATTATAAAAACAGTGGTATAATTGAGTACAACATACAACGATATGATTATGACGTTTTGCTGCCAAATTGCTAATTTTAGTTCACTCTGCTTTAAAAAGCCCTGTTTTGTTCACATTAGGATGTCGAGGGTTACACCACTTGTCACGACAAGGACGTCAATGTAGTAAAGACATGCGAGCTTTTTAAACAAACTTTATCTGTCTATAAAACAGAAAGAAGGTGTGCGATAAAACGATCGCGTGACTTAGCCTCGTGCCGGAGCGTCTGTGAATGCCTTGATTAGACGAGACAACAAAATATAAAAACAACAGTTAAAACTGATGTCTTTTTTCGATAGACTCAAGCTTACTGCATATTGACTTGATTACAGATGTCAGAAGGACGTAATCTGTAAACTGCATTGAAGTCGTGAATCGTAAGTGTGCCAGAGCAGGTGGTACCAAGTGGTTAGCTGGCACTATGAGCTTATCGGCGTGACGTCAGTCCAGGGGCGGTGCCGACGTAGAGGCATGTAGATCGCGAAATTGATTGCATGTTATCTGATGGGGCACGGGTTCTTCGCTAGCGTTTAATACGGGCGTCCGCCGCTAGGCACGCGATCCTTTTGACAGGAGAGCGTCCGTGCCCCAACCCCTTCGATTGTGGTAATTACCGCCCCACAGCCGTGTGCAGCGGCGATGTCGCGCGCGCTCCTGGATACCACCCGGTAATTACCGCCTACGATGTAACCATATTCGCACTACGTTCTTGACTTAAACACTACGTTCTTGACTAAAGACACACAAGTATCTACCAAACTGATGCATTCGATTTCCGGGTCATGTAGTGTAATTGGAGATTTTCCATTTG
Organism: Noctua pronuba; assembly: GCA_905220335.1. Lineage (NCBI taxonomy): Eukaryota > Metazoa > Arthropoda > Insecta > Lepidoptera > Noctuidae > Noctua > Noctua pronuba. Next base: position 13,052,022 of record LR999894.1, read on the forward strand.
TGCAACAGTAAGATATAGAATTATGTTATTTGTCAGTACAAGCCCTGCAATCGGGTACAACTATACTAGACAAAAGACGTGCTAAGGTAATCCTGGCTGCAGTACCAGATCATCTTCACAAAAAAATTGAATGTCACGTTAAAAGTTTTCAACTTGTCATATCGGTTCAAATTGCTTATAGAAAATTAAATTTTATCGAGAAAAGCGACTTTTGTCTGTCGTTTTTATTAAAACTGTATCGAAGTCCATTGAATCATCTCGTGAAACTAGGCTTCAAGACGAACGCAGGAATTCGCAAAGATGGGGGCTAGCCACGACCAGCAACTTATTCAGATATCCAAGGCTTAGATCTGTAGAGCAAATTTGCAGACCATGGTAGCTGCTAAAATATTGTAGCCAGTTGTAAGCTCAGGTTTCAATATTAGGAATCTAGCACCAGAAAGAAAAATGCATAAAAACCCTTATAAAAATAGTTCTTCGAACGAAAATTATTGTTATTTTTTGGTTTTCCAGCCGATCATTAATTGAAGTGTCGATGTAGCGACACGAATTTATACGTTAGTTAAGTTTGGGAGGGTGAGTGCGGTTTTCTCGCATTTTGATTGGCGGTAGCGAGCGCGGGCGGGCCGAGCGGGACTCGTGGCGTCCGAGTTGCGCTAATTGCCCCGCGCAATATAGAAACAATGACAAAACTTAGGACCGCTTCGGCCGTCGCCGACCCTCGACGTCTCGCTCTTTTATTTAAAATTCACTTACCCGCTTCGCAGATTGTTATTCAGCCAAGTTCCGTCAGACGTTATGAAAACAAGAATAAACTTAATTACATTTCTATTTTAAGTATAACTTTACACAATTATTACAACAACGGTCCTTTAAAATGTTTTTCTTGCCATGGAGCATTCGATAGGCTAGTACTTAAAGCCGAAACACAGAACAGTCTGATTACCTTACTAAACATCCACATAGAGAGGCGGGGTGGGGGGGTAGTCGCGGTAATTGATTGTGACATTTGATGGACATACACCAAGCGTAAACTGAACCACTAGGGACTACATTTAACTAACATAGACTCCACATGCACGTTATGTACGAGCTACTATAGATGTGGACTGTCTAATTATAATGCAGGTAACAATATAAATGGTTGCTACAGAACAGCATTTTCTAGCAATAAAAATGTGTACTCAAAACAATATGAATATAGTTATGAGTTTGGTCATTGGTGAAAGTTAAACAATAAGTGTTTTATTTAGTTATAATATTAATTAATTTTTATTTCTTGATTTTATTAAATGATTGGTTCATAGGTACCTAGTTGGGCAGTGTTGTTGACATGGCCACAAAACAAACTCACCTAGCCTAACGTCAAGCTTACCTCTGTAAACTAAGGCCGCCCTAAACTTTTAAGGTACGTCTAATAACGCAAGCAATTTGTGGGTCTCCCCTTGTTTGCATTCTTGCTTTACCTACTAAGGTGATTTGATGATTTTGACTTATTCAACTTGTTGGGATTGTGTTGACCCTAGTGGAACAGTCGACTCCGCTTCCAAGAATTATTAATGACTTACATCCAGATTGTAACATTTGCACAGCTTCTTTCGTACAATTTTAAAGCAACCCTTGTGCGGCGGCCTACCTTAGCGCAAAATATTTATCTCTTTAAAAGTTCTTCTGGTCTATTTTCAAACGGAGAAATGCTTAATAAAAAATATTGAATGAACGGGCAACGGCTTCATCGTGCCGATATTAAAGCTCGGTTTCACTGCCATCGAGTGAAACTAAGAACATTTCTCTCGCGAAAGCCACGTTACCAGTCTGCTATGTACTGAGACCTATAGGATATATGACTTAAGGTGGAAGCGCCAGGGGAGCCCGCAAAATTTTATTTTTCTTACGTTTCTTGCAATTTGCAGGTGAGTGTCAGGTTGTATGTTGATGAAAGATGTGTCACGCAAGTAACACGTATGTAGTTACAGAATTATAATCATTAAAATCATTAATACAACCCTCTAAGTTAGTTAATTTAACCCCATTCAATAACTATTTCATGAAAAAGTTATTCAATGACATTGACCGGCAAATTGCAAAAAACGTAAGAAAATTTAAATTTTGCGGGCTACCCTGGCGCTTCCATCTTAAGGTATTAGACTAAAGTAATAACCGTTACAACAGCATCGCAATCTTGTTGTCTAAATAGATGTGCTAAAACACAACCTTAAATGTAACCCTGTCTTTGTTTTCGTGCAGTGTATTACTATAATCATCTTTCCCATATTAATAATCAAAGTTGGATTGAGCCACTATGCTTAGTATTAACGATAAGCTTGAGTATTATTTATTCATGTTTTAAAAAGTAAGGCAGTCCAATAAGACAAAAGCCTTAAAGAAATAACTCAATAAAAATGAAAGATGAATTTTATATGAAGTAGCAGCAGTCGTAATTTTAGTAACGCGGCATATAAAGATAATGGTCACATATGGAGAGGTCGCAGTTATTGCTAAGTGATATTGATTGGCGGTGGTGAGGTCGCGCGTTCGCTCTTCGGCAGAGCACGCGAGGTGAGAGAGATGTTTTTATTCGTCCGACACGTCCACGGCCGCTCGTCTCGACGATGTGTCGTCCTCCCACGGGACACCGGCCTTACTTCCGAACGGAGATATTTATAGCCGCCCCAGAAGCCGCTGTTACCTAATGTAACGTTTTATGGTGGCCCTTATTACGGTTACCAGGCCTGTAGTCTATACCTCGCATTCGTACTTCTCGTCTGAAATTTTGTTTATTCAATCGATCCAGATAAATATTGAGTTTTGTTTTCCTACTCGAATAAGTAGCGATAGTGCTACATAGCCTTCCACCAAATAGCTAGCAGCGGTCACTAGCGGCTCGCAAAAATGCCATGTCGAAGATATTCTTTGCAGCAATCGTAAATTGGGCAGGTCCCCGGGGTACGCCACGGCCGCCTCCAGTGCCGCATACGCTAATCGTAGGCGGCCACCCGCCGCGCCGCCACCGCCTGTGCTCGCGCCTCGCTTTCCTCTGTGTGCCGCGTCGTAATGGCCGCGAGAAAGCCTCTTTTGTTACGCTAGCGATTTGTTATATCTCGCCGCGCTTTTCCGAGATATACCTGCTTTGACTCGCGTAATTGTTCTTTCGAATCGGTGGTTTTGTTGTGTATAAAATGCTTTGTCACATAAATCTGTTAAGTTGCCCTTTATAGGCCGTATATACTTGGTTTCATTGTTAATAATCCACATTCATTAGCATGCCGTTGTTATCGATTTAGAAATGAGTCATCTTGTTTTCTTCATAAGTAAATAAATTAAGAAAGATAAATTAAAGAATTCGACAAAGAAATAAGGTTTCTATTTGCACAAACAAATTAATAAAGACAGTAGTTGGTTGTCATGACAGCTTGAGTTAGCTCAAGTATATTATGTGTTAGGTGCGAAGCCGTACTCGCCACGCTCGGCTGCGTCCCCGGCCGTTCAACTTGCTGTTGTGCTCGGTTTGCAGTTTGCTGCTCGAGAACCATCACTTCCTACATTCCTCTAACAACACATGTTGCTACTCATAACAGTATCTACTTTAAGATAATTGTTAATTTCTCTCAAGTCAGAGAAAAGAGAAATCTGGCATTAATATTACGGTCACATTAATGAACTTGATTCGTGCCTACAAACGTTGTATTTATTATTCAGTTAAATATTATACCGGTATATTATATATGTTGCCTTGTTGGCAATGGTCGTGATGGAATCACAAACAACTTTGTTATGAAGGGCACCAAAATGTCCCCTGACTAACTTGCCTGCGTATGTATAAGTGGGTGATAATTTCCTAACAGAAATATATTCTGAATGTCTGCTGAAATTAGGATACAAGACATGTAAAAAACAAAAGAGTTTGCCATTAATTACCCTTATGATTTCAGATTTTTATTTAGTTCTTCCATTATAAGTTGTTATTTTTAAAGCAAGTAACAAGTCTAAATCAAAATTCTTAGAGACTTCGCACCTAGCCAAATAATGATATAGCCCCGTGACATACTTTGCTGTGTGACAATTTTCGCCGTAAGGGGTTGTTCTCTAGCTCACGATGACTCGGCGACCGCTCGTTACTGTCTCACCTGTCCTACACGAAACATCCCCTACACAGGCTTGATGTTTCCACTAATGATCTCGTGTCAACATATTTTTTTAATAAACCTTGCCTTTGTAAATATTAGTTTTTTTTCTGCTTAGCAATCTAATCCTGTAACGCAATGCTTAGCGACTAATTACTTAGCCGCCTCTGTATGCACGCAACAACACAGTATCTGCAGCTTTATTTTTTCATTGTGGTAGCAAATATGCATATGATGTAAATAGACTTTTTACTTCGGCGCCACTATTCATCCCAGTTCATTGTTCTTCGAAATTGCTCTCCGCTGAGAATAGTGCTTTTGGGTCTAGCTGTTAGTTGCCTTTTTCACCGACAATGTGTGTACCTAAACAATCTAAAGATATTTTCACTATGTGGCCTTTAATAAACTTCGTGAGATTTTAGATAGACTTATTCTGTTTCCGATACATGTGCATTTAACAATACTTGTGAAAAAACCAAAGACACCTATTTTAAGTAATATTCACACCTTTTTACTGTGGAGGCAAAACTAGAGAACCCCACGTGATAAGATCGTAACGTCCTCTTGCTTTTCCTCGTTGATACATCTGTCACATACATGCTGTTAGCATCAATTTCTCAACCCAATATTAAGTATTCTACACCCGTATTCTTTTCGTACCAGCAAACCATGTCATTTTCATGACAGTAAAGAGGAAATCAGAATATTCTTTAAGAGTGTTAAAAACAATAGTGTTCTTAATGCTTAATTAAACATTTGATGAATAATGAAGTGCACAAGCAATAGGTAAGTTCATACAAACGCAGAAATAAATATTAAGTTCAAGAAAGAATACGTTTTCAGTGTTGGTTTTACATGTTATAAAGTGCATATTTTGCGATCAGCAGTTTTATCTGCATTCGCAAATAGATAGCCGATAGAATGATAAAGTGTGTTTAGCTGTATCTAGTTGTTTACTCGACAGCGGTAAAAGGTTTGCGAGTCCCTCGCGGCGCGGGCCCGCTTGTTTTCATTTCGTTATTTACTTTTAATTTGGCAGCAAGCGGATGATGCGGTGGGTGGGGGCGTGTCGTGTGAATAATTGAGCCGACACAGAGTCGAGTGTCGGACCGTCCGTGCACTCGGCGGAGGTGGCCTGGTCGTGACCATAAGTCATTGTAAACGTGACACAAATTGACAACATTTCACATTGTCAACATTACAATATGTTTAAAAAAAATTAAATTACATCTAATACTTAGCTGATTTTTAATTTTAAGGTCATGGTTTGCTCTACAACCCATGGTTCCCGATTTCCAGTCTAAAAAATTACCCTGTATAAACATTAGGTCAGCTCAAACTGATTTTTATGCTTTCATCATCATCATCATTCTCCTGCCCTTATCCCAATTTATTTGGGATCGTGTCGCGTGTCTTCTTCCATACTTCTCTATTACTGGTCATCTCAGCAGTCACCTCCTTTCTAGCCATATCATCCCTCAGTCCATCCATACACACACAGTCCATCCATTTTTAAGCTTTATTATCAATGAAAAATAACTAAATTTCCTAATAGAAGTTATTTTCTTATAAATCTATAAAGTTTCTTTGATGGCTGTCGAAAAAGAACCAATTTTGGTTATTGTCTTTTCAAGACAACTCCAGAAGTAACCGCTGAAAGGTTGCCCCGTTCTGGGACGAGCCCGGTTACTGCATCAGGTCAACTAAGTATATCAAATAAAATATTTTGTTGGCTTAACGTAACTCATATGCAAAGTTTTAATTGGATAATACAAGAGGGAATTGAAGCTTTAAATAGACAAAGGTGTTATCTGACAAAATTGTAAAAATATGGGATTTTTTCACAAAAAAAAAGGTTCTAAATTTCTAACTGATGAAAAATCTTCCTTTTAATTCAAAACATTCACATTTTCATAAGGTATTTATTGAGTTACACATTGACATGACCAAAAAAAAACAAAAAAAAAAACCATCTTTAGCGCTTTTTTTTACAGATTATACAAGTTCAAATTAATTAGCTAGCGAAACTTCGCGTATCAATATCTAAACGCAATATAACTAAAATATGGAAGTTTTTTGTGTTAACTTCATAGGTATACGTAATGCTGATGTGGGTATAACACAATAAATAAAAAATAATATTTCAAGTAACTAAACAGTCACTTAATTTGTGCTACATTTAATATTAATATTTTTTATTGAACAAAGGTGCTATTGACAATTTTTTATTATAGCAGAAATCTGCAACAAATGCCCAGTTTAAAACATCATTAATTTGAGCTTTGAGCTTTAGTTGATAAATTCAATTGGATATAATTACGATTTTATACTCTCCGTTACTACGTGTATCTTATGAGTTACTTTTGAACTATTTGCTATATAACTCACGTTATAATTGGTACAATAATTGACAAAATAACTTGATGGTCATAAAAAACTACTGGTAAAAGCTCTAAAAACACATGATAATGTGATATTAAATTTTATACAAGGTGGAAGAGAGGCACAAAGGATAACCTCGTGTTCAGTAAATACATCATCACGAACCCCCCCCCCCCCCCTCATAGAAATATTAAATGGTTTTTTTTTACCCTTTTTCCATACATTTTGACCGTGTAGGAATTGCACTTAGGAGGAAACAGCGGATTTTTAGTTTAGTGCCTTCCACCCTGTATAATATATTTCTTACCAGATACGGTATCATAATGGCATTGCATTACCAACTGTTGGAACCAAAGAATTACAAAGTTCATTTAAAATGTTTCATTTGAAAATGCAGAGGAAAAGAAAGTTAATTACGTTCGCTAGAATGACAGTCGCTGTCCGGATGGACTACTTCCTAAAATCCTTTGAATTGTGAAATAATTGATGATGCAGATTTCTTCCATTTGTTTGTGCTTATATTCTACTACTTCTTGTTGCTTACTTTGTGAATTATTTATAGTTATTACATTTAAGAATAAAACTTTTACTTATACAATTTTTACTGTCCCAGAAATGGAGAAACAAATAAAGTTTTTTTTTTCAGTTTTTAATGTTACTTTTCACAAATTGGCATGAAGAAAAAAGAATCACTGCTCACTGTCTGACTTATTTTCCTCAGTTTATTTGAATAGATGGTTTACGCTAATATGTTTGTACAATTTATTTTAGCAATTTTGTTTGTGATTATCATTCTCGTCTTTTATACGGGTTGGAAGGGACACCGACGCCAAAACGGTTACCACGTCTTCAGTACATCATTGTGAGCACGTACATAGAAATTATTTAAAATTAAAAATAACAATAGAAATAAATATATTAAATAAATAGCTGTTCCATACATTTTACCATGCAGGTATTGCACTTTTGTAGGATACAGCTGTTATTTTTAAAATTTCTGTGTGGGGGGCTCAGAATGATGTACTGAATACGTGGTAACCGTTTTCGCGTCGGTGACCCTTCCACCCTGTATACAATATGTTAAAAAAAAAACTATCTGATCCGAAAGGGGGGAGGAGGCATATAGGTATACCAATAACATTGCCAAATAGAATAAGAAACTCAAAATATTCATGAAAGTATAAATAATAATAAATGTTGAAATGCATGATTTTTGTCCCAAATTACCACCGTTTCACTAAACTGAAAACAAACTTTTAAATCGTGACAACACCATCTTCAAGTATATTCGATCGTCAATTGTTTTTTTTATGACATCACTATCTGAGAAGCGACCGCTCGCGCCCGTTGCTATAGACGTTTCCTCATTTTAGTACATTATATTTAATTTTCATCTGGGTAGTTTTTTTTGCTTGTTCTTCTCAAAAAAAGGATTAAATAAATAGAATCTAATCTCGATACTTAATTATACCCTCACGGATAGGACATGGTTGTTTTTTAACATATTGTATATCTGTTACGTTTTAAATCATACAACCCTTAAAATTTTTCAAAATTCTCAAAAGCAGTAGAGTATTCTTTATGGTCCGAATCCAATCCAAGCTCAATAATCGTATCGCACAACAAAGAAAGTGAACTTTATCCACACATATTTTGCTGATTTGTAACATCATCTTGTTTGTAAGCGTTATATGTAAATGAAAACCGCGTTTTCGAGGTCGGGGGTGCGACGGCGACGTGGCTCGCGTGCTGTAAAACATTAGGTCGCTGACTAGGAGTTCACGGGGGGCTGGCTTATTGTCTCGCGTCTATTAATACCAGTGTTTATGGCAAATTAATTTCTGCGGCATACACATTCTACTTCTTAGATGTGCTTGCTGCCTACTATCAGTAGAGGTTATTGCGATTCTTTTTCAATTAACTTGACTCGTGTCTTTCTTTTCAATTTCATCCTTATTTGCTTTCGTGAGTTTTATTCTTTGGGTAAAATAATATTTTTAAGTGTAACACTTTCCCAAACGCGGCATAGGACCGATAGAAACGAAATATTTTTCCAAGTTTTATCATTGCTTCGAAATATCTCTAGGGAACAGTCTTATAAATTGGATTCAACTTTGAATCACGCACTTCGATGACATTTTGTTTTCGCCGAGTTTTGTTTTGGGAAAAGTTATTTAAAGAATTGTATATCCTAATTATCGCTAAGGTTTGTTCCTGCGAGTTCAAACCGAGTTGCCTATGGACCGTTAATTATTGAGAGTTCGTTAATTGTTTGGAAGTCGTTGTTGTTTAGAGACGGAATGTTTGAATTATTGAAAGAAGGAGGGGCTTTAGAATATTGGTCACGTGGCGAATAGAACGACGCCTCGTGCATCGCTAACTCGCTTGAACTAATTTTCAGGACCTTATTCAGCGGTTTCTATTGTCTTGCCTTAATTGCTTACGATTTAACGACTGTTTTCTATACAGCTAGCATTTCACGAGAATGTTCGTTTTTAAAGGTATAAGTAATCATTTCCTATGTACGTGGCATCTGTATATTTTTATGTGGGAACTGGATCCGGTTGTCACTATATTTGAGAGTTGGAAAAGTGGGACGAAAGTAGTCTGCAAAGCTTTGTAGATGCAGGGCGACCGCTGCAGCAACGGTGTTTGTTGACGAGTCTGTAGGCGGCGCGAGAGGGGCGCGGGTGGCGCGGCCCGCGGCAGGTGCGCGCCGCGCCAGTTCCGCGACTCTCGCCGCTCGGATGCCACGTACCTTGTGAGAGACATGTAGCTCCGACCCGTGCTTGCCGGCTGTGAAGTGACTTCAGTGTTGTGTTTTGAAACTTGAAGTGAAAATACTGTTAGTACTATGGTGGTGTTAGAAGGCGGTGGGGCCCTGCTCGAGCCGGCGCTCGCACTGGACGGTGCAGCCGCCGCATGCCTAGAGCGCGCGTATGCACAAGCGGATGTTTCGCTAAAACTTTTACCTAAACGTTATATCAATTTACACCAGTGGTTATCACCAGTGACGACGTCCGTCACAGCCGCCGCTGCTGCTGGAAAAGATCTTAAACTGCAAATTGTAAGAGCTTTTCCTTTAAGTTATTAATGTGTCATTGTTTATTTACCAGTACAGTACGTACGACATTGTTTATTTACTATCTAGAAGGTGTTCGTTTATTTGGTCTCCCAAAAACCCCGGTTATTAACTAATCGATGTTCAATCGCTCAATTATTTTGCACTGTGACCTTTAACATTCAGAAAGTGTGAGCTTTCAAAACAAGGAAATAACAGTTTTGAGTTTGATATTTTTACTTTTCGTGGACATAATCCATATGAATTTTTCAACACAAAATAAATTCTAACATTGCTACATATTTGTAAAGCCTTAGTTTGTTTACTTGATGTTTAAATGCTTTCATCATCACGAAGAGTTGTAAGTCCAGATTTTCTAGAGTATCGTCACTCGTGATGTTCTTTTAATCTAACCCAAATTATTCGTTTTATTTTATATGAAGCTTTAGTTTAAACTAAGCTCAGCCTTAAAAGTATCTGAAGATAAGATTATTTGTAAACAAAGTTAATAACCGTCGTAGGTTGTAGGCAACACAGGGTTTAACTTAAGATTTATTGAGTCAAACAAGACAAGTAACTAATACAAGGTGTGATTGAAATCGCGATAAATCTGATGTTCCGAAAATAAAATATGTGGGATTGTAGACCAGTTGTTTTTCCGCGTTTCCAGGTTTGTTTCTACAGTAAAAGTCGTTCAGAAAGATGAGTAAAACACCCTTTTTCAGGTTTTCAATTACTTCAGTTACAGCTTGTGTACTAGAAATTACTAGTTGTATTAAAACAAGAATATTCATGGTTATGCTATTATTATTCAAACTTGACTTAATAAATAGCGTTAAAACCATACATACTTATTTTGACTCCTCGATTATAATGATGATTATCACCAACTTAATCGCTTCTCTACTTCATGTTATAATATAATAACTATATTTTTTTAATTTCCACCTTTTTATTAGTTCCGTGGTTCGAAATAACACTCCTTTAATACGGTTATCATCGTTAGTCTGTTCTATAGTTAGTTACATGTCCTGTTGCAGTTACGACTAATAAATCATTTTTATAAAACTTCGTCTACACAAGGTTTTCACATATTAATTGATCGATGACCGAAATTTGGAAATGCATCTCTCTTTGCAACTACTGGAGAAAAATACTAAATTAAACGTATAAACAGATTTACAGAATGATGAGTTGGAAGCTACTGTATTTTCAGTCGCTACAAAATTGAATCAAATAATACATTCAACAACATGACAGTCTTAAAAAGTCATCCATATCCGTCTCTTATCAATAGCTTTTAAATCAACTGATCGATTGAAAATTAAATTTTAGAGCTTTTTATGTTTTTCATATTTTATTGTAATACAGCAAACAATTAAATTATTATTTAATTATTTTGTTTAAAGTAGTAAATATAATTGATCTGATTCTATTGTTATTATAATAATTTAGTCCAGTCGGTGGCCACACTAATTGCGTATTCAGTAGGCCAGTGGCCTGCTTGAATGCAGTCCACTGCGATGCACAGCTGCATTTTACTGCTATTGTTAGCTAAGTTAATAAGTTAACACTTAAAATACACCTAGCATGCTAAATTGACCTACACTAAATTAATTAATAAGAATAATTATGAATCATCGCAAGAAAAAACAAAGTCGTAGTTAGTTTTTTCTAAAAGTGGAGTTTTTCACCAGGGCCAATAAAATGTTTTCTAAGATTCATAAACTCGTGAACGGTAGTAGTAGCAGCAGTAAGTAGAGAGCAAGTTTTTGGAACTCGTGTTTTTATGGAACCCTTCCGATTTTATTAGTATTTACACAATTCTAGAGTACGTTTAACGGGTTTAATTGACTAGTTACAGCAACTAGTTTTTCAATTTCAAACAATAATGTTGGATACCGAAATACTTTGGAAACACGTCGATAAGTCTTTTCTAAAATATTTCTACCGCTAGAAGTAGTACAAAATAGTTTGTCCTTGCAGACCTGGGTATGTATTTTAGGATTCCAGGTGTGCATCATGTGCCCAGGAGGCTCTCTGATGACTCGGATGCAGAATTGAGTTTTACGTAGCTGTCGCAAAAATTCACATGTAGACTCATGCTCCTCACCTAAGCCACTGGGCCACTGAATTATAAACTTGCATTGGGTGACAGTCGGGTCTTTCTATAGCCCTCTCGATGCGACTTTCTATAAGTTCCCTGAATTTCTGGTGGCGCTACGCCAGTCAGTGTATACAGCATTTGCGCCGGCTGATTTCAAGTTGCCAGTTAGACTCTGGCACGTCTCATTTAGATCCACTAATTTTGCATGGACAGAGAGAATAAAATTGCCATTCCATCTGCTGGATATAAGGAGACAGTGTCGGATCAGATAAAATGATGTTCCATGTTGGCATCGCAACTGGTTGCGCCATCATTGTTTACCACAGCGTTCCGGTTTTATACAGGATTTGACCATGTGAATTTATTTATTACGACATTTATCATAACATATTACAACAATAAAATGACACGCTCAGCTGTTCGTAGCTCCGTAGCGCCGTAGCGCGTAGACTGCGAGTTGCGACGCTAAACGTAGTAACCAAACGGAGACGTATCGAGTCTCACTAAACGTATGTATTCCGTTTTAGGAAAATCACGACTTTACAAGATAAAACTTGTAAAAAAAGTTCTCAATATTTTCATAACATGAGTGATATTATCTTAAATCTTAGCATGACGTAAAGAGTTTTGGGAAACTCATCCAGATGTACCTTCGCAAATATTTATTACTCAGCCTTGTAAAAAAAAAATACATTTTGAGGATTACGTATTCATCTTATTTATTGAAAGGAAAAAGGTCTTTTAGGTCATGTGATATGTACCAGTAATAAAATGAGAAATAGTAGCCAGCGTAGCCAACTAGACACGGTTGATGTAGCCGCGATTCCCGTGCGTTCAACGCAGACGCGGTGGGCCGCCCGCCGCCGGCCATATCGCAACGCCCGATCTCTCCGTATTCATCGCTGCGCCCGGAAATCGCTAAATGTAGAGATACTCCGACCAACCGCCTTACCTCCTAGCTTTTTGAAAGTTCACATTTACCGTGGAAAACTTACATTACACAAATTGGATAGTCTTTGTATTTCAATGTTATTCATAGGGGCTCCCTTGTAAGAACACCGGTGAAGTAAAATTCGACTAATAGATAACTCGAGAGATGTAAGATAGAAATTATTTCATGAAATGCGTTCGAGAAAATCACGTGTTCAGTGTAGCTTGTCTACGATTCTACGGCTACGGCGTAGGCAGGGTGTGCGTACAAGTTGGTTCTCCGCAGCGCTCGTTTATTTGCGACTTCCTAGCTCTTTTGTTATGCTCTGTCGCTTGTGTCTGCTTTGAAAAATTGTAATGCAGCCGCATTGTAGACGCGAGCTGCTGCGATTGTGCACGTAAACGACGACCTACCTACTTATACCACACCCTCAAATTATGTTCTAGGGAATCACTGAGATCTAAACTTCACACGAAATGCCATTAGGTTCGTGTGAACGCACTGGGTCTTGTAGACTATTTATTATTATTAATTTAATAAATATCTTTGTGCACGTATCACAACATAATATTAGTTGGATCACAATATAATTATTAGTTCACTTAGTAGCTACTCACTCGGTCTCCACACATTACGTTTAATGTAATAACATCTTTATTACGCATTTTTGACAGCCAGTAATTTCGAAAAAATATCAGTAGCGAAAAGTTTAAGCAAAGTTCATTCAAAAAATGGTCTTAAGGAGTAGAGAAAGGATAGAAGAAACTATTGCAATGATGACAGTATGGCACCTATACGGTGAAAATTTGTCTGTGTGATTCAAGTTTTTGTACAAATAAATGTTTATAAAAATTAAATATTATTATAATAAATGAAACGGCCGATATTTTGTTAATTACAGGTGAAAAGCTTAACGTCTATAATTATTTACCTACCTATTAAATTCATGGTAACTGGTTTTGTGTCAACGTCCTGTACACCGTGTATGCAAAAAGATACACACAGTAAAATAAATACCTTGTCAATATTGTTACAATGTCCATGTCCAGGAGACTAATCTTCTAGAGCTAAATATTAAACTGAAACAGTAAAACCTACGATTATTTGGCAGACCAGATTACTCGAACTTATACGTCGGCTACTAAACAAAAAGAATTCTGTATTCTTTTGCCAATATATAAGGTCCCATTAAAATAGATGGACAAATTTTAACACAGCGTTCAGTATGTCTAACCAAAGATATCCAAGCAAAAAAAACACTTATTAAAGTGATTTTATTTTGACATTAAATAATAAATTGTCTTCACTCTAGAATAAACACATCCATTATGGGTAGGTACTTGCACTCGCGCCGCGCCGCGCGCTTTCTCGTAGGAACCCAGTCAGTTCTGTTAATATCATTCTATATCTAACCGTAGTAACTTTCAGTTGGCTAACATTTTTTGTGTATTTTCGTTAGCAGATTTTTTTTCTTGTAAGTTTCTTTCTAATGCTTTTTTCTTATTATTTTTTACCATTGTCCTTATTTTGATGGTCTGAATGATTTCTAAAAGTTTGTCCATCTATTTTAATGGGACCTTATATTTAATAAATATGTAAAGAATATAAATAAGTAGTAAATATGCGTATAAAGTATCAATTAAAAACATGCTTATTTGCATGACAAAGTCGTTACCTTGAAACAAATAACATTAACATCAATAAATCCCCTTAGAATATACGCAGGTTTAATCCATAAAACATACATACATAGATGGGTAACACAATTTCATTCTTTACCGTGTAAAGTTTGATAGCGTTAATTTGCATTAGGCTTAGTGTGTAGCGTGTGTACATACATATGTGCAGGCGCTACGAAGTACACAAAGACGGTGTAGCGAAGGCGAGGGCGGGCGGAGAACGAGCTGCGGAATACATTAGCCGCCACCAGCGGTGTTGGCGTCCGTACGCCATAATATATTTCACTGGCGGTCATTTTCGACAATTAACCACATAAAATAAGTGAAATTATGCATGCGGCCGACGACGGCGTATATCACGTCCAGTTACGGGCCACGATACCTAACTACATTCATTATTCAAAGAAATGTTTCGCTCGACCAGGTCGCGTCCGGAAGCGCCGGCTCTGTTCGTGTGATTGATGGAGACTTCTTTATTTTTAGTCTTTTTGTGTTTAATGCAGTGTTTGTTCATAAACAATAAGTTGCTTGCTTGTTTCATCTTTTGACAGCAGGGCATTACAGCCGTTGTTCTATACCAAAGCTATTGTTTAGACTGCGAGAAAATCGATTACCTACGTTTCAAAATTAAATTTTAACGTCGATTTGTTAGTGCTTCTTCATTTAGCTTGTGTTTGCAAAATAAACACGTCATGTAGGAACTTACATTCCATGCATGCGAGTCCTAAATACCTCTCGTATAAGCCTTTACTTCAACCGGACCTCTCAAACCGTCGGATTCATTTTCTCTTGCAATTTCCTACAATTTCCGGACAGCGTTTGGTACGTTGATGTGCTGGAAAATTATTTTCATGTAAATCTTGCTTGTGCCTACACTCGGCGCATGATAAAGGTAAAGGCGGTGGGGTTCACTTTGAGTTTTACAAATATTTACAAAACTATCATTGCACAATTTACTACTCCTTTTTAAGGAGTGTTAATGGTAAACTTAAATAATAAAATGTGATCGGTGTTTCAAGTTCAAGCACGAGATCAACGTCCTGCTGTGTGTCGGCGTCGCGGCCCGGTTGCGTAACGCAACTAGGCCGCGCTCGACGCGCATGCATGCCTCGTGCGTGAGCCTCCGACGCTTCTCGCTGTTTGACTTGCTATCGAACAAACTTGTTCACTCATTTACATCAGATTGATCGGTTTTACATACTAGATTCACTACTAGTGCTGAATTGTTTTAGAAGTAGATGATAGTGTTTTATCTTTTCATATCTGGCGTAGTAATTTCGTTTCTCGAATTCATAGTTGTGAAGCTCTCGAAACCTTGAAAAGAATACTATGAAACTAAAATAAAATCACTGATGTATTTATAATATCATTGACACATGATTCCTGTGAGCCAGAATGGCCTGCACAATAGCCCACATATGATTGGAGCTCCCGCAAGCATTACCTTGAGGTGTGCGTGAGTCAGCAGACGGCACGATCGCACCGGTGTGACGGCAGCAGGTCGAGAATAGCGTGCGGTCTATTTAGGACTCCTCTCTGTTTGTTTGCCAGCGAAATGTGTCATTGTTAACTAATTTAAGTAACAACCACTGCCAGCTGTTACGACACCGATGTGTAGATGCGGTTCACAGGCGAACTTCGACATGCTTATTAATCACCTTGTGATTCTGATACTAATCATGTGCTGGCGACAGATATTAGTAACAGAGCATTCATCCACTAACAGCTACATCAACACACGACATTCAAGTTACATACCGAGTCCAATGTTCATGATTCACGAGCGATGGTAACGGTAAATTTTTTGACTGGTTTTATTGCTTCCTCATGCTCACCAAAAAATGTATTTTATACGTAGCCATTCCGTTACAATTTGCGTATTAAAGTGTTCCATATTAAACTTATGAGCAATAAATGTGACAGTCTACTTCTTTGATTAAAGTTTTCTTACTTTTCCCTATTTAAATAAGCAATCTATATGCACAGAACGTTAGTGCCCATAACGAGCTCAATAATGAAACTCTTTAATTTTTTAGTGAGGTAGGCCAAGTTAATAATTTATTAATTAATATGAGTACCGTCGGTGCTGTCATTTCGATAACCAGCGACATTATCGCTGGAGAGTTACGTAAACATCAGAATGTAAAACACGATACCGTTTAGCCAGTTAATTAATTGCCGTGACCGGGACTCTGAAGCGGGAGCGAGCGGCGGTCGTCGCGAGCTTGTTATGGAAATAATGAGTGCGACCGCTGCACAGCCAGCCACCCGCCTCTGCACAAGTTGCTCGGCGCTTCCCGCTTCCGAGCCTACCTCCACTTTTATTGTTACCATCGGATCCTAGATGTTTTACGAGTTTCTCCGACTACGCGGAATTATTGCCCGTGTTTACCACAACTGCATTTTATCAGGATATATTTCATATTGGTGACTTTTTACGTGTTTTAAATTAAATTCATGGCGGCTTACTGAACATACGTGGCCAATCTGTGACTACTTAATACTTGAACTGTAAGTTGAAATCACAGTTCCAGGTATTCATTGCAGGAAAGCTCTATTATACCCACCGCTTATAATTGCTCCGAGCAATAGTTTTGTGTATGAGGAACAAATTATTATTTTGCCATGATCTAAAAAAAAGTTCGTAGTCTTAAATAAACAGATCATTAAAATTTCGAAGATTTATTATGTTGTTGTTTTTCACACATAGAAATCAAAAGCTCATCTTGCTCTTGATGCTAAAATAAAAAAATGCCTCGAGAAAATGAGACGTGAAACGTTATGATATGGCGAGCCGTGGGGTTGCATACACGAGGGCTTATTAAGTTATGCTTATAGTGCTGCCATTGTATACGTTTACGTATCAACCAAATACACAGCGAGTATTGCAGAGTAAAGCATAAGCCCTGTTTTTGCTTGTTTCCAGGAAGCTTGCTTACAAAGGTAAATATCTTTTACGGGCTTCTCAGAAGACTTAATTATTTGTAATTTTCTATGTATCAACTTTAAATTTTTCTTAATTAAGCTGAAAGAAACACAAGACGTGAATTTCTCAGGCAGTCAAGCGCCTTAGGAGCCCATTTCTTCCATGGGTAATATGACATGATATAAAACATTTCCGTTTGGCGCATGGGTTTATTGGGGTCGTGTGATTGAGGTAACCTGCGACGAGACGTGTCACTTGATTTAATTAAGAGCCGCTTTACCGCCCGTTCCTCCAAGCTAAAGCTTTATACGGCGCCCCGGTTAATTTCGAACAGAGTCATTCTGCTAGAGATTTATTTCAATATTGAACACGTCTTACCGTTGCTTTTAGCCACTTGCAATGCCACCTTCTACGTCCTCGTCTTTTACCTCCTTTGTGTCATATTTAATTAAATAAATATATAATTAATAAAAGTATTTTTCTGTACTAGAAACTTTTAACGAGGTTAGCAATTTTTTACCTTTATTCTTGTATCAGATAACAAGAAAAGGGGTACAATGACTAACGAAAGGTGGAATCGCGTAAATCCGCTAGTGATTGCATCGTTTAGTCCAAATAGTCCTCGTATTTCAACTCAGAATCTCTGACTTACAATTTAATAAATGGAGTCAATTTGTAAGCTGGACCCCGTGTTTTCACCTCTATCTCTTCTCTGTTATGGATCTTTTGAGTATCTTTTTTTATTTGTCGAGTCAGTTATTGCAATTAATATAAACAGTCATTAAAAAATAATAATTGTCTTTAATAATTGTTAATTTTGTTTTCAGTATTACAGTGGAAACACAGACATGAAAATATACAACTATTACTTAAAACCTACCCTGAAATTCAAAAACATTTTTTTTTTCTTCATATTTTCGGAAGTGATCCCACTGTCAAGTTGTTCAATTTCATGAGCACTACACTTCCTTAAAGTATGTCTCTAACCGAACACCCTGTAGACCAGAAGGTACTGCTAAATCAAACATGCCACTTTCTCTTTGGAAACGGCATTATCGATGTTCTGTTGCTATTCACAACTTCGTTTTACTTTAATTCGTTGTTGTTTTATGGTGAAATTGACACTTTTTTTTGCATCTTATTTGCATGAAGTATTTTACCGCTGTCTCAAATTTAAGGTAAATCTTAAGTAGAAAGTTACTTACGCTGTTTTAAATTAAAAAGAAAAGTTATTTGGGGTTCCGTGGGAATACTTAAAAATGTATCAAAAGGCGTTTGCAGGCGAAGTTCATTCATATATTGTATGAACCCATTATATGTATTTTCTCTAGTTACCTTCATTGTACAATAAACAAATTGTTTTTCATAATTATCTCATGACTAGTGAAGTAATGACCCATCGCACCCAGGTGGTCATGAAAATGAAAAACTACTATGGGATCAATCTGTTACCAATAGCTGGTTGTTTCGATACGAGTCACCCAAGTTCGGGTGAAAAAACGCTTTTATTGGTAAAGGAGATCACTTGGTAGTATATTCCATGGCGCCCTTGTGCCTGAGACGGACTCGCACTTGACGTATTTTTATATTTTGTGAATAGAAGAGTATAAAAAGATGTAATTAGCCTGAATTTTGCAAATTTCCTCTGTTGGCTTCTAATGCGCTACTCGTGTTGGCCGTCATCACGCGTCGCGGGAGAAGTTCGTTATTAATTCACCGCCTTTCAACTCGGACACTTTTACTCGCTTAAGGCTTTACTTTTCGTGGATGATAGGCTCCAACTGAAACTTGAGCGTGTGTCGCGTCAACTCGCATGTCACTTGATTGTATGTGCTATTCGCCAAATTTGTATCCTTATTTCATACGAACGCTGCTGCTTCTATTATTAAAACAATAACCTACTCCGTTTTGTAATTTTGCATAGTTTCGTAACATGTCTTTTTCTGTCAAGTATTCAATACTAATAAAAATGCATAATGTTGGCGTTATTGAATCGACTGCGTCTCTTGATAATTGTAGCGGGTTCTATTGACGATTTTAAAATTAAAATGCATACGTTCTTGGTGATTATGGTGGTCCACAATCGGCAATCACATGGTGACCAAAAAGCGGCCACGCGGTGTTGATTGTGACATTGTCTGATGCGGGTGGGGCGCCGCGCGCCGTACCGCCCGCGCTGTACGGGCCGGCGGCGCAGGGCGCGCGGCGTGGCGCATCGCGACTGCCACCCGCATTTGTGATGCAAATTGTTGCGCCCGCCGCAGCGCCTGTGCTTCGCACCTTACCTGCTGCAACCACTGTAATTATTGTGAAAAATATTCATTTGTCGCTTTTAGACCCTCATTATCATAATGCCGCATTTTGTTAACACGACTTTAAACTGCTTTTCGCTATTTGGCTACGTATTCTCATACCTATGCATCGGTGGGTCTATCCTTATTATTTCTTTTGTAAACTGATACCTGTGTCTACCGTCGAGCCCGTTAGCTATAATCGCGGGAATTCAATAGCTAACTGAACTGGCTGCAAGAACTTCGTGTGAAGTTTCGTGAGAACCTAGAGCAGCTCGGCAATCGAATGAACGTTATCATATTTCAAACGGTTTCGCAAAACGAATAAATAAGAACGGAGGCAAGAAGCGTGCGGTGAAACCGAGTCAAAGCGTGGGTATTAGAAACGCTCCGATTACCACGCTGAGACAAGACGCTGCCGCAGCCGCCACGTCCCTCCATGAGGGGAGGGCTGGCATAGCATCTTTCATTGTTATACCAAACACAAGGTACTTGTTGATTTGGATTGACTAGATCGAAGTAAGTACGAAAATTTTATTTGCCGCAATAGTGGGCCAGTAGAAATTAGCGCAACTTGAAAAGTTGTAGCTCGTAGTTTTGAACTTAGGCAGTACTAGGCTTGCAAAGCACTTGACTTTTGTAAATTATTTCATATCGTCTGCTTTCAATACGGTAAAAGAAAATATCGTGAGGAAACTGGCATGACTTGAGTGCAAAAATCCGAAGAAGTCTGACATTCACCAACCCGCACTAGGCCGGTCCGCAAGTTAGCTACGAGTTACAACCGACTTCCTCTCCAAAGAGGTCTTTGGAGAGGAAGTCGGTTGGTGTTAGCAGTGGGCAAACATAGTTTACTTATTTAGCTCTATCCCTGATCCTGATGGTCTTCCGTTAGTTTAAAACATGTGTATTATTTTCAAAAGAAATTATTTCTAGTCATTGACCCGCTCAATTGATGCTATCGTGTGGTTTCCATTCGCGGCTGGAACCACAACGTAAGCAAAAAACTTGCAATCACACTATTCTATATGACATCTATCTTATGATTAAGATTTGCTATGAACAATATTTGACTCCTAAGGAAAATTGAGAAATATTAAAGTTCAAAGCCTTTATTTATGTAGGTATTATCTGTCTGTGGCATTGTTATCTTAAGCGACCACATCGATTTCATTCTGGTCATTTTGGTTTGATTTATTTGTGATAGACTTTTTTTTGACGATAATCACTTTGATTGTTATTTTCATTTTCATACGGTCGCAGCCGGGTAGCTGCCGTCTTCACAAATCTTTCATATTTACCTGCATATTTCACCCGGTTTGCCCCGAAATTCGCTGCCTAGCCGGCAGCCATTACATATTATGAAGTGCTAAGTGTAGTAAACTTGGCGACTTCGTTAACTTACGTTGACGAATCCTTTTACACGAAACAAATCATATTTTAATAAGACCACAATTTGTGTATTTGTTGCCATAGTACCTATGGTTATTATCTAATTCCTAAACACACAATAGCAGTTTAAGTGTAAGATTCTGTAATGAAATTAATGTAGGTTATAGCTGAATGAAAGGTGACTAGGTGGCAGTGTCGGACTCGGGTACCGCTGCTGGCTTGACCGCGTTCCACTAACGGTACTCACTCCGGAGTGTTTCTCGGCGCGTGGCACACTTCATGCGTACATTCACCTCGCCCATCTCGCTGTCTCCGCATCGCCTGCGTAACGGCACACTATCCTTGACTCCTTCATTAATCGCTGCTATTAGTTCGAATATTATATTTTCATTAAACACTGTCTTAAACGACATTAAATACAAGGTTTTGGTATAACAATAACTGGCTCGGAATAATTATATCTGATCTCAAAAATAACATTAAAAAAAACTGCTGAGCACTTAAGGCTACTTGAGATACTATAAAATTAGCTGGCCAATTATTTCTCATTCGTGCTTATGTATCCGTAACAAAAAGTTTTTCTAGCGTAAAGCTAGCTTTACTAATGAATTTGGATCTGAATACCGTTAGAGGTTATCGAACTTTATGCGCTTGACGAATAAAAACATACCTCCTATCAACTGAGAATTGTAATAAAACTTGGAACCTCTTAAGCTTTCGAAAGTTACCGTCTCATACTGCGACAGATTACATACTCTAATTAGTTAGCTAATTACTGTTACTATTCAGTCTTGCTCTAGCAGGCCAATTACTGCGCTTATTTTGTTACATATCGTAACCAATTATTTTATGGATTGTGAAATAGTGACTATAATTCTATAATACAAATAGAAATTAATAACCCAAAATATTCACTAAATCAATATTTGCATAGTAACAGGTATGTGCCTGCTAACCTTGCATCCGCGCACAGTTTCTCATAAGACAGAGTAGTACTCTTGATGTATTCCGGTTCTACCTACTATCTTAGTGCTTCCACCCTGGAACATTTACAAAATTCGGTCCTATAAACAGTCAAGGCCGAAAAAAAATGTTCTATCCTGTATTGGGACCAGGGTTGTTGCTGATGCATATTTTTTTCACATCAGCGGATGCTGATGCTGATGCTGATCTTTTATCATTGACATCAGCGGATGCTGATGCTGATGCTGATTTTAATTATTTTCTTAAAAAAACAGGGAAAAAGTAAATTTAGTACGTAATAGTACGCCCTTTGCGTGAATAATCCTTGTTACAAAAATTGCAGTTTGCAGTTTCTTGACTCCTTAATTTAAAATCCGTCCATATTCCACTTTTCAACGGATAACACTCAACAGTTAATGGAAAAAAAAAAAACTTGACAAGTTTGTGTTTGTTTGCAATCACAATCCCCGCAGACGATCTTTTAATTGGTCAAAGTTGCAGGCAAAAACTACACGTGATATAATCGGTCATGTCTCGACTCGAACTTCAGTATTAATAATCAGCATTAATAATCAGCATCGATCAATGCGGATGCTGATGCTGATGCTGATGTTGAAAATGATGCTGAAGATCAGCGGATGCTGATGCTGATGCTGATGTTCGCAACAACCCTGATTGGGACTGCAAGCATATAATTTGGATAAACGTTACAAAATAATAGTAAACGCTACCTATTTCTCCAAGAAAGTAATACCAAGCCCACAATCACTAAGCCCTTTCTAAAATAAAAGTTATCTAACTGTGATAACAGGAGAATTAGGAAGCTATTTCGCTGTCCCTCTACCACGTCAAGCGGCATAATTAGATTGACTTTGCTCACTCTCCTTTCGTTTATTTTCTGAAAATGAGCTTTCTGTTTTAATATCTTAGGGAAATTTTGTTTTGCTTATCCGTGAAACAAACTTTAAAATCTGACAATATTCGTTTTAAGCAAAGTAATCAGTATGACGTCATCTTATGCAAAATATACACCAATATGTATGGTACCTATTTCATAATCTAATATAAATTAATATCTCCTAAACTTACCCGAATTAGTTTAGAGCCATATCCGTAGTTTGCTAAGCAAGTGGGTAGCAGTAAAAGCCCGGAGGTCGTTGCGTTAAGGGTTCAGTTAGCGCGAAATTGGAGTGAAGGTGCGACCCATGTCCTAACGTGCCACTTCATTATGTGGCCTCGTTGCCCGGCCATGTCCATACCATCACTCGATATGATATGCCTAGCGATATACCATAGTCTACTAAACACTTACCGTTTACCCTACAGCAGATACCTATACTATGAACTATACTAAACAATTACAAATGTTTTATAGGTGTTGTATCTTAGGTGCTCTTTAGTACGCGGACAGCTGTTAAATTATGGATATTTATTACGTTTTATTATTGCTCACGAAGAAACATACTTTTCCTATAGGTATGAATGGCTCAAAATTAAAGTGTATGAAGGTGAATTATTGGTTTTAGGAGAATAATTCCTGCACAGTTATAAAACGCCGCCCGTTTCTTGCGTGCGTGTGATTACATTGCCGTGTAATATATTCACATTTTCACCACCTTCGCATCCTTAATGTTTCGTTTCCTTCTTTGTTTACAGTGTTCCATTGCGCCGCTGCTATTTAATTTCTTTGTGTGTAGTGAAAAGTTGCGCTGTAAACACGTATTGTTGTTTAATAGTATTTCGGTAGTCTAAGTAGACTAAAATAACTTAGTACTTTATCTATTTCGGCGTAAGATAACAGATGTACACTTTCCGGAACTTCGTGCACGGTACGGCCTATGAGCTGGCGAAACGACTCTCCTACTTTACTTGTCTGCCAAATCGCCCCTATCGTGTGTCATTTTCCAACGGATTTCTTTGGGATTTTGCCAGCGAATTGCAAACATAAATTACCTCTAGCAACCTAATTATTACGTGTTTATTTACAAATCAAGATAAGCTCTGTCAACGTTTGTTATTTGCCACCCACTGTCTTCGTGTTGTATGCCTGCAGAGATTTAACAAATGAAGAGCAAAATAATAGTAGAGTATTGACATAACCATTTTAATTCCGCTTGACCAAACCTAAACGAGGTTTCTTGTTTGAGTAAATAAAAGAGTCAGTCGATGTGAAACGTTGTGCATACAGATTACGCCGTAATCAACGCGTGTAGTGCAAGCCTTACCTCGGCCGCATGACCAACTTACTGTATCACACGTGCATTTCGGTCATTGATTTAGGACCATTACCATTCAGATCATCTAGTGGCTATTGTTCACCTGAAATTAGGATCACGCTGTTATTACGAAATTTACTGTTTACTACGGTAATAAACTTGCATGGCACACACACATCGCGGGCGATACTTTCCTTTGAGACGTATCATGCGGTTAACAAAAATATTTGAATAAATACCTACATAGTTGTACTATCTTTTTGTGTGCATCAAACTAAACTGTCCTGATTTCTTCAAGAAATTTTCTTGTACAGTCCCAAGAATATTGCTTGTAAAAGAGAAAGTCACCGCAAAGTAGTCATGCATGTTACTTGAGAAACGAAAACAAAATCCCTGTAACCCTTTTTGCTTGCTACTTTAAGCAGATCTCGATTCTACTTTCTTTAATAGTGTCGATGTGCTAAGAATGTATGTTACATATTTATGCGGTTTGTGTCAAGCTTATTTACTCACACTCGTAGCCTAGTGACTTAACCGAGCTCGGCCCCGAGGACGTGTCTGACTGAAGCAAGCGTCACGCGCAGTTACTTTAACTGTGGCCAACTGATCCCTTTAAGTCCTCAAGCTGTTATTCGTCTTGAAATCTGCCTTATAAGAATTCCGCTAAAACTTTTGTCATCTTCAAAAAGCTGGGTTGCTTTCTCTTATCCCTTAAATAGAGGGTCTGGCTTTAAATGGGGTAGAAATGTTGTTTTTTTTTGTAACCTAAATATAAATGTGTGATACAGATAATAACGTGTATAGGGTGAGTTGTGAGGGAGCGACAGCTAGGTGTGGCTCCGGAGCCGTCGTCGATGCGATGCCGGTGATGGTGTTTTTACGATTGGGGTGCGCCGTGGCGCGGGCGCGCCTGCTAATTTTGATAAAAGCTCCGTTCGACCGCACCCGGCTACCGTCGTCACCACTGCGACCAATAAATACCCGTCCATAACCGCACACGTATACTTATAGAGGTGTAGTGCTGATACTAAAGTTTCTCATTGATCTGACCTTCCATCCTATAAATGAATTGATAATAATAAATAATAATACCCTCATATTGACAAAACAGAAAACGTTTGACGTCACCTTCGGTGTCTCTCTAGCTGTCACCGCAAGCAGTTTCCACTACAAATGCAGTGATCAACATTTTGAAGAATTTTGGCTTTGTCACAAATGACATCAGAGTGATTTTTTGGTAAATATTAGAAAAAACCGTTAAGGAAAGTTTTTCAAATAATAAGGAGAAATGCAGCATTTGTATAAAAATTGTTTGATACTATTGCACATAGACGTTTTTTCTCGAAACCGACATTTCGCAAGTACCTATTTACTGCATTTGCTATTAGTAGGGCAGGACTAACGAACAGATAGACATTTTGTAATTATTAATAATATGTAGTTCATTTCATTACGCCTAGGACATTCTGGATAGTTCCTGCTCTTCAGGCTCCACTAGCTTCCTATTTCTTAATTCAGTATAATGGAATAATATGCTTTACTGTTATATCGCTTGGCCTAACTTAAAAACTTAGGTGCATTTTATTTTGTATAGTGATACTACGATATTTTTTTCATCTGCAACATGCTGCAGTTAGTCCCATTCAAAGCAATAGACTGCGTACATGATTGATTGTCGCAAAACGATGTAGTTCCGAATTCTGTCCGGAAATGGTTGATTTAATATTGGTATTGGTGGTTGGCGTGTGGTTGGATAATGTTTGGAATGTTGACAGGTGACTTGTGATTGGTGTTGCGTTGTGGTAATGGGTGATTATCAGATAGATAGTGTGAAAGGGTAAACGGTAGCAGAGAATTATGATGATAACTGGGCTTGGATAGTTCCTGCTGTCGAAATAAAACAAACATTCATACGAATGGCAACTGCGCCAACGTAGAGTCAAGATGAGTTAATTGTAAGTAATACACAAAACAATAAGATTAATTAGTAAATATTTACAAAAATGATTTGTACTTAGCTTATAACTCTTTGGAAGGCTTGGTTGGAGTCCCCAAGGCCTCGTGTGAGAGGCTTTTCCGTGTCATACTGGTTAAGACGCGTTAATTTCCTTCTGAATGGAACTTGCACCGATTGCCCGCATATCCTCTTGATGACTTTACCCACTAATGTATAATTAACTATGGTCATTCATTACGACAATTTTAACTAAATTTAATTTCTACCAGACATGTGGACACTATCAAATCATACCGTAACAGCATGCTCCGTTTAACTCCGTTAGGATTGGTGTGTTAAATTAGAGTTGACTTATTCAATAATTCAAGTGATATTATAAAGGGTGTAAATAGACCCTTAACGAAGCCGAAAGGCACTTGTTCGCCCCGCTATTGTAATCATTTTTTTTTTTTTCTAGACCATACCTGTGTACCTTCTAGTTACGGAGTTATTGGGGGTCAAAGTTCCAACTTTTTCACAAGTTTTTTTTTTTTTAAACAAATTTTTAAGGCTATAACTTAAAATGCTTCCTTGACCCGCGTACTACTAAATGCACAATGTTTTGAATGCGTTATCCATAAGCACATTGTTTTGAATGCGTTAGATTGATTTTTCCGTAAAAGGTTATTTTTCACCCAAAAAAAGTCATTTCCCAGCAAAAAAGTTTGTGTAGGGTTACTTGGTTTGATGTACAGAATGCTTGGTTAACGGCTTCGTGAAGGGTCTGTTTACACTCTGTATTCCAAGTCCCAGATGAGACAAAATAAATTAATGCGTTTAGTTTCAAGCACATTTTTTTCTATTATTCAAGAGAAGTCGTAATCAGTCAGCAATGTTGCAAGACACTGTGATCATCATGTGCGAGTTAGTGTCGTACTGGTACCGGTGTTGTTTTTGGGCACTGCATAGATAGGACTTCTTTAATCAGCACGTACGTAACAGACTTGATAAACTTACCTAGCTTTTTTCACCAAATCGAATGTCAAAAAATTATGTAGTTTTAGGTATTTATCTTATTGTTCATTCTTTTTACGTAAAAATGTAGTATTATTAATTTGGTTTCTAATCGATTAACAAACAATGTTCTCTGTAGTTGGGTACCTACTACTAGTATGTGGTACACTGGTGGCACGTTGACATCCTTATTTTATATGAACTCTACAAACGATTGCTTACTTCTTCTGTAATTACCTGTTACATAAGTAACAATACTTTCTATGACCATTCCGTAGATAAATAAAGCTAGAGTATGAAATTAATGTACGGTAGTTTGATGCCCCTGCTAGAGTGATCGCGTTACGTAGTTTATAAGGTGCTTTGAAACAAGGCCTACGTGTAGTAAGTTCCAACGTAAAGACTAAAGAAAACAGAAGGGGTCTTCGTGAACAGCCAGCGGTTTAATTGCGTAACATACTCGCAATACTTACTAATGCAATTAGTTATGACAAAACAATAATGAAGCAATGGATTAGGAATTTTCTTGAAAAAGCTTCAAATTGTGAGTGAAAGTATGTTACACCATTATAGTGCTGTTTTAAATTGTCAGACTAAACTTATTTATAACGATTAGTAATTAATGACCTAAAGTAACTTATGTTTAGGTCATTCATTACTTAGAAGCTATTAAAATAAGCACGTGTTTTTAGCACTGTGTAGCCATGTGAGCAATTTATAGACTACGACAATAATTCGTACAAGTTTATCTCTATTGTTTTTTTTTTCTTGTTAAGAGTTTCTTTGAAAATAATTACAATTTAATATAACATCAATAAAAAATCCCAAGGAGAAATTTGGGTAGGGCGGCGACGATGTGGGCGTGTCTATGCTCCGCCCAGTCGAGCCACGCCCTCGCCCTTTGCCACCTTTTCGCTGAAAATCTGAAAGCGCTGTTTCGTGTAGGTATTCAATCAACTAAGTAATCAGGATTAAAATGGAACCTTTGTTTTTGGCAAACACTCACTCGTACAAACCGCAAACGTCCAATGTGAATTCTGACTTGAATTCAACAGTAAAAAAACTACAAATATGGCTCTCTATTTTAATAAAAGAATGCAAAAAAAAGGATGCATCATTCAAGCGCCAGTATTTCTCGCTTCAAAAAATGTATTGTGTAGACATTCAAATAACGTTGATCTTATTAGAAAGAAAACAATTAATTTTATTATTAGGAATGCGGCATTGGGGCATTTCCAAACCTATTTTAGAAGTCAGCCGGATCCCTCACTCAGAGTCGTTCCAAAAAAATGATAGCATCAGTGCGATGAAAATTGATTACATTCGGCTGCTGATAAGAAAAGAAATGAACGTTGTCGGGGTCGCAGCCCGCGGGGCAGATAAACTCGTTACAGCAAGATACGCCACCGACGGCATTACAGCGCGGCGGTGGCAGCCGCACGCCAGGGCCCACGGTATCCCTGTAATCTCGTTGTACACTCCCGACCCCGGCGTTTCCGATTCCTTCCCAAATTACCTTTTCTTCTTTCTTGATCGACAATCTAATTCGTTACAACATAAAACGCTTTTCTCTCAATTTACGATGCTCTTCGCTATTTGGAAAACAACGACAGTATCTACCAAGACATTAAACTGGGAGGTGTTGGGTTTGCATGAAGCACGTAGCACCACGTCGACGCCGCTAAAAGCTTCTTGTTGACGTAGCGTTCGATTCAAGAGGCATGAACTACGTCTTGTCCTTGTAATTGATTGCTTTGTCGCGTAATTTGTTTGTCGACGCTGCCGGGCGGAGCGTGCGATTCTCACGGGACCACTGAGGCGCTCGTCCTCTCGTCATCTTCCTCGTAAATAATAAATGGCAAACGACGGCGGCCACCGCCCGCCGTGTGCCTATCGCCTGAGAGCCTCCGCGCCACCACGCCTGACGCCACCGCTCGCGTGCCCACTCCGTGACTCAGCACCCACATGTCTCCGTACCGTTGATGAATTGCTTCACTTTACCCCAGGTCCCCTACTATACACATAGTATATTATGGCTAGTATTTAACTGTAAATCAAAAAATCTGCCTTTGTTATATAAAAAAATCCCAACCCTAAAAAAAAATTCTGATTGCACAGCAAATTAGTTACTCATTGCACAGCAAAATATTATTATTTTAGCAACAATTTGAGTTCGTGACGCATCGCTTTTTTATGAACGGATATCTAATAATAACTAGCGCACAATAAACTTCGTAATTCATTTTTGTTAAAACAAAGTTGTTTTTACGCATATGGCAATTTATTTAAATGAAACCGAGTCGATGTAGCCCCGCTGTGCGGGGCTCCTACTTCTGTCTGCAGGGTTTAAAGTAACCTAATAGGAAGTGGATGACGGGGTCTCAGTTCGCTCACTAGACCCCGCCCTTAGCCTAACCTGTCCGAGTCGGGAAGCCAAAACTCCCGAACTCGCTTCGCTCGCTCTTGCATCCTATGTTATCCTTGCAGCAATGCCTTTTTTTAGATGAAAAATTTTTTTGTTCTAAGTAATACTGCCAAGTATTAATTTTATACGCTCTGTTAAAATTGATGTGCAATGTTGATGTAAAAAATATTTAATTAATGTGTAAATAAATTGACGGGTGATAAGTTTATTCATGTGCATTTAAAAATAAGTCCTATATTAAAAATTAATTCAAATGCGATCAATTAAATCGGATTGCTATTTTTATAATTCTGCTCCGAGAAAAAGAGTCATACGGTACATTAGTGGTAGTTTTGTAAAAATCAAATAGCGTATCGCAACGTCGTGGCGGGCTGAGCCGCACTGGCGTCCGGGTTGAGCTGAGCACGATCGCGCGTTCCCTCACTAATAACCCCGTAATTGGTATCGAAGCTCGCCGCAGCCGGATTACTGAACGTCTAATTGAATGCGAGACGCTTACTCGCCGCCCGCACCGCCTCCTCCACTGCCACCAGTGCCACCTTTCAGTGACACAGTAGTTGGTACGACTTCATTTTGTTGCGGTCAAGTTAGTCTGTTTTGCGCACGTGTACAGGCCGCGCTTATCGTCTCCCACCGTTCAATTACAGCGTCTCAGTGAATTAAATTGCCGTGGAATCGGGGCGAAGCCGCACCAGGAGATCAAACGTTACTCCCCCCGACGAGTAAGACTTTAGATCTACCCGTGACGGCTACGCAAACTTTACGACGTTAGATAATCATTTCATGTCAATTAGCTAATGAAAAATAAAATAGGCTTGGTTAATGTACTAGCACCGTAATTAAAATTATGGTGATGATTCGTTGGCATCTGTTTTAAGTCTTAAGTATGTATCTTCATTAATTAATGCAATTTAATTAGAACGTATAGCACGCTATACCTGATCAATGAAGATCTGAGGAATGAAGACGATTTGTCTATATTTTATCAAACTGAATAAGAACTGTTATTTTTTTTAAGAAATGTTCTACATTTTGTCTTTGATATCTGTATAATATGTTAGTAGGAGCTCGTGGCTAAACAATAACAGCCTCACGAGTGGGATGTTCAAGGTTAAGCCGCGCCGCTTGCCAAGGTTGTCTGTAGACGGGTAACCATCATTTCATACCGAGCTTCCTCCGTGCCTCGAAAAGCACGTTAAGCCGTTGGTCCCGGCTGTCATTAGTAGTATTTTCCATAACTCCTTAATTTCTTGAAGCTGAAGATGGTCGTGCTATGACAACAATACAACGTCTTGTATCCAAGAAACATATTTTAGGAACACCTGATAATTATATTTTATTTCATTCTGCGCACATGATTGGCCATACATATATGAAAACTTAACGAATAAAGCTGCTTTAAAGTGAAATTCTCAAGTAGTGTCGTATACTAAAACGTCGGATGCGGGCGGCTGCACGGGTGCGTGCGAACGCGGCGCGCTCCGCTCACTGTGTTTACACCTATCACGCTCTGTCAGAAAGGCCTGGAACAGCGCCAACTAATCTCCTCTCAACAGGTAGATAGAGTCCGCACGTTCCTAATGACATCACACTCTGGATCTATTTCACTCTGATTCACTTCATTCAAAATATTACGACTAGGTGCATTACCCAAATATCTTTATTTAAATAGCAGCAATGCATAGCTGTGCAACATAAATACATTTTCTGTATAAATCTGATCAAATATATTTGATCAACGTATGAGTCGTAGATATATTTACTAAACAGGATGGATTTTTTGAGATGGGGAACTCAAGGGCATCTTTAATCTTTGTTTGTAGCTATAGATAACTTAACTAGCTAACTGAATTAACAGATTTTGGGATAAAAATGGTAGAGTCAACCTAGAAAACGTTACATTTTTATGGCTCCAATCGCTCCAAACCAACATAAGTTTGAGTACTTAAACAGCCACAAATTGCAAAAAAAAACTCGTCACACACCACAGGTACATCATAAAAATAATCAGGTGCTTCAGGCTTTTAGGTGCATTTAAGTTCAATTCATCCGACAACATATAGATCAAAGCTTCTGAGCGAAATGATATCAGATTTTGTTCCATTGTAAAAGTTTTCATAATGATGAATACTTTCGAGGTTTCTAGTTATTTCATTGATACTTTGTATTTATTTTCCTTTCATAAGATCTTGGGTTTTGATTGATAGTGTAATATATCCTCGTAAGACAATACAGCAGGATAAAAAAAACGAATATCTGATTTCTCCTCTAGTTCAAATACCACCGAATGAATGGCAAACTGTTTGAAATTTCTTTTTCATAAATTTTGTACTAGTCGCTCAAAATCCGCGGCTGGTTAAACGCTGTGATGAGAACGCAGCCTAAGGGGAATTCGGTAGTTCCATTCGCTCCCGTAATCCCACTATTTCCAGTCTGCGTTAATTTTGTGCTAGGATATGTTAAAATTAATCAAAATGTTTGAGCATATTTTTTTAATAACTGGATTAGATTAAGAATGCCATGGGCACCAGCGGCCACGTGCATTGGACAGCACACAGCCTGTTATTAACTTTTTAAACGATTGTGTTAATTAGCGCACTTCACGAGGAGTCGCCCTCGAGCGCTGCACCGCGTTGTGCCGAGCAAAAAACAATAAACGATACTTTCCGCTATTAATTAAACCGCTATACGATGCACGATTGCTTCACCAATAACCGTGCCGGATAGGCAAATGCAATTAAAATATCTGTTTTGAGTCCCTACGCTAATTAAAGTTTATCTGTAAACTGTAGTCAACGTAAACATGTTGCCGAATGGAAAGTCGCATCTGTTAATAGTTTATGTTGTTGCGGAGATTAGTGCGGGTTTACGCCGAAACAGCGTGTGACGCGAGCTTGGAAAAGCACGCAGCACAGACGGCGGCTATATCTTGTCGAATCCTGAATCTACTGTGGAAGACGCGGAATTATCTTTAGTAAGGCTTTCTTAATTACTAATTACATTGAAATATTTGTGAATTAGGTAACATATTTTGTTTATTTTGATTCTAAAATGAAAAAAAAAATCCTGTATTAAAGATAACTATTAAAAGTAAAGAAAATACATCTGTACGTGCACAGAGCAAAGTGCGGTGTGTAAAAAATACCGAATCTTTTGCTCATACCATGAGTATAAAACGTAGGCACATTAACTTGTATAATCATCAGAATATTAATATAAGGAAACTCAGTATTGCTCAAAAGACTCTTTCTAGCAGTGGTGGATTATTTCTTTCGGAGGCCCGGGGCGACAGAACCAGTGAGGCTTCCCTTCCCCTATCAGAAAAGTTAAAGGAATAGGAGAATGTAGGATGCAAAGCGGGTGAATCGAAAATTTTAACACCATGCTTTAATATTTTGTGTAAGGGGCCTAAATATGACAGTCAAAGACACGCGTTATTTGATTATGTACCTACATGAGACTCTTAAGTTCAAAAAGTGGTCATCTCTTATTTACAATGGTTTTCTTTTTGTTACAGCAATTGTTCCGGTCTCAGCAAGCAGCGGCAGCGGGCGGACAGGCGGCGGCAGCGCAGCTGCAGCTCCTGCAACAACAACAACAGCAGCAGTTTCAACTGCAACAACAGTTAGCCGCCCAGCAGGCTTTTACACAAGCGCCGTACGTTATCAACGCGGGGCAGGAGGGCGCGCCTTATGTGAGCGCATTAATAGCGGGCGTACCGCCGTACTACGGCGTTGCCGCGCCGTGGGGCGTATACCCCGGGCTCGTGGCGCAGCCTGCGCAGCAGCAGGCACAACAGCCACGCCGGCCGCTCACTCCGCAGCAAGGAGAGCAGCAAGTGAACGGCCAGGGACAGTATGTGATCCCCTACTACGACCCCGGCTCGCTAGTGATGGGCGGCCGCAACGGTACCCCTCTGAGGCTGGTGTCGCCGGGTGGCGTGCTGGCGCCGCGCCAGTACCAGCCCGCGCCCGCGCACCCCGCTGCCTCCGCCGCGCCGCCGCAGGCCGCACAGCCCCAGCAGCAGCAGCCTGGTAAGAACTCAAAAGACAGCACCCGTTAGATAATTAGAAGCCCACTTGACACTCACTGTTGCAGCTTTTAATAACTATGCTGAAGTAGGTCCTTGTGTGTTGCCTAGGATTTAATTTACGACTAGTAGTACGTCCTCCTGCGCAGATCTAGATGCCTGTTACCTAATAACAAAAAGGTGCAAAAGTGGCTGTTGTCTTTTCCTACCATTGAACAACCATGTTTTGAACAGCACTGGGAAATTACCTAGTTTACCAGAGAAAGCTCATATAGGCCATAAGTAATTCACAATATTATAGCAAATTAAATCACATAATTTCTGCTCAGACGAAAATAATCAACATAAATTCTTCTTATGATTGATATTTTTTCGATGTTCGTAGAACCGGTTTAGGTTTTAAGTATTTCAAGTTGAAAAGACTGATTTGGCAACTCTTAAGTCCTTAAAAATAATGCCACATAAAGCAAAAGACAAAACTAATAATAAACAACGACCGAAATTAATAATGAATCCCAGTCCTAATTAAAAGCCTGCTCAACGCACATGTGGCGGCACTGCACCGCACCGGATAAGCGTCGTCTCAACTCGAGCCGATCACCATTATATCTTTGAAAACAGCATTGGCACGTATCGGGATCAGCAAATAAAATCTATAACGGTTCCGTTTTTACCCTGATGACGATTCGGTGAAATAATTATTTGCATGCTCTATGAGCTTTATACAGGGTGGGAGGGACACCGACGCAGAAATGATTACCACGTATCCAGTACATCATTCTGAGCCGCCCACTTAGAAATTTTTCATCGGTATTTTTTTTTAAATCAGCTGTTCCATTCATTTTGAAAGTGCAATAACTTTTGTAGGAAACAGCTGTTTTTTTTAATAACCGATGAAAAATTTCTATGTATCTGGGTTCAGAATGATGTACTGAATACGTGGTAACCGTTTTCGCGTCGGTGTATTCCATCCCGTATGTTTAGAATTGGATTAGACTGGTTTTAATTTCGGGCGTTAAATGTATCAGTTAACTAATGACTCTGGCGCGCATATTATTGTGTTAGTGTCACTCGCATTTATCACATTAATTATGAAAAGTTATTAAAAAAAATCTGAAACAGTGAGTTGGTCAAGAAGATATTTGTCTATGTACATAAACTCATATTTACATTCAATAACAACTTAATACTAAAACATTGCGCATGGCGTGATACGATACATTCTCTGTAGACAATTAGACAAATTTTATAATTAACTAATTACATTTTGTAGAACCGACAGAAATTAATTCATCCTAATAATTATTTTACTTTCAGTAACTTGTAGTTTTTTTTAAATAGTTGCTACTGAATTAAGAAAGTAATGATGTAGATAAACACTGACGTCTTAAAAGCACACAATATCTTATTTTAGAACATAAAGTCAGTCTGTTGCTTGATGAAGTTTTTGCCTGCTGAACTTGTAACATTATTATCTATTTATCTAGTGTATTTAATTAATAAGCCGATTTTCGTTTATACTCGCATTGTCTATTAACTGTATATATGTAATACATACTTTCTATGTTTAAGACGTATATTTTTTGTATAGCTATATTGACTTGATACTCGTGGTAATTGTAATTACATACTGTTTGAATGCTTCAAGGTAGAGGTAATAGTGCGCGATGATAATGTGCCATCCCTTTTCCTTATTTTGATATCGTTGGTGACTTATAGGTTAGAATGATGCCTTACAAATACGGGGTGGAAGGGACACCGTCGCGAAAACGGTTACCACGTATTCAGTATATCATTCTGAGGCCCCAACATAGAAATTTTTCATCGGTTATTACTTTTTTTTTTTGGCAGCCTGATTTGTCCCACTCCTGGGCAAAAGCCCTCCCCCCATTCCTTCCACTTTTCGATGTTTCGCCTCTTCTCGCCAATTAACGAGAAAGCCATCCAAGGCGTCCCGCCATCTTCTCCTCGGGTCTGCCGCGACCGCGTCTAACTGTCTCAGGGCTCCAGTTTTGTGATATGCGGGCCCACAGCTTTGCCTTGCCATCTGGCAGACATGGCCAGCCCAGTCCCATTTCAGTTTAGCAGCATCGGTTATTAAAAAAACAGTTGTACCTTACATTTTGACCGTGTAGGTCAGGTGTTTCGTACCCAGGTGTCTGTCAACTTGTCTTTTTGTTTGCAATTGTCAGTATCGGTAATATTTGGCAAGTTTTATACGTGTTAGGTATAGCTCCTCTGGCATTAATGCATTTTATCTCATCCGGCTTAAGCGAATGGGCACGAAAATCGAAACCGAGGCTCGAAAGTACCCTTTAGTCGTGATTTAGAACAAAAAGCCATGTAAGTTTTAGCCAGAATTTTGTAATAATATGCGGCGTGAATTTAAGCTTCCAGTCACAAATTGCAAAAAAATTGTGAAAAGTAACATTATGAGTAATAACTTCATGAACTATATGAGAAAATTAAATCTGCTTTATCAGATTAAAAAAAAATGTTTACGGATTAAAAATTTTAGCAAGTTTTTTCGAAACTGTAATAAAATATTTTAAGTTTTCATATTTTTAAATACATACCTATTGCGCCATCTTGAAGATGTTAAACTGCATTTCATGTATCATACTCAAAAATAAGCTTTACCTAACTGGAATCCATGGTGTATCACTTACAAAATGTTGTATCTTCTAACACGATTTTACTAAGGTTTGGTGTAAATATATTTACCGAGTTATTTTTGAATATATTTTCTTGTAACTGGTTTTCATTGAAAATTTCGATCATTAAATATCATATTGCGTCACTTACATTGGCCACATTGGATAAAGGTATATGTTATTTAACAGAAAACAGGTTCTATCACATGAACGACGGGGTCGAGTTCATATCAGACACACCATATTATGTCATCTCGTTTATAAGTACCTACTTCGGATCGGAACCAGTACATGCGTGTAGGGCGCGCCGACAGCGCGGACTCGCGCTCCCGCGCCGACGCGCCCGGTTTAGCCGCACACGGTAGGCCCGGAGACTGGAGCGCGGAGGTATGTCCTGTTGCAGGCGGCGCCACTTCGGCTCGGCGCGACTCGCTGGAGTTCGGCGGCGGCGGGCCGGCCGCGGCGCTGCAGGAGTACGCGGCGCGCAAGTGGGGCCCCTCGCCGCTGTCGCCGCCGCTGGGCGCCGCGCTGGGGCCCGTGGGGCTGCGGCCCGTGTCGGCCGCGCCCGGCGCCGAGACCGCTAAGTACAGGTGCCCGCACTGCCCGCCCCGCTCGCACGAGTGTCGCCGCTCCCTTTCTCGTCGCAGAACTTCATCTAGCACGAAACCGAGACTTCCTCACAAATCCAGTCGGAAATCATTCAATCATTTTTCCGTTCACTGTTTTTGCGTTGTGCCGTTTGGGTGCACGATATTCAGTCTCAAATTAAAGCCGATAGCTTCGAGAGCGCACGATCGCGCGTCATGCAGATGTTTCTACGGAACTATCTTATCGCCGGTGAATAATACCAGATGGACTAAAATCCGATATTCTAGAACGCGATACGCTCACGCATTTACAAACGGAGCAAAGATGTTAGCCGTGCATTATGATGCAGCCGAAACAAGAATAGAAGCGACGCGATCGGGTGCATGGTGACGCTTTGAGCGGGACACTTGTATATTGTAAATAATTGTATGCCATCGTTGTTTATATGACACCGCAGTCTTTAATTTTGTACAGATCTGCCGATGGCGGCATTTTGAGCATGTTCGTTTAATTACTTAAAACTCTTGCCCTTTGAGAGTGGCCGTTTCCTTGAATAGCGATATATTTTTCTTTCAGAGCTGTGAGCAGTTTAGCGCAAGGTCTGACATCAAATGGAATGTTTGGATCATCTTCATCACTCCTCAGCAAACTCAGCGGAGTAGGAACTATATCAGGTCTGTACTACGCGCCATTATCATTCACAAACCCTTGTACATTTTGTAAATAGTTTGTATTTTATGTATAATATAATCAATAATATTGTATGTTAACACATCACTTATTTTTACGGCGGTGTTTCAATTCAGAAATGGGTTAAGTAAAAACGAATGGGTAACGGTCAATATAAGATAATAAGTTCGGTCTAGGTCTGCGTTATGTTAAAACACGAGTGTTAAAATACCAAAATAACACAACGTTTCGTTACTTTTAAAGTACCAGCGATAAACGCTAGTGATACGTTAACAGTTTATTTACATTCCTATGGCAGCATTTACTATATAAATTATGGCGAATTTATATTAATGGTACCCACAGGAATTACTCTATCGGGATAATTTTATCAAATGTGTGTTTTATGTTTACAGAGCTGGTGGGCGGTGGCGTGGGTGTGGGTGGCGTGAACGTAGGCGTGGGTGGCGTGGGCGTGGGCGCGCTGGTGGGCGACAAGCCGCCCGCCGGCCGCTCGCGCCTGCTCGAGGACTTCCGCAACAACCGCTTCCCTAACCTGCAGTTGAGAGAACTCGCCAACCACATTGTAGAATTTTCACAGGATCAGCATGGCTCTAGGTAACATATTTTCCTAATAAAATACATTGATCAACCACAATTTATTATAGATAAGTGGTGCGGTTAGTGGTGGTGGTGGTCCTTGCTATGCAAGGAAGACACTTGCTGTCTTCCTTCACTTGCTATTTTTCCAGCTCAGTTCTTGATAGGGTAACTACACCCCTGCACCAAACATTACCACACGTATCACACATCGTTCTTGTTACATGTTAATAATTAATCGTTTTTGTTACTTTCCCAGGTTTATTCAACAGAAATTAGAAAGGGCCACAGTTCAAGAAAAACAAATGGTGTTTAATGAAATAATCGGCGCTGCGTATAGTCTAATGACAGATGTTTTCGGAAACTATGTAATACAAAAATTCTTCGAGTTTGGAACTACAGAACAGAAAACCACACTGGCACAAAAGGTAAGACTGCTGATTCACTGACAGCTACGGCCGAAAAGTTGACTACTTGTAACTCAAGTTGTTTTACAAGTCTTAGTACTTAGGAGTTCATCGATGGTTGATTAAGAATTATGAACATAAATTTATCTCTTTATCACCAAGGTTGACTGATTGAAAATTCCTCAGGCATTAAGTCCACCTTTGTTCAGTATTTCATTCTATTGTGCATCAATTTTATTAATAAATAAACTGTCCTCAAAATCGTATCGTATTTTTCGCGGCACTGTGATCAGTAGATGTTAATCATTGCTAATCATTAAAAGAAGTTGAAGTGCTGACACTATAACGCGTTGGAAATTTGCAGGTGCGCGGGCATGTCCTGAACCTGGCGCTACAGATGTACGGCTGCCGTGTCATCCAGAAGGCGCTGGAGTCCATCCCGGCCGAGCAGCAGCAGGAGGTGGTGCGCGAGCTCGACGGACATGTGCTCAAGTGCGTCAAGGACCAGAACGGGAACCACGTGGTTAGTATACTAGTGTTTTTCTAATGACCATCCGCCATATAGGCCACCGATGTCCATACACAAGTAAATCATATAAAGACGTTTTTGAACTTGTCTTTTGGGGTAAGCACCACAATTTGAATGGATGGTTGGATGGTTGGACTATACTTTCATTGATGTGTATGTCTTAAAGCACAGCACTCGCTTTGTTGAAATATAAAAAGAATAACGAGCCGTCCGTACACAATGTATTAAATGTGTATTTTTATTATCAGGTACAAAAATGTATCGAATGCGTGGAGCCCAATGCTCTGCAGTTCATAATCAACGCGTTCGCGGGCCAAGTGTACGCGCTTTCGACGCACCCGTACGGCTGCCGCGTCATCCAGCGCATCCTGGAGCACTGCACGCCCGAGCAGACCGCGCCCGTGCTCTCCGAGCTACATGCGCACACCGATCAGCTCATACAGGTAATACTAAGTTGTAACTACTCGAAGTTTTCGGGACAGGTGGAATACCAAAGGTTTTCCCAGTCAAACTCTCTTGCGTTACCGTAATAAAAGACCACAATAATTTAAAAAAAGACTTCATCGTATATTATAAAAAAAAATTAAAAAAATGCCCCCTAGCTATAAACTAGGTTCACAGAGGAAGCCGGTATAAGATGTTATGTGTTTGCAGGACCAGTACGGCAATTACGTGGTGCAACACGTGCTGGAGCACGGCGCGGCCGAGGACCGCTCGCGCCTGGTGGCCGGCGTGCGCGGCAAGGTGCTGCAGCTGTCGCAGCACAAGTTCGCGTCCAACGTCGTGGAGAAGTGCGTCAGCCACGCCACGCGCAACGAGCGCGCGCTGCTCATCGACGAGCTGTGCGGCTTCAACGACAAGTGCGTGCACGTACCGACCTCATCCTTACGTTACGTTTGAACGCCTCGTTAGCTGCTAATACTATAATAAACCGTGTTCGTGTTCACAGTGCTCTCCATGTGATGATGAAGGATCAGTACGCCAACTACGTGGTTCAGAAAATGATCGACGTGGCGGAGCCGACGCAGCGCAAGGTTCTGATGCACAAGATCCGACCGCACATCGGCTCGCTCCGCAAGTACACGTACGGCAAGCACATAATCGCGAAGCTCGAGAAGTTCTTCATGAAGGCGCCGGAGCTGGGGCCCATCGGTCCTCCGCCTCCTAACCCTGTGCTGTAGTCTGTGTAAAGTATTAAACGTCCGCGGGTGTAGGCTGATGCGACGGCGCGGGTATCGCCCGCCTATTATAAATTTTGTGAATATTTGCGATTGTACATTTGTAACTATAGAGCTCGCCGCTCGGCCTCGCCCTGCGCGGCCGGCTGGCGGGCGCGGCCCCTGTACATACGTAGCGGCAGACTGATGTACAGAACGATACGATTTACTGTATACTGTAACAATAGTTGTACAGCGTCGACGCCGACTCCGGTGCTCGGCCGTCGCGTCACCGCGGCGTAGCGTTTATTGCGTTTCTAGCTCTTAAGTGTTCTAGTATTATTCGTTGTTCGTATGAATCTATGTATAAATATTTGAACGTCTCTCATTCTCGTGTAATTTATGAATCGAAGGAAAGCGGCGGTTTAATGGACCCCGGCGTTTCCATAATTTTAGCTCGTTGTAGATTTACTATTAGCTGGGCTAGGGGACCTTGAATCTTCTAAAGCGATAAAGAGATGCCGCAGGCAGTTCTGGACAATCGGCACTATAGTCGTGATTATTATATTATTATTTTGTACTATTCTTCAAGTCAAGCTCTCGTTTAAGTTATAAACCGGCTTTAAAATCGTACATAGCTTATCTCGTTTAGTGCCGGAGTGTATAGTTCGTCGATTATAATTTTGTGAAAATGATATTTTTGTATATTTTTTATGTAATTAATTTAAGTTATTTAGTTAATGAGTCTCCGAAAATGATCGGAGCGAGCGCTTACGAGTGGGCGATGCTTATGTTAGTGTGTAGGCGCAGCAGTGTCCCGCGCTGCGCATAGGTTATAGTGATGATTGTAAAGTCCTGTACTGATAGTTGTAGTCCCGAGGTCTACCTTGCCGGTTGCACGTCACAAGCGTAGCTACTCCTCATTCCCCCTGTGTAATTAATTTTTATAGGAAGCGTAGTTTCCTACGTCACCTCAAGATTTTTTACGTTTAGATGTAATTGAAAATAAAATTATTGTATATGGCTGTACAAAAATGTTAACAAAATGATTTGTAAAACCCGTATGTGATGGAATAAGTCGAGGCGTCGAGAGCGGCGACGTGTGACTGATCGCGGCTCTGTACGTCGCGTCTTGTAGGTTGTACTAGATAACATTTATATGATGATCCATCTATTTAGACATTAATTATAATAAAGCATTTCTGTAATAATATTACAAAGAATCTGTTGTTTTAATTATCACTACACGTACACCCTCAATCGCTATAGACTACAATAATTGAGTTCTTTGTTTCGAAGAAGTCCACATTTGGTAACCTTTGTAAAATAATTATCTACTGCCATGATCAGGGCCGATTCACACCGGAACGTCAGAAGCCGGCAGCGACGCGTCGAGACCAGCCTGCCGCGGGCAGTACCGCTAACAAGACGCGAGCGGCCGCGCGATCTTTTCCATTTTTTCAAGCGAATTTTTTTTTTTTGTTTTTTAATTATGTAACTAAAGTTTCAAATTATTTCACACTGAAGGTGCTCGCCGCGCCGCTGCAATCCCGGTGTGAATCGGCCCTCACTGGCACTGAATTAGAGACCTCACTCACTTCTCGGCCATGACCACGACGACTTTTGGCCGCAGAAAGAAAGTTTGGTCGTACAACCGCATCCGACCAGTTTTGTTTAAGATAGCGGCTGGTCATGCGACAACTTGTGGTCCGCGTAATGGGTGAGGTCCAGTTTGAAATTGGCACCTGTTGGCTCAGATCGCTTTATCGACCTTTGCTGGTCTAGTTATGCATTAGATGCATGCACACGGTGCGTTGCGGCGGCGGCTCTTGCGGTGCCCTGCTTATAAAATTCCATGGTATGTGTGTGTATATCAATGTATGCCGCGCCGTATGCACACCGGGCAAAATAAAACCGACTTGAAAAACACAAAAAAGTGAAAAATAACTTTAGCTTCAGAAGTCGGTGACAAAAAAATTAAATCAAACAAAAGTTTTTTTAGCATAATACTTATAAAAAAAAAAAAAAAAAAAAAAAGCCTAATACTTAGCTATAGGCCACCGGTACAATACCATAGATTGATCGCCTGATCAAGCGTAACTGCAATGTTAAATAACGTTTGTTCCCACTAGTTCTACTGAACAGTTCTACAGTAGAACTAATGGGATTTTTTTTCTCGAGTTTGGCTTTATTTTTTTTGTCAGGCACTAAAGATATTGTTATACAACACTTTTGTCAATATCTTTATTGCCGTGATAGTTACAGTATTATCGTTGTAAAACATTGAGATGAGGAAACGGGAAGTAATTAATGGCCACCGTGAATTTCAATAATTCTACTTAACAAGGACACTACGACTCGGTGACCGGCCGTCCTGACATCAGAATGAACGGTCACTCTTAAAATGTTTTTTTTTCTCCTAGAATACGATGGAAGCAATTGTTTGAGAATAGGAAGCAAATAGAAGCAATAGGGAAGCAATTGTTAGGCATAAATTCAAAGTTAAATACGCCTAGTGACCGTTCATCCTGACGGAGACCGAGACGAGGCGGGAAGGGGTGTATCATTGCGACGCCATAGCGGCACCGCTCAGTTTTTTACGTGGCAAACCCTCTGTTCGTCTATGGCGCCGTAGCAACGCCGCGATGGCGCACCGTCCGCGATGCCGCACCGTCCGCGTTGCCGCACCGTCCGCGTTGCCAACCAATTGCAATGCGGCGAAATCTTGCCGCAACGCACCGTGTGCATAGGCTCTGGATTATTGGTGATTAGCGTCGGCGGCATGACGTTTACAGATTTTTTCGAATTCACTAGTAACGACCGATGCGAAATAATTCAATCAGCTGCCCCATACATTTGGGTCGACTAGGTATTGAAATTTTGTATGAGACAGCTGAATTTTTTTCGCATTTACGACATAAGACCCCAGGAGAAAGTTGTTCAGTTTGATGGTCTGCAGCAAATCCTTTCATATGACTATACCCTTTCTGTTACACTCTGTATACTACATCAACATGTAAGTATCATTTTTAATGCAAATAGAAAGTGTATAAATAAAATTAACATAACATCACGCCTGTAATACCGAAGGCTTAGGCAAAGGTGTACCTAATATTACACACACATTTCGCCAATTATTTTTAATGTCCCATGTAGTAGGGGGCGAGCCTAAACAAATAAATCGGTTAAAAATTAGGGTACATTTGTGACAATATATATCTTTGACTATTGGCTACGTGTGCTCAAGGACGTCGTTTTTACGGTTCCGTAGCCAAATGGCAAAGAACGGAACCCTTATAGTAGTAAGTAGATTCGTCATGTCTGTTTGTCTGTCCGTATGTCACAGCCAGTTTATACACAGTTGAAACTTGGTAGGTAGATCTATTCTGTGAACCGCTTTACGATTTTTATACAAAAATAAAAGATTAAGGGAGGCTCCCCATACTAGGAACTGAAAATAAAAAATCATCAAACCTATACGTGCGGGGTGGTGTCTATATTTAAAAATGATATTGAGGAACCAAAATCATTTTTACTCAAACTCAATTGTTTGAACGATAAGACACTTCCTAAGTGGTAAAATCAGAGGGGGGATCTCATTTCTAAAGTAAGAGGAGGAAAATTCTGAAAATATCTACATAGAATTGTAGAAGGTTAAAAAAACTTACAACAAAATTGGTTTGAATAAGATTTGATGTTTAGTTTTTTGAGATATGGGACTTTTTCATCAAACTGCAGCATTAACTTTGTTTTTCATTAACATTTATGTTGTATTGAATGTAATACAATACAACATATGAATGAGCCTTCAAAATATTTTTATTATTTTGTTTGGTGCTACGGAACCCTGTGTGCGTGTGAGTACGACTCGCACTTGCCGGTTTTTTTAATGATATCGTCCTCTTTTTTTATTTAAATGCCGCCTAAATAGTATTTGCAAAATCGAAACGGTGCGTTTTGATTTTTTTGGTGAGAAGTGTAGAAACAAAATCAAACACATGAGACGTTTATAGTAGGTATGCTTATACTTTATTGATGGTCGTTACAGCTAAATCCCATGCTATAAAACAAAAATAATTTCATAAAATAAAGGTTACATCTATTTATCTTCGACTTTCTCCTTGTCCTTGGTCTTAGGTTTGACACTACGTTCTCGATCGCGCGATGTTCGCTCACGC
Source organism: Noctua pronuba (assembly GCA_905220335.1). Taxonomy (NCBI): domain Eukaryota; kingdom Metazoa; phylum Arthropoda; class Insecta; order Lepidoptera; family Noctuidae; genus Noctua; species Noctua pronuba. The sequence continues at coordinate 13,096,281 of LR999894.1, forward strand.
TCTCGGGAACGGTCCCGCTCGCGTTCCCGCGGAGAGCGCTCCCGTTCCCGCGAACGTTCACGCTGGCGCGGCGAACGAGACCGCGATTTGTGACGACGAGACCTCGATCGAGATCGCTCTCGTCTGTATGATCTGTAAATAAAATTCAAGTTTATTTGTTACAAGACACCAATAATAAATAATATTGATAATAATATTAATAGTGTATAGTATTTATAGTGGTGAGAGACCAAACTGCACGCCGAGTAATGCTAGTCGATGTTACCATCCCGCATGACATGAACCTCGTGAAAGCTGAGAAAGATAAACAAATAAAATATCTCGATTGGCACACGAGGTTGTCGACATGTGGAATGTGAACTTGGCTATCATTATGCCGATTATCGTTACCACCAAAGGCTTGATGGCTAAAAGCCTCGACGAATATCTGTAGACTCTCGCTTGGCGGTTGGATCAAGGGCCTGATCCAGAAGGCAGTACTCCTCGATACGGCCCGCATTGTGAGGAGGTTCCTGTCTCTGGAGCCTTAATCACCGGTAGATTAGACCCTGCTCCCGACACCGGCCGACCACTATTTTATTTTTAGCTACCTGTACTGTCCCACTGCTGGGCCAGCGCCTCCCCCAATTTCTTTCCATGTGCTCTTTTGTTGTGCCACTATTTTTAATATTTTTAAATGTTTTTATATGGTTTTCTTTTAAGAAAGATTAAAAAATGTTAATGAATGATGAATAAAGGGAAAATAATATTGCATCGCTTTCTAGATACACTTACGTAGTATTAAAAAAATAGTAGATGAATTCGAGGTTTTTGTACTTACTTTTCTCTTATCCTGTCGGGTTTGATAGAACGAGACCGCTCTCGTTCCCTGTCTCTATCTCTTTCCTCCTGTGAAACAAAAAACAACATTACTAAGAGTAAACTTGTTAAATCATACCAAAAAACCAGAAACAATGTAGACTACTGACCTCATCCCTTCGATCGCGGTCTCGCCTATCGCGTTCTTCTCTCTCCCGCATGCGGTCTCTGTCGCGGTCACGTTCGCGTTCCCGCTCGTGCATGTGTGGCGGCGGGTGCGGGCGGTACGGCGACACGTACGGCGGCGCCGCCATCATGTGCGGCGGCGCGATGTGCGGCGGGCCCAGCGGCTGCCCCATGCTTATCGGGGGACCCACGGGCGGGCCCATCGGGCCTGGGGTTAGCTCCTTTATTTCACTTGGCGCCCAACCACTTGGTTCAGGGTGACCTGCAAAGAGCAATATGCATTTTTGAAAAAAAACAAGTATTTTTCATGGCAGTGTTGGGGTGACGACACATAGTTAATAGTTCGACTATACTAGAGTAAGATACCAGGGCCGCCAGACCTTACTTATTTTCTGGTTAACAAAATGTGGCAAGTAGTGTTAGTATATTGTACTGTCAACGTATGCATACCTGCATTGCATTACCTGCTAACTTGTGCTGACGGTAAATTTTCACACATGAGGTGCTAAACTTACGTAAAAACATTATTCACTTTTATTAAAGTCTGAACCAAATAAACTAATGATTGAAATATATTATAGTATTTCAGTGATAAGTTTATTTTGTGTTATTAAACAGTAAGATCTACCCAGATACCAAGAAAGAATACTCTTGTGTATTCTTGTTTTTTGTCTATGGTGTACACACCCTCTTCAATTCATGGCAGCCTAGTACCTACTTTTTTGGTGGGTTATTAATTTATCATTAATAATAAGACGATATCATGGGATTGAGCTGGGGTGAGCGAAATTACTAAAATTTAAAGGGCAGTCCTATTTCATTGAACAACAGGTGAAACAAAACCAATTATTTTGTGTATTTTTATCTATGGGCCTCAGTTGCCTGCCAATAAAATGATTGATTGCTTGAAAAGACAATGCATCAAAACCAAGAAAAATCCAGAGTCCAAGTAACGGGAATCGACATAGCGGGAATGATTTTATACTACGTGGTCTGATCAGATCAAAGTCCGTAATGTGTGACATGTTTGTGGCCGCTACGGCTTCTACTGACTACTATGCTATGCAGCTATGGTCGGAACAATCTCTAATAGGAATAACATTGTTTTTGAGAAACAATCAGATCTGTATGACTGCCCTCCGCGGTACCCTTGTTTTTTTTTTAACTTACCCCAAGGTTCTTCGTAGGGAGCATGAGGTGGTGGAGGGTAGTAGTGTTCACCAGGCGGTGGGCCGAAGTAGTCCGGCGCTCCCATCTCACGCTGGTGACCACTGCGCCCGTACTCCCGACGTTCAGCAGTCATCACCTGGACCAAAAATTTTAATATTTAATTTAATAATTTATTTCCCAAAAATCGGCATGGCATTACTATAGGCAACGCTTAAAATTTAGGGATTAATAGTGAAACTAAAGGAGTAACAATTGCAATAGTCAATCTGATGTGATGTCCTACCTAGATTTTACAGTAACCTGTATTAAGGCACCGCAGCCCAGGTGGTCACAAATGGAGTACAAAAATTAAGAAAACACAAACTTCTTCATTGAATGAACATAACTTGTTTATATTTATTTGTGCTAATGACAAAGGAGGCCTTTGCCCAGCAGTGCGACAGAACAGGCAATTAAAAAAAAAAAAAAATTACAAAACTTGAAATATAACATAACTTTGATACTGATTTAGATAACTTACCTGTATAGTGTTTTCTCTAGCTTGGTAATTATTTGACATTGGTGGTGGCATCATTTCATCATTTCTCGGACCTAAATAAAAAACAACCGATTTTATTAAAGGAGCTTATTTAATTTCATGAAGGGCAATTTCAAGACAAATCTTTAAAGAAACATTTGGCCCTAATTAAGCATGTACTGGGGGAACCCACAAAGTAAAAGTTGGAAGGAGGCAGCACCCATTTGAATATAAAATTATAAACATGGAATGGGAATCCTTCTTCCAACTTATATTTAATTTTAAATGCGTTTTTTAGCTTTTCAGTTTTTGTAATGCAGTAGGGTTTTTAGTTTTTTAATAACTTTTTTTTTATTTCCATCTTTTTAGTTTGGTGATGTGAAAGGTTTCCTGAACGATTTAACTTTTGACACAATTTGTCATTTCTAATTATGTACTTTTAAAACGTTGATTGCTGATCAATAATTTCTTCTTCTCGATTCTTTGAACTAGGCCTGCATAGTGGATTATGACATTTATGGCCTATAAGGTAACAGCCTAAGTCACTACAATGGAGATACAGATTTTGTATGTAGGTACAGCATAGTTGATTACCTGGCGGTCTCCGGAGGTCTGGTGGTGGCGGACGGGGCGGCGCGCCCGGGTGTAGACCCACGCCCGCCTCGTTTACTCGCATGCGCCGCTGTCGCTCGCAGTACGCGCTCCACGTTACCTCATTGAAACCATAGTTGAAATAATCTGAAAATATATGTGTTGTTGTAAAGCCAGTTAGATACCAGGCCCACGATTTATTTTAATTATGGCAGCAACTAGTTTACGACTAGGTGTTAGTTGGAATCAAAGAGAATGTGATGAAGCCATGAATCAGAATCAGAATGTATTGAATAAGTCTCCCACCATTTTACTTTATTTGATTCTATTATTAAAAATGCCAATTTCCTAATAAATGTCAAGTGCTGAAACAATCCTGACCACCAAATAGTTTTTCATTCACGAAGATAGGACTTCATTTCTAAACTATGCCAAGATACAGAGAGAGAGAGGAACATAGAACCTCCTCCTTTTATGAAAGTGGTTTAAAGGGACTTATTACAAATATGTACCAGATATGTCAGCCCCAGGCTTGTTCCATGGTTTATCTTCAATGGTGTCAATGTTGAACTCAAGTGCAGGCACTCCATTGATGCTCCCTGGTCCATCCAAGTCTTCTAATGTTACTTTTCCACCAGTGGTGGTGCCACTGCGAGGTTTTTCTGCTGCACCAGCGGCTACTAAACCTACACCACGCTGAAAAGAGTAGTTTTGGAACATCGCAAATTGATTTTCGACCTCTTCATAGACAATTACAATGTAAAAAGCAAGGAGCATTTTGTAAGTCATCCCAGCTGAATGAACAAGTTATTAGGTAAGTATAATTTTGATAATTGATGGAACCTTGCAAACATATTAAGGACAACTTCTCTCTTTAGTTATCTGCAAACCTGATGCATTTCAGTTTTTGTATGTTGCTCTCCTTAGACAGAACTAGAACCCTTTTCAACTTGAGTTAGCTTGGCAAGAAGATTAGCCTACTTACTTTTATAGCTAGACTAGCGTAAGATTGAGGTCCCGATTTAATCTCCCCAATGGTGACTTTGATGTCATCACTGTCATCCGAATCTGAGTCTCCGTTGTTCTGACTGTCGGCGTCTCCGTTCCGGTCGTCGCCTTCGCGCGCAACTTCCGCGAAATGCTCGTCGTTGAAGTGAGAGTCATCATTAGTCGCCTCGTTATCCTCCTGATCTTTTTCTTCGCCTTCCTGCAAATGACAAGCTTGTAAACAGTTGTTGTAGTACAAAAATATAGTAATTCAGACTTTGAATAAAAACTCAAGATTATTTCATATTTTTAATTACGAGCAAACTACAGTTAACAAATACATTTGAAAATATTTAAATAGACGCATTCCACACGTAAACTTTCGATCAAACATTGTTATAGGTTATGTTATACTTACTGTTGCGGCGTCGGCTGTATTAGTCTGTTGCTGCTCTTTTTCGTCACCTTCAGTAGGTTTATCCAATGCCTGATCTGGATTTGATTCACCATACAACCAACTATCGTCATTTTCATCTCCAGGCGCCGTTTCTACGGCCGCGTCTGCCATTTTTATTTTGCTATAATTTTAATTTTGTTTGACAGATGCTTGATTTGATTGAGTTGTCAAACGGATGCGTTCCGAGTCACGACAAACATTTAAAATCGTTACTAGCGCGTCAAAACCCGTGCCGAATGAGTGAGCCCGTGAGCGTGACCATCACCAATTTCTTGACTTCATGCATAACAGGATCTAGCTAGACCATATCATATAATTATATTATGTTAGTCTTTGGACCATATGATGCCCTACATCGTTTCCATTCGGAACGGTTCTGTTAGTTCGAAAACGGTAGTAACTGAAATCTTTACGTAAATAACAGCAACAACAACGAGTTGTTTATCTGTCATTTGTTTAGATTAATTTTGATACCTAGGTTTTTTTAATGACTGCCTCGTTGGTGTAGCGGTCGCAAGCGCGACTGCTCAGCATGAGGTCCTGTTCGATCGCGGTTCGATCCCAGGTCGAGCAAAGTAATATTGGGTTTTTCCAGCAGGAATTTCTCAATAGCAGCCATGGAGTCTGGATTTGTGCCCGATTGATGAGAATAGGATCGCCCCCTCATACTTAGGACTCATACATGGGACTTAAGCATAGGTGACGAAATAAGGGTTGTGGCTAAATAATAACAGCCGCTCGGATCGATCTTTAGGTTAAACCGTGCTTGCCTAGGTTGGTCTGTGGATGGGTGACCACCCATTACATACCGAGTTTCCTTCGTACCTTGGAAAGAAGCTGTTGGTTCCGGCTATCATTTGTAGATCTTTGACATTCGTTACAGGTAATCAGTGGCCTAAAAAGTCTGACAACCAGTCTTACCAAGGGGTCGTATTAAGTAGTACTAACTGGGTTGTCGAGGCCAGATAGGCAATCGCTCCACATAAAATACTGGTATTCAGCTGCATCCGGTTAGACTGGAAGCAGACCCTAACATAGTTGGGAAAAGGCTAGGCCAAAGAGTATAATAGCAAATGAGGATATTGCGAAGTTGAGGACTACCTACTTCTAAGTTGTAGGTATCTGCTTAGAAATCACGATTCCATAACATTTTTTCGATAGAAAAATACCTCAAAGTTACCTCTAAAATGAATTAAAAATGGATCATTTTCAATTAAAAACTTTAAATTAGGTCGTGAAACTGCAGGATAGTCGATCTAATCAGTTCATTTAACCCCATTGAATGACTTTTCATGAAATAGTTATTGAATGAGGTTGTATTAATGATTATAATTCTGTAACTACAAACGTGTTACTTGCGTGACTAACTTTTCATCAGCCACTGACCTGCAAATTGCAAAAAACTTAAGAAAAGTTGAATTTCGCGGGCTACCCTGGCGCTTATATTGCTGACGCCATGGTAACCTACCAGCCTTTTCTTTGCTAATATTATATGGCAGCATTGAGGGTACTTTCGACTTTTCGAGTGAAATACACAGAGCATCTTAGATAATGTCTGTTAAAGTATGTACCTACGTTAATAATTTTCCGAAATTCTTAACTTTTTATTATAATTCCGTTTATTAATTTTTCTTACTTACCAATTATCAACGAAATTTAAATAAAAACATTTAAAAATATAAAAATAGTAGCCCACCGGTATCGGGAACAGGGTCCAAGCTACAGGGCTCCAGAGAGAGGAACCTAACAATACGCACCGTGTCCAGGAGTACCGCTTTCTGAATCAAGCCCTTGATCCTACCCAACGAGAGCCTCCTCCAGGTATTGGTCAATTATTATAATAATTATTTGTAATACATAAGTTAATAGTTTATTTTTATTTGCGTAATAAACTATTACTTGTATGACAATTGAGTGCCCATTTTTAACGAAGATAAAGAAAGTAGGACAGTGTTATGCAAAAATTTCAAAAATTTCTTGTTTTCAAAAATTTTGGTTGGCATTAGCTTAAATTTTGGTATAAAGACTTTTTCTGTAGTGTCCACAGTTTATCAGGTACAGGTTGGCCCTCAATTCTCTATGTGAGAACTGAAGGCCCAACTTTACAGTCCATAGGTAACTCGCTTATTTGATTCCAACTTTCACAATTCTTTGGGAATGTTTACTAAATCCTAAGCACACTTTCAAAGAGTTTTAAAAAAGTGGCCCTCACACCACACGCACATCATTTATTTTTGTACACTTCGGGGCACATTTTGTCCATCTCCTTTTTTTGCCAAATTGCTTGTGAGGCGCGGCCAGAAAGTACCACGCTGGCGCTCTACGGTCCACGGTCACGGGATAGAAATGCACAGCAAATTGTGTTGCAACTTGCAAATATTCTGTACCTTCGCAACATCGTGCATCGGTCAAAACCAAAGAAGATAATACGCAACACAACATAATACGCAATTAGAAAAAAAAAATGAAGAAAAATACATGTCTTATGAAACAATACTTTTTAATTTCAGCAGCTTTGAATAAATAAATGATTTATATAATTAAACAGCAACGTAGACGTAATTTTTCATAGAAAGTTATTAATCAAGTCCATTCCTTCTCCGTGGGAACAGCTTTTGTTCAGCCTGTTCCACTTTCTGGGCCACGTTGGCCAGTTGTTCAGATGCATCGGAAGCCGCTGCGCCACACGTTTCTGCCAGTTCTTGGACACCTTGAGATACCTGTAGATATTGAAGATCATGTTAACTGCAAATGGTGCATGTCTGATTTAAGGCAAAATCAAATAACATGTTTTAATTTAAGGCAAAATCAAACTCAATGTGGGAAAAAAATAAAACCCACTCTTTGACGACATGTATAACCTTTTACATACGTACACAATTTCACATGGAGTAGAAGCATTTTCTTTTATCCTATTTGAAATGGAAATGCAAAACATATTCATTTTTGCAACTACTGTTTGGGGCCTCGGTTTTGGCCACACTCTTTGCGCATCGCACCTTTTTGTTAACATTTTATAAGTGCCCATCTGGGCCTATGTGAAATAAAGTATTTTGATTTTGATTCCGTTTATCCATCTGCACATGCTGCTGAATAGTTTCAGTTAGCCCAGTTAAGATGCATTTGCATGCATAAGCATTGATTTGCTTGAACAAGCATCTTTCTCATACATTGATGTTCTTTATACAAAATAGTCCTTTCCCATATATAAAATGCGAATCGATGTTGACAGGTGTGATTTCACTATTTGCATTAGAAGCCTGTGTTAGGACTCTGCTCTTCCATAAAATAAAAAATTTAAGATAAAATAAAGCAAATAGCAATGCTTACAGCGTCAGCTTCAACCTTCACTTCAGCGGCGGCAGCTTGCATGTTGTTCACAACTTCTTGCATCTGGGCCGCATGCTGAATGGGTTCAGACTCGAGCACTGGACCTGCCTGAAATATGCAAGAAAATAACTTTGACATTTGTTTTCATCAGTAATATAAATACAAATTAATTTTCTAAAATAGAAGCCCATATTGTGGTGTCATATTAACCTTATGTCAAAGTCCCATGTTATCATCGCCTTTCAAAACAGATCTGTTATAATTTTAGGGTACATTAAATTATACTCTATATTTCAGTCATGTCAATGTCGTGATGGCCCAGAGGTTAAAGCCGCAATTATATTTAGCCCAGCCGCGTGTCGCAACGCGTGGGTAAGCTATCGGTTACATACATTTAGTATTGGATTGATTACATTAGTCCCGTCCCGCGTGTCGCAGAGCCTGCTGACGCCACGCAGACCGAGCGATTTCGATCGGCGTGGGGTCGGTGGTGGGGGTTGTGACATTAAATTATTTTTATCATCGCTTTTTAGTTCTTGCACCAACAAATGATATTCACTTCGGCTTCCCCTTGAAGTATTTATTGGATGCACCCAATTCCTCCCTTTTCTTTCTTTCCTTTTTGAGTAGGCTTAACATGAGCAGGTATGCTAGATTTCCAAAATCCGTATCCGAGTCTGAAGAAAACACTGTAGACGTTTACTCCAAAGGCCATCACTGGCACCACTGTATTGACTGAGACGATTTTTCGTGAGGCCGCGTGGCGACACGACACGCAAATGTAATAACCCGCCGTTGCGTCAGGCAGCGTGGCGACACGCGGCGTGGGCTAAATATAATTGCGGCTTAGGCCTTGCCTCTCATGCATGAGGTTGTGGGTTCAAACCGGGCAAGTACCAATGTGACTTTTTCAATTCATATGTACTTTCTAAGTTTATCTTGGACATCACAGACATTGGTGAAGGAAAACATTGTGAGGAAACCTGGACTTATCATATATCACTATAGTATAAAGCAAAGTCGCTTTGTCTGTCTGTCTGTCCCTATGTATGCTTAGATCTTTAAAACTACGCAACGGATTTTGATGCGGTTTTTTTTAATAGATAGAGTGATTCAAGAGGAAGGTTTATATGTATAATAGATGCATAATATAGTCGAGAAACACTGATAATTTTAGAGGTTTTTAATGTAAGGTCGTAAATAAACACATTTTTTTGCGCTTACATTGCAAACGCTGGCTGAACCCTACGAGCTAGATCAAAATAATGTACTACAGTATTGTACACCTTAAAAAGGTCTACAAAAAAGTCCGCGATAGTATATATCTATCTCTTAGGGATAACTCACAATAACCATTTTTTATCCTTTACTTACGAGAAAATAATGGCTTATTTACGAAAAAGCGATTTTAAGCAATACAGCATTAATCCTTATCCAATTAAGTACCTTAAATAATTTGTGCATGTAATATAGATCAATATGGCCCTTTACAGCATGTAATTTAAATGAATATTTTCGAAGATATTACAGATTTAAAATGCAGGGACATAGCGGTTGCGGCGCGGCGGTACCGGCCGTGGGGCGCGAGCCTATTATTAGTGCGTCGAAGGCCGCGCTTCGCCCTATAGCACTTTATGATTAGCAGCGATCGCACGCGTTTATCGGAGCTCTCTAGCGAGGAAAATAACAATTATCTTAATACATAAAAGCGAAAAGTCACTCACTCTCTCACTCATCGCGAAATATCGAAAACCGCTTGACGTATAAAGATGAAATTTGGCAAGGAGGTAGTTTATAGGTAGTAGACGTCCGCTAAGAACGGATTTTGCGACAGGGCTGGATTAAGGGGGTCTAAGGGCTCTCGCAAGTTTGTATGAAACTCCTTCATTTTTTGTGCTACAAACTTGAAATTTGGCCGGGAGGTAGTTAATAGTAAGTAGATGTTCGCTAAGAACGGGTTTTGTGATAGGACCGGATTAAGGAGGTCTAAAGGCTCTCGCGAGTTTGTATGGAAGTCCTTCTTATTTGTGCTACAAACTTAGAATTTGGCCGGGAGGTAGTAGAGTAAAAAAAGTTTTGTCTTTCGTAATATAAAACAAAGTCGCTCCCGCTGTTTGTACGCTTAAATCTTTTAACCTACGCACCGGATTTGAATGTAATTTTCAGCAATAGATAGAATGATTCAAGAGGAAGGTTTATATGTATATATTGCACCCGTGCGAAGCCGGGGCGGGTCGCTAGTAATTAATATAAGTCTGAAATCGCCAACCCGTCTTGAGCAAGCGTGGTGATCAATGCTCGTGCCTTCTCTGTATGAGAAGAGGCCTTTGCCCAGCAGTGGGACAGTAACAGGCTGGTATTATTATTTCAGTCATGAATTGTAATTCTTGTTACAAATTACATAAACTTATCAATCTTGACTGAAAAAAGGATCCTTATCACAAACATTTGATATCTGAATCAATCTATGAAAACATAGTTCCCAGATCACCTAACATGCAACAAGAAATATTTAGGTTATGATAACTTCCACAGCTTTCACAGCGAGAGACTTATTGTTTTTGTTAGTGTGTTGATGGCAATTTATCTAAAGTTTAGACTTGTAGCTCAGTTCTGGACCACACAGTTCTAAATTTAAGGCCCAGAACTGAGCTATGAGTTTACACAGTGCAAAAAGAGAATTTCTGATGTTTCTGAAATGACACAATTTCATAGAAATGTGCTTAGTTGCCTGCAAAGACATTCAAATATTTACAAGCGATAGACGGGACAAGACGAAGAAAATTGTAATCCAATACTTGTTATTACTTGAATCGGTCTACACAGTGGGTGTATGACCCTAGACACACCAGGTGTGGTCAGGGTGTCAGGTAGCATTTGTGTTTAAAAAATCTTCAGGATCAAAATTTTTGTAAAAATATTCCCAATATCAGCTCTATAAGCCTTTTAAATCTCTTTTGTTTACCTGTTTGCAACGTTGCATGCAGTGGCAGTGATGTTTGAGGACTGGCTCTGCAGCAGCAACTTCATGCATGTGCATTTCATTCTGCTGCATCTGAAAATCAAACACTTTGATTATAATTATCCTCTATTTAACCATTTATGCTTCTTAAACAGCTTTTAAAAATGGGTAATTCCAGTCTAACTTGTATGTACTGTGTATTATCATAACATTAAAAAAAAAATTAAGTTACAATTCAGTTTTCTGCCAGAATATTCATGACATAAGTTTATCCTAAACAACATTGGACTCATGCATAGATTTAAATCATAATAATCAAGTAGGCTTCATGTCTCTAATGCAAAAGTAAATAATAAAATTAATGAGTCATCCTCTTGCTTAGACACCAGGATTTATGCGTAAAATATAATGTGTTCTAATAGAAAACTTTAAGCTGCCACTTTCAGTCTTTCACATTAAATTACATAATTTAGTATCAAAAGTTCATTGTTATTAGTGAAATAGCTATGTGAACTGTGTCTTACATTTTCAATAAAATTCGGATCAGTGTAGTTGTTCAATTCAGAAGCCATATGCATGGCTTCATTGAGCTTCTCATGTCCAGCAGTTGCATTGTTGATAGCTTGAGCAGTGTTTAATAAATTGGCGGTCGCAGTGTCTCCTTGTTGCCCATCAATTGGGGTATTCGCTGCCAGACCAAGTTTAGCTTCCAATTGTTCAATTCTGCTCTGTAAAATTGAAATGGGGTCCATTTTTCAATAGGCAGCAGTCACTGATTAAAACTAAAATAAAATAAAACAAATCTATGAAACTATTCTGATTTAATAAAATAAATGAATATCGCAGTTTTCGAATATTATGCTATTTTAATTTCGTTTGACATTACGTCAACGAAGTGCGTCATCATATGAATATGACAGATTGACAGACAGAACCGTTCCGCACCTTTTTAGTGGACGGCAAAGAGTATAATAATTATTAATAATAAGGGAGATGGACTGAGTGTGACAAAAAATTACATTCTCTCGAGTGTGACTTTAAAAATAATTATATTTGAATGTTATAAGTTGTGCAGTGAAACAGTTTGTGTCTTCCATAATTAAGTTACTCTGCTTTTCTTCACTATTTTAATAGTTTCACGTTTTCACTTGGTATCTCTTAGAGCCCTAGTTTTTTAATTGAGATAAAAGCGAAAGTAAAAATGTTGATTTTTCTAACTCGGTTTCTCGTTTCCAAACGAAATAATTTCGGTCCAAACAAAAAAAACGTTTTTGACAGTGACACTTTTTGTCAGTGTCACTGCCATAGTGTCAAGTAGCTGTTGTATTTATTGTGTTTTATTGATAAATGTGCAATTTATTTTAATTTATCTATTTTCGCTCGAAATATTTGTTAAAAATGGATGAAGAGTTAGGTGGACTGACGGAGGACGATTTCGTGATACCACCAGTTAAATATGAGTGTCAGTATTTGTGTTTAAGCAAACAAGTTATACAAAATTGTAACACACTTGTACATTTATGATAATTTAATTGAGTTAATTCGTGTATATTTATGGTATTTTGTTCTATTACAGACTTGGACCACACAGCTGATGTGCAGTAAGTATAACACTAATCATTTTGCCTAAAAACTATTTTTTTTAGAACATGATGCAACAATAACTACAAGTCGTTATCTGTTAAAATATCTACTTAATAAGAACTTGATTATGTATTGCGTACCTACAGTGGAGAAGTACTCTTCAAAGTTGATAACACACTTAATTTATTAAATTCAAATTTCCTTAAAAAAATAGTTTTCCTGATAGGTTATTGCACAAGTATTTTGATGATTCATCATACATTTATTTTTAATCTTCCTGTTATTATTTTTGAATAACAATTCTGTTTAGTTCTGTTCTTCTTAAGATTTCTCAAGCTATTTCTTTACAAATTTAATTACACTAAATTAAATTATAGAGGCTTGGGATACCGAGGCCAACAGTCCTCGAACAGGGCCCTGCCTCCAGTGGAAATGCGTCGCGCATTCGATGGACACGGTCCATGAATGAAAATGTGATGCGTGCATATTGTGGGACTACAGAGGGAGCAATAAACCTTTCAGCCTTCCGATGTTGGATGCTCTCTCTGTTTCAGGTACTTGAGCCTGCCGTCAATGTCTCTGCCCATTGTAGTCGGTTCAGGTTCACGTCATTCACCATAATCATAAGTTGGTTGATGCTACACTTGATCAGCTGCACTCAGAAATGCAGAATAGCTGAGCCACCAACCCTCTCACATCGGAGAATGTGGCACATGTGTTACTGCGGGCAAATCAGCATACAGGAAGATGCCATATATGCAGATAACCTGTGCAATGTGGAATTAAGGAGTAATCTGGAGGATACGATTCGTGAGTATCGGTTCACGTCGCCTGATCTTAGGTCATGGTTACCACATTTGCCCATGAATAAAAAAATGTAACACTGGTGTTTGCCCTGGATGCACTGTTACCAATCTGTATTGAAAGCAGCACAAACCTTTGCCATACACACTCAATCTTGTATTGCCTTGGCTGTTGCGGCATGTTGTGTAGCCAATGTCAAATTTCCCAACACTGACAGTGCTCCTCAACTGATATGTATGTTAGTATGCAACGTATATATCTATTGGCCAAAGTAGCCTGAAAATAAATGAATGTTGTTGTTAATGTTGAAACCTGCCGAGCCAGCCTGGCAGTTCAAGATTGAGCGTCGTATTAATGAGGCCAGGGCACTCATCTTGAAACTCATCTGCTTCAGGGAGAGCAATACAGGCCCAAGGGTGATGCGTTTTATGAGTCGGGTATTCCCGGGAACTGATTTCCTGAGGCAGAAAGTTTATGCATGGGCTAACCGTATCCGTCGGTATATGCGAAGAGTGGATCGATACACTCAGAACTGCATGTTCCAGAATGAAAAGCAAAGATATACAGGTCATGGGAGCAGCCCTTTCCCATTCAAGGAGTGACTGACGTGCATCTGCCGGATAACGACGCCATGAGTGCTTTTTGGCGAAGTAATCGATCGGTGCCCGTCAGTCACCCTGAGGGTGATTGGATGTGTGTTGTTGAGCGAGCGTGTAACTCAATCCCAGAAATGGGGGCTTCCATTTCTGGGATTTCCATTGGTCCACTGGACGTGACCCGTGCAGTCCGTCCGTTACCAAAATGAAAATCTCCTCTCGCAATTCCAGCCATCGTTAGAGACTTGGTCGCTACCACCGATCTCTACAACATGAGTTACCCACCTAACTCCTTAATTTAGGTAGTACTGCGGACCTCCCTTATTATAATTATATTCTCTGCTGCGGACCCTGAAAACTATAGACCAATTACGTGTTACAGATGGTCTATAAAGTTCTTACATCCATTCTGAGAGCAAAAATTGTTCATCATATTGATAGCAATTCAAATATCAGTGTGTCTCTCAGAATGAATGTAGGAATGGGACCTGCGGTACTAAGGAGCTGCTCCTTATCGACATGGCCGTAAGCCAACGGCTTCGACGATCCCAGAGGATCTGTCGACGTGTTGGATAGATTATAAGAAGGCATATAACTCAGTGCCACATAGTCATTGCCGTGCCGGATGGAGCGAGGAATATTTCAGGGGTTAAGTCCGCTTTGGTTTTGCTTGGCCTTGAATCATCTGAGCACACTGATGGAAGATTCAGTTCTGGGCACCGGTTGAGGAGAGGTAGTCAAGTTATATCTCACCTCCTTGATGGCTTGAAAATCTTTGCCCCTAACAATATGCGACTGATGATACTCAATTTAACTTAAACGTTTAGTAGCGCTATCAGGATAGAATTTGGTGGGGGCAAATGTGCGGTCACGCATGTGAAGCGAGGGGAGGTTATGAAATCCGTGGGTATTCAACTCTCGGATTCCATATTCCTTAGATCCCTCTCCTCGAATGAGACCTACAAGTATTTGGGTATGTCAACCTTAGGCCTTAGTAGCTTTAAGCATAAATGCTGAAGTAATCTTTGAAGGAGTGCTTTTTAAATTGTATTTTATCAGGCGGAAATAAAGTGCGTGCCTTCAAAGGTCACTCAACCATTGTCAACCATCATTCTGGTGTTGAGTGTTCTTTCGCCATACTCAAATGGACTCGGACAGAACTTGACGCCCTGGATTGGCGGGTCTGCACACCGCTGACCGCAAATTGTATGCATCACCCACGATCATCGGTGATGAGATTGTATATCCCGCGGAAGTATAGAGGTCGTGGCTTCTTAAATGCTTAGACCTTGCACAACCGCGAGGTGTGCAGTCTCAGGGAATACTTCCTTGAAGCGGACGTGGAGATGCACGGAGATGAAGTCTCTGTGCACAAGGGCCTCACCCCGCTCTCCTTGACTAACGAGAACTGGCGATGATCCCAGGGAAATATGGCAGAGCAAGAGCAACACGGACGCTTTTTTGGGTCATTCAGGGTTCTGATTTAGATCTCTTGGAGTCCGTAGCCTGGCTACGTTTCGGTTACCTCTTTGGGGAAACCGAAGATTTTGTTTGTGCGAGGATGAAGATATCAAGACGAATAATTATCGGAAATACATTGTCAAGGACGGTACGGTTGAGTTCTGTCGGGCATGCCACCGCCCGGTGATTCGATCCGACTTATTGTTTCCGGTTGTTCTCGTCTTGTCAACGGCGATTACTTGCACAGGCACAAACTAATAGCTAAGAATATCCACCAGCAACTTGCCTTGCAGTACAACCTTGTAGATTATGAAGTATCATACTACAAGTAAGTATGTGCACAACCCAACTCTCGAGAACGGTTATGCCACATTGTATTGGGAACGACCTATCATCACGGACCGGACTATTTTAGCAAATAAGCCTGATTTTGTGGTGATAGATCGCCGAAAGCGCTGTGCAATAATTGTTGACATCACTGTCCCTCATGAAGAGAGTCTCGTGAAAGCGAGAAGCTAGAAAGATGAAAAAATCAAGTATCTGGCGGCTGATGGTTTAAGGGCTTGATTCAGAAAGCAGTACTCCTGGCCGCGGTCCGCATAATGAGGAGGTTCCTCTATCTGGAGCCCTGACCACTGGACTCTGGACAGCGTGGACCTTGTTCCTGATGCCGATGGGCTACTATTTTTTATGTTTTATCTGGTTTTGTATTTAAAAATTAACCGCGACGAAGGTGGTGTGACGATCTGATCTCGTTTGCGGGGCGAACATGGCCAGATATCGCACAGGACAGAGAGGTTTGGAAGGAGAAAGGGGAGGCCTTTGCCCAGCAGTGAGACACTCAAACAGACTAACAAAAAAAAAAAAAAACAATAATAGGTACTTACTGGAAAAATATTAAATGAAAATAATAAAATAATTCAATTTAAAAAAAAGTATGACCTTCTCTTTATTTTATTAATTCTAAGAATATTGAATGTTAACAAAATAAAATCAAAATAAACACATACATATTAACAATTTCAGGCTACACGCATGGGGCAACACCCTGAAGGAAGCATTTCAGCAGTGCGGCATGGCTATGTTTGCATACATGACAGAAATGCCTTACGTCCAGATCGAAGAAGTGCATACAATAGAAGCAAACGCTGATGATCTGATGGGCCTCCTGTACCACTTCCTCGATGAACTATTGTTTCTATTCTCCGTTGAGCCGTTCCTAATCTGTAAGAAGTTAGTGATCACAGAGTTTAATACACAAGAATTCAGGATAATTTGTAAGTGTTTCGGTGAAGAATTTCAACTGGGCAAGCACCCACAGGGTACCGAAGTTAAGGCTATCACTTACTCAGCGATGCAGATTGTAGATGAACCTAAGGATAATAAGTACGAAGTATTTGTTATTATTGACATTTGATAATTATATTTTTGTTGAATACTTTCATGGTTTTCTGTTAAACACACTGGTACAAATTTATCTTATTAAGGCACATGATTATGCTGCGGGACTGTTCGAAAGAGATACCGTGGCCCTGGAACACAAAGGGCAATGAAGGAACATGGATGGGTTTTAGTCAGTAAGAGTCTGACACTCCCTCCCACTCCACCCAGAGCGGGAGAAGTCATTTGATGATTTCCCATCCGTAAAAAAAAAAAAAAAAAAAAAAAAAAAAAAAAAAAAAAAAAAAAAAAAAAAAAAAGGCACATGATTATCATGTCTATTAAATATTTAAGTAAAGGAAGTCATAATTATGCTGGGCATCTAGTAGTTGTGGAAATGATGAAACAAATCATTCTTTATTTATTTTTTTTACATGAAATTTAAATTTTTAAATATTCCTATACAAAGTAAAATAAAAAAATAAATAAAAAATTAAACAAATCATTATCTTTAGTTAAGTTAAATGAATATCAATGTTTAGAATATCCATAACTTCCCATTAGGTATAATTGATTTCATGAGATATTTTTGTTTAAAAAAAATCTTCTGATACTTTTTCTTTGATGTACCTACTTGATAACGGTAATCATGCACATGAACATTGAACCCCCTTAACATAATGCTTCAAATAGTCCTCAGCCCTCATCAAGCCTATTGAGGTTGGTGTTTTGCAGATATGCTGCTGGTGTGTATTGAAAAAAAATAATATGAAAAAAGCGTTTATTCGTGGTGACCTAAGCATTACAAAAATTGTTACTTCTGCCAAACTGTAAAGCAGTTTGTTAGCAGTTGTAGCTCTCATATACAATATTACCTATATTTTTATGTAACTACTCGTAGGTACTTTTCCCATCAATAATAATAATAAACATTAACTATAGCTAAACACAAACATTTTACTCTATCACAAAGGCTGATTAGTAGTGAATTGTAACGCCACTACGCAATTGAAAATGCTATCAGCATTAGCTAATAACATCCCAAACCGCGCAATGGCATTTTAAGCCACACCGGCGAAGCCGCGAACATAGGCTAGTATGACTTAATCTATGAATCTCCATTTATGAGGCTTTGACAAAAGCTTTGGCTTTTCCTTCATATGTTCAAAGTTTGTCTGTCCCACCCACAGTCTCAAAAACATTTTCTTCCAAAATCAGATTCAAAACCCAAGGATTGGATCCAATATTACCCCTCTATAAAATACATACATATATTGGACCTGTGCTATATTCAACCTTTATCTTTCTTCGTCTAGTGGTGTCAGGCGCGACTGCTGGGCATGAGGTCCGGGGTTAAACTCCCAGGTCAGGCTAAGTGTTATTGGGGTTTCTATCAGGAATCTCCCAGTAGTAGCCACGGAGTTTGAATTTCGGCCTTGATGGCGATAGGATCACCTCCTACTACATGGGACTTAAATATATCTGGCGAAATGTGGGAGTACTATTACTGCCTAACCCTTCGGGAATAAAAGGCGTGATGATATGTAATATTTAGCCTTTGTGTGACAAAGAGACTTTATTCTCACCTGTCCTTTTTCCATGTGATCCTAGCGTTATGCAACTTATGTTTTTGCAACTGTCGTCATCATTGGTGTCCTTGCTCCACCTACAGCTTTGTATCGGCGTCCACGCATGTCGCGCTGATTTCCGAGCGAACCAATTCGTAAAATACGTAGGTATTGCCTTTGGGTGATCCTTTATCCCTATTTATTTGATACTAGCTGTTGCCCGCGACCTTCATGAAATGATTATAAAATTTGACTTCTCTATTTGAATCGGATTTTATTAACAACTGAAGTTGTTAAGGGTTTTAATTTTTTTGCACAGAATCCTAATCTTTTTTTAGATAGATAAAAGTTACTCCTTATGACATCAGCTATCTGCCAATAAAAGTCTCGTCAAAATCGGCCCAGCCGTTTCGGAGATTAGTTCAAACAAACATACCGGCAAATAGACAAAAAAATAATAAGGTGTTTTTACCGTACCGTTTGAGTACCGTATATATTTCCTTTCCATTCAGTATAACGCTGTTATTTTGAAATTACAAACATACACTTCAATTTTATTTATTTGTATAGATTGGCGTACCGCGTACCTACGTTTTCCTCCGTAATATCTGTCAGCCTGAAGACATAATACTCCGCCGCCGACCTCGAATAAGCTGGGATAAAGGCAGGCGACCGATTTTGATGATTTCTGTCAGCCTTGATCACAGTGTCACACCACAAACTTTCAATTCCTTTTTAGCCGTAATCATCTTTCACACACTCCAAAGAATAGATGAAACCTTCTATTCCAATTCAATGTTCAAAATCCGTAATTTGCCAAATACATAAATACAGAGATGGTATTATGCGTTATTGTATTATTAATGATGTTCAATGTAACTTCCCTCCTTCGGCTTGAAACATACCCACTCTATTGCGATACGGTATTTCGATAGAGATTTAAATCTATCTGTTTTGAGATATGGCTATCTGATTTGCGACTGCAGTGGTTTCGTGTTTATGGACACTGTCCATTAGGTTTCCCTCAAATCGCCCCGCTTCATATTGTATAGCTGGATAGTTTATAACCATCATCTTTTGCAGCCTTGTGCCACCCACTGCTGAGTTACGTTGTAGGCCTCCTTTTAGTGCAATTCTTCTCTGGTCTGCCCGAGTTTCACTCGGTCTTAGCTACTCGCGATTTTCTGCATGTCATTCGGATTTAATCGCGCGGATTAGAATCTATCCAGCTGGATACCTGGATAGATTATAATCCGCGCCTTAAATTCTGAAATAGATAGAGGAGCACAGATAAACAGAATGATCTACTATTCCTACTTCCTACCCCCCCCCCCTCCATTCCAGACAAGGTGGCCAATCAGGATCGTAAAAGTCCGAGGATTTCTAGTTGCGTGGTTTATTGTCTAATATTTTAACGGATTGATCTAAAGTGAGTCTTCTACTACAAAAACCATATTTCAAAATCCATCTTCTAAGTTGCCATTCCACAGCAACTCACGGCTAAGCTACACGAGACGTCGCACAGCCATCATTGTCGTGTATCATGTTTCGCACAAATTCGGGGCTGAGATAACGTAGTGACTATAATAATATCTGTACGCACTCTGGAGGCTGAAAAACAAATGGACTGTGCAGTTAATATGGCGATTCTCTCTTGTGAGTAGGCACTCAGCATATAGTCATGTTATAGCCTTATGAGATGATAGGATGGTTATACGCAAGGAAACTACGACAAAGGTATTTCCTGCCTCGGGCCTGTGGACGGTGAGTAATGGGTTAGCTCACCGTCCGTCCGTCTTATGACGACAGGTCGTGTCGACGGCGCGTTCGTGTTCCACGCGCGCCTCAAAGAGATGTCAGCAATCAGGAAGGGGCCCGCAAGGGCCGATGCCTGCCGGGGCTGCGGGACTGTTCGAAAGAGATACCGTGGCCCTGGAACACAAAGGGCAATGAAGGAACATGGATGGGTTTTAGTCAGTAAGAGTCTGATACTCCCTCCCACTCCACCCAGAGCGGGAGAAGTCATTTGATGATTTCCCATCCGTAAAAAAAAAAAGGTATTTCCTGCCTTTTCTTTGTGGCTCTGGCGACCTAAACTGTTGTGACAGTTTGAGTAGGTAGGTATGTTTTACCTGAGATAAAAATACCACTGTCCTTGATAGGTAGGCCAGACACTTCGGTATTTAGATATCGGATCTCTGCTCTTTGTTAAAAATGTCGTCAGATCAAGGTCCACCTCCAATTAGACTTCTGGCGATGGCAGTTCGATTATTTATAATATTATTAACCTGGTTTTTTTTTCACTACTCGCATCTACTATCACTATGTCGAGCTACCCTGGGATCAGTATTTATCTAAGGAGTCCAGCTCATCCTCGATCCCGCTGTCTAGATGGTAACCTAGATCTGCGTCTGGCGGATCGATTGATGATTCAAAACATACATTGCAAAAAAAAGGGGGAATTCCTGAAATCAGTGAATTCAGTGTAGTAGTTACACTGAATTTCAGGAATTCCCCCTCCTTCGGTCACTTTTACGAAATCCAAACGCGGAGGGGTTGACAAATGACAATAATTTATTATGTAAGTAAATAATAATAATAAAAAACAGACGAATTGATAACGTCCTCATTTTGTGAGTTTGTTTAAAAATTTAATTTAATTGTATGAAAGTGTAGTTGTATGTAAGTACTTACATAATGTAATGGCTACTAAAGTAATAAGGCTATAAGTTCAATAGGTAGTTACACTAAAGATACACGCTAGGGTGTACCTGACAGGTTTACCTGTACAGGTAACAGGTACACCCGTCTGGTAAGCTTGAGCTGCCTCTTGAGGAAAACTGCACAGTCACTCCAGTTTACGTGTACAGTCCAACTGTACAGGCAAACTTGTCAGGTACACCCTAGCGTGTGTGGCTACCTTATTTGAGAAGCTCGTGACTAAATAATAACAGCTGCTCATGTCAAACTTCAGGTAAAGCTGCGCTTGCCTTGGTTGGTCCGTAGATGGGTGACTACAAATTAGATACCGAGTTTCCTCCGTACCTCGGAAAGCACGTTAAGCCGTTGGTACTTGCTGCCATTTGTAGATCTTCGAAAGTCGTTACAGGTCAGTCAATGGCCCGAAACTTTGACTAAGTATCCAGCCTAATGTTCCTATAGACGAAATCCATAAAAGGATGCCGCAATTGAGAAGATACAGCAAATCTATCGAAGCTGGCTACATGCTACGCCAAAAACTACGATGCTACGAGATTTTGGCGTAGCTCGTAGCACATTTGGTGGAATCATGAACGAAATACGGCATAATTTTTTATTTAGTAGTGTTTAGCCACTGACCAGTAAGTTCTTTTGGCCGATAAGTTAAAGGCAGTGCACCCTTTGGACAACATAGTAAATATTCGCCTTAATAAGTCCTCTGATTAGGTACTGATGTTATATTTAGATGCAGCCATGCAGGAACATACATGTATAGCTCTAGGAAACCATTTCTCGTAGCAAGCCTTTTGAAGTTTAAAGACTATCTGGCTAGGCTAGGAGACCATCGTCAATTTTGAAACACTAGAGATACTTGCACACTAGATATTAATAAAAGCTGGAGGCCACGAATAGAGTCAACAAAGATGTTAAAATAAAATTTCTAGTTTACAGAATCCCCAACCAAAATGACACGCATAAGGGTGTTACCACACCAATCGATCGGTCGTCGATCACCAATCGATCGATTGCAGAAATGACGACGGTCGATCGATTGGTGTAGTAGAAACTGTCGATCGACGTCGACTTATCCATTCTACCATCGATCGATGGCCTTGATCGATGATCGATCGATTGGTGTGGTCCCTTATAGGAATAGCCAAAAAATGTGTAGCCATACTAGCTATCATGGCCTTATGCCGGGAAAGTTGCATTATGTTATTTATCGCAAGAACAGCTGTACGTACTGGAACCTAATAAGCATGTGATTATTTGAGAGCACGAGTCACCTAGAGAAGAAGAAAAGATAGATGGATTGTTTGAAAGATGCCGTAAATTTTTATTCTTCTGTACTATTTACATAGCTAGAATGTTGCGATCTGTCCTGCCTGTGCAGCTCTGTCGTTGGCCTTACCTATTAGAGTCCTGGAACTTGCAGGCAGCTGTGCACGATGTGCACAAAAGATGTGGCATCTCCTGTGACGGGGTTCCACATTCATACTGATTTTGGGATGCAGGTGTTGGTGTCGATGTACGATGAAATGTACCCTAAGGAGCTTCAAGCGTGCTGTCGAGCGCATCGTCGTTACTGCCGCTATAGCACTCTCGCCGTTTCTTGCTCTAGCAAATGAGGGTTCTGAACGACGGACTGGGTGCCGTGACGTACTGCTAGATGAGGCGCAACCCTTAGATTGACTACGATGACTCACGTTAAAGATTGACTCGAGCCTGCCCAGCAAAAATTGCAGTTATAGTTACCTTCATAATTGCGAGTGGCTGCTCTACGTTTATAACATTAATGATTCATACAAAATATATCTAAAATTGCGCTAATTCTGTAACATCGTCACTGCCTTGCCAGCATTGCCAAGTTTTTGTCAACACTGATTACTACCTGAGTACCTAATTACACTATAATAACACGTTCATCGTCTTTTCACCAAGTCGGTATCAGTGGCCCGCATTGTGCATTTACAGTTTGTTTAAAAAATGGGGCGAAATATAATCAATTGAAGACAGACGTGCCCAAATGAGCTTAACACCTTGAAAAACGAATGCCTCGACGTAAAAAATACCTACCTGCATAACGAGGGGGATAGTTTAATCGACGCCGAGATTTAAATAAGGGTCATAGAATTCCCGAAAAAAAAACATCTACCGCTTCGAAGAGAAAGAATAAGTAAGTGGAGGGGAGTAGGAGCTTAGATGCTGCTAGGTATAAAACTTTGAGAAATTAACAAAATCATCTGAAAGACAGCAGATACTATGTATCGGTGAATTCAACTGACGATGAAATTATCTATCCTCTTAAAACAATAAAACAGCAAAGCAGGGAGGTACCCCGGCTTATAGAGCCCCTGTAATTATAGTGTTGTGTAGGCCTGTAGCAGTGTACCATCAGAGATTTACCTGAGTGAAATAGAATTATAGAAAAGAAGAAGATTATTTGGTAAAAAAGCGACAGTTCCTTTAGTGTCAGTCCAATCTTAACCTTTAGTAAATTCAGAAGCCATCGGTAGGTACAGACAGCTAACTTTACAAATGTAACAGGAAAAGAACCACACTCTGGAAGACGCTTTGATTTAAAATCGACCATATACATACAGACTCCTGAAGTCCTGAGAAATAAGACTGTATGCACCCAAATGCGAGAGTTCAACTGACGTAAGTAAGCATGGGAATAATCCCTGCATCCTCATTTAATAAAGTTATCGACTAGGTACTTTAATTAAGCAAATTAAAGAGACGCTCCAGCAGTTCATCGTTCTAATAGTGCCTAGTGGATGCTGACGCAGAAGCGGCTCCTTCAGATATATTTTTACAGGTTGATTTACGTACGTCTAACAAGATTACCAAAGTTTTTCATCGGGCCATGCTATAATAGGTACTCATAAATACTAAATACTCATTCTATTGCAATATTAAAACTGATGGCGCTATTTTATTAAGTACTAGCTTCTGCCCGCGACTTCGTACGCGGATCCTGTTGCTTATGCCAGCGACAACGGGGTCGTCAAAATCGAAGATCTGAAACGTCTGATGTCGAATTCTAAGAGCCCAGGGACGGGAAAACAACGGGATGCGCGAGACGATTCGAGACGTTCCATATCTTTCATTTTTGTAAGTCAGAAGTCGATGCGTAGATACGCTTGGAACTCCAGCGTAATTCTCTATCCGTGAACGTCTCCGACTCGCGAGACAATGCGTGACGTTCACGATCAGCAGTCAGTCACGCATCACGTTCCCCGCTTGTCTCTAGAGACTTAGAAGTCGATGCGTAGATACGCTTGAAACTCAAGCGTAATTCTCTATCCGTGAATGCCTCCGATTCGCGAGACAATGCATGACGTTCACGATCAGCGGTCAGTCACGCATCATATTCTTCACAGTTCTCTAGAGACCTGGATGTAGATGCGTAAATACGCTGAGAACGCAGGCGTGCTTCGTTATCCAAGAGGATGAGAAGAGAAGAGAGGAAGAGGTTTCCACGGAGCGAGTTGCAGCCTGATGTTCTCGAACAGCATCAAGTCTCTCCTGACGTTCTTCGGTAGATTCATGGGATCTTATGATCCTCAATCTTTTAGCTCCTATGGAACATTGGGAAAGATTTGACCTCTTTCTAGGCATGGTTATAGTTTTATTGTGAAGATACTTGATCAATTAAAATCTAAGTGACTGCTCCCCTGCGTTACCGGGTAGGCTACCGTGTCACGAAGATAAGTGGAAAAAGTCTAAAACACTCAAATAACATAAGCCCGAAGGCATATTTATTCGATAAAATAAAAAAAATAAATAGGAGTTTTGTCCAGTAGAGTCAAATTTTCAATGATATACCGTCGTCATCGAATATCAGTCCTAAACTGTTACCGCCTTCACCGCGTGGAGGTACTCCCAGCTTATGTTATTTTATAATTATACAGTGAAATTAGTGATAGCTTTGATTTCCACATCAGATGTTTCTGATCTTCGATTTTTATAAGTCAACAGGAAATGCCCATCAGACCGAACAACTTTTGCTAAGACGTCATTCCTATATGTGTTATGGTGTAGCTGGGCTCTTTAAGTTCCACAACAGGTGTTCCAGATCTTCGATTTTTATAAATCAACAGAGAGTGGTCATCAGATTGAACAATATTTGCTAAGACGTCATTCCTATATGTGTTATGGTGTAGCTGGGCTCTTGGAGTTCCACAACAGGTGTTCCAGATCTTCGATATTTATAAATCAACAGAGCGTGTTTATCAGATTGAACAATTTTTGCTAAGACGTCATTCCTATATGTGTTATGGTGTAGCTGGGCTCTTGGAGTTACACAACAGGTGTTCCAGATCTTCGATTTTATAAGTCAACAGAGAGTGCTTATCAGATTGAACAATGTTTGCTAAGACGTCATTCCTATATGTGTTATGGTGCAGCTGGGCTCTTGGAGTTCCACAACAGGTGTTCCAGATCTTCGATTTTTATAAATCAACAGAGAGTGGTCATCAGATTGAACAATTTTTGCTAAGACCTCATTCCCATATATGTTATAGTGTAGCTGGACTCTTGGAGTTCCACATCAGGTGTTCCAGATCTTCAAATTTATTCTCTCACCAGAAAATGCTCATCACGTGGAACAATTTTTGCTATGGTACCATTTTTATATCTCTTATAGTTTAGCTATTCTATTGCGGTTCTGCATCAGGTGTTCAAGTTTCCAAGATAAATTATAGCCTATATGTTGCCCAGACTTAATACCTATACAACAAAAAAAAAATCTTTCGAAGCTGTCTAGTAGTTCCGAAGATTAGCGTGTACAAACAAACAGACAAACAGATAAACAGACAAACAGACAAACAGATAAACAGACAAACAGACAAACAGACAGAATTTTTTTTTTGGATTCGTGCTCTATTACTGTTTCTAAACCCCCCTCAATTTTTTTTTTTAAATATGTTCAATGTACAGACACAGGTTTTTTACTGTTTTATTATATGTATAGATGAACGAATCCCTACCGGACATACATACGTAGGTACTACGTACGGCACCATGCACAGTGCACAGTCGTCGTTTAGTAGTTTAGTAGAAGAGAAGAAGGCAGCTTGTTCTCCCAGACCAAGTCAAGTCTGCCTATCCAGTTGTTTAAATCCTGTGGCCCTTAACAAATTAATTCTTAATGTTCTTGACGAACAGCAATCAGTTTTATCTTTGAATGGAAATACCGAGGTAAGCATATAAAATACCACGCAAGAATGAAGAGCGTAAGCGAAAGTAGATATCCTCGCATGTTATTTTAGTTGATGTAAAAGAGAAAGTAAAAATAACTAAATTTTCAAAATAAATAATATATTAAATATTCAATGAAAACTTCAACCGATTCCTTCTACTCCATTTTCGAAATTACAACCATCTTTAAATAATTTATTTATTGATGAAAAGAAATAAACGTTTCTAAAGAAAATGTTCTACCTAATTTCTAGACTAAATACTAAAATGTAAAAATATTTCCTTATTTGTTAATTTTATCGCGATTAAAATGTATTTCTGAACGATTCTTGTCTATGATAGAGATGTATCTTTCACTATACGTATAGTCATTTCCGCTTTGTTCGCGGTTTCACTGATATCCGTATCCTTTATTAAGGATGCTTGAATTACTTATAAAATCAAAACCAAGCAAATATATTTATTTATAAATTATATCCAGAAAGAAAATTAACATTATTATTTTAAGCATAAAACTTATACTGAATTCTCTTTAAATAATTTTCACCATTTTCAAGTAAACAATGTAAGATTTATTTGGTACCGAACTCCGGGAATCTGATCTAAGTAGTAAAAACTGGCCCAAGCTAAAAATATTGTTACAGTTCATTTCTTTATTGTGTATTTATCGAGAGGTTTGACTGAACAATACGACGCAATACAATTTTTAGCAAGTAAAACCTATTCTTTCAATAAATTATTTTCCATACGCCTTACCGATTAAAATACCAACGAAACTCATTTTGATGCTTTAATTTATTGTTTATTTGTCTTATTGCTTTTATTTTAATGAACGTATTTACTGTTATTATTCACAAAAAAAATAGTAGCGAGTTCGTGTAAACAAAGTGCGTCATGTATCCACGGAAAGCACTGATCTAAGTTTCTCATTCTATATCTATAATTTCTATCTTGTATCTTGTCTTGTACTAATGTGCGAAATGTAAGATGAAGATTTAATTTCTTTATTCTGTTTCTTAACTTCAATGTTAAATTCTGGTTGAAGTTTAAGTGTTTGGTCAAATTGTCATGGTAAAGTACTGGTAGATCTCGCGTGTTGAAATAGTTGTTGTTGATTTAGTTTATCGAACCGTTTGAAAAAAGTAAATCCTTAAATTTATTTTATGAATCTTAAAGGTCCATAAAGTAGCAATTATTCATTAAATAATACAGTGAAATATTCAGAAAAATAAGACAAAACATGATCAACAAAAGCAACTTTTCAAATAAAATCACATTACTCGCGCCGCTACAAAATGCTAACAAACGGCTATGGAGACGCATCGCTTCTCTAAACCGGTCGAACAATGGAAATTCAAAAATTCGTTATATTTTTTATGGCTTCTTCGACGAGGGGAGGAATTTGGATCGCGAAGCGGCGTCCGCTAGGGGTTGCTCGCTCGGTCGCTTCGCGCCTGCGCACGTAGTTCGCGCCACTGCTACGTCGCTTGCAAGCCAGATGTTCTGAAAAGCTTCCTGTCGCCGTTCCAATGCTCCGCATTTTTATCTAATAAGTTATTGTAAAATGTGGACTAGGACCTTTTTATTATTTTCTTTTACGAGTGAAGTAATCAGTGAATAAATATCATGTGTATTGGATAAACTGTGTATAGTAACTTAAAATTATCGAGCGTCTCGATGTCCACGAGTTCACTCGGGACCAACAAAGCGGCGGACATTTTATTTTGAGTACTCGATAATGTAGCGTTCGCGTCGAAAACATTAATGTCGTTTTATGGTTATACATTCGGATATCGTTCGCTTACACCTTTTGTAAGTATTGTTATTTCATAGTGGGTATTTTGTGCGTAATCCTTGAAAGTGTACACTTAGATTTAGAAGCGGTTATGCCCAGGTATCACCGCTAGGTTGTCGATATTTTGGGGAAAATGTCGTTGAAAAAAGTGACGTAAGCAAAACTGGACAGCTGGAAGTGTCGCCTTGGACCTTTGGTATAACATCCAGTCTGCTAAACTTGCTATCGACCCACTCCGCTTCGGAGGCTTCTCGTTCGTGATTTCCGCGCGCGCGGCACCCCTAACCTCTTCACTAATTGAATTGTGATGATTATGATGCGTTACTCTAGGAAAACTAGATGTTCAATGGTTCTAACATGTTATTTGTGTTAATTAACAGCGATGCCGAGAGGGGTGAAGCGAGGGCCGGCGGAGGGCGAGGCCGAGGTGGTGGTACGCGCTGCTGCGTCTCCTTCGCATACCACGCTACTGGACGACAGCCCTAGCCAGCCCATCAGCTATCACCTGCTCGACCACGGCTATGGCGCCACGCCACAGCATCAGATACGGCGCGAGGCGCCAACGGCACCGCCGAAGACGTCTGAAGTAAGTTCCCCATTAAATTTAGTTTGGTACATCAGGGACTGAGAATTCAAGATTAGCTGGTTGAATTGATGACATTAAACAGCCACAGGTTTAAATGAGAGTACTCCCAGATATTTAAATACTTACATCAGGTTTACTTTGATTGTCAAAGTATTTGGAATGATTTGGAAGTAGCGGGTTTACTAATGGTCCGCAGCATCTTGAAAAAGGCTGAAACTGGGCATGGAATGGTAATTCATTTTTAAGCTGATCTGAACTAGCGTATTCTATTTCCTACAAACTTTTTATCCAAGGGGATTTCATAGCTTAAAAAGCATATTGATTGCTAATGATGCTGATTGTTTGTGATGTGGCAATCGGGAGGATGTGGTAATAGTTGTAGTTTATGTGGCAATGCTGATATCACGTATTATTGCAGTATTCAGATCAGCTATAAATAAATTAATATGTTAATGAGACTATCAATTTTATTGTTTGTACTAATCAAACTGTAGTTTTTGGGATTGATAACATGTGGGTCTTTTTACTCTTTTCTATTGAATGATTAGTAAAGTTGAGCTTGCTGCAGGCTCAGTACTTAGATACTTTTTACTACTGTTGATTACACTTGTTCTATTTATGTGATTTAAAATAATCCAGTTCAAATTACAAAAAGTCATCATCATTGACAATTTTATGCAAATTGTACATTGGACTTGTATTATATCATTGGGAGTTCCTGTATATGATTTGAAAGATACTTGTGACTCTAGTTAAGTTTAACTCTAGTTAAGTTTAAATAAATAAGTTTAGGTACATTATGTAACAATAATATGAATGAAAATGTTTGGTCATTGAGTTGGAAAGACCTTTTATTCAAAAACATACATTATTTTGTTGACATATTAACTCAGTGATTTTTCAACTGTTATATTTTTAATTAGATCTCAAAGAGAGAAATTTCTATTTGCATTGGGATTCTAAAATAGTCTATCTTGTTGACATCTCATGGGCTCCTATAGCAGAATAGTTAGTTGATAATGATCTTGTGTCTTCAGAACTTCAAACAACAATGTTGTTGACATATTGCAAAATATCTCTTACTTATAAGTTGTCTTGATAAGATTCTGTAATCATTTGAACATTCTCAATTAGATATCAGACTATTAGATGAGCCATTGACTCATAGTAAGCATGTCAGAGTTTTGACTTTAAGGTTAGGTCAATGAAAGTCTTATAAGTTACTTGTTTTGTAAAATAGAAGTAAAAGATTTAACTTGAAGTGCAATTGGAGGACTGTTACAGTATCTGTCACTAATTGAAAGTATCATTTCATAAAGAGATAAAGGAAACTGATGATTATGGGTGCAATATTATCCATAACCCATGGACAAGCAACAATGCTACAATTCAATGATTAATGTATTTATTGCACATTTTCCTTAATATTTATTTAATCATATTATTAGCTTATGTTTATGGTACATCATTTTCATTAAGAATCTGCCATAGTTTGTTAGTAATAATAAGCATAGAAACTGGACTGAACTTAGATGAGCTCTAAAATTATAATAATGAGGTCATTGGTCTCTGAGGGGTCACTGAACTGGGCCAACAGAATTCTGGAGGTTTGAAAAGAGGATGATATAGGACAGAATCTTCTACTGAATTTTAATTGCTATGTAAGGGTTCACAGCCATGTTACTGCTACTAATTTTATGTACCTTTATTTCAAGTTGAAGAAAAGGTTATTTTTGCAACTTTACTAGAATTATTTTTATCAACAGCACATTGTTTCTTCCCCAACTACTCATGTGGTAGATATGGTACATTTTATTTTAATGCATAGAGACTTATTGATTAATACCATAATTATCATGACTAAGATAACATATTTAATGCAAGTAATACTACTCTACTACCTTTTATCGTTTATTATCAATCCACAATGCAACTAATCATTGAAAACGCATTGAAGATTATTTAACTAATGTCGTACAACATTTTTTTAATAAAAATAATAGTTAAAAGAATATTTCCATAAAATCGAAAATAATTTACGGTCAAAAATAATGCAAAAAACATAACGTAATATTCCGCAATTCGTAATCATGATGACAAATCAAAATGGCGGATCCTAGACGACATAATTTCGAGTGTGTAACGGTAGCGGTACACTGAAAAGTGTTTAGTCGGTGGGACCCTACGCGGGGCAGGGGTTCGGACCAATCGCGGGGCCGACGCTTTCGACTGCATGAATATTTTCTCCGAACCACTCATTCAACGACTCGCATCAGACGCATCATCGAAAGTTTACTAATCATATCTTTCAAAGTGATTAATTTAATTATTTGGATTTATTTGTTTTGTTTTACAATAATTCTATAGAATTAACGTAAATTTTTTCGCGGGTTTTTTAATCTATTGAATCGAGCGAGTGTAGTAACACTGGTCCGTTTCATTGAAGATTAGGCCTAGTTCACATGATATAATAGTTTCGAGAAATACGATTTAATTGTTTTGATAGGCGTTTGGTTCACACATTTCATTCAGGAAAAAGTACGTTAGTCTGGTGCTTCACTTTTTATAGATAACGTAGTCTCGATAATTCTGTCACTTGATTTGTAACGGTACCTATTTAACTAGTTCATAAAGATTACAAATGGATATGGATATTATTAATTTAAAAATGCTAAGTAGTACATTTTCCTTGCTTTAGATTCCGTAGATATAAAATGATTTTAGATCTTTGAAATCAAAAGCAACTAATATCAATAAAACGTCGTCCATGCCTTACAATATTGAGCGGTTTGTACAGCGCTTGTACTGCCTATTAGGTAAACGTGTCGGTTATTCGAAGCGAAAAAAAAAAAACAAAATGGCGGTCGCTTCACGCCAAATTTGAGCGATGCCTCTAATAGCATAGCCAAACTTTTGCAATCGCCATTCATAAACTTTAAATGCTTTTGATCGCAAAAGATAAATAAAGCCATTTGAGAATCTTTCAACCCCAGTCGAAAAATTTCAATAATGTACCAATAGGTACCGATCGACGATGCTGAATGCGCTTCGAAGGGTCTGGGTAGTCCAAATTTGCATTTAATTGATTCAAGTTTCAAAAACACCCCATATTTTGTGTTTCATTGAAATAATCGGTTACAAATGGCGCTGGCGCTAGACCAGACCACCCATGAATTTTTATTTCTGAACCTTTTTTACGTTCTTGAATATTATGGCTGTACAAAGGATGATGCGCATTAGGAGACGTTCTATTACGATATGTTCCGAATGACCGTTATTGTTTTATTCGTCTCTTACTCTAAGAGAACTAACAGAAAATTTATGAGGCATGCATGATTTATATTTAAGGCGGTACGTTGCATGCCGACTTATGATAAACTATTTTTCATGAAAGTCAGCTGGAGGTATAACCTTAAACTTGGCCGTTACGTGTGGAGCGAACACAAGAATAGCGAGCGGCAAGTGTACAGGAGACACATATGTTCGCAGTATATCATGTGAAGTGGCGTTCACCCGCACCCGGCCATGTGGCTCCAGCACTAGGAGGTCACGTGGCCAGGTACTTACTTCCTGTCATCACACTTGTATTGCACATTTTCGGTCATTGTCCTTAACGTCTTCTGCGAACTTTGATCTTTCGCCAAGAATAAGGGGATCCCTTTTTATAAAGATTTGGGATGATTTAATTTATCAAACGGGATAATAGATTTTTTTGCTCGTATCAAGTTAATGTAATTTATTCGATTCGTACCGGTTGCATAATTATTATTACGCGCTGTACGTTTAGGGGTGTATTGATGATGCGAGCAGTATTGTGCCGACAGAAGGGATGTTTTGTCTGCCTAGACGTGGAGCCCCGTGTCACATCTGCTCCGGTTTACTTGCGCTGCGCAGAGTGGCACAAAGACGCGCGGAACCCACAAATCCGGCAAATTAACAATAGCGTCTACTTCTCGATTAATAATAACAAATATTTCGAGATAAGAAATTGCCATTCTTTCGCTAGAGGTCCCTTCCGAGAGCTCGGCTTTTGTGTTGATTCTAATTTATGTCATGTATTGTTGTTACGCGTACCCTCCCCACACTTCCTTTTAGGGGCTTTGGCCCCGTTGCCTGTCGAAATTGAATTTGTTGCATGAGCTTATTGAAAATGCCTCGTGCATCTTCCACCTCTGCGTGACTATTTCGGTGTGCTCTGTTCTTTTACTTTCGTAAAAATAAATTAATAAGACGCTTTGTCATAATTTGCCGATAATTATTGTTGTCGCTATTAATTAACACGGGGTCAACGTACAGTTTAAAAATGAGAACAGTTGTCATAAAATGTTCCGTTGAAGTGTTAGGAGTGTGAAGTAGGCGCTTTAGTTCTTGTAGTGTACTGTGGTGTGTGATGCTCAATTGAAGAGATTAACAATGACTTACTTTGTGTTAAGAGTGAGTAGTAGTTTGTCATGACAGTGATGTGTACATCCCGGTTTACATTGCGACACTTGCACTATTGAGTGTCTATCTTTTTGTTTCTTACCATTTGTGTTCAGTTGGTCTGAACTTAGCTTAAAAGTGGGCAGGGAGTATGTTTTAACAACAGTCTGTGTCATATGAGTGATTATTTACCTCAAATCTGGTGACGACACTGTGAAGCTTTTAGTGTTTTTTACGTGCAATGTGGAAGTCATGGGGGTGAGTTAAATGGATATTTGGTCAATGTTAATTATAGTCATAACCTCATCACCAAATGCTGTATGTAAGCGTGTGTTATGATGACACTGAACAATAAAATAGACTCGCATAAACGTCTAGATAAAGCGGTACCTGAGAATACGTTATTTGTTTAATTAGCAGGTGCAGACGCGTATGTAATTAAGTGCCTATCTACAATAATGTAAATAGATATCGAATCTGTTCCGTTTCTTGTCCGCTGACGTCATCAAAGCTAGCTACATCACAAAACATTACTACATTGTTCATTAACTTCTTTCTACGTATTTTTAATCGATAAACGGACCGCAATATTCCATGAATTCCGTGTTCTAAATTAAAAGTTTATTGATAAAAAGTACGTATCTTGGCCCTTAATTTTTTTTATGTCAAAGGTTCTTTCCATGTAACAAAGAAGATTTATTTTAATAAAACAATGTTAGCAGATTCACATTATCTTTGATACGTTGCCATGTCATGTCTACCCGTTTCCTGAGAGGTTTATAAAACAGTTTACTGGTTTATGTTATTTATTATTTATAAAACGTTATTTATTAAAATAGAACATTCAAACCCATCCATCCACTCTGTAGCTTTATGATTGCATGGCAAGAACTAATAGGGAAGCCGTGAGCAAAAGCTGCCATTTTAATTCACGGAATGCATTAAAAACGTGTTTGCTAATGCATTGCAAAAACTTGTGCAAATGTAAATCACAAAGCATTTCTAATTTAACCGTCTACCGCATTTTTATTTGCGGTTGTCATTTGAGGTTGCGCCAAAAACTAGGTGTCAAAAAGGTTTTAAGCCCGGGACGGATAACTGCAAAATTAACATAAAATATGCAATGCATTTTGCAGAACGTGAATGTTAGAAACATGCCTTATGCAATTTGAATGACTGTCTTGCACGTCAAGTTCTCGGTAAATGCCAAAAGCATATTATTATGCTATAATTTGAATTTATTACGACTTTTTAATACATGTACACTAAGAGACGCGCAAACACCTAGAACCTACAACCACACTTAAACCAGTTAGCACATTCAATAGCGTTTTGTTCCGTATGATTGATGGACTTGTATTCGTACTTGTCTCAAGCAGTGCGTGGTTATCTGAGATCTGCCCCAAATACTTCCGAGTGATTCAGACTTCAGCCTCCTTCGACAAACAATACGCACGTTTCTATTTCTCTTCATTCGCGGTCATGATTTTACTGCTATATAGATACAGATACACGCTAAGACAAAACCATGAATGCTCACAACAAAATACTGAATAAACAACCTTCAGTATAATTAGAAGATTCTGTTATGTGCATTTATTTGAGCACGCATAGCGTAGAAAAGACAGTGTCATCGTTTGCGCTCCGCCTGTTACTTTTTAGTTTGTGGTATGTTTAAAGACTTCAGAATGGCCGAGACAACCTCGTGTTTATATACCAAGACCCTAAAGACCTACTACTGAGCAAAGGCGTCCCTCTTCTCCATAACCACATTTGTAAAAGGACAATCGCTGAAACGGCACCCTTGCACCGTAGGCGCTTAAACTCCCCTCCGTTCAACGCTGTTTTTATGCTGACAGCTTGATACTATACTGCCATGATATTATAACAGTTGCTGGGGTCTGGGCTCGTCCATGTGAAGTTGACGTGTAAATGTTGCTTGCCTACCTCGATTAATCGGCGCGGAGTGCGACATGTCGCTTACCTTGTGACATTTCAGCTTGTATACTTAACCACTGTGCCGAAATGGCGAAATGGTGTAACAAAATATCGTTTGGCAGAACTTTGGATAACTGCCCACTACCTCTCACATAGAAGAAGCTTTGGTCCTTGCAGTGCATCCTAATTGAATCGTAAAAGGAAACTATGTTACTAAAATAAATAGCGTTACCAATCGGAAAATAGTAGCTTGAATATGTTATGAAAGGTTCCATACTTACCCCTTTATAACACTATCGTGATTTCGCTTGTCTCCAGGCGGTGAAAAGAAGACTGAACCTGAGTGAGAGCAGTTCCGGCAGCCAGGGTCACGTGGTGCCCATGAAAGCCGACTTCAAGACGCCCAAACAGAAACGCGTGAAAGTTCTCACGCCCTACAGTCGACCGTCCAGTTCCATGAAAAAGTACACCGAACGTTCCAGGTACTTGTCTCAGTGAGAGGTAAATTTCCAGTTTAGAGAGTAGCTTTTCTGTAGTTATAGCGGCTCGCCCGAATAAAGCCGGTCCAAGTTGCGTGAAAATAGTGCTGAAATCGGCCGGGCGGCTGTTGCAAGCTACTTGTGGCTACAGGAGTTATAGGCGTGGTCGAGAACGTAATAGAAGTGTCACTGAAGATGCAAGACGAAGGAAATTAACCACATACAAGTCATTTGCAAAACTCCAGCAATAAAGTTAACATCCTCAAGGAATATAGCGAACTACATTGACAAACATAGTATACAAGCAAAAATGGAACGCCCCCTGACCTCCCCAGTGGTGAAATCGAAATCATTAGTCGCTCGCAACAACCAATGTGTCCAAGCAATTAGTTATGAGGCTTCAGGAAATGAGCCGGAAGTCCACTCTCACCCACATAGCATCGAACATGATTCTGGCTTACGTCCTTGTGATGATGGAAACGGAAGTAAATCAAAGGAGTCAAGAGCAAGTTACTCCTGTAGAAGAAAAACTAGAATATTTATTACCAACATCCTATATTTGTTCTAAAAGTTGTATTATTTGTTTCAGGTTTGACACATCATTAGGTTTACTCACAAAAAAGTTCGTTGCGTTGCTGAAGTCCTCGCCCAATGGCGTGCTCGACTTGAACATAGCGGCAGAACACTTATCGGTCCAAAAACGTCGTATCTACGACATCACAAACGTTCTAGAGGGTATAGGAATATTAGAGAAGAGATCCAAAAACAATATACAATGGAAATATGGTAAGTTTGAGCTTTCAACAAATAAATAAAGGCTACGTTTTGTTGTTGTGTGTATTTTAGAAATTAAGAGATAGATTGTAACCCTTTAGTTTGAGAATTTTGTTTCACGTTATGAGCGTTTTTTCACAAGGTGAATGAAAAGCATTCAATTGCTGATCTTTATTACATACCTTTGAAGTAGATGACAATAGATTTCATCTGTTCTAAACGTGTTTTGCCTACAAGAGTCGTTTGGGAAAGGAACAACAAACGAATGGACGACATATCAGATTTTATCATGGTGCTTGGAGTGTTCTGTAAAAAGGGCTAAAACATCGGCGAAATATGCTTTTTAGGAGTTCAATCGACTGCTGCAAGACAATAATATACGAATCGCTGATAATACGAAAGATGAACACATTGTTCATAATAATTTGCATAATACAGTTACTTGATACCTGGCAGTTCGAATCGCCAGCTGTTTATATTGTTGCTTGTTACTGTCAACCAACTGTTAAAAAGAGGAGGCTTATGGACCGGCGGGACGGTGACCACGGGGTGTTTTCAAAGTACGAAACATTATTGTCAATGTGATAAGCTTCATTCTAAACATGCAAGTTGTTTGGTTATTGTGCCACCTGTTGGTCGACCCAGCAGAATGTGTTGGATATGCATGAATTACGGAAGCTGGACTACTTATTCCTTACCAATTAAAAGTTTTTTTGCGTCGTGGGAAGTTATCGTTATAAACCAACAGATTCGAAGGTAATTTAGTTATCAAAATCGTAGATTTTCGAGCTTTTTGTGATGCAGTAAAGGTGGCATGCAACAAGTGTGTTGTTGCTCTATTTTTGGTACTCGCACAAGATAGTGGAAGCTAAAGTTAGAAAAATCTGAGTTCGATTCTCAGGATCAACAGTGATTTTTGTTACGACGCTCTTAATAGCACTTTCAAGTGCTTTTGCACCTGAAGAAACCTTGCATACTTTCGTTTTTGATCTTGTCTTCATTGACATGTTTTTATCACGAACTGATCATTTGTGACAATTTCGCAACATAATGCTTACTCTCGGCTCCATGAGAGGGGGGAATGGCCAGTTTTCCACCACGAAGGCCCAGTACGGGTTAGCAATAACTCATTTTGTGATAAAAAGCTTGGCTATCAGCAAGGCCGGTAGCACGGCTGACGGTCGTAAGGTGCGTCGGTGGTATGAGCATCAGTGGGTGCCAAGCGGTAAGTATGTGCGACTCATAGGTGAGGTTGTATGGCAGGCGCGGGCTGCGGGGGCGGCGGGGGCGGCGGGCCGTGCGACGAGGCGGGGCGCGCGCGGCGGCTGCGGCGCGAGGTGCGCGGGCTGGCGGCGCACGAGGCGCGCGTGTGCCGCGCGGTGGGCGTGGCGGAGCAGGCGCTGAGCGCGCTGTCGGCCGGCCACGGCGCGCGCGCCTACATCACGTACGCCGACCTGCGCTCCATCCGGGACTTCCGCAACCAGACCGTCATACCCATCAAGGCGCCGCCTGACACCCGGCTCAGTGTTAGTTCACCACTTTATACTTATCTTTCTTACGCCCCTCGCTTTTTGATCTAGCTCTCGACGAAGTTCTCATAGCGTCATCGTATGACTCGAGAAAGTACTCAAAAACACGCCTGGTTTAAAAAAATACAGAACCTCTAAGTTGCCTCACTTTTACTATATTTATCTTTTTTTTATAAGTTCGAAATTACTGTTATACTAAATGCATATGATATTATTTACCATCTTTACAGGTGCCCCATCCTGACGAGAAAGGTTTCATGATACATTTGAAATCTATGTCGGGAGAAATAGAAGTCTACCTCTGTCCAAAAGAACGTCCTCCTTCGCCTGCATCGTGTAAGTTCAATTCAAATATTTAGAATGTCAGAAAGTATTAAATGCACAGAACAACTTCATAGGTACTACTTTGGAAAAGAAAGTATTTTATTTCAAGATTTCTCTGATCTATCGCCGAAAATGAGGAGAGTGCTAGCTGCTTGAATAATATTACCAAGCAATGGGAGATCCATTTCTCGAAGTTATCTGTAATAGAGCAACCAAGTTTGCAGGGACCACGCACTTTATCTGCGTCTGTTTGCCATCATTCAGCCTTAAGACGTCCACTATTGGACATAGGACTTAACAAGCACTGCCACAAGCTTGAGCTCACTGCATCAAGTGGGTTCTCATAACCGTTACCAAGACGTCGGACCACTTGGAGGCCACTGTATTCGTCGACTCCCTGGATGACTCACTTTGCACAATCAAGCCACAATTTGTTTGTTTTTACAAGTCGGCTAATGTGTATTATGTTTGTAGCGACCGGCCAGTTACCGGCAGACCCGCTGCTGGAAGACAACAAGGCTCTGCTGGCGCCGCTCATAGCGCTGCTGCAGTCCAAGCCCTCCACCTCCATCATCGCTGACTTCACGTGAGTTTGTACTACTGTTATTATAATGTTATGTTATTTATAATGTTAAGAAAAAGTACAAGATCTAAGGGGGAAATAGGCTGACCCCATCCAAAGTTTTACTCAGGCTTATGTCGGCTTGAGTCTACCTACGACACACCTCAGGGAGCTTATTGCTGTTTATTGATTATTTTGAGATTACCCTACTCCATTGTAGAGCCCATGAAGACACGAGTCGCCATAGTTTCACCAACATTTAACTTGGACAGAGCAATGATGTTTGGCATAGAATAGGGTATCGTGTATCACAGGTAATAGTGTCTTCGCATTATGCGACCCATTTCACAGGAACCTGCTCAACATTCAGTTTTCATGACTAACTGTAGCATCGAGCGGTCCACACTGCAGAAGACTGTATAACCTGGAAACTTGTGTTATGTCGAATCATGAAGATGTAGAAGAAACTTAGTGTATGCTTTTTCCGTGCAGGACGCCGATAAAGCGGGAGCCAATGAGCTCGTGTTCGTCGTCGTCGTCATCGATGGCGGTGTGCACGCCGTGCGTCACGGACCCCACGCTGCCGCTGGGCGCCGCGCTGTGCACGCCGCACGCCGGCCACACGCCGCACACGCCCCACACGCCGCACACGCCACACGCGGCACACACGTCACACACCAGCCATCACGACGCGCTCAACACTCCTGACAGTCAGTATCTTTTTCTACTATTGTAAACATTTATATTTTTATTGCTGGAGATAAACTTGTACCACCTCAGCAAGGATCTTATGATTGTCAGAAACACACAACTATGACTTAGAAACATAATCGTTGGTGTGTTACACTACATGTCAATAAATATGGCTTATGTTTGGAAATAAAACATTTTAATAGATGATGAAATTTTTCGAGGTCAATTTTAATAGATGATGAAATATTTAGAGTTCATTAGTAGGATCATCGACCTCGACAGTTTCCTACTTAAATGATAGTACTGTTTACTCTCCAACTTAAATGAATACCTAATCCACAGGTGGCGGCGCGCGGGGTCGTCTGCGGAACGCGTTGATAGCGGACAGCGACGACTTCGCGCCCATCATGGGCGGCGGACGCTTCCAGCTGCAGACCGAGGACCAGGAGTCAGGTACGACATGTAGCTCACACTCATACACACTCAACACAAGATCATTTGAAGCTGTGATCATACCGAGCGGACTAGATAGCAGACGGCAGATCAGCAGACTTTGGGAGATAATGTACTGCCTGCTGCCCGGTCCGCTCGGTTCGATCGCACGTATCAGGGGGCATACTGGTAGCACCTCTTAAAGCAGTATTATTTTAATCTCGCTTCAGTGAAAGATATAGAGCCATGAGTCCTGTATAGCTCCATCTTGATGGTACTGCTGTAGTGGTGGTACAAACCCTGGTCTAAAAATTTTAATTGATC
The DNA here is from genome assembly GCA_905220335.1 of Noctua pronuba. Taxonomy (NCBI): domain Eukaryota; kingdom Metazoa; phylum Arthropoda; class Insecta; order Lepidoptera; family Noctuidae; genus Noctua; species Noctua pronuba. The sequence goes on from LR999894.1 coordinate 13,136,435, forward strand.
ACCAGAATTGCAAAGAGAAGATAGGTCTGACCATGCCCAACTCACTTTAGTCATGATAAGATGGCGATTGTGGTGTGCTGGAAACAGTCTGACTTGTCTTCTGTTTTTGATTGTGGTGGCCAAAAGGTCAGCTCGGTTCCTTTATCACTTCCGGTTTACGGTTAAAACTATATACTTATTGAGACCATTCAATGAAAGTTATTACTTGTTGAGTATACATCAACACCATTATAGAAATAAAATGCATCTTCTACCAATTGAAGCATTTTTTATGTCTGAGGATGCGTTTCACTTTTACAAACAGGAACTGAGCCTAAATAGTTGATGTATGTAGTATCTCATGTTAGTTTGGTGCCTTAAATTGAACGCCTGTCACAACAGGCTCTTTGTTATTATTATCAATTGGTGTCATTTGCATTATTATCTGGATTATTCTATGAGATAACTTTTAATCAAATGCTCGAACCGATAACGGTAACCCCCGTTTAATTCAATTCAGTGTAGTCTAATCTTGTTTATTATGTCAACAAGACATTTTCATGACTATTTTGGTGAACCAATCATAAGAACTAATATAAAAATTGAGAGCAACTGATCGCTGATCAGAAACTGAGCCGATAATCAGTCTCTGATGACGATCAGATCCTTCTGATGGCTGTCAATTTTCATAAAGTCTTTTGGGATTGGCTCAACAAAATAAAAAAATTAACCAAATAAGTGGTCTTTGAGATTGAATATTAAACGGGAGTTCTTTTCGCCAGTTCAATATTAAGGAATCAATCCAACCAAACTAAAATAACCGTATTCAATGAAAGTCTAACCTTAACTTATATTTCACCAAGTTATGGGTACGCTAAGTCACGCTATAGGCAGGCGGGATCGTCGAGAGCGCACGTCTCGTGGCTAGTACTTTGGCCGTGAAGTGTGTCGTAGTCACATCACAGTCAGAGTTCTAGCTACGCGGCCGTGCGGACCGGCGCGAGGACTCACCACATTAGATATAAGTCATACGGCAGCGGGATTCACTAGGTTGGTTGTTTATTTAAGTGCCGACGCACTTAAAAACGGTGCGAAACTAATATACACTAAATGCTAACTGAGGAAATATCCGCAGTTTTTATGTTGCAACGTCGCAATGCTTTTGTGTGTCGGCCCTAATTGACTCACTGTGTACGGAAACACGATGGACTAAAGTGTTGATCATCATACAATATTTTTCTAGATATTTTTTTCTACTTTCCCACATTCTTTCAATTCAGCCTATGTCTAGCTATACTAACAGTAGCCAGGTACAGGCTAAATAGATAGACTCCCAAGTTACGTGGAACTTAGAAGAAGAAAATACCTCTCATCAAAAGACCACTAGTCAATCGTGTTTCCGAATATTGTCACATAATATAAATCCAGATACGAATATGTGTCATCATGTCACATACCGCCGACATGCATGCTTCCATCACGGTGCTCACGTCATCATCATGAACGCTTCACTAACTGTAATACCTGTCTCGATACTATGAGTATGACAGGGAGAGGAAAGAATTGTGTTACATCTTTCTGCCTCTCAAATTGTGTATGTGGTTTTTGAATCTGTATTAAAACAGGCTCTGTCAAGCACTGACTAGACTAAATCTAAGCTAATTGCTATATTTTACATGCAGCTTAACAAGAAATAGACGGAAACCCTAGTTGTTGAATTAGGTCGTACTAACTACTAAGAAACAGGCTTAAGTTTTACACGTAACTTGTATAACATCGCGAAAGTTCCTAGGTCTATTTCGGCCTGTTAGTAAAAGGTAGCAAAAGTTTCGTTTAATGTAGCTGGTGTTCGACACAGTCATTAATATTAAAACTGTTACAGAAATGTTCTTATCCCATATGATTTGGCCGTCAAGGGGACATTATGATGCTCAGTTTTTCGTCATTTCTGTCACAGTGCCACCATAACTAATTGTTGAATTCATGTAAATAATGTTTCGTTTCGGATGCGGCTTAAATCGGTTTTGTATTGTGTAAATAATTTGCTGCGATTCCTATTAACATTCCCACAGATTTCTGAAACATCAATAATGAAGTGTTTGTATAAAAGCGCAAATATCTTTTAAAGTTTTTTATTGTAAATATGTCTACTTGGTGCATGCTCACATCGCGTCACGGGCAATCTGCTAAAAGTTGGCACGAGTTTTCATGTGAGGAAACACAAAAAGTGGTCGAGTCCCTACACTATAGTCATATTGAAAGTTTTTATTTATTTAAACGACTTCTTTGAAGAGATTTGGCAGTGGGACATTAAAGTTTACACCCACTAGTCAATAAGATATTATTTTAACAGTATAGTTACCTCGTTGACGTCGATGTGAGCGTTCCCCAGCGGAGAGCTTACAGCGGTTCATGATCGGTTCAGCGGGCTCGTCGGTCGCGGTGTTTCGGGAGACGGGAGGGCGGCCGCGAGCTGTATCCCGTGTGGCTCCAGTGTTCCGTGTAGCACCATGGGATTCAGCTCACGGACGCTCGCCACTAACAGCCAACTCATCTACTAACTCCACAGACAACCATCGCCAATGTAACAACGCTCTCATGTCTAACTATGTTTGCACTGTGTTCTAACCTTCGGGAAACGTCGTTTCATTCATTCATCTCTCACAACTACGCCATTTCATCAGGTTATTGGGTTATGCTTTCACTAAACTTCACCCGTCACAAGATAATTCAAACGACATTTTTCGAAGACCTTACATACTCATTTTGAATACAAACACCACTGTTTCAGTAAATTTTATACTCGATTTCTGTTAAGGTATTCAAAATGGGTGTCTAAATTCAAAAATTACAAGCAAAAATAGGTAATTTTGAACTATTTTCGTTTGAAAACTTTTACACGCAATATTCATACAACGCGCTCGCTTTCCATCACTTACGTTTAATTCTCAAGCTTCAAAACAATCTGAGGCGAATTTCGCGTGCGATGCGGGACAGGCCTTATGCTGGACTCACACTAATGATAATTTCGTGTAGATCGCGGGCCGACTCACACGCAGACAAATACCACAGCACCTGTATGACAATATAGGTGCTGCGGTATTTGTCTTAGTGTGAGTCCATCAAGCCATCGTATAAAAGATGCGTGCGCGTTGCAGGAAGTATTGCACATTTTTTCCTTCGCCTCTGCTTCGCCTGTCAAAATCCAATAACGCTTGCTCTTTATGTCCGTCTGACTGTTTGTACAGATTTTGCAGGTGATGTCGGGGTGGGGGACGTGTTTGACACTAATTTTGTAAATAATTAATTTGTAAACTGTATGTTTGATGATGACGTGGGTACACCTGATATTCTCGTATAAAGAGTATGAAATACATTAGGCGCGCTCAGGTCATTCATTTTCTGATCGGGTTTACCACTAAAAAGCTCTCTATGTTTAGCTGACTGATGATCGGTTGATGGAACTTGTGCGTGCCTACCCTTACTGATATTTTATTACTTTTTGGACATTCAGCATGTGATTTTTATAATAATGTAGATCAATGACTATTTACGAGTATACAAAATGTAATTATGATTGTATGTAATCTTTTTGGTGAGCATTTGCGATATTATGAGAATAACAACGTAATCGCAGAATTATGACACCATACTGACATGGATGTTGTCCCGTGGCATTTCAGAACCGCTGGAGTTGGAGCCGTTCCTGGCGCTGGAGCCGCCCATGTCGGCGACGGACTACGGGTTCTGCCTCGACCACGACGAGGGTCTGTCGGAGCTGTTCGACTTCGAGTTCTAGTGGCGCGCGCCTGCGTGGTCGCGTGGCGCCCGCGTGCCAGTAGTGCGGAGCTGTACTCGCTGCGGACTGCACTCGTCTCGACCTCACTGCAATTGTTTGGGGGACCGAATGACGGCTGCGGGCGAGTTGTGACAACCGCTCCAGGTGTTGGGACGGGTGCGACCCGTTCCCAAACCATGAACATTTGACGTGAGGGTTGGACGACTGGAGTCTTGTTTACAGAACACTCTCACGGTTTACTTACGTTGTGCTTCTGATTGTGTTGCGGGCAACATTGTGTTGAGCATTTAGCTTTTATTATAGGTAAAACAATACCTAGTAGAGGCATGCAATATTGCTCCAATATCGTAGGCCGATAGACTGGCCAGGGACGCGCTAAGATAGCTTGAGCAATACCTAATGCCATTTACTAAACTAGTGTTTTTGATGAATATTTTTAAAGTTTATTTCGTTACGTCGCGTATGATAATGATGCCATTTTATTTACGGGTATAACACTATCATGTTGGACTTGTTTTTGTTTATCCGAATACTGTTTTCGACTAGACTAGGAAATCATTGTGTTTACTTATTTGTCTCGAGTTAAACGAACGCGCTCAAAGCCTCTCCATGCGATCATGTGAAAACATGTATAATGCATGTGCATGTGTGACGTTGAGTGCGTTTATAGGTAATTTTGGGACATAGACCATGAAATTTGTTTCACAATAAATTATACGTAGGTAAGGAGTAGCTTGCCTACACAGGCTGCATTCTTGAGTTCAGCGGATTTCATGAATGTTTCGGAGTTGGATCACGAGTTCTCGGAACTAATCCAACTGCGAAACGTAAAGATGACGCCGCAGCTTGTGTACAAGCTACAGCAATATAAATAAACTGACAAGTCAAGTGAAACATGAGAGTGTTCTGTAAAAGCAATAATGTGTGGTTATGAACATTGAACATCGCGCTCTTAGTTAGTTGTTGAAATTGATTGCAACGTAAATTATTTAGTTGGATTATTTGTGACGTAGATGTCGAATATTTAACTAATGCTGGTTCTGTGGGACTGCAGCGGGCGTGTGCTGTTATGATACGATAGTTTAAAGCAGATCACTGAGGTTCCGGTTTCAACTGAGAATGTTGCTCAAGTTAAGTAACTTTATGTAGAACTAGCTGTTCCCCGCGACCTTCGTCCGCGTAAAATCCCGTCCCGTTTTTGCAACATTTTTCATTGCTGCTCCGCTCCTTTTAGTCGTAGCGTGATGTTGTATAGCCTATAGCCTTCCTCGATAAATGGACTACCCAACACTGAAAGAATCATTCAAATCGGACCAGTAGTTCCAGAGATTAGCGCGTTCAAACAAACAAACAAACAAACAAACAAACAAACAAACAAACCCTGCAGCTTTATAATATTAGTATAGATAATTCGTTAAAACAAATTTTAGAAAAAAGCCACAGGTGTGTACCAAATAACTATTAATTTGACCGGAGTGCTGTAACATTCTCAGTTATCGCCAGGTTTATAGACACATCAATTTACTAAACACCGTTGACAACAACAGACAGCCTCAAACAATCCAATCTGAAAAACATGGTGCTAATTTCATTTCTTCATCCATACCCGTCAGCTACAGTCCCACATTACTGTTTAATAAACTGAACGCTTATAATGAAAATGTTCCTTGAAGTTATCTAATTGATTTGTTTATATTATTGGCATGTTGCGTTGAGTGCCGACGACCACTGCTTGTGTACCACTGTCTGCAGACACGTGGTCTGTCTCCGATGTGGGCGCATACTACAGATACGATGCCTTAACATTTTATAGAACTTTGTAAATATTACACATGCCAAGTTTTTTATGCGATCTCTATAGTTTGTTTTTCACATGTACGTAGGAGAATGAAACTAGAATTTGCAGTATGCGTCCGTGCACACATGTTGCGAGCACATAGTATAGGTTGTGTCGTGTCGCAGAGTGTGGAGCGGCCGGCTCGCGCGCTCGCGGGCTCGTGCTCGTGCTCGTGCTCGTGCTCGTGCTCGTGCGCTCGCGAGCGGATGTGCTCGCCCGCTGCGCGCTCGTGTACATAGTGTCGCTCAAATCAGAGGGGCGCGGGCGGGCGCGCCGTGTACATATTACACACTAATGAACGGTGATATCTTAGCGGCCTTCGATTTTACTTGTAAAGCTAGCTCTAGTGTTCCATACGTCATACGTTCACGTTAGGGCTGTCGTTTGCGTATTGCACGTTGTTCCGTTATCAATATAACTGATTTGCCAAATATTTAGTTACTACCTGAGTTTGTCATTTTAGTTTCATTATGGGTTCGTTTAGTTGTCATTGTAAATAGTGGAGGCAGGGCGGGCGCGCGGCGAACGTCAACATTATGATTTCGATAAATATAATTTTGAATGTTTAAGTACAAAGTGCGATACCGCGATAGCCGTCTTACCGTAATGTAAGTACATTACTCGAACTCGTTGGCACGCCTCCGCTCTGCCGTTTTTGAATAGTGTACAGCACAAATGTCATTGTAAAAAAACCTATTAATAAGTGCATATCAAAATAATTTTAATGTTAGAGTTAATTTGGAGAAGTGTGTGAGCGGCTTGAGTGAGGGAGGCGCGGAGTGTCGGCCACAGGCAGGCGGAACCTGGTTGCAATACTAGTGCACGTAGTACGAACGAGGGCGAAATCATTGTTTTAACGTTTACTTTTCACATTACATTAGTTACATTCCGTGCCCTTGTAACAACAAACAAGATCCCGCGTCTTCCAGGCATTTGTACATATTTAGATTTTGATGCATTCACGAGATTAGACTGAGAACGTGGATTTTAAATATCACGTTACTCGATCAACAACAATAACTGCACGTCGCTGTACGCAGACTGTCCGCGTCAGAGATGTTCATCACAAGGGCGCGGAACTGCTCGCTACCGAGTGTGAACACGTCCGCCAGACTACCCGCTACTTGTAGTATTAAATCACTAATATGTTTATTTATATGATTATTTGCGTAATGGGTAAGCTTATGTTCCGCGATACGATTGTATTCCACCACATCTGTACAGTACGTCAGCTCTGTTGTGCTAAATCGTTTTAAATGAACTGAAATCTTAATACAAATGAATTTTTAAAATTTTTCGTTTCAAGATCGTTATCATTAAGTTTTATTTCAGTTTGATAGGATTTTATTTTTTCGTTTTATTATTGTTTCCGTACAAAGCAAACTCTGTTGAATACCTTTTTGAAATCATACCATTGAGACAGAATTTGCTTTTAGCGGCGCTCGTGAAGTACCTTATTCTAAAGTGAAATTTGATTACTGCAGGATACTTTAGTTACCTCATGTCATGTTCCTTAAACATCGTTGAAAATCGCTAGTGATGTAATATTATCAAGTTCGTTGATATACCATTTTGCTACTGCGCAGTGAACTATCTCCTGATAGTCGCTGAACATCGGTACCTGAGTGTTGATTTTTAAGGAACACATGCAAACAATATGTAGGTTGCTAATCGCCTATATAAACATTTTGTTCGGCATAACGCTGCCTCTCGCGAGAGGCGGCCTTTTAATTTTAAATTAAATTGTTTACGACACAAATTCTGGGGCCAAACGTACGAGAAAAAGAAGTACAAATTATAAACAAAAATTTTCTCGTAATTTAGTTAAGGATTTACGCTACTTCCATTGTTGACATCGATCGATGTTTTGTTCTTAACGAATGATTTAGTAAAATCATACGTAACCATTGTAATGAACACGCATTACTTCGTGTCATGTCAGCTCAGGTTTGACTATTCATTTTTCATCCGAAGCTTTGTAACTTATTGGAATTATTTATTGTAATCACGCATGTCTAAAATCTGTGTTACTTATGTAATCTAGGCAGTCTCTGAGTGCTTTTTATGATGTAATTAACGTCCGTTTTGGGATATAGTTAGTTCAAATGACTAAATCTACCAAGAGGTAGGTCACAAGGGTACATAATTTCATCACTATTTTAACGACATCCGTAAAACAGACTATACTTGTTTCTCTGGTAGACTGCCATTTAAATCAATCTGGTAATTTGTTAAGATAACCTCATAATGTTAATTACGCTTATACAATAGCTGTCAGTATTTTTATAGTTGATTCAATTTCAATACATTGGATACATTGGAATATGCTCCTTACGTGTTTCCACTCCGCGTCGATAGTTTGATGAGATCTCAAGTTAATTGTTGGTATTGTTTGTCGTAAGTTATGTGTGGGACTATCGACGTGGGGCGCTACTGTTACAACGATTTTAGTCCGTACATAATAACGTCAGCTCGACGGTCCACAGGGTCCTAATGTAGTATTTCAATACAGACAATATTAAACTTAATTGGAACTTCACATTGAGGAGCGGCGCGCGACGTAGGCCCATTGGCTGCAACGTTGTCTTCACACGTGTCATGCGGGATACACAGATATCACTGGTAGTATTCTATCTTAGTTTCTGTCTGTAGTTGTACTTATTTTTATGTATAAATCTGCGAGGTAGCCTAGTGTGAACATTGTCGATGAACGGGTTGTAATTAGACAAGTTTCTGTTTGCTCGTAGATGCAAACGAGCGCTGTTATATGAAATCGAGACTTTTCGACGGCATGTTTTTGTGTAATACTTTATCTGGTTTTTAATGTAACAAATTGAAGGTGCAATGTTATAAATATGTATTTATAGTGTGTGTGAGCGCGGGAGGGACGCTCGAGGGACGCGGGCGGAGCGGAGGGACGCTCGAAGTAACGATACGCTTGTTTGCGCCATTTGTTGTTGGTGTGAGGCCTGTTTGATTTGTATTCATTTGTGTTGAAAGACTGAGGTTGATTATTCCAGTTTCGACGAACGTGCGAGTTATTTGTTGATTGAATTTAAATATAAAGTCATATATATAGTTAGGTTATATTTTTTAATAAATATAATATTGAGATATGTAATATATTTTCGGTGTTTTCATTCGGCTTGTCCTGAACCCAAAAACGAAATTAAATTCGCGAGTTGAACATTGATGACTAGTTTTATTTTGTATGTTTGAAAACAAATGAATGCCAAAGTGTTGATGACTGAATATGACTATAATGAGTTGACCCTTAATATAAGGTGATGATTATTCTATCGTAAAACAACGTTCATATTAAATTTACAAACTGGCACTTATAAAATTCAACACTTATGAAGTAAGTATAAGGTGAGGTAAGTTGTAACAAGACCCTTAACGAAGCCGAAAGGCACCTGTTTTACCCGTCATTGCGATCATTTTTTTTGTTCTAGACCATACCTGGGAACCTAGTTACGGAGATATTGAGGGTCAAAGTTCCAACTTTTTCACAAGTTTTTTTTTAAATACATGTTTTTAGTGTAAGATTTTTACTTTAAACACCACGACCCCCGTACTATTCAATCCATCCACCATCACAATCCAATGTTTAGAGAGCGTTACATTGAGTCCTACCGTAAAACATGAATTTTCACCCCAAACGAAAAGTCGTTTCCCAGTGATAATTTTTGCGTAAAGTTACTTAGTTTGCTTTACAGAATGCTTGGTTGGTTCGTTAAGGGTCTTGTTACGCCCTGTATACTTTAAAAAGTAAGACGACAACATCAATCTCTTATAAAGTTGTCAATGGGGAAGTCTTTGAAGGAATGACTCCAGATGTCTGTGAAGGCTGTGCTGACAAGGTCGTTGATGAGCGGCCTGATGACTGCGAAGCCTGGCTTCCAGGTGGCATTGATGAGGCGGTCCAGCATGCGCTCTGAAAATAACCTGCGTGCTTAATTTCTATTTGGGCGTCGCAGAGCAGTTGACTGCCCAAAAAAATTAACATTCCACTTAATACCTGGCACTGGTAGGAAGAATTGGTGGCAAAGCGGAGTAATCCTATGCTTCAAACAAGAGGAAAAATAATGTAATAATACTAATAAGCAATCGTGCAGTGACAGTTTTAAGCACTCAATTACCATTCCCCTACAGAATGTACATTACAGTGCTAACTACAATCATGCAAGGTGCAAATCTACTCACTAGGTACCCTAAAAAGACAGTCGTGTCTAAAAGTATCTTACGCATATAAGTACCGAGTATTCCGTTTCCTCTGACCAAGTTGCCGACATGGATCTCCATGTCCCCGATGTGATCGACTTCTACATGTACATCTACTCCTGTGCCGTTGCGTTTGATGCGCGTCGTCTGGGAGTAGTCCCGGAGTGTCATGTTCCAGGTACCGGAGCGTAGGACGCCTAGGCCGAATGCATCTCCCTGGAAAATAAAGTGTTGTAAATATTATTTTAGAAAATTGGGTCGATCTAATTAGGTATTTTGCCGCCCGACTGTAACCATAGACCATGCAGTGTTGCCTACAGTACTTCCAGTTAACTTACCGCCAGCTATTAATTTTTTGGATGAGATTTGTGTAAAAAAAAAGCCGAGAATCATTCAAACTTGAAGTTTAAGACAACATTATAGCTAGCCGTAAATAAACTGTGCAAGGACAGGACCCATTAGGCGTGGACTCCACCGAAGCGAAGACGAGACGACAGGAAAGGAGATCTCGACTTCAGAAGCATAAGCTCGGATGTACAAAACTCTTTGCATTTGCACAGCCGACCTTATGCTTCTGATGTCGAAAGATGTGTTGTATAAAACGCCAATAGAATTTCGTTATTAATACTTCTCGTCTCCGCTTAGCTTTACTGGAAACGGTTGAGCAGAGAGGAGAAGAGATGTCTAAAATTTGTTTAGGCCAACCTCTGCACTGGGCGGCCGCGCAAAGCGGAGACGAGACGTAAAGAGACTTGAGCGGCGTGCGGTGTCCGCTGTGCGGCGAGCTGTAAGCGGTCTGCGGCGGTTGCTAAACTGGGCCTGAGTAGCTGCACACACGGTTTCGGTCTAACCAGTACGATACCCTGGCTTCTAAACATCTCCTATCCTCTCTGCACATCTCCGCATTGGTGGAGTTCGGACCTTATTATCGACATTTGTTTTTGGTATTTGTTGAACCTTTTACACTAATTCGCATTCAATAAGCTGAGTAATAAGTATCTGCAAGCGTGGATGTCGTGCTAAGTTTAGATAATAGCACATACATAAAATTATGTATCATAGGAAGGTCGATTCGATTAGGCCGAATTGTATCCGCTAATTATTTAGATTTAGAGGTAAACCTTGGCTAGATCCGAGTATGTACGGCCTAGGACGGGAAGGTGCCCTCGGGCCAAAGGTGGATCAGGCCTCTGATTTAATTGATTGTGACATGTTGACTGTAATTTACCTTGAACTCGTAGTCACCGTTCAGCCATTTTTCTGGGAAGTACTGTGAGTAAACTATACGCTGGTTCTCCCAGTCGGTTCTGTAACAAGTAATAGAATATAACAATCAAGTAATATATACTTACGTAGAAGAAATTATTCGAACATTTGGCTCCGTAAGTTTTTCTGTATAGCGGAACCATTGGGAGCCGTTCAGTTATTTAGTTCTAATTTCACTCACGTCGTTAACCAAATGATTTTTTAACATTACAAAGTAAGTTGATAAAATGCTGCCCGGATCTACGAATGACTTGAATGACTTGAATGACAATTTCACTAAGGTGCTGTTACAAATGCTTACCGCATTTGTAAAATTACCTGTGAAAATTGTAATTAAAAAAATGCGTTAGTTCCAACAATGGCCACGCGCCAAAAGAACCATGCGGGACTGATCCTATAGAGACAGAACTTCGAAACTCACTTATATTTAGTAACAGTGGAGTGCGACCATCCTCTCTCATACACACTGGTCAGTGTGAGTGTGTATCCGATCCCGTTGATAGCGCGCGCCTGTTTGATCTCTCGCGCGAAGTGAGGGTCAAATGGAGCCACGCCCATCTCTGGAATGCCTGAAAAATGTGTGAAGATTTTGTGATCACTGTCCACTGATTGATAAGCCCGCCTTCTAACCAAAGCGATCACACGTTTAGGAGACTGTCATTCGCTTAGGACCTAAGTAGAGCTAACTCGTAAAAAAAAAGAAAAAGCGAATGAGTGTGTGTGTGGTCATTTAAGAAAAAGCGAATGGAGGATAATGTGTGATCAGAATTTTCCATTAAAGGTTATGTAGGTTTAAGGTTGTTGCACCCAAAGGTTGTTGATAAACATGTTTCACCATAGTTTATCAAGGCCTACTGTTAATATCAGTTCATGTTAATTCCATTCCAACTAGTTTTGTTTCTTAATTTTTAAGCTTTTGTGCATAAATTTACAGTAAACACCAAAAATAGTCATAAAAAAAATAACTTTTTAGACTTTAATAGCCATTTATGGTCATTACTTAACTAAACTTGTACATATATGTGCGGTCAAGCGGTCGTCTTGAAAGTTAAGAGTAGTTTGTGTGCAATATCATAGATTGGGCAAGTGCATGTTTCACACAATACCTACATCATATCTACGTTACCCACGTACTTGAACATAAACGTGTGTACAGACGCCAGCACATCAAGCTACTACAATCAATCAATTTTTATTTTATTTTAATTCTAATTTTATGTAGTTTTACTTGATTTTTATGTTCAACCAATAACTTCTATGTGTGGTGTGAACTGTCAGTATAAGTTGGTTATAAATGAATAATACTTAATAAAAAAAAAACTGTCAATTTTTTTTAATAGATTTTCAACTTTATCACAGCACAATATTAGGTTCAAGGTTGATTGGGAAAATTTGACAGTTTCGTGTAGCTTGATGTGCTGGCTTCTGTACAAACTAAAGGAGTGTGTCTTACTTACCTATTTTGAAATAGGGTCGCACCTTGTTAAATGCTCTCTTTATACAGCCATCGAAGTCTTGGGACGTTTTCTTACACGCTGCAAATATTCTTTCTGAAACATGATAAGTGTAGACATTAGTCAAAACTTTCCAGCGATGTCTACCTATAATCTGGGGATAGGTAACTGTTATGTTATCTAGGCATAGGTACCTACTTATGAGCTCGTGGCTAAACAATAACAGCCGCTCGGATCAATCTTCAGGTTAAGCCGCACTTGCCTAGGCTTGTCTGTGGATGGGTGACCATCCATTACATTCCGAGTTTCCTTCGTGCCTCGGAAAACACGTTAAGCCGTTGATTCCGGCAGTCAATTATAGATCTTTGACAGTCGTTACAGGTAGTCAGTGACCCGAAAGTCTGACAACCAGTCTTATCAAGGGGTATCATTTCATTACCCAGTACTAACTGGGTTGTGGAGGTCAGATAGGTAGTCGCTCCATGTAAAATACTGGTATTCAGCTGTATCCGGTTCGATTGGACGCCGACCCCAACATCGTTGGGAAAAGGCTAGGCAGATGCTGGGGTACCTACGTACGTAATCTTCGGAACTAAGTATGAATTTAAAAAAAACTTAAAACAATACGTTGTACCTAAGTAGTTACAATCTAAAAGTAGAAGTTACAATCTACCTATACATTTTGTATTTCGCAATATAAACCTTTGATTATTATACCCGAGGTTTTGACCACATAACCGTAAGACAGTTTCGAGAAGTTTATCTAAAACTTGTGAACTCAGTGAGTGACCCTGGTAAAGAAACTATTAAGTTCGGATTCGAGTGAAATATTTAAAAAATAATCCATTAATGATTTTTATGTACTGTAGGTATGTATAAGTTTGGATTAAAGAAAAAATGTTCTTCCGAGATTTAAAGCATCTGGCAGAAATTTTCGCCAACGATTACAAATTTTTAACAATATTCTCTGCAACAGCACTCAGATAGCACCTGATATCTGAAAATTGTCGTCGGCACAAATTAGCCGCGTATGCATGTATACTTTAATTTTTTTACTAGGTACCTACTTGATGCCACACATTTTGTTAAACAGAAAATAATTTAGGACTTGCAATCTCAGATCCTGGATCCCGGGATCTGAGATCGATCCAGCCCCTGAATGATTCAGGGGCTGAGATCGTTGTCCTCGACTGCACACGGCTGCAAAGTTATGGTACCTTTGTAGGTACAGATAGGAGTATAGAACAGAGAAAAACCAAAATGATTACTTAGAATGGCTCAATACGGTTGAGCGAAAGGACATAACAGATGTAAGTATTCCAAAGTATTCCTCCAATCACCATATCGATATTACAATACGCTTCTAAATATAGACGCATTGCATAATGAAACGCAAACAACATTCTTTATCAAAAAATTCGACACCAAACCGAATCATTGCTAAACGCACAACTGGGACAGATTGCAGTTACCATCACGAGAAACAATCTGCTAGTGCAATTTAACCAGATAGTGGATTTTGATTAACATACCTGACTAAGGTCTTCGCACATTACATAATCTCGACTAGGGGCCTAAAATGGCCGCTTTGGCAGAGTCTTAAGAATACTAATATGAATTACGTTACAATTAGGGTTCCCAACTTTTTGTACGAGAAATGAAGTATATTAAGATCTGAGAAATAAAATGAACAGTATATTACAAAAGAAAACAGTATTTTAATTTTTTGACGTTTTAAAAACATATTTTTTGGAGCTTCTTGCACAATTTAACAATTTATTATCATTTTTAAAATATTCATAAGCCTCTCCAAAATTTACGTATGGCTCCGGATACCAGCGGAGTGCAGACATAAAATTAAACAGTATTTTGTATACATTTTTTTTTAACAGTAAAAAGTATTAACGAACGAAAAACAGTATAATACTCTTTTTAGCAGTATGGTTGGGAACTGTCACTTTACGACCATTTACACATACACACAATGAAGCATTGAAATGTGAGCTGGGACATTCTCCAATGTTGAGGATAAAACGATTCCGGCCCTAGTATCCTGACTAATAAAACTACAATTGGAGAAAACCGAATGATTTCCGATACTTTTACTACTAGTGCAACTATCCATAGACAAAAAACAAATTAAAAAAATATTTTAATTACATTTATAAGCAAAAATTTACTCGAATCGTCATTAACTCGTGTGTCCCACACGCCTGTTTCCGGCTATTTGGTCACATAAAATATTCAAATATAAATAAAAATATTTGTTTTAAATGCGAAGTTGACTTCAAAGATCTAATTTCTTCAATCCTAATAATTTTAAACTTTTGACTTAATAAACAAATAAAAAAATCAGCCTGTTAAAAATTGTTACAAAAAAATCGTCATTATTAAAACAAAATTTGTTTGAAATTTATCTACGTCCTGAAAACTCAAACTAAGTCAGTTCAGTGCCTACGGGCTTCCCCTCAGCGCCCCTCAGTTGAGCCACACACTTTGAATGGACTGCACGTGTCGGATTTCTCTGAAAGGGTAGTTTGAATTTGATTCTCCAAAATGTGTTTTTTTAAAGTCATTATCCTTTTTTAGCATATCGTAGCAATTAACTATTGTGCTTATCATAATTTCTGCTTTCATTATATATCTTTAAAGGGTTTAAATCCCTCTTGAGGTGTTTTAAGCAAGATCGTTTCATTTTCGTTAAGTTACGACATGTTTTCTTGTGATCGTCATTATTGATAACATCATTATCCTGAAAACGCATGTAAAATATAATGACGGATGGGTTAGATTAATGACGTCTGTGTTTTTAATAATGGCAACTTATTAGGTTAATGACGGGTATTGATATTGTTGTAAACATCATACTTATTTAAGTATCAACACTTCTTTACCTAAAAAAGGTCAAAAGACAAGTTGGCAGTGTATAATTATTGGGTAGGTACTACTCTCTCGTACGTAAATATAGACGCTTCCCAAACGCTGCCCAGCCCAGCTGGATTCTTCTGTTAGCCTCCCTCTCAAAGTTGTTCTTACCAAACTGCAGAGTTTGCCCGAGGTAAACATATTCTCGAACAACTTCGAGAGGACCGCCATTGACAACAACAGGCCCTGGGGTGACGTGTTCGTTGAACATAACCTGGGTTTTGTCCAAGTTCACCCTGAGACCAATGCGTATTGAAGAATCAACTAGGCCATCCAGCATCTGCTGCAAGTCGTGCAGCGATTCAGCCAGTATGACGATGTCGTCTGCAAATCTCAAGTGTGAGATGTACTCGCCGTTGATGTTAATCCCACGTCCCTCCCATTTTAGCGTCTTAAACACATCCTCCAGTGCGTTGGTGAACCATTTCGGGGAAATTACATCCCCTTGCCTCACCCCCCGACGCAATGGAATATGTTCTGTTTGCTGGTTCTGAGTTCGGACGGTCATTGTGGCGTTTTCATAGAGATTTCTCAGCACTTGGATATATCGCCAGTCCACTTGGCATCGCTGCAGAGACTCTAGAACTGACCAGGTCTCGACAGAGTCAAAAGCCTTCTCATAGTCCACAAATGCAAGACACAGCGCCCGATTATACTCTTCGGACTTCTGTATAATCTGCCGCACTGTGTGGATGTGATCTATGGTGCTATATCCTCCTCGAAACCCAGCCTGCTCCGGTGGCTGAAAGTCATCGAGTCTTCGCGCTAGACGATTTGTGACGACTCTTGAAAACAGCTTATACACGTGGCTAAGGAGCGAAATGGGTCTGTAGTTCTTTAATAGGGTTTTGTTCCCCTTTTTAAAGAAAAGAACTACCACGCTCCTTTTCCACGCTTCTGGAGTTCTCCCAGAGAACAGGACCGAGTTGAAAATCTCCCGAAGCTCTCTTAATACAGGGCTTCCTCCCGCTTTCAGGAGCTCAGTCGTTATCCCATCCTCACCAGGGGCTTTTCCATTTTTAAGCTGTCTAAGAGCCGCCTCGATTTCGTCTTGGCTGACTTCTGGCAGGTCTTCTGTGAAATGGCGGGTTAAGGTGGCTCTGGAATCCTCATTTTCGGGATCAGGTCGAGACGCGTGCGATGCGTACAACTGGCCGTAGAATTTTTCGATTTCTGAAAGAATATCCGGCTTCGAAACGACGCTATCCCCACTAGATTTGGTCAACTTCGTCAGGTGGCTCCTCCCAAGTGATTGGACGAACACTTTCGACCCCCGGTTTTGCTCAATCGCTTTTTGTATTGAGCGTGTGCTGGAGGATTGAAGGTCGCGTCGTACCAATTTTCTAATCCTTTTATTGAGTGCCTGTAGTCCTGCCGAAGTGATGGGTGGGTTTTCACGTCGTTCCGTTATAAGCTCCAGAGTCTCCTCCGAAAGTTTGGACTTCCTGCCCGTACGCCGCATTTTACAAAAACGCGTCCCTTCCTCCCTGAGGATTTCCACCATTTGTTCGAGCGCCTGGTCAACGTCATTTGTGGTTTCCACGGCCGCGAATCGGTTCTCCAGATCTGACTGGAACGCTTCAGACCCTAGCATAGTTTGGAGCATATTAGGACGGAGCCTAGACTTCATCAAACGGGTTCGCTCCAGCTTGAAATTGATATTCAGAGTGCCACGAACAAGTCTGTGATCACTACCGGTATTGAACCTGTTGATCACCGCGACATCTCTGAATATACGCTTTTTATCCGCTATGATGAAGTCTATCTCATGTTTCGTCATAGTGTCGGGGCTTCGCCACGTCCACTTCCTTTGGGGCTGTTTCTTAAAGAAGGAATTCATCACAAAGAGAGATCCTTCTCAAGGAAGTTGACAAGCATTTGCCCCCTATGATTTCTGCTGCCAAACCCGTAGGATCCTACTACCGATTCACTGAAATTTTGTACTTCCACTTTAGCGTTAAAATCCCCCATGAGAACGTTGTAGTGGGCTATAGTAGTGGAGTGCAAGGCCTTTGAGATGTCCTCAAACATTTCCTCCGTCGTCCGAATGTGCCGAGGTCGGTGCGTAGACCTGAACAACCTTGAGGCTATACCTCTCGGTTAGTTTCACTATGAGGTACGCTACCCTGTTCGATACACTAGACACTTCCACCACGTTGTCACAAAGGGATTTATGTACCAGGAACCCGACTCCGCCTTGAGATAGCTGGTCTCCCTCTCGAAAATACATCAAGTGGCCCGATTCAAGGGTAATTGTGTCCTCCCCCTCTCTTCGGACTTCACTCAGCCCAAGAATGAGCCACCTTACTTTTTCGAGTTCTTCCTCAAGCTGCACGAGATGTTCATCGAGCCGTAACGTAACGCCATTGTACGTCGCCAAGGTCAGTTGGGTTTGGCGGCCATCCGTAACCCGGGGATTCTTAGCATCCCCTACCTTTACCGTGACCGCCGCCAAAATCAGGAATAGCAAGGCCGCCGGGAACTGGGGGCCGTGGTTGATTGTGGCTTGTCATTGAGGGGGTTTGCCCATAATCGTCACGCTGGGCATGCGGGTTGGCGATCGCAGATCACAACTTCTCGCACTAGTGACGCTGCTGCCCGTCGCTAGTCTGTGCTATTTAGTTGTGAACTTTTCGAAATTTTTATACCGCCATTTATCGGTCGTCAGAGCCTCGTTTGTTGTTTAGCAGGATGTACCACGAGCAGGTGAGGTTGACTTGGGGCACTGAGATGGTAGGTGTGCCCCCTTAAAATTATGTTGATTGTTAATTTTGTTTTGTTTGATTTATTTATTTGGACTTTTTTACCCCCGCAATTAATATTAGAAGTCATTGTTCATAACAGTAGTCATTTATCCTCATTGTATTGTCATTTTCATCAACACATGGTCATTATTCTCAACAGGCATTTTTTAAAAACCTTGATTTATTCCCAAAATAATAGCAGTATAATGGTGCCTCTTACATAGATTTCCTTATTATGAATCAAGTAATGATGTTAGCACAAAATAACTGCTTTGCCAAAAGGTTTAATAGCTTTCGTCAAAAACCGGCCAAAATATATTCCGATCAAAGAATGTCCCAGCTTCTGTATTGTGTTGTCAAACTAAAGAATATTCAACATTTACTTGAAAGAAATGTACTGCTGAATTTCATGCTTTATGCTGAACTGAAACGGTATTGGAGTGGTATCGAGTTTGTGTAATGTGCGAAGAGCTCAATATAGGTAGACTGCCTCGTTGGTCTAGTGGTAGCAGGCGTTACTGCTGAGTCTGAGGTTCTTGGTTCGATTCCCGAGTCGGGCAGAGTGTTATTGGATTTTTCATCCAGAATATTTCAGTAGCAGCCGACCGATTTATGGCAATAAGCTCGCCCCCTATTACCTGCACGGGACTTAAAACATTACTAATGAAATTTGGGTATACTGTTCTTTAAGTACACCTCTTCAGCTGTGATGTTATTTTATTATTAACATTTCAGCGCTTACCAAAGTTTTGTTTCTTATGTAATTATAATTAAAGTATCAGCTTGTTGAAGCTTCAGAATTGGTTGCTACAGTTCTGGTGTTGCAACAAAACTGGGACGCACCAGTAATTGTCCTGTTTTTAAATTACGAACATTCCAAAACTTGTCTGGTCTTAAAGAAAGTCAATTATTATTGCAATGGAACGGTAATGAGATCAGACTGAAAGTCGCGTCCCCACCAAGGCAATAGTCGCGCGAGCACGCGACCGTCGTCGTTTTTATTTTGTTCGACGAACCCGGTTGCGCTGAAAGAGAGCGCCTTGTGGATCTTTACGAACAATTGAGCGACATAATAAGACTGCTACTTATACGATCGCGTATTCACAACGAATGATCCCTTTGGTTAGGAGGCGGGGGTATCTGCCCTGGTAGGGCACGATGAGGGTAGAGTCAGCCTTTCCACATTTTAGATCCCTTAGGAACTAGCTAGGGTACCGATGACTTTTATTTACTTACTACGTGGTGTCTAGAAGACCGACCGGGGGTTTTTGTAAACAAAAGAGTTAAGTGTGAATAGTGTCGCTTCTGCTTCTTGCAGTTGCGTTATGGCAACTGC
The DNA here is from genome assembly GCA_905220335.1 of Noctua pronuba. NCBI lineage: Eukaryota > Metazoa > Arthropoda > Insecta > Lepidoptera > Noctuidae > Noctua > Noctua pronuba. The sequence goes on from LR999894.1 coordinate 13,155,999, forward strand.
AAAATGTCGATGTGGTTGCGTTGTTGAAATACCAGGGCGCAGGCGCATTCGCGCGAATTCGTTGCAACGACGCTAAGTTGTGTTTGCGATGTGGCCAGCGTAGTGTCGCTGCTGGTTGCGTTGTGGCGATGTGGTCGGGTCCACACGGTTGAATTTGGCGACAAATAGTGGTCCATGTGAATTAAACTACCTTTTCATTTTCATACAAATTAGTACCCACCCACGTGTTGTTCTTGTGGTGTGGTTGTGGTGTAGTTGTGGTACGTGTGAAACAAGCCTTTAAGAAACTTAATTGTTATACCCGTCCATTAGCACAACAAAAGCCTTTTTATCAGGTACTTAAACAGATCTAGTAAGTACCGAGTGGTACTGGAATAACATAAAGTTCGATCTTAAAAGTTTATGGCGTTTTGAAACAAAAGGAGACGTGCTCCATGGAACACCTCGGATAGGTAAGTACCCACCTACTTATAAAACCGGCCAATATCGAGTTGGACGAGTCACCAAGTTGGTGGTTTGTATAAGATTTGATGTTTTGTCTTTAAGATATGGGATTTTTTCATCAAACGGCAGCAGTAACTTTGTTTTTCATTAACATACTATGAAAAACAAATTTAGTTTACACATAATTATGAATGAGTCTTCAAAATATTTTTATTATATTGTTTGTTGAGTTAATTATCGAGTCTTGACCCCTATTACATGCGACTTAAACATTACTGGCGAAATGTCGGCGTAGGCTATTAGGTACTCCTCTGCCTAACCCTTCGGGGATTACACTTACAGGCGTGATGTTATGGTATGTTGAGTTATTTACTTGCACTCTTGAAAGGTAGTTACCTGCGTAGGTGCCTTTCCTTTGTATTTACACGGGAAATCCACTGGCTTAGAGGATCTAACTATTCACATAAGTGAAAAAGGTACGAAAATCGTTTATAGTCAGTTCACACTTGCTGATGGCTATGCTTTCACATTTAATGTGCAACTCGCTAGTCTGTTGAATTCACTGCCAGCTGGTCTATTTATTTATTTGCTCTCCAACAAAAGATACACAGATACAGTATAGGTCACAGTTATACAAAGGTTCTTTTAAGAGTGTTCCTTCAATTACAGGAGACCACAGCATGCACATAAAACTAGGTGTTAACACAGAAATTAGAAGAAAATTAAAATATTACAAAATTTCCCGATCATAAAAATTAAATTATATATTAAATCTAAATCTCTTCAAAATTCAAGTGAATCGGTTTCTTTTAGGCAAGCGTGCTCTACCCTAGGCCGCATCATCGCTTTTCATCAAGCGAGTTGCGGCCAAACACAAGCCCATTTAGAAAAAAAAAAACTTGTTGATTAAACCATATTTTTTTCTAATCTGAGTTCAACCGCCTAAGCCCTTGGCCCAGAAGGAACACCACAGTGTTAGTCAAACGCTCATCTCACCTTGGTTGTTCTTTGCGTCACTGTTTGTAGATGCTCGCTGTTCACTGAGCAACGCATGCTGATCTTGCTCAATGCATCCGTTACGAAAATTTGACGTTTCATTATGGTTTCATATATCTGTCGACATGATACTAAGATTCTATGTTATGACCTTTGACTCGAGCATTATCTGTGTTATTGATTGAGATAACTTTGATGACACAATCAGAATTTTTGGAAGTGTCTTTTAAAAGAGTTAGTAGATGTCCACAAATGGATCTTTTTCCATACATGGAAAATGGATTCTTTTTTGTCATAGTTGTTTTTTTTTTTTCTTTTTTGGAGCTTTTTGTTCAAATTAATTTGATTGACTAAGAAGATGCAGATAAAGAAATAGCCATGATGCTAAAGGTGATGGTGGTCTGTTGATTCAGTGTGGTGTGTTCCTTAAAACGTGGGTAATGAGTTATGGAGGAAACGATCGTGAAAAAAACCGTGTGTTTCAAATGGGCCTGTTATGCTCATTACTAGAGACCGGATTATTGTATTGTGCAACGGGTTGGTTTCCGCAACTCCACGTCAAAGCGCATATTTTGCGTGCGGAAGACGGATTATTATGCATATGCAAATGTGCATTTGCATGTTATGGATATCTTTTGAAAATTATGCATATTTTAGCTAAAATCGGCATAATGCGCATTTTTGAGCCTATTTCCTTTAATTTTAACTGACTGAAACTGAAAAAAAAGCAAAACTGTTCAAGGAGAGACCCGTAAAAAAATTGCTAAATTCAAATAGTGACTAAAGAGGATATAGACAGTCGTTTTTAACTTACAAACATTTTTTAATTAGCAGAAGGCTCAATCGTACTACCGATATTTTTTATCAGTACTCGGTTTTCAAGAAAAAAATTAGAATATTTCGTTGAAAATGTAGTAAATAAGAAATAAACATTATTTTGTAGTAGGTACAACTGATTAAAATTTTATGTTGCATATTTCGACGATTGTATTGACTAAGTTTGACACCAACAGGAAAAAAAACAACTGCCCAAAGACACTTATTCTCACCGAAAGGTCACAATAACAGCGAAGAATAACACGCATAATGAAACCATCGATCTAATAGTATGGTATCTATAAACACCAGTCATTAAACTTATATCGCCCTCGGCGGTATTCTGCAATATTGCTCAACTCTCACGTAACCGGCAATGTATCCGTACTCACTGTTATGGCTGCCACACCATTAGGAAGCCATTAATGGTGCACCTGATTCTATGTCAAGGAGTCCTCGGCAAGGAGGAAAGAGTAGGTATGTTGCTAAATGGTTTGGACCTCTTGTGGCGTAGTCTAACGGTCTTCATGTTTTTTTTTTGTTTCTATGGTAATCTCGGGCGTATGGTGCCTTTGTTCTTATGTTACTACAAATATCTATTTATTTGTACGATTTTACGGTTGGTCTCTGATTCGAGAATTGGAAAAAGGTTATAATACTTTGATAGGTAGGACCTAGTCTTTTGTAGTTCAAGTAGAAAACTGATTGGCTTAAATTTGAAGGTGTTAAGAAATCAATTTTAAGAATAAGTTAGACATAGTTATCAATTCAAATAAACTTGCATAACGTTTGCCAAAAGTAGGATAGCCTAGTTATCTAACTCCGTTACAGAATGTTACATGAATAAATATCGAGACTTTTGATAGCTCACAGCTATTTTAAATGGTGACGCTGTAGGATACCTGATACTAAAGATAGATAAATAAATGCTTTTTATGAGAAGCTTAGTAGAAAGTAAACAGTGTCCTTTAGTGACCGACCGAAGGTCGATTCCTGGCTGAAGTCAAATCGGCTATCGCCACAACCTTTGGCAAAAGCCAAAACCAAAGAAATCTTGAACTGCAAGATTGACAAAAAGTGAATAATACGGGGTGTAAACAGACCCTTCACCAAGCCGTCAACCAGGTATTCTGTACATCAAACTAAGTAACTTTACGCAAAAATTATTGCTGGGAAACGACTTTTTTTTTTAGGGTGAAAAATCACGTTTTACGGTAAAACTCAATGTAACATACTCAAAACATTGTGTTGATGGATGGATTGAATAGTACGAGGGTCATGAAGGTGTTTAAAGTAAAAATCTTACATTAGAAACATGTATTTAAAAAAAAACTTGTGAAAAAGTTGGAACTTTGACCCCCAATATCTCCGAAACTAGAAGGTTCCCAGGTATGGTCTAGACCAAAAAAATTAGCGCAATGACGGGGAGAACAAGTACTTTTCGGCTTCGTTAAGGGTCTTTTTACACCCTTTATAGTGTTTTTTTTTTTAATTTTCAATTAAAAGTCTATGTTGACTGTATGAAAACAACTTAACGAAATGATAAAACTTTTCTTGCAACTTGTCAAAATAATAACACTTCGAAATGCGTGACACCTGCCCCACGCGCGTCGTCTCTTCGCTCGACCTCTCGCGCACTAGTAAGGGTCAACTCACACCGAAAGAGAGGCGAAGGGCAGCGAAGCGCAGCGACCCGCTCGGTAGAGAAGGCTCCGTTTATGGAATTCGCCGGAATTCCCGCGGCGCCGCGGGCATCCGCGCGACTCGTTCGAGTTTCTCATGCGATAATAAGTATTATAGTAATGAAAATAAAGTTAAAATTCATATAACACTGAAACTGCGCTCCGCTTCGCCGCTCTTTTGGTGTGAGTTGAGCCTAACATTTCGTTATATTTCGGCGCTTGCTAGAAGCCTTCGGCTTTGGCCAAAACTTCAGCCTGTTTTGGCCGAATCCGAAGGTTTGGCCAAAATAGAAGGTTTGGCCGTTTGAAGACGAACTTTCGGTCGGATAGTAAAAAAATATTTCATTTACGAAGAATTGATTTTTATAATTTAATTAAGGTTAATTTATCTTAGGTTAATGAGTATTAGGCCGTGTGAAGAGTCAAAGACAATAAAAGCGGTAACTTCTGGTGTTGGGTGGAAACTATAGTTGCTGCCAGTTAAGATGGCAATAGCGGTCATTGCTCTTTCCATATATCTCTTCGTACGAACCAAAACAAATGAACCATGTATCGTTTTTCATTAGAAAAGATGTTGAAGATCACGATAGATGACGATTCAAGACATGAACTGGCTTATTTGTGGATTTCAAAGTTAAGAACTTTAATAAATGTAGGTGGGTCAATGACCGCCATTGCCATCTTAACTGGCAGCAACTATAGTTACAACGTAAAATTAATACATGACAAGAATTTGTGTGGGATACTACAACTAAAAAGTGTAAAATAAAAAAGTCGGTTGCAAAAAAGTCATTAAAACAAACAAAGTCACCGACTTCCGAATGTAAAGTTATTTTAGACTTTTTTAGTGTTTTTTGGAAGTCAGTTTTTTTGTAAAAAACGTTTTTCATCTCCTAACTTGAAGTCCAGCCAGCAACCCTGTCTTTCCTGTCACGCAGTCTGATAAGAAATTGTTGGTAAAACTGCAATTTAGCTGTCACGTCGTCATTCTTCACTAATACCTCATAATCCACTTATCATATAACAACATTTGCTAGTCCTAGTTTCATAACGAAAAATCCAGTTTGTTGCAACAAAACATTAAAATAATTATTAGCATTGAATATCGGTTACATAAAATTTAAATCAATTAAAACATTAAGTAAGTCAATGACAGAGTGAGTCTCATTGCTTAATAAAAATAGGTAGATATATATTTATCAATGAATCGAATAATCGAGAGATATCGAATGAATCTTTACACTATCATGAATTGACGAATGTTTGTTTGTATTAATATTTTAACTATGAAGGTCGAGCTAACTCAAATATTTGCATTAACAATATGGACTTTTATGAGATTAAAATAAATAGCGGAAGTCTAAAGTTCTAGCTGAAATATCGATTCGATGGTCTTAAAAAGGTGGGTGGGACAAACTGGATGCAGTTCGCGTAGAACAGGGTGGTATGGCGCAGCATGAGAGGTCTATGTCCACGTGGATTACGAGACATTGATGAAGCTGGATGTGGATGAGAGAAACGCCAAGGTAAACCTCGAAATTCAATTTGCAGATCAGTGTCACGTTGTATGTGTTAATTAAAATATGATTCGCGATTACAACCTGACACTGCCTTGCAAATTCCAACGAGAATCCTCCGTAATTCCGACTATTTCGACTGGAAAATATCCTCGAAACATAACCTTAACAACGCCTTTAAAATATTTTTATTTGTAGTTATTTCTGTATTTAGCCATATGTGCTAATATAGGCTTAAAGCAAGGCAGTTTGCTACATTTAGTATAAACTTGACCAATATTGTAAAATCTCATAACGCACGGTTCACCTTGACAGAATTCACCATCGCTCTACTTAGCCAGCCGGACGATTTAGATGCCTTTACTTAAACCACTTGAAGCTCACTTGTGCAAGCTCTTGCATTTTGTACAATTATGTGATTACTGACATCATGTTGGTTTGTTCTTTTTGACTAGTTTTATAGAACATTTTAACATAACGTCACGCCAATAATCCTCGAAGGGTAAGGCAGAGGTGTACATACCCAATAGTAGGTACACCCAAACGCCGGTTATGTTTAATTCCCATATAATAGCGGGTGAGCCTTTTGCCATCAACCGAGCACAGACTCATGGCTGCTACTGAGAAATTCCTGATGGTAAAACCCAATAACACTTTGCTCGACCCGGGAACTGAACTCATGCTCAGCAATCACACTTGCGACCAGACCAACGAGACAGTCGAGGCAATTTATAGAACCTTTTGTCAGTACCTAATACACAATTTCAGTCGACTTCTTGCATTCATTTGTCAATTCATCATCTACCACCAACCAAAGAACCAGTGTAACCAGATACAGCTGAATACCAATATTTTACATGGAGTGATTGCCTACTAGACCTTCACAACCCAGTTACCGGGTAATACGATACCCCTGGTACTAATGGAACTTGGTACTTGGTACTATTATGCGGTTAAAAAGCTTAGATATAACTAGGTAAAATCATTATTGCAAGATACGTGGTAAAACAGGGGTGCATTTGGTTACATCTTCTTTCAGTACAACATTTTGGAGGCACTTAATACTAAAGAAAAGCAGCAAATACTTATTTATATTTCATGTATATATTTAAAAATGCGTAAGTTAAATAAAAGCTTGTAAAAAAAGACCGTGAACTTACAAGATTGAACGCACGAGCCTTTTAGTTCACTGTTACAATAAACAGGTGATGAACCGTGAAGAAGATGCGTGAGACGTTCACCACAATCGCCTAGTAATAGGATGTCCTCATCATCATCTTCATTCTCCTCTCCTTATCCCAATTTATTTGGGGCCGCCATAGCATATCATCCGCATGCATATCATAGCATAAATAACAATACTTTACTCACCAATCTCAAGAACCTCCTGTTCGGTCTTCGTCATTTGAGAGCAGCACACCACCATCACACTTATGCCAATTAGCAATCTTAACGAACGCATATTTACGACTATTCCCGAAATTAATTAGACTATTTTGTAATCACGGAAAATTAATCAACTAATGACGTACTTATTAAAAAAAAAAATAGAAACATTAACGCATAAAATGTTTATAAAATAAGATTGCGTTAAGTTATAAGGTTCATTTACATGAACCGTTAGCAAATATTTTTTATTGTAGGCTCACGAGCTATGGTCAAGCACAATCTGAGTGCGTCTGCGAAAGTGCACGCTCCTACCAAGGCGCCCGCGCCGCCGTGCGCTTGCGACATGTTGTCACTGAACTATCGGAGCTGTTGCAAACGCTTATAGGCACCAACTTTGTTTATGTCAACAATTGTTAGGACACTAGGTTTTGTTATTGAAGACTAGAGTTATATAGAAGTTTGACATGGCTGTTAGTTTAGCATTGTCTTAGCAGACCGCTTTTGGTTTGACTAAAGGTCCACCAGGTCAGCTCCAGGTCTAGGGTCAGGATGTGGAAGGAGAAGGACAGGATGTTGTGGTACGGCTTGGGAGAGGCCTTAATAGTCCAGCACTGGATAGCGATAGGCTGACTTGAAAGGTCCACCAGAACAAATATTATATATAATATAAAAGAAAAGAACATAACATCAAACCTGTAATCCACGAAGGGTTAGCCGAGGTTTACCTAACAGTACACCCAAATTTCGCCAGTTATGTTTAAGTCCCATCAACCAGGCACAAATCAAGACTCTGTGGCTGCTACTGAAAAATTCCTAATGGAAAAACCCAATAACACTTTGTATGGCCGACCTGGGGCTCGAACCCAGGACTTCATGCTCAGCAGTCGCGCTTGCGACCACTAGACCAACGAGGCAGTCAAAGAAAAGAACATTACTGAAAATGGGCTAGAAAAATTAAATTGCCTGAAATTTTCGTGCTCTCGATTTATTTTGTGTTTGATTATAATGACTGGATCCCAGATTTGATTAGTCATTTTATTTGCAAAATAACCAGCATTTGATGAGCTACTTAAAAGGTCGCTTCACACTATGTCTTGTAGCTTCACAGCGCCACAATGGAAACGAAATGAATTCCTCAGATGGTACACCATGCCATTACCATTGCAGCCATCTGCCAACTTATGCAACATATGGCATAACACCATTATTCTATACAATATAATATGCGTACAGCTGGACATGTACCTACCTACTGCACATCTATAAAAGATCTTACAAGTGTTACATAGAAACTCTTGCGCAACTAATGTGTTGATGCGAAATGATCTTTGCGTCCGAGTTTATGGCAGGAAGAGAATATAGGGAGGAAAAGCTTTGGCTGTCGTAATATTGTTTGTATGGTCGACTTTAGTTGTAGATTTTGCTTGAGATACGAACAAACATTCGTAACTTATGTAGAATCAGATAGTACATAGCTCTGTGAGCGCCATCTACCGGTAGATGTATTAAGTATATACAGGAGACGATGAAAACGCAAACACACTTTTAAATGAAAAGAAAGTTGAAATCTTAAATCTACCCTGAATGACACCTAACCCTAAAAAACTTAGTTAGTAGAGTTAAACAGAACTTCGACAAATAACGCCTACTGATGTCGAATCGATTAAAACCTCATGCATCCAAGGCCGTCTTAAACTATGCTGGGGCCCTTGGGCATACAAGAATGTGGGGCCCTTTTGGAAAGTAAAGAAAGCGAATCATATACCAACCTTTTTTATTACGATCTTCTATTTATTATGGGTAATCAAATAATTATATATTCATATGTCATTAATAATATTAACATGATGCCGGTATTTTGTTCAAATTTTCAACTTTTTTTTTTTTTTGAACTTCTAAAATTAACGAAAACAACCATAAGTATATAACAAAGAAATTTTTTTCATTTTTTATTGTACTTTTAAAAAACACGTGTTACAATTTTTTTTTCTAAACTTTGTTATAAATATGGTTGTTTTTGTTAATTTTAGAAGTTTAAAAAAAAAAAAAAATTGATTTGTTTATAACAAATTGGTAAGTTAATAAACAATAGAATTGTTGATAAAATTTTTTTTTGTTTGTGTTACTTTATAGAGGACTGTCAATTATGATTTTTAGAAAAAAAATAATTTCTTAACTAATTATTTAAACAGTAGAAATATAAAAAAAACGATTATAAACAATTAAAAATTGTTATTAAGGATTTTTTTTTTAAATCATTTTATTTGTAATGTAATAAAGTTGTGAAATTTTTTTAAAAAAAAATATTGATTTAATCAATTTGTTTATAAAAAAATTATCAACAAATGGCGGGAAATTTTTTTTTTTGCAAATCAATAAATATCTTGTATTAATAAAAAAACGATAATACGATGATTAAGAAAAAAAAAAATTTTAACAACATTACTTGGATTTTTAAGTTTTTGTTCAAGAAAAAAATTGTTATAAACAAAGTGTAAATATTTTTTTAACTTTTATGGCACGATCTTGTTAAGTATGTATGTAAGAAAGGCTCTACGAAGCGAAAATTTTTTACGACCATTATTTAAACATTTTTTTTCACTTACAATTAAGACGGTAGTTCGAGAAAATTTCGTTAGTTAACAATTGTTTAACTTGTTGAAAAAATAACTTTAAGTAAAATTTCCAACGGGAATAAATTATTTATAGTGTTCAGAACACACCATAATTTTTTCAAATTTAAAAAAGAATATTCAATACCTTAAATAAATTAATTAATGTGCCGTACTCGCTTTTGACGCCACGCGTGCAACCTAAAAATGTCGCGCGCAGGTTTATTGTCAGCGTGAAATTAAAATTATAAATAATGGAGATAGAGTTCCGGGAGTTAGGAGTTTTTTATTGGAAATTTCCTCTTCTTTCAGAATCTTTTTTTGAAATTTCTTAAATATTAATGGTTTATGAAATATTGGCAAAAAACGAAATGCCATTTTTTTTTCATCTTTAATTGTTTATAACTTTTGCAATTTTTTGTGTGCTAATACATGCTTTTGGCACATTTTTCTAGGCGTCATTCCGGATCCAATGAGCTATCGCACATAATTTTAAGAGCAGTATCTCTATTTTGTACCATTTTCAACTTGTCGACTAGACTAATTTCTTACATTACAATGCCACGTTTTATTTCAAATATAACAATGCTGTTTGCTGTTTATTTTATCACTGCTCACTAATACTATGCCCGACAAAAATCTTTTGAGAATAAATGTGAGAGAAATTATCGGACCTTCGGGGCCCCCTGAGAATGGGGGCCCTGGGCACAGGCCCCGTGTGCCCTTATGGCAAAGACGGTATTGCATGCATCAAATTAGTCTCGATGGTTTAGGCGCAATAGAGGAACACGCGTGAATAAAATCATTTAAGGACTGCTAAAATTATATGTTTTCCTTTGCTTTACCGTAGGTACCTACTGAGTAGCATAAAAATTATAAAAAGCTAAAATTGCTTGATGAAGTACGGTAACAGCTTAATAAGAATAAAGGTGTGGCGGCTAGTAGTAGATGTAAAGCAACGAGCACTAACATGTTGGCAATAAACTGATTTGATTAGATCATTAGAATAGACATAACAACATCCGCCTGTAATTTTCTTTTTCAATTCTTCTCATCGCTTTTACGGAACTCCATACTGCAATACACAATATTATATCTTCGGATCGGATTGGCTAGTAAAAATTAGGTGAGGCCAGACGGTCCGGTGCAGTGTTTTTTTTTTTCGGAAGAGAAATCATCAAATGATCCCCCCCGCTCCGGGCGGAGTGGAAGGGAGTGTCAGACTTTTATTGACTAAAACCCATCCTTGTTCCTTCTTTGCCCTTTGTGTTCCAGAGCCGCGGTATCTCTTTCGAACAGCCCCGGCAGGCATCGGCCCTTGCGGGTCCTTTTTGCTGACATCTCTTTGAGGCGCGCGTGGAACAGGAACGCGCCGTCGACACGGCTTGTTGTCATAAGACGGATGGACGGCGAGCTAGCCGATTACTCACCGTCCAAAGGCCCGCGCCTACGGTGGTTGGGAGCCACCACGTGCCCCCCGACGCCCGGGGCGTCTCCTGCGGCGGCTTGGACGTGAGATCCTTTCCCTCTCACGTCCCGCCACCTCCTTCGCCAGCATGACTGCTTCGCAGAAGGATGTGACGGCTTCCCATTTCTTTCCGTGCTTAGTTTTACGACTAAAGTTCAGATAGTTATCGAGAAAAAGATGATAATTGTTTTTGACTAAAGTTCAAGCCGAAAATATTAATCTTTCACACAGTCTATCCATCGGTTATTTGGTCTTCCTCGTCTCATACGAATAAAACAACTCCATAAATTACAATACTTTATTACAGTTGTACAAATTAACGTAAAACTAATAATACAAAAGAGACCATCGCGGTCGAATCGAATGTATCCTAGGAGTTCTAAATAAATAGCTTAATATCTACATTTTACAAGAGAAAAACTTGTCCAAGACACATAACTATTTGTATCTTCTACTAAATTAGTGCAAACACCAGTGTATTTAAGTTCTATAGAACTAGACTTATGAAATCTGCCAGATATGTAATTCTTGGATCCGTACGTATAACTAGTTTTATTTTGTCATCTTGTAGTTTTAGCAGCAATAGTTGGGTTGCCATCTTTATTATGGTCTTTATTATTGTTGCCATGTTTCCAAATCAAATCATCTTTTTTGATATTTGAGCAGTTACAAAAATCCATTAATATTTTATGAGTAACACACCCTTGTATCAGAAAAGAGCTGCCTGAAGGATGCATAAAAATAAAAAGTATAAGATATCGGCAACCATCAATTTCAGTAGCTGCCTAAGTGCCTACTGATTAGCACCGTTCACAATTTCATGCTCATCAGCAACTGGTAAGAAGTCTTTATTTTTAATGATGGCAACCGATCAACATATTATTATCTCTCACTGTATTCCTCCATATCACCTAACCTAACCTAGCCCTTATGCTCTAGTCCACAATCCAGTCGTCGTAGGGTATCTTCTGCAGGATGTTGTCCAAGAAGCGGGACATCTTCTCAGCGAGGTCTCTCTTCAGCTCGGGTTTCATTTCTTTGAGGAGTTCTTGTGCGTTCGTGTTGATAAACAGGTTAAGGGCCGCCTCTGTTGGTGGGGAAATGTGGTGTTACTAAATTGAACGTATTTTTCAAAGCTTCTACATTAAACTCATGACTAGTAAATAGATCAGTCCCTTGAGTGTGATAATCTTACTGTCTGTGCCTGTGCAGTATTTTAGTTATTACCGTTTTTTTTTTCTTTTTTTGTTTCGGATGGGAAATCATCAAATGACCCCCGCTCTAGGCGGAGTAGAAGGGAGTGTCAGACTTTTACTGACTAAATCCATCCATGTCCCTCAAATAAACATTTAGCTGAATCTAACGACATGAAAGATGTAACCAAGATTTTGTAACAATATTTTGATTGAAAAGAGTGTCCGTGGAGTTTCTTGCCCATTCTTCTCCATAGAGATCTACACCTTGGAATAGGCAACTACTGTACTTTCACAAGTTATTATGACTTGTGTCTGTGACTGAAGCTTCGCTCTTTGTTTTTTTGTGACTTTCAAAAGTGCCTGTAATGGTCTTATTGAAATAAATGCTTTGAGTTGGAGTTTGAGTTGACAAGATTGCAACATAATTAACAATATTGCTGACATAGTTAAGATACTGATCATCTTAGTATACTAACCGAGCACAGCGTTACTATTCTGCAAGTTCTCGACGCCCATCTGGATGTCCTTGACGGAGAAGTCCAGCTTCAGTTGCTGCAGACGCAGGAAGGTGCGGCCGTCGCGCGTGAATGGCTCGCCGCGGAAGTACACCTTCGCTTTCACACCCTCTGCAAATAAAAAAAGAGTGATGAGCTTACGAAGTCATATTAAGTGGTATTTTGTTACCTTTATAAGGGTTCTTCCTAATAAAGTTAATAAAAGACATGAGTATGCAAGTAAGTAGTTTATTTTATCCTATTTTGTACTTTTGTTCAGAGTTCAACGCATCTGTCATCAGTCGGGGGAACGTAACTTAGTAGAAAGTGATTGATGCTACCGGTAGAGACCACCTAGATTTGTAGTTTTCGCATTTTAGCGTAAACTAACCACAAAAAAAACACCGATTGTAGTGATTATGATTTCATCATTTGATTGAGTGATGATTTTCCCATCATTTGCATAGAAACGAAAGAGAATAAGTCAAGAGAGGAAGTTTTAGTGCAACTTGGAGGTCTTACAACGCTGATTCACAATCGGATATTTATAAGGATTCGGGCTAGAGAAAAAATCATTAACTAATAAATGTATATGGAAGAAGAGAAGAAGAAGAAGAACTATAAGAACTCACCGTATTCTCCCCAGTACTCGCCACCTCCGGAAGCACGCACGAGCAGCAGAACTCCGGAGGAACGGTAGCGAGCGCGCGCGCTGATGTGTGGCCCGAACAGCGTCAGCTGGAACTGGTGCGTCTCCAGGTCTGATCTGTGTGGAAGAAGAAGAATATTATCAGGCATTTGGTAATTAAAGATGATGGGTTTTGTTTTAATGTTGGTGAACTTCTGCAAAAATTGGTGTTCTAGCTAGATTTTCTAGGTATATCTTTTGAGTTTGGTTCCTTCTAGTCCCGGATTTGAGTGGCCAGGTAGCTAAATACTGGTTAGATAGAGTGTTTAGTAGTCAATCGATGCGAAAAGAAGAATAAGAAGGTATGTATTGCTAATTGTTGAGAAATGATGGACCTGAATTTACGTAGTTAGCCATTCCAAGCAGTTTCACTAAAATTCTTCTATGAAGTATTTTAGCCTTGAAGCAGACATACAATATCGAGAAAAAATTGAACGAAATTAAATACAGATGTCTGAAAATTAAATAGAAAACAAGCCTAATGAAAAACGTAAATGAAAACATACTATACAAATATGAATCAAACATCATAGCAAAGTATAATCGAGCAGTGATGAGACAAACACATTTGATGAGGAACGCAGATGACGTGAAAATTACCATTATTAATAATTATTAGCATAAAACAAAACAAAGTCGCTTTCCGTGTCTGTCCGTGTGACCGCTTAGATCTTCTAAACTGTTTGAGAATTAATTTCTAAAGATTTTGGAGCTAATTTAACTTAGATTTAGTACAGAGGTCTCGATGTTTTGATTTGCTGCTACGAATCTATGGAAGTAAAGTAAACACACGCTTAGGTGAGTAAAGATATATCGATGAGAGAAAACATTAGCAGATGAAGAGTAAATAGCAGCATATTATTTTATATAAGTAAATAGGTGGAATGGATGGGTACTTACTATAGCAGTAATATAGCTACTAACAGTAGTGGTCCTCATGCTTTAGATATTTGTTTTGTGAACACCGTTCCGTGTTTATAAGCAAATGATATTATCAAATATTGTCGGGCGTCTTGTTTAGTTTCTGACGATTATACTTATTGCTGACCAGAAATAAACTTGGTTCTAAGAATGCTAGACTTTCATAAATAAAGTCATTTGTGTTGATCTAGTAAAAACGAAAGAAAAAGCAGTGAATGATATCGTGACGGTTGACAGGGGAGAATGTAACACGGGACAATGGCAGGAAGATGGTGATGATTCAGTAAATTTAGCTAAAGATTTAGGATGAAATGTCTCTGGGTTTCCCAGAATTAAATTTTGCAATATCTTCAAGACCGTGAAAGATGAAGGATACCAAACAATAATCGGTAGCAAGAAGTCGCATCTTTACTGTACCGAATCTCAAAACCTTGAAACTCAAAATTAACATTTAACCCTATTGTTGTTCAAAGGTTTTATCTCTAAATCACAATACGTTAACCCTGTGTTATTTACGTTATGAGTCGTCAAGTCTTTGTCGCCTCCGACCCCGCTGGTAAAACTTGTATGGTCATGTCTGCCGACGTGAACAGAATATATTAACTGATTATTTTCTTTTCCTAACATTCCAATATTGACTGTCATCGTTTGAGGCTTTTGAAAACAACGGTGGTTTCAATTTTGTGGTCTTGGAATTAATTATAATAAGGTAGGCAAGGTAAGCACGTCAAATACCAGTTAATCGTTGAGATGAAAAGATAATGGCTAGCTCTAGTTGTATCAAAGATATTTTGACATTTATCTAAGATCTGTGAAATATTGTACGAGATCCAAGAAGCTTTTCAGTAGCTTTAGAGGTAGCACATGCAAGAAGCAGCGAAGCCGCAAGAGAATTTTATGAGACAAGCATTAACAAAGGGTCATGTAAGAATGTAGAAGAAGAAAGACAACTAAAAACATGGGAGTATGATTTCAAAATCCATCCCCTAATTAATTCGTAGGGAAAGGCGAGTGAAACTGATTAAAAGTTGGTCAATGCTAATGATGATTAGCGAAAGATGGACACTCATAATTCACGTTTTAACAATAGCGTTGCAAAAACAAATACTTGCTTAATTAGTATAATTAGTATTGCTCTTTGTCGAGTTTTTCATGTGGGAATACTTCTTATGTAAGGGAAATACATGACAAAAGACGTGAGGTGGCGCAACTTTTTATCTCCACATAATTTTTACGGTTAATTTTAACTTAACTAGGGTCCTATGCGTTGTGCGTGCTAATTTATACCGACATATGTTTAGTCACGGAACACATATTAGAAGGCTACGTAAATATGCATAGCTCTTGAACTGGTGTTGAGATAGCGGTAGTATTTATTGTTTATTTTCATTGTCTTCGTAGTTTGATGGTATGGTTTAACACCTTTCTCATATGAATAGATGAGGTGTGCACAGAATGCATTTCACGCGTCTAGCTTTTCTGATGAAGCACTAAATATTTGACAGATACATTTTTCATCGATGTTGTCTTTAAAGATCAGATCTAACGGAGGTTAAAAAGAGTGCCAATTATTTCGATGAACTGACATGCCAGGACAGCGTGGCCTAAAGGAAGGAGGTGGATGTTAAAAAGATACTAACGATGCCGATGATGGTCGCCCCAGAAATAGTTATTAATCTAAACGCGTATTCGCTGTATTTTTTTTTTTATTTAGTGAAGATCAGCCATCTTATTGAGGAAGTAGATGAGACAGTTCATCCAAAGTTCTCTTGCTTAGCTCATTCAGTAGCCAATTTAAGTCTTACCTGACATTAGTGATGGTCATGTTGGATGCTCCAGTTGCGTGGATGTCCTTGAAGCTGGCGCGGTAGCCATCAGGTCCACCTCCCAGCGATATCGACAGTTCATCTATCACTATGGGTTCCGACTGGAAAATTAAAAAAAAGATTTGTCAGAAGCTATCGATGAAGTAAGCTTAAAAATGAAAACGTAATAGTGAAATTATTGTTAATAGGATAGTAGATTTCTTTCAGTTAAGATACTCTGGAGTTGCTGAAATAAACTTCCGACTCAATCTTGTCAATGTGAGATAGAGTTATTCGGGAGTTCGGGATAGTCAAATTAAAAATAAACAATACCTCTTCAAGGCCCAGTTCGGGCGCTCCACCCTTCATGTATTCGATGAGCGAGTTGAAGCTGCGCAGTAAGCAGGCATCCACGTTGGGGTCCCGCCGGGAACACCGCCCGCCGAATATGTCTGAACAAGGAAAATTTTGGATTAAGAACAATGTTTTATCACACCTGTTCAGGGTTTTTCCTAAGAATCCTTATAAGGATGGCAGTGTCTTAGAGCTCGGCAGAAGAAGAAGTGAAAAAGACTTCATAAGTTCAACCAGCAAGTTGAGAAGTCCAAAGGAAATTGCTTTTCCTATTAAAGTAAATTGGTTTTAAGCTTTCACGGTTTAAAACTAAACTTATACTGTCACTTACCGTCTTTGAAAGAAAGATAAAGAAGAACACACGGAAAGACACGGAAGATATCCCGTAAGTGACAGCATAAGTTTAAAGTTAATTTGTTTTGGTCGAAGAACGTAGACCGAACAGATTCTCAATGACTACTCAAAACAAGCTTTGAATGAATGTGTCACCCAATTCTACGCCAACGGTAATCATAAAGAACATTCCATAAACAATGTTTCACGTTATTTTATATCTCAGCTGTTATGCTAATCAGGCTTTCGTTAGTAATATGGTGGCTATCATATTCATTAGTATGCTACTGGCAACACCTAACGGTAGCTAGGCATCGACGCGGTGAAAACAATAGGAACTGGTAGATAGACAATGCAGGCATCAGCGAAGCCTTGGGAGCGATCGTGCGATTAACAATGTTTTAGCAATGATGCTTCTGAGAGACTCTTTGTTCAGCTTTTTCTTTGCGAGGTTAATGACAAATGACCGTTTGATAACCGCGAATGTTGCAGAATGATCTCGTTCTGAGAAAGGATGTATTCATCAGCTTTCTTTAATCGAAATGAAAGATGAATGACAAAGCAATTCAGTTATAGGATTAAATTGAAACATCGTACGATTGCAGCTGGAATTGATACTTAAGCTCAATTACCGGAAATTATTATTTCTATAAATTGACTGCATTGCCTTGAGTCAAAAACAAACAGAATCCAACAATTATTAAAGATGAATAATAATTGATAATTTGTTTTTAAGTAATATTTGATCCTCATGTGCATCCACATGGCTATTTGGGTTTCTGTTACAAGTGTCAATACTCGTAGAATCATTATTGATGGCTTAGTGATGTGGATAATAAAAGAAATGAGTCATACATACAAATGAAAGTTAATATTGAAACTCCTTTCACTTTGTCATTATGTTTATCTATCAATGGTTCTCTTGGAATTACTGTATTAAGAGACTAAAATCATTTAGAGGTTAACTTCATTTATATTTTTGTTTATTAATTGCAGCAGTGTCCTACCTAGAGCTTAGAGTGAAAACTTTCGCCATCACCATTTTAGACTCGGTCAAATCTATTAACAGTACGACGAAGGGCCTATAGCCAACGGCTGAACGTGTCAGAAATAATTATGTTTTTTAACTGGTTGTGAAGTAACGGATCGCTGTAATGCACCTGCCGGGTCGATGACCCGCCGCGAGACCTTGTCCGCGAAACTCGATCTCGCAAAAACCATTTACTGTTAGCTCTGGTACACTTTATGCGTTTATATAGGGTGCATCATCATGAGCTTGGACCTATGTTGCTACAGTGTAATCAGCATGGGCCAGGGTTATTTTAGAGTCCGTATTTGTAAACTCGACTTGACTAATTCGGTTTAGCAAGGTTTATAATAGGATTTATATAAAGATTGGTTTTGAATTCGAAGAGGTCTGCACTAAAACAGCATTTTTTTTTTTTTTTGCTTATGGGAAATCATCAAATAACTCCTCCCGCTCTGGGTGGAGTGGGAGTGTCAGACTTTTACTGACTAAAACCCATCCACGTTCCTTCTTTGCCCTTTGTGTTCCAGGGCCGCGGCATCTCTATCGAACAGTCCCGCAACCCCGGCAGCACTAAAACAGCTTGGTTGGTGTTAAAATAATCTAGATGTCAAATCTACATTTGTTTTTAACCTAATTAGTATTAGTCTCGATGCTTAGATTGGCGTATATCGCATGTAACACACAGTATCTTCAAAGATAGCAAGGAGGATAAATGACATCGATATATTAATAGCCTTAATAGACTGGTTTGACTAAACATGGAGATCAATTAGACATTACCCTAGAATCTACCTGTGTATCTACCTCAGGTCAAGGTATAGGTACTTCTGAAGACCTAGGACAAAGACTAGCTGATAATAATAGCCTCGGAAGCACTGAATCGCTCAGAGTAGCTCCAGTGACCCCAATAGAAGCCTAAAATTATATCGTTGCGTGTTAACAAAACCTAATGCAGGTATACGTTTACGCAGTAATACCAAGGTATTATAGACTGTTATGTACTTGATTATATAACTGGCAAGGACAAACTTGTGTACTTACATATTTAGGACGGATATGGCGATGCAAGTAAATGATAACTTAACAAGTGTCAAGCTACTTAGTATGACATTAAATAATGGCACCTTAAAGATATTTATGCTTCAGATGCAGATATAACTTTACCTGTTTATGGTTATTTTATTCCATCCGACGCTTTTAAAATAATAAAACTTATGATAAGAATCTTGCAGACATGCAAATTAAGTTTATAGGGATTGAGGAAAATTAAATTTCGTTGGTAAAAGGGGTTAGCGGTCAATGCTTCCCATTCATTAATTTTATAAATAATTCATCATGAAGTAATGGTAACTTTGGATTAACCAGGTTTATGGATGCGTAGTTGTTCTTTTATGTAATACTAGCTTTTGCCCGCGGCTTCGCTCGCGTTGATTTAGAATTTGACAATCAATTAGGAAGCATAGTTATGAACGTTATTGTTGTTTTCTTCGGGATAAAAAGTACCCTATGTCCGTTTCTGTACACCTGACAACCTATATGCAAAATTTCGGGATGATCGGGTCAGTGGTTTAGGCGTGAAAAGGTAACAAACAAACAAACTTACTTTCGAATTTATAATATTAGTAAGGATAGCGGCCCGTCCCGGCTTCGCACGGGTGGACATTTATTTTTCCCTAACCCCCCCCCCCCCTATTTTTTTCTAGTAATAAATATAGCCTATGTTACTCAGGGATAATGTAGCATTCTAATGGTGAAAGACTTTTTGAAATCGGCACAGTAGTTTGTAGTCCAAAAAAATCAAGATAAAAAAATGGTTGTTGTGCCTCACTCGACATAGATAGGTATAGTGAGTCGCGGACTTTTTTGTAGATATTTATAAGATCTACAATTAATTAGAACATTTTATGGTTCTATCTTGTATAGTTTAGGCAGCGTACGCAAATTAAGTAACTTTTCTGGTTGATTTTTTACACCTTGTGTCCGAAAAACCCAAATATCTTACGGAACCCTATTTTTTTCCAAAATAAAATTTAGCCTATGTTACTCGTGGATAATGTAGCTTTCGAAAGGTGAAAGAA